>CM067174.1:77081932-77176932 GCA_034093135.1 Erigeron breviscapus
TTAAGCTTAACCCACAGTTAGCCTATTTAGGCTAGTTGTGCTGCGTTGATCACTCGGGGGCACTGTACATGTTTCCCGTTTGACCCAATTAGCGTTGGTAGAGTAATTCCGGGTGAAGTGATTGACCACCAGTGTAGTAACGGGTTACTCATGGATTTGGTTATGCCTATCCATAACGACAATGATGGACCCCGTAAGGTCTACCCATCTAGTCGGGTGTGAGGTTTCCTATATGGTCATGTGGCCGCCTCACACAACTTATTTGTGTAGTTTTTATTTGGCATAACCTTTGTGTTGATTGTGTTGCTTGTGCAGTTAAGTAGCTAGTGTTGATATGGAGGATTGCTAGGCACATTATAGGATTTGATATTCCTATTATGAGAAAATAAAAAAAAAAAAATTTTTTTTTGTGTTTTAGAAAATCAAAAATAAATTTTTTTTTGTGTGTTCAATTTTTTTGTTTGTTTTATGAAGTGATTTAATTGGCAATCTCTTTTATTAAACTAACCTGTTATCTTACTCGGCTTTAATAGCTGACACTTGTTTTGTGAAAATTGTGTTGTGCCCTCAGGTTAGGCGCTAATGAAGCTAGTAGATTTGCGAGAGATGGGGTAGCTATTGATGATGAATAAAGATGACTTTTAGTTACCCATTTGCTAGTACTTTTAGGTAGACTTATTTATTATGTCGGTTGGCATTTTATTTTGTTGATTGTGGATTTTCTTAATTATTGTGACGATATGATGCTAGTAACACCATTTAAAGTTGTTTAATGATTCTGTTATGAATCAATTGGGATTTTTAAAAGTCGTTTCCGCATTTTATTAACGGAGTTTGATTTAACATTTAAAACTTTTGGAAATTCACATTTTTATAAAGTAGGGTGTTACTGTTAAACTAGTTATAAAGCTCATATTATTAGTTTCATTAAAGTTATTAATATGTAAGAGATGTAAATATATAGACTTTAAGAACTTTTATGCAATTGATATTAACATAAGATGATCCGGATAGTTCATTGATGTCTTTTATTTGAATGAGAGAAAGTACTCGCGCGTTGCGGCGGTGAAATGGTGGAGGTTATAGGTCATAGAGTGCCATAAGCCGTACGGGCTCCGCCCTCGGATTTAAAAATTCGTCGAAAGTATATCGAATGACCTCTCTAATGAAAGAGCATGAAATTTAAGAACACCCATATAATTTTTATAATTTATCGATGTACGGTTTTTGAGATAAAAGATTTTGAATGAATTAGAGGAATAAAATCACCTGCTTGCCTGGCCGCCCGCGCCTCTGCGCTTTTATCGGCTTTCGTCCGCGCGCCCCCTGCGTCGTTTTGCGCTTTCTTATAAGGTTATTTTGGGGTATATAGATGTATTGTACATTATGCATTAGTAGGTGTACATTGTTGAAAGTTGAAACTTAAAACCCTATTTGCTTTATAATACGAGAGAAAGTACCCGCGCGTTGCAGCAGTGAGATGATAGGGTGATAGGTCATAGAGTGTGATAGGTCATAGAAGATGACATCTCTAATGAAAGAACATGAAATTTTTAGAACACCCATATAACTTTATAATTTATCGATATACGGTTTTTTAGATAAAAGATTTTGAATAAAGAAGAAATAAAATGATTAAGGAGAGAGAAATGAGTGGTTGAGATTTGAGAAGAGAGAAAAATGAGTGGTTGAGATGTATATATATAGATGTATTGTATATTATGTATTAGTGGGTATACATTGTTGAAAAGTTAGGGGGGAAAAATGGAGGGAACAAATATTTATAGAGATAGTAGAGATAATAATATAGAGTAGATATAGATAGAGTAATAGGAAGAGAAAAAAAAGTAGTTTCTTTTAATAAAGAGTGAGGTAAAATTTTATATTTTTTCAAATGTACATGAAGTATGCATAACATAATTGTATTATACAATACTTTAAGACAATTTTAATGTTTGGTTAAAATTTAATTGTGTACATATAATTGCTAACCTTAAAAGGCGAAACAAATATAATATTCATATTAATTAAATTTAATAGGAAGTTGTTTCGAATATGACTATCTATATTATATTATAAAACAGATTTTCCTTGTTTAAATTTTAAGTTTCAATATTTACTTTCTTAAAATGTTCTCCTATATATTTTATATTTAGAGTTAAATGTACGGATCGTCCCTGTGGTTTACACACAACATCACCTTTCGTCCTTAAGCTTTCATATTATCAGCCGTCGTCCTTTACAGGTGGATAAGGGTCAAGGTTAGTCCTTTAACTTAACGGACATTTTCTGTATTCCGTTAAAACCTTCACGTGACTTACACGTGAGGGTATTTACGTCGTTTTCACGTCTAAAGGACCAAACTTGATTTATTTTTTTTTCCATCTTTCTTTCTTCTTCTTCGACATCTTTATATCCATCCATTTCCAACTTAATCAAGATCCAAAATCATTTATCATCTTCATGTCCATCCATTTCCATATTTAATCCTAAACCAAATTTAAACTTTAATCTATATCTCTGTATACAAAGTATACATACTACAACCACAAATACCCTGATCTCAACTTAACCCAAATTTGTATATTTACAACTTTTTATATATACATATAAATCTAGAAAGATGCCATCAAATTTGTGCATATATCTGTGATTGTTCAATTGTCTAAAATCTGTTTTAGACAACCCTTGGAAAAGATACATCCGAGAATACCCTTAAAAACCCTCGAATTCAGGCCACCGCCGTTCAGCCGCCGCTGGCCACCACTACTCCGATGGCCGGCCACCAACAGAACACTGAGGGGGAGATTAACAGTGGGGTACCCAGATGATATTCAGGTTGGCAATCGAAAAAGATTTGGATAGTGTTTCAATCGAAAAAGAAAAAGAAATCCCTAAAGATGTTTCTGCCGCCGTAGAGCCACCGCTGCCCACCACCACTTTGGTCGTTGATCAACATAAAGAGCATTGAATTATTGGAGTTGGAATGTAGGCAAGTGGGTACAATTGATATGTAATAGCACCAACAAATAGCCTCGTACTCATCGTATCTTATCAAATTAAAAATTAAAAAGAAAGATGAAAGATCATTGGAGTTAGAAACTTTCTTGGATTATTTTGTTCAGAAACATTCACCAAGAAAAGTGAATAGATCAAATAGATCTAGTGAAAGATCGAAACTTTATTTTCTTGATTTTGAATTACATGATAGATATTATTTTTCTGGGTTTGTGATTTGTAAATATATGAAGGTGATTGTATTTTGTATGAAGGAGGAAAGAAGAAAGAGAAGAAAAAAAATCAAGTGTAGTCCTTTAGATGAGTAAAAAGACGTAAATGCCCTCACGTGAAGGTCACATGTGGGGATTGACGGAATCCAGCAAACGGACGTTATCTTAAAGGACTAACCTTGACCTTTATCCGCCTGGAAAGGACGACGGCTGATAATATTAAAGCATAGGGACGAAAGGTGATGTTGTGTGTAAACCACAAGGACGATCCGTACATTTAACTCCAATACTTATTTAGAAAATACTATATTCTTTCTCTCTCTTCAAATCTCAACCACTCATTTTTTTTCCCTCTCCTCCATAAATTATTTTATTATTCTAATTTATTCAAAATCTTTTATCTCAAAAACCGTACATCGATAAATTATAAAAATTATATGGGTGTTCTTAAAATTTCATGCTCTTTCATTAGAGATGTCATTCGATATACTTTTGACGAAATTTTTAAATCCGATGGCGGAACCCGTACGGCTAAGGCATTTGACTATCATACTTTATGACATATCAACTCCTATGACCTATCACACTCTATGACATATCACACTCTATGACCTAGCTATCACCCCCACCATCTCACCGCCGCAACGCAGGGATACTTATTCTCGTATGATTTAAAGTCAAACGGTTATTTGTTTCTATGAGTTTGAAGTGGATTAGGATTAGGCTTAGGTTCGACTTGAGATGCACCTTATATATAGAGATCGGACTAAACAACGAAACTAATTGTTTCAAGTACGTACCATTCAAAAATAGCTCATCAAAATTAAACCCCAATTATTTAATACGTACGTAAGTTCCATCGATCAAGTCCCCTTTGGCTTGGGTTTTTGTTTCTCTATCGAAAATCAAGATTTTCGTTTCGTTTTTTGTGATCATGGATGATGATACAGTTGTGTTG
Source organism: Erigeron breviscapus (assembly GCA_034093135.1). Classification (NCBI taxonomy): domain Eukaryota; kingdom Viridiplantae; phylum Streptophyta; class Magnoliopsida; order Asterales; family Asteraceae; genus Erigeron; species Erigeron breviscapus. The sequence goes on from CM067174.1 coordinate 77,086,121, forward strand.
ATACCCCATCAGTAGATGAAGCAGCACCAGCATTAATCAAAGAGAGGGAGGAATTTGCAAAATTCAGAGATAAAGATTCGGAAGACCGTAAAAGGGCCATGCGTATATGTCCTCTGATATGTATGCCATCTATCTATATCTTGTACCTTCTTATTGGGGATCCTGATGTACAACAACAGCCTTCTTATTCCTTGGAAAAACCGATTACTATCAATGTTCGTTGATGACCAAGGAATATGGAATCGAGTTCTATGTGAATTCATCAGATGGGTTTAACGAGTATCCTCTAGGAACTCTGGCAAGAGATGTCATTGAGAATACTATCATAACGGATTACGTGGATACCATCCAAGCATATTGTGAGTATGAGCTCTCCAAGTTCATACGTCGCCCCGATTTTCCCCACTCCTTTCTTCTGTAGCAAGCTTGAAAGCCTCGGAAGGAAGACATGATTGAAGAAGAAGCATAACAAGTGCCCATGTGGAAACTTTTTATGTTAAATTATTGGTAATTAATTAATAATTACAGTACATTAGAAACCAATTATTCTTAGAAGTGGAATATATTTCGCGTTGTTAATCATTGACCGATTGTTCTTATCATTGGTTAGGTTTAACTTTACTTTTATAATATTAAAATTTATTGGGATACTTCTTATCATTGGTTAGTTAATATATTTTATGCTACATTATTTGGATATATTACTAGATGTTATGGATAACTTGTGTATACAATCTCAAAGGTTTACGCATATCACACTCTGCTTGATGTCCTAGTAGCATTCAGGATAGATTTAGTTGGTAAATTCGAATCTTATTTTAAGACATACTATTATTGGTTTGTATGCTTTAAATGTTTCAATTTAAAAACGTACATAGCCGTAAAATTAAAATAAATTTTCGACTCATTTGATCACACACCATATAACCAGAAAATGTGGGAGACGAAGAGCCTTTTAGAAAGACTATAAAGACAATAACTGCAAACCTGTCTCAGTATCGAAAATCTATAATAGATTGCTAGCTATTTCGGTCATTCTAAAGTTTGAAAAGGTTCAAAATAATAATCCTATTGCCAACACAGATTTCAGGACTCAACAATAACAAAGTGAGACCAAGAAAACGACTGTAACTCGCTCTCATCTTACTGAACATATCTGAAGATGAGTTATCCAAGGAAATTCATAATCACCAAATGCAGTACCAAATTGCAGAGAACAAAATCTGCAAAAGCACGCTCGGGAGGTAAATCCTGCACAAATTTAACGCATTAACATCATGTGTAGTGAGACAGAAGTTGAACTTTGTACACACATACAACATGCAATTTCCAAAGAAGAGTAAATTTCAACCCATTAATGAATAAAATGTGGGTTATACGTACTTCCAATGGGTGAAATGGGATAAATTAGATAAAAAGGAAACAGGTTATATAAGGTCAATGGTCACCCAAATGTATATTCAGAATGCATCAACCTCTTAAATCGTTCTATTTAATAGACTAGATCATCGTCATAAGAATATGGTCTGCCTATCATATTTAAAACATCAACTACCCACACAATAAAGAATAGAAAAGACGGAAAGGGTTTATGTGATAGAAACCCGAACCCACAATACAAAAGTACATGTTTTGACAAGAACTTATTTGACCCATTACCCAACCTCTCCTACCACTCAGTTTTTAGCAAGAACCAACTTCATACCTTGAATTCCTTGTTTTCTTTGTTGACTTGAATACGAAGACAAACTGCAGTCAAAACGATAAGAAAAGATTAGCCGCGAAGCAATAATTTTTAAACTGAAATGAGCATACATCCAGACATGACGAATGAATATATAATAAAGCTTACCAGCTAGGACGGCTGTTCCAACACATGAAAGCACACCCGAGAGAAAAGAGTTGAATGGAAACGACCCTACTATTGCCATGTAAACTACCTGGTAATAAACACAACATAAACAAACTATGTTTTGAGCCTACTACCTTACTTCTTTTAAAAAAAAGAATAGTAAAGATAAAAGGGCGAGACGATGTTTTCCACATTTACTCTTGTTTTCTACTACAAAAATGTCAATGAGCTTCTACAAGTATCATGAAAGCAAGTATCACACAGTAGTAATACGATAATCGCAGAGCTTAGGAGATAGTCAGATACTAATAACTTTGTATGTCCAACTGACTTTGAACTAAATCGTTTTAGACATTTAGCACATTTGTTATGCAGGTTCCACTCTTATCAAGTGAGGTGAATCGAATTAGCACGCTTATTAGATTATCAACATGCCAAATCTTTGAATAACATATGAATACGGAAATGACTAAAAGTCTTACTCATAAAAATTACATTACAATAGCTATCCCCTAATATGCTTTGACTAATTTCCACAGAGATAATCATGATGAGACTATTGTAACAATACAAAATAATTATAAATAATAATGTGTAGATTACCAGTTAGTTTAGATTTAGATATCATTAGCATACATACATACATACATACATAGTCAGTTAGTCACATAGATACATACATTTTGCAGTATAAATCTGGTATGTATAAATATAAAATTAATAAAGTGAAAATAAAAGGAAAGCAAAAAAATACCTGAATTAGAGCAGTGGATACAGCGAAAACGACATACAGATCTATGATCTGAAAGTATATATATATATAACACAATCATCAGTTTTCATACAATTTAATTAGGGCTATATATATACATACAAAAAGAATACAATTAAAAAAAGAGAGAGAACTTACCTTGAGATTAGTAGGAGTAGCAGAATAAGCAGATCGGAGAGATTGAAAAAGAGCTTGCGCGTCATCTTTTGTTGTCGCCGATTTCCCCATCCTCCCCCTCTTTTTTTTGCCTCACAAAAAACACACACAGACTTGCCTGATCTTTTTCTCTGGGCGTTTACTTATTTTTACGACTTTTGTTCTAAGAAAAAACTTACAGTACTACTTACTACGTCAAGGTCGTGTGTTCGAAACCTGAATGGGCCATTCTATTTTTTTTAATATATTATTTTTACGACTTCTGTTCTAAAAAAAAGCTTACTTTTTACGCCAAGGTCATCGTATTTTCTTTTTTATTGTTTATACTCGATAGCTAAGTAAGTAAATAACTTCTAATCCTATTTTCCACGAGTTATGGGTCCTAATATTATCTTTGAGGTTTATGAGGAAGGTTTTGATGGAGACTGTCTTATCAATATTTAAGTTTGATAAATTATTTTTTAGTAGTATTTGAGGTAGAAAAAAAACTCCTGACCTAGTAAAAAATAAGGATCAAAGCCATGAATCTTATCTTCAATGTTAACTACTTGATCCAAAATCTTGTTTTTTTTTTTCTTGATACATAGAATTATTTAATTTAATGCTTTAACTCATGATTACTAATATAAGTAAAAACAAAAATTGTGGCAATTGCACATATATATTCCCATTTTCAATGTTTTAAATCACATATATATAAGAAAGAAACTACATGTATTACTCGAAGATAATAACAATGATCGATTTTTGTCGATTCTCCATTTGTGTTTTTTCATAGCCTTTTTCTTGTATACCTTTTTTCATAATATAAGTATAAGTAATCAACTTTTTTATTTTTAAGACATATATATATTTTTGGGTTAAGTGTACGAAATGTAATTAACTATGACCAAATGTCTATTGTGTGTACAAATTATCAGAACCTCTATTGTATGCATGAACTTAGTAAAAATGTTCAAATTATGTAACTAACCATGGCCAGCCAATCAAAAACTTGTACGTGACAGCTCATATGGGGTGCCACGTATACTATTTACATGATTTAAACATTTTTACTAAGTTCGTGCATACAATAGAGGTTCTGATAGTTTGTGCACACAATAGACATTCGGTCATAGTTAATTACATTTCGTAGCAAAATATAGACTACCTTGAAAGATAATATTAGTATATCACATAATAATTCATACTCATATTCATAGATTTAACATATATGTGTACATAAAGATTAATAAAACAAAATAAATATTTGGGTATGACATACTGCTACATTCAATTTTAGTATTGCTTATATACATTGTAATTCATCCAACTTCATTTGTCACAAAAACCGCTCACAACACATTCATGTGCAAAAACTAAGGTACACGAAATGATTAATATGTATTATGTATCGAGTCTTTTAAGCTTATGAACTAATCATCGGCCTTCCAAAATAAATATTTGGGTATATCAAACTTTTGGCTTCTGCATTTGAACCTTCATTTTCAGTTAGTTATGCATTACATTTATCACCCATGACACAAGTACAACGTATAATTCAATTTGTCCGATAGATCGAGTTTAGACATGAAAGTGATTTGGCATGCATTCAATTATACTTCAAACTAGCTTTATCAATTGTGACAACTCGTAATTAATTAACATCGGGTTAGTCCTAATCTCAATTAGACAGTCATTTGACGTGGAACTTATTAGACTTTTGGACTTTTGACTTAGTCAAAATAGACGTATCTTGATGACGTAGACTATTAGCTATCTAGACGAATGCCGAGTCTTTAAAATAACTTTAAATTAATATTTAAAGGTTATGTCTTGTACAAAATAAATAGACTGTCTAGACTTAATATTATAAAGTTCACTTTGACGAAACTTTATTGGCTTGTCTTGACTAAAATAAGACGAGGAAAAATACCTTTACTTTACATTTTAACCTTTTAGGTCAAACGGTATTTAATCGTAAGCATTTTACAAATTAAGGGAAAAATATCCAAAATGAGGCCACATGGGCTGAAATGTTTTGAAAGGCAGAGAGGGAAACACCCATCACCCCCATCACCCCTTTTTCTTAAAACTCCCTGACAAACACACACCACACACACACAAAATTCACTTTATGCTCTAAATCATTTTGGCAAGGAGAAATCAAAGGGAAATCAAAGCAATTAATCATCTTTCAATAATAATTAAGGTTTTGGGCATTATCATCATCATCATCTTCATATTTCTTCTTATTTCTCAAGAACACCTTTTGGTAAGTAACTTTCTTCTTCAAACTTTTGATTTGATTTAATTTTCCATTTCAAGTTTAATTTCAGTATTTCTACATGAATTAGATAGCCATGGAAAGAAATGAGTTTTGGGTTTGGTTAACCTAATTAGGTTTTTGACTTAGATTTGGTTTTGATGTCAATATGATTGAAATGGCGAAATGGTTGGCGAAATGTAATGTTTCCAGGTCTATTGCACTTGTTGAAACTTGTTATAATGAAAGGAATTTAGTCGAAAAACGATTTGGGCTTGCCGCTTGTGCTGCTGGTGCTGGCTGCCAGTATGGGGCCACTGCGGCGCAGTGGCTTAGGCTAGCCCACTGCGACGCAGTGGCTAGGGCCTGGTCAAGTTTGGGTTAGCTCACTGCGGCGCAGTGAGCTTGGCAATGGCCACTGCGGCGCAGTGCCATTGTACTGGTCCCTGGTTCGATTTAGCCCACTGCGGCGCAGTGAGCAAGGTTCTGGCTCACTGCGGCGCAGTGGATACCCACTGTAAATTTTTGCGAATCAATTTTTATACATTAGTAACTTTTAATCCGAAAATCCGAATATGTTTATTTACTTTTGGTTGGTAAAATGAAAGTTTGAAACACATTCTCGGTAACGGCATTCTAGGATTGATAGCTAAGTAGTGGTACGTAGGATACTTGTCGTCGTGAGTTTTGATCCTCACCTTCCGTGCTTGATCGTGGTCGTTGAGCCGATCAAAAATATAAACTAATTATCAATAACTAGTACAGATAAGTAGAGTATCGTATCCACAAGGAATCATGGGAAAGTGTTGAACGAGTTACAAAATGGTTTAAACTAGACATAAACTTAAAAAATCGAGTTTTGGCTGACTAAACTGTTTCTTTGTGTTTTTGACAAACTAAAATGTTCGGTCTGAACCGTCTTGTCATATATATTTAGGTTAGACTTCGGTCTAAACCGTCTTGTCTATATATTTAGGTTAGACTTCGGTCTGAACCGTCTTGTTATATATTTAGGTTAGACTTCGGTCTGAACCGTCTTGTCATATATTTAGGTTAGACTTCGGTCTGAACCGTCTTGTCATATATTTAGGTTAGACTTCGGTCCGAACCGTCTTGTCTATATTTAGGTTAGACTTCGGTCTGAACCGTCTTGTCCTATATATTTAGGTTAGACTTCGGTCTGAACCGTCTTGTCATATATTTAGGTTAGACTTCGGTCTGAACCGTCTTGTTAATATTTAGGTTAGACTTCGGTCTGAACCGTCTTGTCATAATATTTAGGTTAGACTTCGGTCTGAACCGTCTTGTCATATTATTTAGGTTAGACTTCGGTCTGAACCGTCTTGTCATATTATTTAGGTTAGACTTCGGTCTGAACCGTCTTGTCATATATTTAGGTTAGACTTCGGTCTGAACCGTCTTGGCTATATATATTTAGGTTAGACTTCGGTCTGAACCGTCATGTATTAAATAACTACAACAAACGACGATTGATCTTTTAGTCAAACACACTGTAAACTCACCAACTATTTCGATAGTTGATCCTCTCAAATTTCATGCTTTTCAGGTGACCATCAGTAAGTCTTGGAATCGTCTTTGGCATTATAGGGCCAATCTTTTGACTTTGGACGTACAATTAGCATCAGACATTGAGGGCTCTCATGCTTTTGGCTTTAATTGTATTTGACTGTCCAATTTATTGAACTTGTATTCTGTGGGCCCAGTTCCAAATGAGGATGCCTTGTATCCGTATTTTGGGTTCCACACTTTGAACGATTGTACTTGTATTGACTTGTATTGGTATAAATGGATGTAATCTCTATTAACCTTCTGATTAGTATGCAATTCTTTGTTAACCCTGTATTTCCGCTACAACGGGGTGTGACAATTCTCAAATTCATGTTCTTAATATTGTTTGAGAAAAACAATACATAAAAACAATTGAGGATTTGAGCAAGTTTTCTTTCACAATATTAATGAAACCTTTTAGGAATGCTTAAGGTGGTTATCATATTCAATGAACCTACTTAACTTGTTAACGAATTCAACCTTGTAAAACTAGAGGGCAACTTGGCAAAAGGTGACCATTATATTAAAAGGTGCGATTGAATTTTAGTTGGAATGAGCCTTTATGATTGATGGGTCTATTTTACTTTCTTCTTTACATTACATGGTAGTTGGTACACTAATGAGTTATAATAACTTATGAATTTAAAATTTGATAGGGTACGTGTTTATTATTTCCTCATTTGACATGTTTGTTTAAAATACTTTCAATATAAACAAACAAGTATCATGGATTGAATTGTTAAAACACTTTTTTTTTCCCGAAAATCTCATTTTTGAGAACTTTCTTTTTTTCTTTACATTGAATATAATATATTTAAACTTTACTATTTAAAAACGATCCTGAATTACATACTTCACCAACTCAACTCAAACTCACCACACCACAACCTTGGAGAGAAGAGTGGTTCAGTCCCAAACACACAAACAGAGAAAATGTCTTGTTCATCTCTATCATTTGCAGCTGCTGCCATTTCTGCACAACCTTATTTAACTTCAAAGACATTTGTTATATCCCTTTACTTCTGCTATCCTCCCTTCTTCTCATTTCTTTTTTTTCCAAACCCATAGTCCAGTTTTCTTCTATCCCCTTTCTGGGTATGTTTGTTTTGTGTTAAAATCATTCAAATTCAGATTTAATTTGGCTTTGTTCAACTAAAGTTTGAAGCTTTATGTAAAAAAGATTCTGGGTTATTTTTCTTGATTTTGTATTTCAGTTTTCTTTTATAGTTAAATTACTTACATCTATAAGGATATTGTGTATGTTTTATGTTGAATTCCTCCCAATTTACTTGTAATTTGGCTTAATTTAGCTAAAGTTTGATGCTTTATGTAAAAAAAAAACATACCGGGTTAGTTTTCTAGGGCCTTTCTAATAGAGTTAATATAAGCTACTAACATTTTAAGGATTTTGTGTACTTTATTGTTTTGGATTTACTTAATTTAACGTTAATCGGGGGTAACTGGGTAAGTTTCCATCAGTTTATCAAATGTATTTGGTGAAATTTTAATAAAGTTCCCTTTAACTTGTGAAAGCTACAATAGGTCTTCTTTTGGCATTGAGGTTATTTAACTTGAAAATGTTGGTATCATCTTTTTTTGGGTAAAGGGTTGTATTACCCCGGTGAGTATTGGTATCATTTTTTGCTTCTTGATAAATGAATATGCATTTCAATGATGTTTCTTAAATTTATGATTCTTTTTTAAAGGTTGTATTCAATGGGTTTTTTTTTTTCATTCTTTTTACGGGCATCCGTTAGGGATCAATCTTATCAAGTTTATGTTAATTTATTGCAATCCAGCTTAAATATGGCGTAACTAGCATAAATCTTGATGTTATGTTGAAAATCTGTGTAGATTTTTAATGGTCCTTATTAAATTGGTTATCGTTGTGACTTTGTTGATTCTGAATCTATTTGTGTAAGAGAAATTTGGCCAAGAGTTTATAATGTTTCTTGTTAGTTATTAAATACTAACTATAGGTATCATCGATTGTAGTGCAATATTATTATAGGTTTCTTTTAGTTGGTGATTTTTTGTGTGTGTAAAAGTTCATACACGGTTTAGATCGAATAAACGAGTATTGAGGTTATTCAGTGGAACCTGAATTTTGGCATCATCTTTCTTTTGGTGAACCACCGAGTGGCATTTTACTTAAGACAAAGGAGTTTGGTTGTAGATTGAACTAACATCAATATATATTTAGTAGGCATATTAAGAATTAGAAATCATTATTGTGGTTAAAGCTGATGTAAATAGAATGAATGACTCTTTCAAGCATTGTTCTTGCGAAAATGCAAAGAAAATTAAAGTTACCATCTATTTGTAAGACCAGCTGTTTATTTTGATTTGGTTTTCTTGATAAGGTAAAAAACTAACATCACCCTCATTGTTTGTTTACAATTTGACATAATTCATGACTGGCACATCAGGCATGATATGTGTGTCTTCTGATGATATGGCAAGTAAATGGTGTTTTTAACTGTTACGTTTCTCTCATGTATTTCTTGGCAGGAATAACAAACAGTTGCATGTTAAAAATGTGAGGAACGTATGAGTTAGTAAACATTATGTTAGTTGCCTCACACCAATTTTGTTTCCAGTCAATGGTCTGTCAAAATTTGGACGGAATTGATGGAAATAATACTGTCGTTAAGGAAACCAAAACATTAAATGTTTTTAATAATAAAGCATATTACCACGATGAACACATTGTTAAAACCAGAAATCCATATTGACCAACTTTTGATTAAACTAATATAGTTATTCTTTAGTAACGAATTTGTATTTTTTGCATTGACCAATGCTTGATTTTTCTGCAGATTTTCAAGGTTTGGTGTCAAATGCAGCTATGCTGATGCAGGCATAAAGGACAACTCCTTCACTATAGATGTTGAAGCAAATATTAAGGCTGAGAGGGTCTGAATTCGCACACGTGATTTATTTCGTTATATATCCATTTCGAGAAATCCTTAAATGCAAATTAAGCAGTCTGTTTAGTAGACCATAATACGTTCCTTTTTTCTTATCAGCTTGTAGTGTTGGGAGGCAGTGGTTTCGTTGGGTCAGCTATATGCAAGGCTGCAGCATCAAGGGGTATTGAAGTCATAAGCCTAAGCAGGTGAACCAATTTCTATACTAACTTCAACTAAAGTTACCTAGACAAGGCCGGATGGGCAGGATAGGTAATAGGTCAAAATTAGTTGCAGATTTGATTGGTAACTTCTTAGCGCAGGTCAAAATTGAGTGGGTTGGATTGGTACGACAACACCTTTGTCATATTTGAACTTTATAGATAAATATAAAAAGCTGTTATTAAGTACAAAGTTAGTAAAATGGGCTGCCCAAATAACATGTCAGTATCTTATCCGTCAGAAGTGAAACAACCCAGGTTGACTGATTTATGGATATAGATTTACATGTCTTACCCGTCGAAATTTTCTTCTCTGTTGATATATCTTGTTTTCGTATATAAATAAAATACCCAGGGATGTCCCCTTCTACTTAAACATACTAATAAAATATAGCTTTATCTTGTTTCCAGTTTGATATATGCCATGGTACATATCAAAACTTATTTCTCTCTAAGCCAACTTAACTTGGTTTTTGTTTACTTCTTATCCGATTCGAAAAACATGTTCTTCCTTCTCTGTAAGAAAATTTTAAATTCAGTCAGAACTCAGAACCCTCAACGGGGTGCAAATTGTTATCACCTATTCATTTTGCATCCAGATTAGTCAGTGAGTAATATCTAGAAGAGGCAATTTCAACATAATTCTCCAAAACTGGGTCAATATGGGTCAAATGAGTAAAATATGCGAAGCTATCCAAAAAGTGTACATGTCAAACCGTTGAATTCATTACAATTAGATCATTTTGTCAATAATAGTTTTATAATCATATCGAATATCTTAGTTATTTATGAAACTAAAGAAGACAGACAAAAGATGTGTTGCCATGTCAACCCGACTTGATGACTAAAAGGAACTTACTCATTTGACCTGCGCAGCTGAGCGCCTGAGCCTATTTAGACCCATTAACCAACCTGACAGTAATACTAAATGTGGTAAGTTCAGACTTTAAGACGTCCCAAGCATTTGACAGTAATGCTATCATTAGGAAGTCCCAAGCATTTGGATAATTGTAAACCTCAAATGGTGTCTTTTTTTTTTAATATCGTTTATTAGTGTAATTCGGATAGCATAATAATATGAAAATCGTGTTGAAATACTGTGATACAAACCCATCCCATAATAGGCTCGTATCATGTCATAAGCTAGGTGTAGAACTCACTCCCAAAAGCTAGCTCAAAGGAGGAGGGGACACCTAGGCTTATAAACCAACAACCAATCCCATACTTGGCCGATGTGGGATCATATCAATACGCCACCCTTTGAAGAGCCAACAGTTATGTTGGTCACGGTTGGCACCCTTCTCCTTGGGTCCAAGCCACCACTCCATAGGCCACCACTCCGAGCGTTGGAACCTCGAAAGGTAGGGCTGGCTCTGATACCAATTGATACGAACCCATCCCATAATAGGCTCGTATCATGCCATAAGCTAGGTGTAGAACTCACTCTCAAAAGCTAGCTCAAAGGAGGAGGGGACACCTAGGCTTATAAACCAACAACCAATCCCATACTTGGCCGATGTGGGATCATATCATACTGAAATAGTGATCTTAAAGTACAGGAGTAGGAATCTGATAATTGAGTTCTAAAGTGTATCATCGAAGTTCATTATTTATCGTATTAATCTTGTTTGATAACAACTTTCAGGTCAGGACGGCCAAATAGCTTGAACTCATGGGAAGATCAAGTGACTTGGATCACTGGTATGTTAATGGTTATAGCTACTTTCTACAAGTGATCATATGATTTGTATCATAGCTTAAAACACAGAGGAAGGGATGAATCCATACATGAAATGGGTCTAAATTGTACTTGAACTGAAGATTGCTGTGATAAATTAAGATTATTGAATAGCTGTGATCATCTGTCTGTTTGACTTAATACATAGTTTAATAAAAGTCCAACTATAAAGTAGATACCCAAGTTACCCCCTCAGTAATACACCCTGGTTCCTCCCTCCCTCCAGTCTGTGTTTTTCTGGTTCTTTGTAGTTTGTTCACCACTATATGTTCAACTTCCAGGAGATGTTTTCTATGTTAATTGGGATGAAGTACTTCCCGGCGCTACTGCAGTGATTTCAACACTCGGAGGTTTTGGTAGCGAGGAACAGATGCAACGAATTAACGGTGAGGCGAATGTCGTTGCGGTAACCGCTGCCAAAGAATATGGTGAGTAACCGATTCTTGGTTCTTGGTAACACTAAGCTACACAACTATATGGTCACACATTGTTAATGGCTATTGTATCTATAATTTTTGTTTTTGCACATCTGGGAAAAACTGCCGTTCATGACTTCACCCACCCACATAATGTCATATGGTTTCCTTGAATCTTGGTAAGCAAGTTCCTTGTGATGCTAGAACTCGCAATCCCAGATAGGCTATCAACTAATCTGAAACACAAATACCCAAAGTTTCATTTTGATTATCATGTTTACACAGTTTAAGATTGATCTCCAGCTTCAATTCAGAACACTATAGTATGCAGTCAGACTGCAAAACACTTTGTTATCCCTTTTTTATTCTCAGATTTTTAAATAATAAATGGGTTAAATAGGGCATTTAGAGTTACGAGGGCATAAGTTTGAATCAGTGACATGATCTTATATGCCAATTATTCCTTGGAAAATTGATATCAGCATACCGTTAGTTTAACCAATCCCTTTTTTCTTGCAGGAATTCCCAAGTTTGTCTTAATCTCGGTGCATGACTATAATATACCATCTTTTTTACTTACGTCTGGATACTTCACTGGAAAGCGAAAGGCCGAATCCGAGGTTCTCTCCAAATACCCGGGTTCTGGTACACTTCATAAGCAATCTTTTCACCTTTTTCATTATTATATTTTTTTGGCTTGTATCCTGTGTGTACCAAGGCTTGAAAATCTTGAAAGCTAAAGAAACAAAGCAATATTTTAGGGGTTTTCTGTTAACTTATGCAGGTGTTGTACTAAGACCTGGGTTTATATACGGGAAAAGAAAGTTTGGGGATATTGAGATCCCGTTGGATTTGATAGGTGAACCTGTGGAAAGACTTCTCAATGCCACATCAAGCTTCACCAAACCCCTGAATTCTCTACCTGCATCTGATCTAGTTTTGGCTGCTCCTGTTAGCGTGGATGATGTTGCACTAGCTGCAATAAATGCAGTAAAAGATGACGATTGCTTTGGTGTTTTTACAATTGACCAAATCAAGCAAGCCGCAGCCGGTGTCAAAGTGTGAGCCCGTGCACACATTTGAGCATTATGAATTCGTAATACGTATAGATATGTATTTATTGTATTGCATAATGTTGTAACTAGTAACTACCAGACTGTATGCAATACAAAGATGCATTGTGAAGGCAGAATCATGATTCTTGATTCTTGATGACAATGAAATGAGCTTTCTTCATTTATTGGTTTCTATCTAAAGCAAGTCAGCTACTAATCTGGTAAAGTTATCTGGATCACTGGGTGTGACGTTTGCGTACAAACCAAATCATTAATTTTGGTTTTTCCAAATACAAAAACCATAAAATCGGATTTTCATTTTGAGGCGGGTTTGCGGTTTAGTTTTTTAGGGTTTTTTTGTTTATGGTTTGGTTTTCCTCACTCCTTAAAAAAAACATGAGTGCCAAAAGTTGAAGAATTAAAAGTTTGAAACAATGACAAATTATATATACTATATAAACTAAATTCGCGTGAATAGTGAAGCAGACTGGTTGGCAGCCGGCTCAGCAGCCTGCCTGCCTGCTTAGTTTGTTTTTTTTTTTATTTTAGTGTTTAAGTTAGCGTGTAGATGTTAGCTTAACTTTTTGGGTTTTTTATTTTTCATTTTATTTAAGGTGGTAATATTTTAGTCTTTTACACTTTAACCACTAAATCCTTTTAAAATTTTTATTTTTACCATTAAAGTTTTATGTTTAACGATTCATGTGATACAAAGTGTTTAAGTTAGCGTGTAGATGTTAACTTAACTTTTTGGGTTTTTTATTTTTCATTTTTTTTAAGGCGGTAATATTTTAGTCTTTTACACTTTAACCACTAAATCCTTTTAAAATTTTTATTTTTACCATTAAAGTTTTATGTTTAACAATTCATGTGATACAACTTTAGTATATTTTTTAAAAAAAAAAACTTTAGTATATTTTAATTTTCACAATCAAACTTTTTAGCTTCTTATTTTTATCTTCCAAGAACATTGCAAGTTTATATTTCGCCATCAAAGTTTTATGTTTTATGTTTTAAGATTAACGGTGTATTGTTTATAGTGAACGGACTGGTTGGCAGCTGGCTCAGCAGCCTGCCTGCCTGCTTAGTTTTTTTTTTTTTTTTAATTTTTAGTGTTTAAGTTAGCGTGTAGATGTTAGCTTAACTTTTTTTTTTTTCCATTTTATTTAGGGTGGTAATATTTTAGTCTTTCACAGTTTAACCACTAAATCCTTTTAAGATTTTTTATTTTTACCATTAAAGTTTTATGTTTAACGATTCATGTGATACAAAGTGTTTAAGTTAGCGTGTAGATGTTAACTTAACTTTTTGGGTTTTTTATTTTTCATTTTTTTTAAAGCGGTAATATTTTAGTCTTTTACACTTTAACCACTAAATCCTTTTAAAATTTTTATTTTTACCATTAAAGTTTTATGTTTAACAATTCATGTGATACAAAGTGTTTAAGTTAGCGTGTAGATGTTAGCTTAACTTTTTGGGTTTTTTATTTTTCATTTTTTTTTTTAATTTTTAGTGTTTAAGTTAGCGTGTAGATGTTAGCTTAACTTTTTTTTTTCCATTTTATTTAGGGTGGTAATATTTTAGTCTTTACAGTTTAACCACTAAATCCTTTTAAAATTTTTTATTTTTACCATTAAAGTTTTATGTTTAACAATTCATGTGATACAACTTTAGTATATTTTTTAACCCAAAAAAAAAAAAACTTTAGTATATTTTAATTTTCACAATCAAACTTTTTAGCTTCTTATTTTTATCTTCCAGGAACATTGCAAGTTTATATTTCGCCATCAAAGTTTTATGTTTTATGTTTTAAGATTAACGGTGTATTGTTTATAGTGAACGGACTGGTTGGCAGCTGGCTCAGCAGCCTGCCTGCCTGCTTAGTTTTTTTTTTTTTTTTTAATTTTTAGTGTTTAAGTTAGCGTGTAGATGTTAGCTTAACTTTTTTTTTTCCATTTTATTTAGGGTGGTAATATTTTAGTCTTTCACAGTTTAACCACTAAATCCTTTTAAGATTTTTTATTTTTACCATTAAAGTTTTATGTTTAACGATTCATGTGATACAACTTTAGTCTATTTTAGTTTTCACAATCAAACTTTTTAGCTTCTTATTTTTATCTTCCAAGAACATTGCAAGTTTATATTTCGTCATTAAAGTTTTATGTTTAACGATTCATGTGATACAACTTTAGTCTATTTTAGTTTTCACAATCAAACTTTTTAGCTTCTTATTTTTATCTTCCAAGAACATTGCAAGTTTATATTTCGTCATCAAAGTTTTATGTTTTAAGATTAACGGTGTATTGTTTAACGATGTGTTTTTTTGTCTAATGGTAACGGTTGGCATGTTAGAATTAATTACCCGCATTCAAGTCTATGTTTGGTTGTTATACCCGGCCAGTTACTTTAGAAACAAGATTTTCACATCTTCAATAATGGGTGTTTCGGATAGTCTCTGTTGTATTCTTCTAGATGTCTTAATGTTACCGACCGACTGCAAACATCACCACCCCCACAACCCAACCACACCGTTGTGCCTCTTGTTTGGACTTCTAGATGTCTTAATGTTACCGACCGACTGCAAACATGCCATGTGATATATGTATGAGACAAGGCCGGCCCAATTGTAATATGGGGTCAAGCATGGGCTTTAGGCCTCCAAAAACAAAAGACCCCCAATTTTTGTAGCATCTAGCTTCTTTGTTTTTTAGAACGGCTGTAGCATCTAGCTTTTGTATACATTAAAAATTTTAGCGGCTAAAATTATAATTAACCTCGACTAAAAAAATAAGTAAGGTATGCAGGTATAGTACACCATTTATTACTCACAAGTTTTTTATTTTAGATTTTTTTTTATTACTCACAAATTATAATAACAATAGCCTTGTGATCTTTCAATCCTTCATAGTAACACACTAGTAGCTATGTGAGTATGAGTACATCATATATGGAGTCAGTTATTGTAATTCACATAGTAGGAGAAGGCAGCAAATCAACAATATAATAGTTGTGCTCCTTCATCGTAGCATGTATTCTGCTTTCTTTCTTAAAGACTAGGCCCCAAATTTGATCCCAATTAAGGTCACCTAAAAGTTTAAGCCGACACTGGTATGAGATTCACCCAAAAACGAATGAACGTAGATGAATTGACCGTCTATATTTCGCTATCCTCATATCCCGTTTATGCAGAAATTGACATTGTGGTTGAACGTAAATGAACAGACGAGGTCATTGTTCATGTTTACCCATTTAACTAAATGTAAAAAAAAATGTAATTTGTATTTGGTAGTTTACTAAACAAAAGTAAATCCAATAAATGATTCACACACTTTATGTTGAATATTTGGTATGCTCTTCTTAGGTATTTCCTTATCTGACGTCATCATCATCTCGTCTTGACTGGCACATGAGCCTTATTTTTTTAAGACACATCTAACAACTACCTCTTCTCTATCATACCTTCATCTACACATCATCTCCAATTAAAAAATTATAAACCCCCACACACATACACTCTCACATACCCCACTCTCTCTTTCACCTTACACACATAATTAAACAATGGACCCCACATATAAGTCTTCCAACCCTTTCTTATTTTCGACGAGAGATGATGATGACCAAGGAAGGATGAGATGGTGCCTATGGCATCCACTCATGACGACCATGACATGCATAAAGACGAACTCCATAGGTAATAGCCTTAAGAGGTGTTGAAATTAAGATTGGAAAATAAGTTTTTTGTATTTAAAAACCTACGTTATAAAGAACATCTTTCAACTTATTTTTTAAAAACTGGATTTTATCTATATAATTTTTTTTTATTGCACACTTTTTTTAAATTATATTTAGGGGGTGTTTGGTGTTGCTTTTACAAAACAAATTTTGGGTTTTTAAAAGCATGTATGTACATACTTCTTTAAAACTACGCTTTCATAGGACATAATCATTTTTTTATCCAAACACTTTTTATTAGTTTATGATTGTTAGAAATGATATGATTGTTAGAAATTATATGATTTTAGAAATTATTGATGTTAGAAATTATATGATTGTTAGATATTATGGTAGTTTATGGTTATTGTTAATATGATTGTTAGTATTATGTTAGAAAACACTTGTTAGTATGATTGTAATTGTTAATATAGTTGTTATTAGGTTAATATGATTGTAAGTATTATTTAGTTATGATTATTGATAATATGATTGTTAAAATTATTGTAGTTTATGATTATTGATAATATGATTGTTAAAATTATTTAGTTTATGATTATTGATAATATGATTGTTAAAATTATTTAGTTTATGTTATTGATAATATGATTGTTAGAAATTATATGATTTTTAGAAATTATTGGTAGTTTATGATTATTGATAATATGATTGTTAGAATTATATATATCTTAGAAATTATATGATTGTTAGAAATTATATGATTTTTAGAAATTATTGGTAGTTTATGATTATTGATAATATGATTGTTAGTATATTATGTTAGAAAAGTTATTATGATTGTTAGAAATTATATGATTTTTAGAAATTATTGGTAGTTTATGATTATTGATAATATGATTGTTAGAATTATGTAGTTATTATAGTTAGAAATGATATGATTGTTAGAAATTATATGATTTTTAGAAATTATTGGTAGTTTATGATTATTGATAATATGATTGTTAGTATATTATGTTAGAAATTATTATGATTGTTAGAAATTATATGATTTTTAGAAATTATTGGTAGTTTATGATTATTGATGATATGATTGTTAGAAATTATTGGTAGTTTATGATTATTGTTAATATGATTCTTAGTATTATGTTAGAAAACACTTTTTATTATGATTGTAATTGTTAATATAGTTGTTATTAGGTTAATATGATTGTTGCAAATTATTTAGTTATAGTTAGAAATGATATGATTGTTAGAAATTATATGATTTTTAGAAATTATTGGTAGTTTATGATTATTGATAATATGATTGTTAGAAATTATATGATTTTTAGAAATTATTGGTAGTTTATGATTATTGATAATATGATTGTTAGATATATGATTGTTAGAAATTATATGATTTTTAGAAATTATTGGTAGTTTATGATTATTGATGATATGATTGTTAGAAATTATATGATTTTTAGAAATTATTGGTAGTTTATGGTTATTGTTAATATGATTGTTAGTATTATGTTAGAAAACACTTGTTAGTATGATTGTAATTGTTAATATAGTTGTTATTAGGTTAATATGATTGTAAGTATTATTTAGTTATAAAAATGATATGATTGTTAGAAATTATATGATTTTTAGAAATTATTGGTAGTTTATGATTATTGATAATATGATTGTTAGTATATTATGTTAGAAAAGTTATTATGATTGTATATATTATGTTAAAAACAAAAAAACCCCACATCCGCCATCAACCATTTTGTCTCCATATTCCGGCCATCAATCCCCTCACCCTCTCTATCAAGAATCCGGCCACCCCCACCCTCTTTTTGGTGACGAAATTCCGGCCACCCGCTTCATTTTCCGGCTACTTTTCAGGCGAAAAATCCGGCCACCCCACCCCACTTTTCAGGCGAAGTTTTAGCGGCGACTCTTTTCCCGGCGACCCGGTTCCAAATCCGGCCACCCCACTTTTCCGGCGACCACTTTTCCGACGTTTTCTTTGTATGTTTACTAACACTCATTTACATTTTTATTGTTGTTATTATTTTTAATATACGTTATTAGTTATAGAAATGTTATATTATTATAGTTAGAAATTATACGATTGTTAGTTTGATTGTAAGAAATTTGTAGAGATATGATTGTTAGAAATTATTGGTAGTTTATGATTATTGTTAATATGATTCTTAGTATTATGTTAGAAAACACATTTTATTATGATTGTTAGAAATTAGTGTTAGAAAGGTGATGTTATTATAGTTAGAAATTATATGATTGTTAGAAATTATATGATTTTTAGAAATTATTGGTAGTTTATGATTATTGATAATATGATTGTTAGTATATTATGTTAGAAAAGTTATTATGAACGTAATTAGTGTTAAAAATGTTATGTTATCATAGTTAGAAATTATATGATTGTTAGAAATTATTGGTAGTTTATGGTTATTGTTAATATGATTGTTAGTATTATGTTAGAAAACACTTGTTAGTATGATTGTAATTGTTAATATAGTTGTTATTAGGTTAATATGATTGCAAGTATTATTGTTAGAAAAGAAGCTTATAAAAATAAGTTGAAAAAATGTGGTCATTTTAGGTATAATAAGTATAAATTGATTATACAAAAAATGTGTCCAAAATATGTTAATTTCATTTGGGGCTTTTTTAACCTTGATCATTGTTTTTATTGATTTATAACTTGTGTATAACTTATGTAGGTTAAAATGGCTGCCGTTCACGGCGGAGATGGTGGCAATGACCCTCCGAATTGGGGGTGGAATCCATCATGGGGCTGCAGGCGTAGCGGGGGTAAGTATATATAGATGTATGTCAAATATATATATAGATATGTATATATATTTATTTGTTAATTTTGTTTTGCAGGGATCAGCTCAGGGAGAGCTGCCGCTGCTAACCAGAAACTAGAGCGGAGGTTTCTGGTAGAAGGACGTTTATCTCTTTACCTTGACGCCGGTCAAAGTAAGTGGCAGGCTATCGGTGATAACGCTGGCATGTACAAGAGCTATTTAGGGGCATATATCGCTACCGTCCCGCATACTTACGGGTCGTGGACGGAGGTGCCCCAACATATCAGGGACGGACTTATTCCCTGGCTCCAGGTAAAAATAAATTTATTTTACAATTTAAATACGTCATTAAAAAAATATGGTAGATGCTAACTATTACTACTAAATTGCAGAGACGGTTCGACTTGGACCCGTATCTAAATCGCGATCCAAATGACGTCTTACGGCTCGCTGTTGAACGCATGATTCTGGCGGATGCCCTAAAGAACTACAGGGATAAAAAAAACCAAATTCAAGGGGAAATGGTTTACCGAAAGGGGTGGGTTAGATAATCTTGCCGAAATCGAAGGTCATCCGCCGTATACAATGCCTCAAGCAGTCTGGACGGGTCTACTGCGATACTGGACCAGGGAGGACCGGATGGTTGTTGCCCAACGAAACGCGAATAACAGGCATGAACAACATCTTGTCAGTACTCACGGCCGCCAGTCCTACGCTCAGCGTCAACATAATTATGTTGTAAGTTATATGTACATATTTATATCCACATATATATATAGATACACATACATATATATAACTTTGATTAATGTATATACAGACTGGTCATGGGGGGCAACAGGAGCCCCCGACTGAGTTCTTTTTGCGGACCCACACATACCGCGATGGGAGAGTGCAAGAAGATGTTATCCCCTTTCATGTAAGTTCTCGCACAACACTTAAAGTCTTATTTGGTAGTTTTTTATTAAGTATAGGTAACTTGTTTTTTTGTTTATGATTTAATGTGGTACAACACCAGCTTGAGGAATCCCAGCGGATACTTTCCCAAGACCCCAACCCCACCCCGCCAACGCAGGCATTTTTGGACACTTTCGGGGCTCGATCGGGACATACCCGCGGGGTTGGGCGTATTGTTGGGGGAACCCAAGGACTGAATGTCCAGGTCCCGCATCCAGATTACCCTCCTATGGACGCCCCAGCCCAGCAGCACCAAGACCAGTCCGGCCCATCTGCATCACAGTCGCCGGGCCCATCTGCATCACAGTCGTCGGGCCCTGATTACACGGACCGTTTCATCAATTGGCCCCAGGTCAACCCTTGGGCCCCATTCGACACTTACGAGGCCGGGTCTAGCACGGCGGGACTCCCCACACAGCGCTTGGGGGATTATGATTATAGACAGCAGAGGGATGATAGTGATAGTGATTAGTTTGTATTTTTTTATGAACTTCTTGGTTTAACTAAAGTTTGTTTCTCTCTCATAACCATTATTTTAATTAGTTCTTCTTATCAAATCTTGTACACTATTTATTAGGAGTAATCGTTCTTAACCATAAGTTGGTAGCTTTTCTTTATTTCTTTTTTTATTCTTTAATTTCTATATACCATTCCAAATCTATAATACATAATAAAAAGTAAAATATTATTCAATTCATTAGCTAATATACATAAAAAATGGTTTTGATGTCATCTGGTTCTTCACTTTTTGATGAAAACAAACCATTTTCTTCTTCTTTTGAATATCATCATCAACAACAAAATCAAAGATTATTGCTTGACATATATACAACATGTAATGAATTTAATCATTTATAACAATACGAGGCCCAAGTGGTATTCTTGGGCAGTTTGCATACATCCATTCTTGAAACGCTTGTTCTCGATGTGCGTACGTCGCCGCTAATACTCCGACATGGATAATGTCTGCCCCTTCACGTCATATCATATAATTGGAAGAAAATGATCCCAAGATGCCACGTGGCAGCATTAGCGGCGACGTCGCCGCTAATGCCTGTGACGTGGGGATCGGACGTTGTCAGTCATTATTGCATGCATGTCGGGAAGCATTAGCGGCGACGTCGCCGCTAATGCTAAAACTTAATTTTATTTTTAAACCAGCTGCAGAAGCCATACGATTCAAACAACAAAAACCCACATCCGGCCATCAACCATATTCTCTCCATATTCCGGCCATCAACCCATTTTCCGGCCATCACCCTCTCTATCAAGAATCCGGCCAGACGAGGTTTAACAAAACTTATGGCTTCTTCATCGTCATTTAACCCATCATCACCTCCTACGGTAACATTTCATGCATTGAAAGCGCAATGTAAAGAGGATATAGACGACGGGTATGAACTTTACCACAAAATTAATGATTGTAAGCTTCTTATGGAACAAAGGAAGCTGGAACATAAGATGAAAATAAAAGAAATAAGGAAAAGTGGCAGCGGAATCATTATAAGTGAAGAAATGCATAGCGAATATCTTGATACGACATTACCAAGTATCGACGAAATAACTTCTGAACTTGAGAAACTGCTAAAGTTGATTGACAAAAAAATCGACTTTGCGACATATTATAAATCGCTAGCTGAAGACGGTTTCCGTTAGAAAATTTATGTAATATTTTGAATATGTATTTTTTTATCTAAGTTTTATATCGTTATTTTGAATATGTATTATTTTGAATATGTATAATTTTTATCTAAGTTTTCTATCGTTATTTTGAATATGTATTATTGAGTTAATTACATTTTTCGTCCCTGTGGTTTGTACCAACTTTCACATACCATCCCTTAGTACGCGAAATTACACGTATCGTCCCTGAGTATGGAATTCTGTTAACAAGTTTGGTCCACGACCCAAACGTCCGTTAAATTGGTGGTCACATGACCTGCACGCCGAGGGTATAATGGTCATTTCCTGTCACATGGACCAAAAATGTAATTAACCCTTGCCTGGATTAATTAGTCTTTCTTTTCCTTCTTCCTTTAATTCATTTCCTTTAATTAGTCTTTCTTATTCATCTTTTTCAAAAAACAAAGAAAAAGAAAACTAAAAAAACAAGGACCATAAATATCAGACGACGCATACGAACTCATATCTATATCTATATTTTGGTCAAATTGAAAACATATACATCAAACACATATATTTTGGTCAAACACAAGGACCATAAATATCAAACACATATCTATATCTATATTTTGGTCAAGTTGTACAGATCCTTTCCTCATGCCCAGATTTTGTTTCAACACTACCTGGTGGTGGCTGGGCATCGAATTCACCGGAGGGGTACTTGCTTCGATTGTTCGAAAGATGCATTAGATTGATTAGATTCATCATCTAATCCACCAAAAGAAAACAAACCAGGTGGCGCTAGATTAACCGGAATCTAGCCGGAATTGATTTCTCCGATGAGTGAGCGGGATTGGTTTCTCCGTCACACCTTCGCCATCACCAGCAGCGGCATCAACACCATAAACCCACCACCACCACCGCAGCCCCTGCCATAACCACCGCAACCACACCAGCCTTCACTTTCTCTTTCTCTTTATATATACACACATATATCTATAAACCTAATATGTGTGTGTATAGATCTACAACTCCATTGGTTAGTGTGAAGATATAGATATAGATCAGAGACACACACATATATACACACATATATATATATATACATATTGAAAACATAGATCGGTTGGATTCCTTTGCCACAGTAAGGCAACCGAAAACACAATATCCCAGTTGACTTCGTAGATCGACAGTTCGTGATGTTCAAATATGTGATTTTGGGGATAATATTTTTTGGGGTTCATCTTGTTATGGCTGCTTAGACTAGATAGAAAATGATGATGAGTTTTGGTTTCTTGTTTTATGTGCAGGGAAAAGGATACGAAAAGGAATATAAGAAAAAGATTTAATTACATTATTGATTTAATGTTTTTTTTCTTTAATTGCAGCTTTTTGGTCTCATGATTATGAAAAGACGATTATACCCTCGGCGTGCAGGTCATGTGACCACCAATTTAACGGACGTTTGGGTCGTGGACCAAACTTGTTAACAGAATTCCATACTCATGGACGATACGTGTAATTTCGCGTACTAAGGGATGGTATGTGAAAGTTGGTTACAAACCACAGGGACGAAAAGTGTAATTAACTCTGTATTATTTTGAATATGTATTATTTTAATGTAAGTTTATATTTGACTATGATGTTTTTTATAAAATATCGATTAAATAACATAATAAAATTTATTAATAAAAACATACAAAAAAAAACATAATACAATCTATCTTTGACCATTCATAAAATGAATCACCATTCATAATACAACATAAAATGTTTATTATACCCAACATATATACAACATGTAATGCATTTAATCATTTATAACAATAGGAGGCCAGGTGGTATTCTTGGGCAGTTTGCATACATTCATTCTTGAAACGCTTGTTCTCGATGTGCGTACATTGATGCCACTGCACGTGCAGGCGGGGTTGCGTGGTGAGTCCATTCTGGATTCTTGTAAGCCATTGGGTACTCACCTGCTAATTCCACTGCAATAAAATGGGATTCGTTATTTACGAGAGCAATAGTTATCGGTTGATCCAACTTTAATTGATCCAAGCCATGATGCATCGGGAATACTGTGCGGGCGTCACGTAGGCTTATGCAGTTGATTATTATACCCAGCTTATTGGCCAGTAGGATATGGAAAAACACTTTACTCATCCAATGCTTTTTGTCTCGCCATTTTTTATAATAAGAAGTTCGCAGCGACTCTAATATCCGTGGGCCCTCAGACCCATACATTCGCATGTACCCCTCGAGGTCAGATTCAAACTCCTCGAGCATCTGCGTACGAACCCACTCCGAACCGTGGTTCTCATCTAGCCCCAAAGCAACAGCGGTAGCTCGAAATCCACAACTACCATCTCCTGAGACATTTGTGCGCTGACAACGTAAGATCGAATGTACGCTGGCAGCTCTGGTAGTGCCCATACGTAATTTCGGGACAACCTGGCGTTCATCGGTTCCGCAACATACCCAACCCAACTGGCCACTGACTCTGCTCTGACTCTGGCTCTGACTCTGGCTCTGACACCTGCCCATGCATTGTTTCATATATGGGTGCATACGTAGGTTGTGTCGGTGGTGCCCGGAACAAGTTATCAACAAAGCTGAAATATGGCTGGTCAGACTGGACCCCATGGGATTGGGACGTTTCCGAACCCATATAAATTTTGGACCCCATAGGATTGGGACGGGTCCTCGAATGTATATATATTTTGAACCCCATAGGATTGGGACGGCTCCCCGAATGTATATATATTTTGGACCCCATAGGATGGGAACAGCTCCCCGAATAAGTTTTGTGTCTCGTTGACCCCATAGGATTGAGACGGCTCCCCGAAGAAGTTCCGTGTCTCTGGGACACGACAGGATTGGGACGGCTCCCCGAAGAAGTTCTGGGTTGGCTCGTACATACTGTGTCGCGCACCCTGCGGCTCATCAAAAAAGTCAGGTGTGTTCGCGAACCGTGATTTGGTGGGCGCGTACTCACTTTGTCTGGAGGCTCCGGAGTAAGGGTCGGTGAAGGGAGGAGTCATGGGGACCTCTTCAGGCCTCGGTCGACTGGACTTGGATTTCCGAAGCCCAGGTGGGTTTTTGTTCAGATCGGGCACCTACACCATTAATAAAAAACAATTACTTAAAATCAGGTAGTTATATATTTTTTCTTTAATCAGCAATATAGAACTTGATGTATTTGGTCTACCTTTGGCGGCTTTTGTTTCGACCCGACTGGTCTTCCGAGTGTGCTCTTCTGAACGAGAGGATCTTTCACTTTTGTGTTGCCCGGCTTAAACATGTCCTTTATCTTCGACAACCAATGTTTCCGTTGGGGCTTGGGTTGCTCAACCAAGAAAGTCGTAAGCTCACCTACGACTTCATGTACAACTTCTACATCGTCTCCGTCTTTTAAGTGGCCGTTTCCTGGTAGGCATGTTGACGGTGTTAAGTCAAGCTTTGTCCAAAACGGGTCTATCACATTCGGCTGAACACGAGTCTCTGCATTTTTGGATATCAATAAGTATACGACATTATGTCTTTATGATGAAAAAAAAAGTATTAAAACATACTAACCGCGCTGCATGTACTCGGCAATCTTGCAGGCACATGGTAGCCCACAACTAAACTGAACCTTGCACCCGCACTTTTTCACCTGTTTTTTAAGTTGTTTGTCTAAGCAAACGATTTCATCAGCCATGATGTCCAAAGCTTTATGTGAAACCTTTCCCAGCAGGCCTTCATACAGTTGTAGTTGTGTTTACCCAACAGGGTTCCCTTGCTATACCCCAGTTGCCCCCTTATTTCTGTGTCTTGACCGATTATGACAGAATCAACACAATGCAGGATTCTAGTAAATGTACATTTCCCCTTCAGCAGGTGGTGCTCGGCCTCGACTCTGTTTGTGGTGTGGTTATGATAGTTGAGATGTTCATCGACCCAACATGACACAAACTGCTCTTGGTACGGGGACAACCAATTCTCGTTCAGGTACCTGTAGACACCTGGAAAATCTGCCAATTTTTTCTTTAATCAGCAATATAGAACTTGATGTATTTGGTCTACCTTTGGCGGCTTTTGTTTCGACCCGACTGGTCTTCCGAGTGTGCTCTTCTGAACGAGAGGATCTTTCACTTTTGTGTTGCCCGGCTTAAACATGTCCTTTATCTTCGACAACCAATGTTTCCGTTGGGGCTTGGGTTGCTCAACCAAGAAAGTCGTAAGCTCACCTACGACTTCATGTACAACTTCTACATCGTCTCCGTCTTTTAAGTGGCCGTTTCCTGGTAGGCATGTTGACGGTGTTAAGTCAAGCTTTGTCCAAAACGGGTCTATCACATTCGGCTGAACACGAGTCTCTGCATTTTTGGATATCAATAAGTATACGACATTATGTCTTTATGATGAAAAAAAAAGTATTAAAACATACTAACCGCGCTGCATGTACTCGGCAATCTTGCAGGCACATGGTAGCCCACAACTAAACTGAACCTTGCACCCGCACTTTTTCACCTGTTTTTTAAGTTGTTTGTCTAAGCGAACGATTTCATCAGCCATGATGTCCAAAGCTTTATGTGAAACCTTTCCCAGCAGGCCTTCATACAGTTGTAGTTGTGTTTACCCAACAGGGTTCCCTTGCTATACCCCAGTTGCCCCCTTATTTCTGTGTCTTGACCGATTATGACAGAATCAACACAATGCAGGATTCTAGTAAATGTACATTTCCCCTTCAGCAGGTGGTGCTCGGCCTCGACTCTGTTTGTGGTGTGGTTATGATAGTTGAGATGTTCATCGACCCAACATGACACAAACTGCTCTTGGTACGGGGACAACCAATTCTCGTTCAGGTACCTGTAGACACCTGGAAAATCTGCCAATTTTTTCTTTAACTCTTTCTCGTATGATTTAAACTCGTCAATTGTCCGAGATTCATAGACTCTTCTCCACCAGACGCGAAGCTTTTCAATGTTTACATCTTTCAGCCGCAATGCCGGTTCGCAGTGTTTGATTATGTTTTGCCATATGTGGAACCTACATAGCAGGTGTTTCGCTTCCGGCATAACAACCTTCAATGCTCTCATCAGGGCCTGCTCCCTGTCAGTTAGAACGACACGAACGGCAAAGCCTTCAACAAGGGTGGACTTGAGAGATTGTAACACCCATTGATAATTCGTCTCCTGCTTGTTTACGATAAAAGCATATGCTAAACTGAAGGTCCTGCCCGTTGAAGTCACGCCGACAATCTCAACAAGCGGCATGTTGTACACGTTGGTTTTGTACGTGGCGTCTATTTCAATAACCCAGGGAAATGCGCGCCATAGGGTCATTGATGTTGGATGCATGAAAAAGAGGTTCTCCAACCGTCCATTTTTACTATTTGTAGTAAACTGGTAAATGTAGTTTTTCTCCTGCAGTAGTGAGAACATAACCTGCGACAGGTGAACAAGATATAGTAAATAAGTCACTTCCAACAACTTAGTACATAATCACTAATATGATGTTTGTACCTGCATTGGAGTATGCCCTGCTTGGCCCGACCTCCGTCTCAATTTCAGAAAGTTGGTAATGTCTCCTCTTCGAGTCATGTTTCCTGGAAATTCTCTTTTGAGGTTTACCAGGTACTGACGTGGGTACATACCACGATCCGATTGGTTTCCCACAAATTCCTTTTCTTCTTCCGTCATCCGTCTCGCGTATGCATTCCCCTGCAGATCGGTAGTTGGATCATGATTGTGTTTCCAGTCCTTGACAGTGACCCTCCAACCACCATCATACCCGGGGCGGCCTTCCAGAGTAAAGGGACAGCCTATCTTGTTGGACCGTTTGGGTGCCCCAGTTAACCTTTTATCGCGTGGTCCACCATGGTGACATATTAGTGTCACTTTATTGACCACCTTTAACGAGTTGGTGTTCGATCGCCGTCTGACTAGAACATAACCCAACTCCTGTGCTGTTCTTTGAGCCCACTCCGTCAATTCTTCGAAGGAAGCGAACACCTCCTCGGTTTCTAAGTCTCCAGCTTCGCAGTCAAATTCACCGTCTGCATCAGGTGTCTCAAACTCATCATCCGGCACTTCAATACGTACGTTTTCTGGGTCTGCCCAAATATCCTCCAAACTATCCATCTGAAACAATTCAAGTAAACAAGTCAACATCTAGTTCAGTAACTATTGATGGTATCCATACTATATATATAGTTAGTACAATAACTATATATATAATTACACATAAGTATAATATCTATATCTATATTCATAATATATATATGTATACGTAAGATATATACCTGTGCGAAAGGGAATTAGCGATTTTGAAAACGAAAGAGAATGCAGTATATATAACGAAATTTTCTCCCAATTATATGATCCGACGTAAAGGTGCAGAGATTATGCATGGAAGAGCATTAGCGGCGACGTCGCCGCTAATACTCCGACATGGATAATGTCTGCCCCTTTACGTCATATCATATAATTGGGAGAAAATGATCCCAAGATGCCACGTGGCAGCATTAGCGGCGACGTCGCCGCTAATGCCTGTGACGTGGCATCTTGGGATCGGACGTCGTCAGTCATTATTGCAGGCATGTCGGGTATGCCACGTGGCAGCATTAGCGGCGACGTCGCCGCTAATACCCTGGTCGGGTTACCCTTTTTCTGGTCGTGTTACCCTGTGCCTTGTACAAAGAGAGGGAAAAAAAAAGAGTTAAAAAATGAGAAAGTAAACGACTAGCCAGTCAGGTATGCGGCGTCAGCTATGCTAATCTAATCCTTCCTCGAATCATCCATCCATCCATCCAAACATCATTTTCTATGAACAGAAACCACGTGCCCTTCACTCTCCCCCCTCCGCCAATAAACACCACAACCGCCTTTTAACACCACCATCTTTCTACCTGTAAACCCCCTGACCTGAACCATACTCTCTCTCTCTCTCTATATATATATATATCTATATCTATATATCCATATATCTCTATAATCTATATCTCCCTCTCTCTCACACACACAAAACACACACTATGTCAATATACTCCCCTTCTTCTCCTACTCTTTTCTTCTCCACCACAATCCCTAGGGTTTCTCTCTCACCTACTACTTCTATTTCGACTTCATCTGTACGCATTCGCTCCGTTCTCCGCCGCTTTCCGTGTTTAGCAGTTTCCGGCGCCGCCGCGGAAGCCGTTCACCATAACAAATGCTCATCGTCTTCTGCCGCCGCTCCTCCGCCGGCCGGTTACTCTCGCACTTTCCTCGATGCTCGGTCTGAACACGGTAATTAGCTCCGTACAGCTACTTTACATTAAATTTTAACTGCTGCATTTGTGTATTTACTGTGATACTGATTGAATCTGATCATTTGGTTATAATTATAATACAATCAAGTGAAAGTGAATTAAGTAGTTTAATTACTGTAGGGTTAATGTTACTTGATGATTTAGAATATCAGTAATTAAGAAATTGTTACTCTCATTGGATGTTTTGGTGTGTGTCGATATGATGTGCATTGCATTCCGAAATGTGTATATTGGGATTTATGGTGTGGATAGCTTAATTATTGTAATAGATAAGTTACTGGGTGGATTAGTTTGTGTAGCATATCTAGAGATTCTTTTGGTTTGTTTGAATATGTCTGAACCGTTGGCGTTTTGTGATTACCTAATCGTATTGTTAGATGCTGAATAACTGCTGGTGTAAATATTATTCAAGCACTTTGATTGTGCTGTTCAAGTTCTGCGTGATAGGGTTAGAGATGTCACTTATTGACACTCTATATGGCATGTATGTTTTTTTGGATTTTTTAAATTTAAGGTGTCCGTTGTTGAGTACGTTGTAAGTTTAAGGTATTATAACACGACATATTATTTGGTTACGTAAGATATAACGGTCACTTATCAAAGCTCTTGAATATTCTTCCTCAATCTGTAAAATAATGATTGGTTACACCTTTTTTGAGGCATTCATAATTTAACTACTGAATAACTCATTTTGACGAATATGATTATACTCATACAGTAAAATGTTTCTTTATACTTTTTTTTAGAAAAATCAGGTTTAAATATGTATTGCCATGGCCCTAGGGTCTCTCATAAAGAGATTTTGGGTGTGCATTCACTTGATGGCGAGTGGGGTGTAAACACTATCCCTTTGTTACATGTTTAAACTGCAAAGAAATAGACTACATATGCTTGTTGACTTTGGGGAATCAAATTTGAAACGATTTGACAGTATTTGTACACTTGGTTTAAAAAAGTACTGCCTAGACGTGTCTAGGCGCTAGGCGCATGTGGGGGTTTGAGAAGCTGTCTTTTGCTACCCGGGGCTTCTGAGCATTTTTGGACGCTCCCATGATCAAAAGTCTGCTGGAGACATGTTGGGCTTCCGGGGTGGCCTTTTTAAGACCGATATGTGGAAAAAAGGCCGCCCCTTTTTTCTGCTTTAGAAACACACATGAGCGGGAAAAATAAGCGGTTTATGATAAACCGTTTATCTCCCTAGTTACCGATTACGAGGAGCATGATGATTAGTGATGGCACACATTAGTTGATACGTCTCACTAAATATGTTAGTGCTTAATCTTTTGTTTACCTTGATGGTTACTATTTAGTGACTTTTAAGATGTTTAAGCATCTGTTTTGTAGAAAATGGAATGTAGAGTTGATAGAAGTATTTGGCGAAAAAAGGAGTCTTTTATACGTAAGGCGGTCGCCTAGCGCTTAAGCATCTTAACCCTTAGTGGCTTATTGGCTTGGAACGCCTATCACCTTTTACAAACCAAGATGTGAGGATAATATGCTTATCTTTTTTGTTAGGTGATCAATGGTCTTGATGGCTTAATTAAGTTGACAGATTAATTACCGAGTGAATGACTCTGTAGCTTATCCATAGTTCTAAATAGTTATTAGTTTTATTCAATTATGTATGAACTGC
This sequence comes from Erigeron breviscapus, assembly GCA_034093135.1. NCBI lineage: Eukaryota > Viridiplantae > Streptophyta > Magnoliopsida > Asterales > Asteraceae > Erigeron > Erigeron breviscapus. Next base: position 77,117,046 of record CM067174.1, read on the forward strand.
TAACGTTTAGTGATTAACTGAATATAACACTAGTTGTTTCATGACTCTTGGTGTTATCATTCAAGCACTTTGACAGTTGACTGTGGTAAGTTATGTGTAGCTTGACATATTTTACATTATCACCTACTCAACGATTGTTGGTTAATTTCAGATACCTGTATGAGGTATGGAATTTTTAGTATCTGTTGGATATAAGGTACTTCTTGATGAGAAAAATGTTCTTTGATACTGTTTAAGTCAATGCATTTATAACACGGGAAATCATATTTGACTATTATCGTAATTTGTAATGGGCAGTGCCAAAGCGTTTGCATATCATTATTAATGTGCTTTTATTATTATTGTTGCTATCATCATTTATTTGTATATATAGTATTCTTATTCTTATTTGATCCCGTGATCAACCATTGATGCACTAGAATTGTCTCAAAATGTGACATATCTCTTTTGTGAGACATGTAAGTATGTGACTACATAATTACTCATCAGATACATATGATTGTATTCTATCGCCAAATGTTTCCATATATTACTTTATGGCCAAGTTCTGCTGCACTTTTAAGTAGTCTATTTAGCTATTTGATTTAAAAACAAGTCTTGATATAGCTGTAGGATCCCTCCTGAAGAGATTCATGGCCTACATTTAATTGACGTGGAATAGAGGGTAATTTTTTTTTTCTTAGTAGTTATTATGCTAGAAGGAAATAGGGTACTTTATATGCTTGCTGATGTGGAAAATCAGATTTGATATCAGTTGGTAGTTTTCAGAAAGAATTGCCTTCGCAGATTTTGGTAGGATGATTTAAGCTATGTCATCAGATGAGTCAATATCAGATTTGATGCTTCTAATTCTATATGACTGATGTAGAAGTGTTATATAGGTCCTTTCTTTGGGAACTTTCCTTTCGAGTACCATGGTACCACACTACCACCTCGAAACCCAATAACTACTAGTCAGCACACAACATTGTTTTAACTTATCATTATCTACGCTCAACGGATTTCTCGATATAATTCATTATATGCTTCGATATACAAATTTCTGATGCTTTAGAATATTGCGTTTTTATGTAACTGTAAACATATCTTATGTTTGCATCTTGTTGATGTATCTTTAGAGTATAAGTTAGCTATACTGTTTCATGCAGATCTGCTTTCTGGTATTCAGAGAGAGTTAGAAGCTGGAACATTGCCAAAAACTATTGCTCAATCAATGAAGGAGCTCTATCAGAACTACAAAAATGCGGTAATTTTTTCTCTTGGGCTCTTCCTGTACTATTCCTTTATTTAGAGAGCATGAAATTCTCAGTAGCATTTTCCATTTGAATGAGTAAGAAATTATTCCAAATTTCTGTGTGTGTATTTCTTATCCCCGGAATAAGATATCAGATTCTTGTTGGAGACTTGATTTTCTCTAACAACTTCATAATGACTTAGCATTATTTTCCTTTTCAGGTTCTCCAAAGCGGAGATCCTCGTGCAGAAGAGATTGTATTGTCAAACATGTGTGTAGCATTTGATCGCATGTTCTGTGACGTGAAGGTTTGTCTAGATTTTGCATGTTGATTATCATCATTTTAGTCATGTGCATTTTCTCAGAACATGTTGGTTAATTTGCAGGAGTCATTTGAATTTTCATCATATCATGAAGCTATTCGGGAACCTTTTGATTATTATATATTTGGTCAAAATTATATTAGTCCTTTGATCAATTTCAAGTAACTTCAACGGCCTTTTTGTCTACTGTTGTTATTGTATTATGATATCAGATAAGTATCATTGTCATTCTTACCGTGTTCCTATCTGATCACCAGGGAATCATATGTTGGAAATCTCCCCCTTTTTAGTGCAATGGAAGAACAGCTCAAGCAGGTCCCTCCTTTTCACAGCTGTAATTGTATTACATGGGTTTCTCAGCTAATTCTATATAATGTACCTAATCTGGGTTCTTGCGATTTCTTTTCTATGTTTAATTTTATCATTTAACCATCAGGGTGATAATGTGATTTTGATTTCAAACCACCAATCAGAAGCAGATCCAGCTGTTATTGCCTTGCTGCTTGAAAGAACAAATCCACGTATTTCTGAAAGCATAGTAAGCCCCAGTTCAAAACAAAATCACGTATTATGAAAATGTTCAGTTGAGTCTGATATCTGATTACTTCAAAATTCAGATCTATGTGGCAGGGGATAGAGTTATAACAGATCCTCTTTGCAAGCCTTTCAGCATGGGAAGGTTGTCATATTTTGTTTTGGCATAACAATTCTACATTCTTACATGTTTCCTGAAGTGTAGCTTTTACACTATAGGAACCTCTTGTGCGTATACTCGAAAAAACATATGAATGATGTTCCTGAGCTTGCTGATATGAAAAGAAGAGCAAATACAAGAACTTTAAAAGAGATGGCTTTGCTTTTGAGGTATCCTCCATAATTTTAGATATTATTAAGTTCTACTTTGGAATTTATCTGTGGTTGAATTTTCATAGCTGGTATTATTTAGTTTTTTTCGTTTCTTAAAAGCATAGTAATTCATGGATAATTTATTTATCTTTTATCAAAGTAAACATGCTTAGATCAGATTAAATATGTATGCTCTTTGCAATTTCATTAATTGAGATGGCGACCTAACTTTTGATAAAAGTTATATATCTGCCTTTAGATAAAGGCACTTCTAAACTCCTAATTAGTTAATCATTATCATATAGCTAATGTAGGGCAGCATTCAGGTTTGGACTGTGTCAACTAAACAAACAAATCTGAGATGATTTTGTTTGTGAGGTGGATGCGATTCATTAGATACCTTACATTGTACGCCTTGAACTTTTTTGGTCAGCCCGTGATTCATATTGTAATATTGTAATTAAAATGTTTTATAACTCAACCCATTTATATTCTAGGGGTGGGTCGAAATTAATATGGATTGCACCAAGTGGAGGCAGGGACAGGCCAGATCCCGTCACCAACCAATGGTTTCCGGTAAGATCTTTACTACAATGACATGCAAACAAATGGTAGACCCTATATTTGGATTTGTTGTCTCTCATTACCTTTCTTTTCTTATAACTTTGGCAACTTCAGACCATGATTCTTTATTGCTTTGATTTATTATTAAGAGCTAGTCGTATTATATATTCTTAATAGAGATCTTATTTTTTGTTTGATCAATACTATCGACACTAGACCCTTGTTACATTAATACTCGTATTATTATTTGCTAAATATATTATATGTAATATCCAGGCACCATTTGATGCCACTTCGCTTGACAATATGAGAAGGCTTGTAGACCATGCTGGTGTGGTTGGTCATATATATCCTTTGGCCATATTGTGCCATGACATCATGCCTCCTCCTCCTCAAGTGTGTCTTGGCTGGTTCAGTTGTCCTCTTTTTATTTTCTATTTACTAACACTTTTCACATTTAAGATTGAAGAAAATAATTTTTGTGGATAGGTTGAGAAAGATATTGGAGAGGAAAGGTTGATTGGTTATCATGGGACTGGAATATCAGTGGCACCAGAAGTTAATTTCCAAAAAGCCACTGCCTCTTGTGGATCCACCGAGGAGGTTGGTATTACATGACTTTGTCTGCTATCCTTTCAGTTATCAAGTTAAATCCATCTGGTTATATGATCCTGGTTTCAAAGTATCACATGAAAGAATGAGTTTTTTCTCTTTATTGTTAAAGCGTCTGATTATTATATTTTAATTGATTACGAGAAATGCGTACAAACTTGTTTCAGTTAATTTCCCATTTTCAGCTAGACGCTCTTTTTCTACTTTTTCGAACGGTTGATTTATAATGGGAAATTGTATCTAAACTGGTTATTAAACCATCATAGCCGACATGAAATGTTTTTGTATTCCTGCATTCAAACCTTTTGGGTAGTTTGATAAAGAATTCCAAGACCTTGTATAACTGCATTATGAAATTTTTTGACTGCCTTTCGTTTTCAGGTTTCTTGCATGTTGAAAGTCAGTAATTTTGATACAAAAGAAAACCCCTCTGTGGTGTTTAGATGTGCATTTTGAAAGTGGTTATGTGATTTTGAATAATATTAATCAAATAATCAACTCTGCTAGAATAGGTTGTAGGGAGATATTGAGGGTATTTGGACGTGTATTTGTTGCTTGAGGTTGTAATATTGGAGTAATTACTTGTTTGGGTGTTTGGTGATTTCTGATTTTTCAAGACATTAATACATAAAATGACCTAAAAGACATTCTTGTGAAAATACGAGTTACTATGTAAGATGGGAGTTGATGTCTCAATTTAAGTTAACATAAGGTTTTAATTTACGCTATCTGATAAGCAGTTTTGTTGCAGCTGATAGTTGAAAGTCATCTAAAACTGATTATTTGATCCCTAGATAACCAGAGCCAAAAGGTTTATTGAATCATTTAAAGCGGCTTATTGAGATTACAAGTCACAATAATTAGATATTCCATTTCAAAGCGCAAATCCAAACACACCCTTGATATCTTGCAGTAGATTCTTTTGGTATGCATGCATATATAGTTATGTAGATTGTTACGGATCAAACTCTGTAGTCCTGTTCGCATAAGTATCTGAGGTACAACATTATTATCCATAACAATCTGCTTATGTTGCCTGTATTGCAGGCCAAGGCAGCTTATTCACAGGCACTCTATGATTCCGTCTGTGAGCAATACAATGTGCTACAGTCTGCCATAAATGGAGCAAAAGGCTTGGACGCATCGACATCCAGTGTTTCGTTATCACAACCTGTGCTATCTCTCGACTAGTTTATGCTTTTGTCCCTATTCTGTCCCAACTTGGATTACAGGTATGCATATATATTCGAAAATATGGTTAAAGGATACTTTAAAGGATACTTTATGATTCTAATAGTTTGTTATTTTCTGGATGCAGGGCAAAGACTATTCTTTTTACATGACTTAGATGTATAGATACTGAATCATAGATCTACAAGCAAATTCTATCCAAAATGCACAGCAAGAGAAGCGCCATTATAGTGGTTTTTATAGGTGCGTAGTTTTTTATAATGTTTAGTGAATTTATATTCGGAGGAATTCTTTTGTACAGTTGTATGTTCTGTTAGATTCTCTTATAAAGGGACCATCAAGTTGTAGACAAATCTCCAAAAACACACATATGTTGGGACCTTTTAGCTAACAGCAGCAATATATGAAACTTTGCGACTTCTTACCAGTGTTTATATAGAAAACTTAGATATAAAGCTGATCTGAGGTTTATATCTCAATTCTTGCTTGCTTATATGATTTTTTGTAGCATCAGACTATGTTGAACCTCTGTACTACATACAAGCATTTAGGATTTTTAGCCAACTTGTTTGTAATAATACTTTTGACATCTTTTATAGAATTATAGATAAAATATACTCTAGTTTGTCTTGTTTTTACATAAACAAGCAAGAATGTAACTTTTCATTATAATTTCGATGAAAAAGATGTGGTCAGTGGTCACATTTTACCTTTAGATTAAACTAGGTGGGTAACCCGGGCTTCGCCCCGGGGAGCAGTTGAGTTTGACATTCACTTCCACTAATAGATTAGTTAATTTAGTTATCTAATCTAATCCTTGCATTTTATATTTTAAATTACATTATAAGGAAATAAAAGCGGCAGTTTAGAAAAAAAAAGTTGTTTAGGCAATGAATTAGTTTTGTAAAACCAAAATCATTAGTTTATTATTGACTAATATTTATATATCATTTTACATTATAAATATAAAAAAAAAACAAGCCAGTGAAGCCACACGTTGCCTGCCCCTTACAGATGTCCACCTACCATCACTTATCCTTATGTCACTTTAAAGGGTAAAACCGGTTGTTATACGGGGGGGGGGGGGGGGGGGGGGGGGGGGGGGGGGGGGCGGAGTGGCTTGAATTTATGGGAAATTTATGGCCCAGCCCTCCAAGTATACCAATGCCAATGGAGGGTATATTACCCTGGGGCCATGAATGGAGAGAGATGAATGGAGAGAGAAGGTGTGGGGGAGTGTGGAGGAGCATGTGAGTGGGTCCCAAGTAAAAAGGATTGAGAATTTATCGGCCGCGAATAAAAAGGATAGGGTTGGGAGGGTTGGTTGGGAGGATTGAAAGGTTAAATTGAGTTGGAGTGATTTCATTGTCTCTCACTCATCTTAGTAAACAAAGGAACCTAGGAGTCCATCTGTTTATATTGAAAACATAAATTAGACCCTTCATGTTTTTCATCTTGTTCCAAGCCTCCAAGTCTATAATCATTTTTTGAATTCTTCTTCTACACCTGACCAAATCCTTTTTTTTGTTTTGGTGTTCACCCTTTTTTTTAACGCATATTCGGTAGATTCCATAACAATGCGGTGCTGGTTGATGGAAGATGCAGAATGTGAGAATGACAGCGGCGGCGGTTATCATCCTATGATTCCATGAAGAAGTTAGCGATTATATAGACCGAGTTAATTTATTTTTATTTTGTAAGTATGATGTATATAATATTTAGTTGTGTTTGTGTATGATGTACAGAATACAGAGATAATTCTTTATTTATTATGTTATAATATTTATTATCTGTGTTTGTTTATGTTATCGGCGGTGATTTTCAAGTGGTGCTTGAGGAAGAGTTAGTGGTTTAGAAGAAGAAGAAGAGTTTCTTCCCGGCGATGATTCATCCCGGTGGTTTGTTTTCAGATTTGTTAGGTTAGGTTTGAATGATGTTGTATATGTATATGTTTTTTTGATGGATTTGTATTCAGGCATAGATTTGATGTTAATTACGAAGTTGCCATTACTGAGTTACTACAGTGCCAATTTGAGTTTCTACAGTAGCGAGTTGCTACAGTACGAGTTGTACATGAGTTGCTACAGTAGCGAGTTGCTACAGTACCGGTTAACCCGACCCGGTACTGTAGCACCCGACTTTTGGATTGTTATATATATATATAATGTTATATATCCCATAAAATGAGACTAGCGACATGGAAAACTTAGTTACAGACATGGACATACTAGTACCAAAAATCACCACCAAAGTGGTCTTTCAGACATTTTCTTCTTTTGAAAAGATGGTCTTTTCTCCAAGAGGCCAAAGCCTCTATTATCCCACCTAAGTGGTTATATATAGGGTAAGGTTCATGTGAGAACTATTCACATATGAACATAGGTAATTATAAGTATACCGTGATAGTGCATATGTGAACAAATATGTTCACATCTATCATTCACATATGAACATCAAGTTATAATATAGAAGTTCTCATGATTCTTTCAATTTAAATGATTATCACATTAACCTTTTTTCTGTCACAATAGAGGTTCGATATATTTTATAGTTAAGATCATGTACATCTAAATAAAAACTTGTGTTATATGTCCCTTTACATTTAAAAAAAAAATGCCAAATTGGGCTCTTTTTTTTTTCTTCTTTTTTTTTGCTTCTAGCCCATCTGATAATTTTCAGTCACCGTATAAGGAAACTTACCATTGGTGGCAAAAAAAAAACCTATGGTCTATATAAACCTTTTTTCACATTTTTCTTGAACAACAATGAAACCTTTTTTACATATTTAGTATCAAAAATTGAAAGTTGTTGAAAATGCAGTCTTTCTCATAAATGCTTTGATTGATGGGTTCGTTTAATAGTATCTTTATTTTGTCTATTAAAACGGGTGAGTTTAAATAAATCAACAACACTCACGTATTTACAACAATAATTTTAGTAGTACAGTTTCTGTAACTATATATTTGCTATTTTCATTTAGACAATGCTAAGGATGGGCTGGTCGCCTTAGCTTACATTGATGGTGGTATTTGAAAAGTTAGCGACAGAGTTTTAAGTCAGGGTGTCCTCTTTCCCTTATTACTGCCGTATTTATTGAAACATTTACCACTTATTACTGCTCGCTTTTTGAACCCACAAGGTTGGTTTTGGCTATTTTATGAATCCTTCCTTAATTCAAGATGATGGAGTAGCCAAATGAATCTAAGGGCGTGTTTGGTTGAAAGAATGGGATGGAATTTGATGAAATTGTAATTAAATTCCATTCCATAGTGTGTTTGGTTGGTAAAATATTGAAGGAATCTCATTACTATAGAATGCAAAGATTACCTCATTTGAAGGAATGTACAATCTTTGGGATTAAGTGAAAATTCCATCTTTCATATGAATGTCCAAAAGACCTTGTAACCTAAACAAATAAACAACACATGATTACAGCTTCCTTTTTTTTTCTCACTTTCATCCCAGATCTGAAATCAATTTCTTCTTACATCCATCCTATCTCACTCATTATCAGGTGACATTCAAAATAAAATTTTTTATAAAACATATATAAATTATGGGAAGTGATATTAGTACCACATAAGTTGATTAATTTACCACAACTATGTATTAACTGTTTGTACAGTGTATTGTAATACTTGTACTGTGTGGTAAATTAATCAAGTTTGGTGGTACGAATATTACTTCCCATAAATTATTAATCTATGTTATCTTAATCAATTAACAAGAAGTTTACACAAACCCATTTTGTAAGAATCGATGATCTATAATGACAAATCCATAGTAATTATCTTGTTTGATATTAATTCTATCTTATGTCATTTTTTCATGTTGTTATTATTTATTTTATTATTATTTATTTATTTATTATTTATACTGATTGTGATTTTGTGACATGAAATTGTTAAATGGAGTAACTTTAGTTTTCGGCTAATAAGTGCTTTATGCTTATGCTTATTTATGTTAATTTATCATATATTTTGAGTTTTTTCTTTTCTTCTTTCATGCTATATATATGCTAGTTTTCTTATGTACTAGTTTATTAACAACAATGTGCCATTTCTAGTTAATTACAATTTGTATGAATTTATATATCTGTTGGAATGATATTTTGTACTATGCAAATTCTAAAAAAAAAACTTTTTGTCACTCGAGTTCAATGGTCTATTATAAAAAAGATATCGACATTATTTTTTTTTATGTTTTTTATACTTGGCATTTAATATTATGTTTTTCCATAAATATATAATAATTAAAAAATTGTTGAGTAAGGGTAATTTGGTCTTTTACCAAAATTCCATTCTAATTCCGTTGACAGATTACAAACCAAACAGACAAAAGGAATTAAATTCCATTCAGTTTTCTGCCAACCAAACACATAACAGATATAAATTTCATTCCATCAGATTTCATTCCTTGCAAAAACATTCCGCGAATCAAACGCGCCCTATATGAATATGGTACTGAAAGCTATAAATGCATATTCATTTGCTTGTTTCGGATTTGTTATAAAATAATTAGAAGAATGTCATTGCAATGCACGATAACCAAATGTGTTCCAAGTTTTGTAACAAAAACACATGGCTAAAAGGCTAGGAGACGCCGTTTGGCGTCTGTAATAGTTGTGTAAGGGAGAGAGTTATAGTTATGTAGTACGTTATAATTTTGTAATAATAGTAATAGTATCTTTGATTTTTTTTTAGAGGAAGAGCGTGTGTAAAAGAATTGCTATATGATGCTCTATGATTGAAGATATTTGTAAGCAAAACATGTTCTAAATTTTCAACTACAACATGACAATGTTCAAAATGAAGTTGTTGAATACTCCGTAGTATATACTCGTTCATATCATTATGATTAGTCTTTTTAACCAGTTTAGATTTATAAACCATGAATCTACCACTAATAATTATGTAAAGTTTTCTATATTATAATGATGATTAACAAGTCTGATTCAAATTCTAAAGAAATCTTAAATAATGTTTTTCTATCACGTTCGCATATTTAAAGCAAATAAAACACAAGCATAGCTACAAAAAGAACAAAACTATCTGCGAATGATATTACCCAAGGATCCATTGGTAACTCGCTGTCACCACGTGCAATACAAAGAGACGCCAGTTTTCGAACCTCATATAATATTCTAAATTATGTTATAAATATTCTTCCTTGTTATATAGAGTTTATATTCCTAGCTATAGTCTTATGAATTTACTTGTACATATTTATATAGCGTCAAAATATATTGGCAGAATCTATAAAAGTGTTGTGCAACTTGTATGGTCCTTTTTATGAGCATACATGAATGAAAAGATTTATTTGTCTTCTTACTATTCGAATGTACCATTTCGATAATTATATATATCTAGTTTATACTATCGTACAACACACAAGATAGTTTTTAGAAAGTTTGAACAAACTTGATATATTGTCACTTAAATTATTTTAAAGTGACAAAAAAAAAAAAAAAATGCTAACAAACTATAATACATTGGCGACTTTGAGGCAACATAGAGACATATAATAGTATAGAAGATACTAAATCACATATTGTACGTGACTTGATAAACTTGAAATCATTTGATACAGATCAATAATGGTACTCTTTATTTTATTTTTGATTACCGCATAACATAAATATCATATCATACTAGTTCTGTTAGCTAAAAGCCTAAAATGGTGAAAAGTTGATTTAAAAAAAAAATCGGAATTAATTAAAATTTTTTGGCGTTAGCGATAAAAATGTACAGTTTGGACTCAAGTAAGTAGCATTTAGTTTAAGGTTGTGAAACTAATTATATTTGTCTTGTCTCTTGTATTTGAAAATAAGTGTATAAGTCTTGTCTTTTAATACTTTTGTGTTTGGTTTATCGGTGGTGTTGTGTCCCATGTTTAGCTTTTTTGCGTCCTCGAGACAAAATTCAGACAAAAAGAATATATAATAATTAGGAGAGGATTTCCTCAAGTTACTCTAACATGAATAGTGTGTTAGGGTAATCTTGACCCTTAGATGAAAATCAAGAGCCAAAATTTCATAATCATCTTTGAATCTTGGCCCTTGATTTTTATTCAAGGGTCAATATCTCTCCAATTTGACTCAAGTTGGGAAAATAACTTGAGGGAATCCCTTCCCATAATAATTTGATATATGTCTTTACAAATAATATAAATTTCTAACTTACTGGTAATAGTGAAATTACTTGTTCCCAGGCTCACCAAATAAAACGGTTTTAAATTTAAGTCGTTTTGCTTTGTAATGCTAACGTAGATAACAAAGTGATGATAGTATTATCTAACACCTGGTTACAGAATTTGTTAAAGTTTAAAATAGAAACAATTACAAATACAATGTCATCTTATGTTTTGACAATATATATTAGCCTAAGCTATTAATAGAAACACAACACAAACTCAGCTTATCATAGTAGCAGTGAAAAATTCCGTGATGATTGATTGAATGAATGAGTGAGATATTTTTTTCATCTTCTTTGAGTGTGGTATTAATATAATAGGAAAGAGTTCAATGCACTCTAAGTATTCAATGTTGTAACGTATTCAAATTCGGTTGGTTTTCACTAATAAAAATACCACACCCCCTATACATTGTATGTAATGAACTTTTAAATATTGTGCATTGTATGTATGTGAGTATATATGTGGCAACCATATAAGCTGCTGATAAAATTATTAGAGAGAAATAAGAACAAGAGAATTAATTTGTAATTAGTCATATGATGAAACAATCATATGATAATGTTTTAATACAATACACAAATCTGGGAATAGTCAACCAGATTGTGAAGGAAAAAAAAACGAATTACATAGAGGATCTACATGGTGATCAGATTCTTGTTGATGTATAAATTTTTTTGATGAAAAAGGATATCTTCAGCTATGCTCCTGATTTTGATATATAGTACGAGATATATCCGTTGTGGAAGATAACGGGTGTAATGAAGTTGTAGCAGACACACCTTTGACCCCTCATCTTCATAAAATATACACTTCAGCCTTTTAACTTGTCTATAAAGAAACAAAGCTAAGATTGAGGTATAAAACCTTTTTTCTCAACACCCCCCCACAATCCCCCCCCCCCCCCCCCCCCCCCCCCCCCCCCCCCCCCCCCCCCCCCCCCCACCCCCCACAATCTTAGCGACTCATACTTAAAATAAGAATGTTCTCACCAGAAATGAGTAGATTGAACACACCTATAACCTTGAACCCGCTAAATGAAATATGGGTCAAAATAGGCAATGAGACCAAAAGACTATGCTAACCAAGAAGCGAGATCCCAAAAAAAATGGTCTAGAAAGGCCGGAACATTAGTCACACCGAAGGTCTTTCACCTCAAGTGCACTAAATGTGGGCAGCCGGGATGTTAGTCACACCGAAGGTCTTTCACCCCAAATGCACTAACATGGGCTATACCAAGAGACATTACCCAAGCTTTTTAATCTACCGGAACATAAGAAGAATCACGAGGATCTTAAATGGAGGGTGAGAACAGAAGATACCAGGACTGAAAAGTAACAAATAAGAATGCTCTCAATCAAACAGCAGCAACAGAGGCGGGCAAAAAATGAGATCAGAATAGCTGCTTCAACACGAATCAGAATATTCAAATGCAATGAATGGGCTTGAACAGATAGCAACAACACAACTGCAATCATAACCTCATACCTATAAAAAAAAATTAAAATGTGTTACAATTATCAAACAAAAAATCCAACACACAAAGTTTTATAAAACCACAACCACACTAGAACAAGCTATGACAATTCCAATATTTTTCTAGTTATAGTCAAATATATCTTTGGTACTAACTAGTGCCAGGTCACAAATAGTCTGTGATGTGTGAAATCGAGTAATAAATTTATAAACACGAAATACCTAGCTACTGTCTACTACACACTTGCGGGCAGTGTACCCGATCGCATGCAATATAGTTGACTTGGTAAACCGAGGTCGAAAACAAGGACTTAATTAAGCAATTGTTAACAATAAAGTAATTCAGTAAAAAGGGGGTTTATGACCGAATTGTCACGGTGCAAAAGTTAGAAAATAATTAGTAATCCCGAAAGATTAATCGAAAGAAATCCGGTATAACCGTGGCAGGGTTCGTCGGAAGACGAAAGTAAAAATGATTTTAAAGACAATAATATTGAAAGACACCCACTTGGATCAGCTTACATGTCAATCATCGGGTCTAAACATTACTTGCATTATTGTACGACTTAAAAGGTAGTCAAGATGAACTCCCGTTATACTTGAAACTTTAATTGCTCAAAATATAGCTATCGCTCCCGCGAATAATTTCTACTCAAAACAAGTAAGCATTAAGAACCTAAGTTGATTTTATGATTTAATCTTTAAAAGCTTTCTTTCGAACTGCTTATTCATCTAATCAGATCCCTCTATCATAGATGTTTACACACTCAAAATGAATTTAATTGTTTAAAATCTTTATCGCTAGTTTCTCCCGAACTCCAACGACTTTAGGTTAATTAAAGACCGATTAACCGTTTCATAAACCAATTGACAATGACATAGATTTCTCCCGAACTTCTAATTACAATCATCAATCAATTAATATAAAAGATAAAACAATATTTAAACTCAAATAAATGCGGATCTTCGATTAAACATAAAAATCTTGTACAACAAGTGCAAGTAATGTCAAACAACCCTATGACATGTTCACTATCCAAGAAGGTGTTAAATAATTTAGCTACTCATAATAGTTAAATCAAAACAAACAAGAATAAAAGAAATCATATTATACCTATGAATTGCAAAGAATCCTGTAGCAACAATGATTGTAATCCAGAGCTGAAAAGAGACAAACTGTAACACCCTTCATTTAAAAATATGGGTTTCCAAAAATTTTCGCCTAACGGCGTTAAAAGAAAGCGAAAGCAAACTTTGAAAACCAAACCAACTAAATATGTTTGGTTTATTCTTTGGTGTTACTAGTCATACCATCAAAACAAGTTCAAATGAAAACCCATCGGTTGCCCAACACAAAACAACCGACTACATAGCAATTCGAAATTCTGAAAATATCGAAACATAACAAATGTCTAATGAGGTGCAGCAACTATGGGTAGCTAAAGTCATCATCAAGTTATCTACCCACTCCACGCTCTTCATCCCTCATCTACTTCAATCAAGCTAAACCTGAGGGAACAACACATTTCAAGAAACAAGTGTTAGCTAACGAATTAGCTAAGTAAGATAACACCTCAGTATAAAGCTTTTGTCCATTTAAAACATCTCAACATATAGACAAATCATTAAGGCACAACACACATTAAACACTTCATATCAACTACATATCAAATTAGGATGAACCACCCTAAATGTGCCTATTCTTCTTTTCATTTCACACACAACTTCATTTCTGCATTTATGTGCAACATAAGTCACACCCGACTAGATGGACAAACCCCACACGGCTGTACATCAAGTGTCGTTAAGGAATGGCAAGCCAATCCCGGAGTAATCCGTATGTACAAGACAAATGGGGCGGGTCAGACCTCCCGTATTACTCTTCTGCGTTTTTGACCATGTTGCAAGGAGCCACCCAAGCAACTACTACATTCACGCACCCGTCGGGCAAGGGCAAGTACGGGTTAAGCTTAACACTTTCTGCATTTCATTTACGAGCTCGATTTCACACTTCATATAGTTTAGGTGTACACACTTACCTAAACTAATACTACATATACTTCTTTTACGTTTGGGCCCTTAAACGTGCACGTGTCATGGCAACTTAGTAAGTCTAGTGAACTAGATGAACAAGTCATACAATCATGCACACTTCACACATCGTCAACATAAAGCTACATTTCAATACAACACAAGACACTACATATCACTTCATAACATAGTACTACATTACATCACAATGGGACTGCATTTCAGGTCGTTTATGGTCATCTACATAACCCATATCACCTCCCGTATAACCCCGAATACCCACAAGCAATTCAAGTTATCATTTAGGAAGTTATTATACGAAACCTTCTTTTATTGAACCCTCACCGTGTCAAAGTAGTGTATCTTACCTTTATACAGCTTTACCAACAAGTCAAGAATATCTAATAGTGCTTGTTACGTGCTCCCGACAACCTATAATAAGTATAAGATCGTTCTATAAGCTAAACGAAACTCAAGTACCAACTGGACCCTCTCATGCGCCGCATGAAAGCTTCATGCGCCGCATATCGGG
The DNA here is from genome assembly GCA_034093135.1 of Erigeron breviscapus. Taxonomy (NCBI): domain Eukaryota; kingdom Viridiplantae; phylum Streptophyta; class Magnoliopsida; order Asterales; family Asteraceae; genus Erigeron; species Erigeron breviscapus. The sequence continues at coordinate 77,132,047 of CM067174.1, forward strand.
CTTTTCCAGAAATCCATTTCTCAAAATTGGCATCTATGCGCCGCATATCGGGCTTTTCCAGAAATCCATTTCTCAAAATTGGCATCTATGCGCCGCATATCGGGCTTTTCCAGAAATCCATTTCTCAAAATTGGCATCTATGCGCCGCATATAGCCTAGTTCGACCAAAATCCATCTTATCAAACCCTTTAATCGAATCCCAAACGAACATCAATCAATAATTCGACCTGGAGACATAAAATTAATCTTTTTGGAAACATTTTTACTGACTTTAATCCATCATTCAATACTTTAATCCTTTTCATCATGAATCAATGATTCAATCACCCGTATAACATGAAATCAATAAATGTTTAATCATGTAACCCAACCCAAACCCCATGGCCTGGATTGAATACTCAACTAAGACTCCAATAATCAGATTTCAAAGAGGATTATACCTATATTACCTGCACTTGATATAGGGGATTCAAGATCTAAGCAATACTTGATCGAAACGACACAAAAATGATTGGATCTTGTCTTGGAAAGGGAGGGGATCGGCTAGGGTTATACACACACACGTAGCAGCAGTTTTGTGACAATTAGGGCTGCCTAATTGTCCTCTTAACCCCCTGGCCAGCCATTCTAAATCTTACACTTAGCACCCCTCAACTTCTAAACTTAACTTCTTTAGCTTAAACTTCTATCGGGAGTCTTAACACACTAACAAGCACATAACTACTTTACTTCACGATAACTACTTACGTTTAAGGCTACATTAATCATTTCATTTACGAGCTCGATTTCACACTTCATATAGTTTAGGTGTACACACTTACCTAAACTAATACTACATATACTTCTTTTACGTTTGGGCCCTTAAACGTGCACGTGTCATGGCAACTTAGTAAGTCTAGTGAACTAGATGAACAAGTCATACAATCATGCACACTTCACACATCGTCAACATAAAGCTACATTTCAATACAACACAAGACACTACATATCACTTCATAACATAGTACTACATTACATCACAATGGGACTGCATTTCAGGTCGTTTATGGTCATCTACATAACCCATATCACCTCCCGTATAACCCCGAATACCCACAAGCAATTCAAGTTATCATTTAGGAAGTTATTATACGAAACCTTCTTTTATTGAACCCTCACCGTGTCAAAGTAGTGTATCTTACCTTTATACAGCTTTACCAACAAGTCAAGAATATCTAATAGTGCTTGTTACGTGCTCCCGACAACCTATAATAAGTATAAGATCGTTCTATAAGCTAAACGAAACTCAAGTACCAACTGGACCCTCTCATGCGCCGCATGAAAGCTTCATGCGCCGCACAAACCCACATCTGGGCTTGTATGCGCCGCATGGAATGTTTGTGCACCGCATAAAATAACCAAATTCGTAGCAGAAACTTTGCAAAAATCTGAGCATTTGCCTATGCGCCGCATAGATCCTCTATGCGCCGCATATTGGGCCCCTTTAGGAAATTAATTTACAAAACTCACCAGATATGCGCCGCATGGAAGTTTCATGCGCCGCATATCGGGCTTTTCCAGAAATCCATTTCTCAAAATTGGCATCTATGCGCCCCACAAAAGTCCTGTGCGCCGCATATAGCCTAGTTCGACCAAAATCCATCTTATCAAACCCTTTAATCGAATCCCAAACGAACATCAATCAATAATTCGACCTGGAGACATAAAATTAATCTTTTTGGAAACATTTTTACTGACTTTAATCCATCATTCAATACTTTAATCCTTTTCATCATGAATCAATGATTCAATCACCCGTATAACATGAAATCAATAAATGTTTAATCATGTAACCCAACCCAAACCCCATGGCCTGGATTGAATACTCAACTAAGACTCCAATAATCAGATTTCAAAGAGGATTATACCTATATTACCTGCACTTGATATAGGGGATTCAAGATCTAAGCAATACTTGATCGAAACGACACAAAAATGATTGGATCTTGTCTTGGAAAGGGAGGGGATCGGCTAGGGTTATACACACACACGTAGCAGCAGTTTTGTGACAATTAGGGCTGCCTAATTGTCCTCTTAACCCCCTGGCCAGCCATTCTAAATCTTACACTTAGCACCCCTCAACTTCTAAACTTAACTTCTTTAGCTTAAACTTCTATCGGGAGTCTTAACACACTAACAAGCACATAACTACTTTACTTCACGATAACTACTTACGTTTAAGGCTACATTAATCATTTCACTTTAACACACAAGCATTAAATCACACAATCACACATAAAACAAATACACACAACAAACCTAACGTTAATTAACGGAAGGTCAAATAGTCAAACACGAAAAGTTTGGGATGTTACAATTACCTCCCCCTTAAGAGGATTCCGTCCTCGGAATCTCATCAGAAGTGAACAATTCTGGATATTTCTCCTTCATTACAGATTCGGTTTCCCAAGTGAGACTTTCTCCATGATTATGCTTCCATTTGATCAATACAAGATCAATCACTTTCCGACGTAGCTTCTTTTGCTTCCTTCCGAGTATCGCTACTGGTTCATCAATCATTCTTTTCATTGGATCAATGCTTACATCCTCAATGGGAATCACACTCGATTCCTTCGCTAAACATCTCCTCAAGTAAGACACATGAAAGGTGTTGTGAATTCCATCCAATTCTGGAGGCAATTCCAACTGATATGCCAAATCCTTGATGCGCTTCAAAATCTTGAAAGGTCCAATAAAACGTGGACTTAACTTTCCCTTCTTTCCAAAACGAATAACTCCTTTCCATGGTGAAACTTTCAGCATCACCATATCACCAACTTTAAATTCAACCGGTCTTCTCTTCTTGTCAGCATAGGTTTTCTGTCGTTCTCTTGCTACACGAAGAGCTTCTTTAGCAATATTAACTTTTTCAGTTGTGACTTCAATGATTTCGGGACCTGTAAATTGCTTCTCACCGGGCTCCAACCAACAACTTGGAGTCCTATATCTCCTACCATAAAGCATCTCAAACGGTGGCATTCCAATACTTGCATGGTGGCTGTTATTATAAGCAAACTCAATCATTTTCAAGTGTTCATCCCATGCTCCACCATACTCTAATACACAAGCTCTCAACATGTCCTCCAATGTTTGTATGGTCCTTTCACTTTGCCCATCAGTTTGAGGGTGATAGGCGGTGCTCAAGTTCACTCTAGTACCTAATTCTCGCTGAAGACCCTTCCAAAAGTTAGACACAAATCTCGTGTCTCGGTCTGAAACAATGGATAAAGGAACACCATGCTTTGAGACTATCTCATCTACATATATCTTCGCCATCTTTGTCAATGGTACGTCTTGAAGGGTCGCTAAGAAATGAGCACTTTTCGTTAGTCTATCCACAATGACCCATACCATATCATTTCCCTTTGGAGTTCTTGGTAATTTGGTTACAAAATCCATAGTAATATGGTCCCATTTCCATTCCGGAATCTCCAACTGATGCAACATTCCATATGGCTTTTTGTGGTCAGCCTTTACACGAGCACAAGTCAAACATCTTTCAACAAAGTGAGCCACCTCTCCTTTAATATTCGGCCACCAATAAATAGGCTTCAAATCTGCATACATCTTAGTAGCATCGGGGTGAACTGAATATCTAGTTCTATGAGCTTCTTCAAGGATCAATTATCGGTTACCATCAAGCAATGGTACCCAAATTCGACCCTTATACGTCCGGAATCCACGGCTGTTCGTTTCCATCTCTAACCTCTTCTTCTTTCCAATGCTTTCCTTATCAATGTTATCCTTCATTAATGCCTTAACTTGAGCCTCCTTGATACGATCAAGTAATCCCGACTTTGCTTGTACCATCATACTCATCAATCTACAAGAAGAATTATGTACCTTTCTACTTAATGCATCCGCCACCACATTAGCTTTACCGGGATGATATTTGATTTCACAATCATAATCTTTCAGAAGTTCCATCCATCTCCTTTGTCTAACGTTCATTTCCTTCTGATTAAACACATATTGCAAACTTTTATGGTCGGTGTACAAGGTACACTTAGTGCCATACAAATAATGCCTTCACAACTTCAAAGCAAACACTACCGCCGCTAACTCAAGATCGTGGGTTGGGTAGTTCTTTTCATGAGGCTTTAATTGACGGGATGCATAAGCAATAACCTTGTCCCTTTGCATAAGAACACAACCCAAACCAGAAATGAAAGCATCACTATAAACAACAAGATCATCGGTACCTTCGGGTAAGGCAAGGATAGGAGCTTCACACAACTTTGTCTTCAATGTTTGAAAAGCCTTTTCTTGTGCTTCAGCCCACACATACTTCACTCCCTTCTTTGTCAATTCAGTCATTGGCTTAGCTATACGAGAGAAGTCTTGAATGAACCTTCGGTAGTAACCAGCTAAACAAAGAAAACTCTTGATCTCCGTGGGAGTCTTTGGCTGCTCCCATTTAGAAACAGCTTCAATCTTTGCGGGATCGACTTTAATACCTTCAGAAGAGATGACATGTCCAAGAAATTGAACTTCTCGAAGCCAAAATTCACACTTGGAGAATTTTGCATACAACTTCTTCTCTCTAAGAACCTCAAGAACAGCTCTTAAGTGCTCACGATGCTCGGCTTCAGACTTAGAATAAATCAGAATATCGTCAATAAAAACAATCACAAAATGATCTAAGAATGGGCGACATACCCGATTCATTAAATCCATAAATGCGGCTGGAGCATTTGTCAGCCCAAACGGCATAACAAGGAACTCATAGTGTCCATATCGTGTACGGAAAGCTGTTTTTGCCACATCCTCCTTTTTAACCTTCAATTGATGATAGCCGGACCGCAAATCTATTTTAGAGAAATAAGAAGCACCATGTAGTTGATCAAAGAGATCATCAATGCGCGGAAGAGGATACTTATTCTTAACCGTTCGCTTATTCAGCTCACGGTAGTCTATGCACATGCGCATAGAACCATCTTTCTTTTTGACAAAGAGAACCGGAGCTCCCTAAGGCGAGGAACTAGGTTGTATGAAACCCTTGTCAAGTAGCTCTTGAAGCTGAGACATTAACTCCTTCATTTCTGTAGGAGCTAAACGATACGATGCCTTTGCAACTGGAGTAGCACCGGGTACAAGATCAATCTGAAAAGTAACCTCTCGGTCGGGTGGAATACCGGGAAGATCATCCGGAAAGACGTATGAAAATTCAGAAACTACATCAACATTAGCAATAGGAGACTTCTCTTTTCGTGCATCAATGACATAGGCAAGGAAGTGGCTCTTATTCTGTCGAATGCACTTGAGAGCCTTCATCAAGTTAATGATCTTAATACCTCTTTCCTTCTTATCTCCATACACCGAAACAACTTTACCATCTGGTGTAGAAAAACGAACTATCTTTTGCGAACACAAAATAGTAGCTTCATTCTGAGACAACCAATCCATACCTATCACTACATCAAAACCGGCTAAAGTGGTAGGCAATAGCTGGACAGGAAACAACCGATCTTCAATCTCAATAGTACAATCATCATAACCCTCACATATGTCACTAACAGTACCATTAGCAATCTCTACTTCTATAGAACAATCTAAAGGAGTAGTAACTCTTTCAAGCTTAGGAGCAAACAAGGTAGACACAAAAGACCTATTTGCACCCGAATAAAAAAGAACAGAAGCAGGTTTGGAATTAACAAGAAAAGTACCGCTTACTACCTCATCGTTGTCCTTAGCAGCTTCCACCGTCATCTGAAGAGCTTGGACTCTTGTCTTTGGAGCAGCTGCCTTCTTTCCATCATTCTTCATTTGAGGACAATCATCATAACCCTCACATATGTCACTAACAGTACCATTAGCAATCTCTACTTCTATAGAACAATCTAAAGGAGTAGTAACTCTTTCAAGCTTAGGAGCAAACAAGGTAGACACAAAAGACCTATTTGCACCCGAATAAAAAAGAACAGAAGCAGGTTTGGAATTAACAAGAAAAGTACCGCTTACTACCTCATCGTTGTCCTTAGCAGCTTCCACCGTCATCTGAAGAGCTTGGACTCTTGTCTTTGGAGCAGCTGCCTTCTTTCCATCATTCTTCATTTGAGGACAATCATCAATAAGATGGCCCGTTTCTTGACACTTATAGCAACGAATCTTGTCCCTACAATCAGTTGCGACGTGCCCCGATCTACCACACTTATGACACCTCCGGGTCTTTTCAGAACATGGACCATCATGAAAAGACTTGCAAGTTGCACACCACGTACTACTCTTCTTCTTGTCCTTATCCCCATTCGAGTTAGAATTACCCCGAAACTTCTTATTAGAATTGGAAGACCAATTAGACCTCCTTTTGAACCCCGACTTCTTATCATCAGCCTTCTCAACAACTTTTTCAGATTTGAGGTCATCATCCAACCTCTTAGACTCCTTTATCGCAGCAGACAATGTAGTGTGTTGCCTACAAAGGCCACGATAGCTAGCGGGGAGGCCATCACAATAAGCCTCAACCTGATCAACATCTCTACGAACCAAGTGACCAACAAACTTCAGCTTTTCCATAAATGAGTGAGCATACTCAGTTATGGCACCGGGCTTAGCGGTTAAAGCTCTGAATTCCTTCTCAATCAACCTCAATTCTCTAGTTCCAACATACTCTTCCAAGAACTTCTCCTTAAAAGTACCCCAAGGCATAGCAGCTAGCACCTCGGGAGTCAAAGAAACCGTAGCAGCCCTCCACCAATAACGAGCATTCTTCTTTAACATACGAGAGGCACACAATACCTTCATATCCTCAGGACAATAACATGAAGCAAACACAACTTCGATGTCATCCAACCATTCCATGGCAGCTACTGCATCTTGAGTACCATCAAAGTCTTTAGCACCACATTTCTGAAAACTCTCATACTTAAAGTTAGTGGTTCGAGGAGCAACCAATGACCTTACATTCGATGGCTCAACACGGTTTGAGCGGTTCGAATAGTTTCCATCTGTATGCTCATTCCGGTGCAAACTAGCATCCCTTTCTGCCCTCATTTGTGCTAACTCCTCTTCATTTCTCATCAAAAGAGCTCGGATAGCTCTCAACTCTTCATGTAATTCAGCTTGATTAAGAACTTGTTCAATCACCGGGTTTGCCCTATCAATTTCCGACCTTGTGGGCTGTGCTCCTGGAAGTGGCCTTCGGGGAGGCCTTTGGTTAACACCATTTCCAGCCCCATTCCCATTAGGCGGAGCACCACTAGCATTAGTTCCATCCCGTTGACTGTTAGCACGAGTATTTGCCATCTTTCTACAAGGCAATGATGACGGTTAGCAAGAGTTAAAGCGGGATTACAAAGATTAAGACCATACTTCATCTAAATTTCTGCATCATACAAAAACATTCATGTCTTAACTTATACTCTCACACACTCCCCAACCCGTCTTAAAGCATCTCACTTTAAAGGCTACACATCCTACTTAAGCCTATCATATTCCTCATTGGTCTAAGTCCAAAATCCTACGGTCATGGTCGAATTTTGGTTCACTTAAACCATTTCTCTGATACCAACATGTAACACCCTTCATTTAAAAATATGGGTTTCCAAAAATTTTCGCCTAACGACGTTAAAAGAAAGCGAAAGCAAACTTTGAAAACCAAACTAACTAAATCTGTTTGGTTTATTCTTTGGTGTTACTAGTCATACCATCAAAACAAGTTCAAATGAAAACCCATCGGTTGCCCAACACAAAACAACCGACTACATAGCAATTCGAAATTCTGAAAATATCGAAACATAACAAATGTCTAATGAGGTGCAGCAACTATGGGTAGCTAAAGTCATCATCAAGCTATCTACCCACTCCACGCTCTTCATCCCTCATCTACTTCAATCAAGCTAAACCTGAGGGAACAACACATTTCAAGAAACAAGTGTTAGCTAACGAATTAGCTAAGTAAGATAACACCTCAGTATAAAGCTTTTGTCCATTTAAAACATCTCAACATATAGAAAAATCATTAAGGCACAACACACATTAAACACTTCATATCAACTACATATCAAATTAGGATGAACCACCCTAAATGTGCCTATTCTTCTTTTCATTTCACACACAACTTCATTTCTGCATTTATTTACGAGCTCGATTTCACACTTCATATAGTTTAGGTGTACACACTTACCTAAACTAATACTACATATACTTCTTTTACGTTTGGGCCCTTAAACGTGCACGTGTCATGGCAACTTAGTAAGTCTAGTGAACTAGATGAACAAGACATACAATCAAGCACACTTCACTCATCGTCAACATAAAGCTACATTTCAATACAACACAAGACAGTACATATCACTTCATAACATAGTACTACATTACATCACAATGAGACTGCATTTCAGGTCGTTTATGGTCATCTACATAACCCATATCACCTCCCGTATAACCCCGAATACCCACAAGCAATTCAAGTTATCATTTGGGAAGTTATTATACGAAACCTTCTTTTATTGAACCCTCAGCGTGTCAAAGTAGTGTATCTTACCTTGATACAGCTTACCAACAAGTCAAGAATATCTAATAGTGCTTGTTACGTGCTCCCGACAACCTATAATAAGTATAAGATCGTTCTATAAGCTAAACGAAACTCAAGTACCAACTGGACCCTCTCATGCGCCGCACAAACCCACATCTGGGCTTGTATGCGCCGCATGAAAGCTTCATGCGCCGCACAAACCCACATCTGGGCTTGTATGCGCCGCATGGAATGTTTGTGCACCGCATAAAATAACCAAATTCGTAGCAGAAACTTTGCAAAAATCTGAGCATTTGGCCTATGCGCCGCATAGATCCTCTATGCGCCGCATATCGGGCCCCTTGCGCCGCATAATCCTCTATGCGCCGCATAATTCCTCTATGCGCCGCATAGATCCTCTATGCGCCGCATAATCCTCTATGCGCCGCATAGATCCTTATGCGCCGCATAGATCCTCTATGCGCCGCATAGATCCTCTATGCGCCGCATAGATTCTATGCGCCGCATAGATCCTTATGCGCCGCATAGATCCTCTATGCGCCGCATAATCCTTATGCGCCGCATAGATCCTCTATGCGCCGCATAATCCTCTATGCGCCGCATAGATCCTCTATGCGCCGCATAATCCTCTATGCGCCGCATAGATCCTTATGCGCCGCATAGATCCTCTATGCGCCGCATAGATCCTCTATGCGCCGCATAGATCCTCTATGCGCCGCATAGATCTCTATGCGCCGCATAGATCCTCTATGCGCCGCATAGATCCTCTATGCGCCGCATAATCCTCTATGCGCCGCATAGATCCTCTATGCGCCGCATAGATCCTCTATGCGCCGCATAGATCCTCTATGCGCCGCATAGATCCTCTATGCGCCGCATAGATCCTCTATGCGCCGCATAGATCCTCTATGCGCCGCATAGATCCTCTATGCGCCGCATAGATCCTCTATGCGCCGCATAGATCCTCTATGCGCCGCATAGATCCTCTATGCGCCGCATAATCCTCTATGCGCCGCATAGATCCTCTATGCGCCGCATAACTCCTCTATGCGCCGCATAGATCCTCTATGCGCCGCATAATCCTCTATGCGCCGCATAGATCCTCTATGCGCCGCATAATCCTCTATGCGCCGCAAGATCTTATGCGCCGCATGGACCCTCTCATGCGCCGCATGAAAGCTTCATGCGCCGCACAAACCCACATCTGGGCTTGTATGCGCCGCATGGAATGTTTGTGCACCGCATAAAATAACCAAATTTGTAGCAGAAACTTTGCAAAAATCTGAGCATTTGGCCTATGCGCCGCATAGATCCTCTATGCGCCGCATATCGGGCCCCTTCAGGAAATTAATTTACAAAACTCACCAGATATGCGCCGCATGGAAGTTTCATGCGCCGCATATCGGGCTTTTCCAGAAATCCATTTCTCAAAATTGGCATCTATGCGCCGCACAAAAGTCCTGTGCGCCGCATAGCCTATGCGCCGCATAATCCTCTATGCGCCGCATAGATCCTCTATGCGCCGCATAGATCCTCTATGCGCCGCATAGATCCTCTATGCGCCGCATAGATCCTCTATGCGCCGCATAGATCCTCTATGCGCCGCATAGATCCTCTATGCGCCGCATAGATCCTCTATGCGCCGCATAGATCCTCTATGCGCCGCATAGATCCTCTATGCGCCGCATAGATCCTCTATGCGCCGCATAGATCCTCTATGCGCCGCATAGATCCTCTATGCGCCGCATAGATCCTCTATGCGCCGCATAGATCCTCTATGCGCCGCATAGATCCTCTATGCGCCGCATAGATCCTCTATGCGCCGCATAGATCCTCTATGCGCCGCATAGATCCTCTATGCGCCGCATAGATCCTCTATGCGCCGCATAGATCCTCTATGCGCCGCATAGATCCTCTATGCGCCGCATAGATCCTCTATGCGCCGCATAGATCCTCTATGCGCCGCATAGATCCTCTATGCGCCGCATAGATCCTCTATGCGCCGCATAGATCCTCTATGCGCCGCATAGATCCTCTATGCGCCGCATAGATCCTCTATGCGCCGCATAGATCCTCTATGCGCCGCATAGATCCTCTATGCGCCGCATAGATCCTCTATGCGCCGCATAGATCCTCTATGCGCCGCATAGATCCTCTATGCGCCGCATAGATCCTCTATGCGCCGCATAGATCCTCTATGCGCCGCATAGATCCTCTATGCGCCGCATAGATCCTCTATGCGCCGCATAGATCCTCTATGCGCCGCATAGATCCTCTATGCGCCGCATAGATCCTCTATGCGCCGCATAGATCCTCTATGCGCCGCATAGATCCTCTATGCGCCGCATAGATCCTCTATGCGCCGCATAGATCCTCTATGCGCCGCATAGATCCTCTATGCGCCGCATAGATCCTCTATGCGCCGCATAGATCCTCTATGCGCCGCATAGATCCTCTATGCGCCGCATAGATCCTCTATGCGCCGCATAGATCCTCTATGCGCCGCATAGATCCTCTATGCGCCGCATAGATCCTCTATGCGCCGCATAGATCCTCTATGCGCCGCATAGATCCTCTATGCGCCGCATAGATCCTCTATGCGCCGCATAGATCCTCTATGCGCCGCATAGATCCTCTATGCGCCGCATAGATCCTCTATGCGCCGCATAGATCCTCTATGCGCCGCATAGATCCTCTATGCGCCGCATAGATCCTCTATGCGCCGCATAGATCCTCTATGCGCCGCATAGATCCTCTATGCGCCGCATAGATCCTCTATGCGCCGCATAGATCCTCTATGCGCCGCATAGATCCTCTATGCGCCGCATAGATCCTCTATGCGCCGCATAGATCCTCTATGCGCCGCATAGATCCTCTATGCGCCGCATAGATCCTCTATGCGCCGCATAGATCCTCTATGCGCCGCATAGATCCTCTATGCGCCGCATAGATCCTCTATGCGCCGCATAGATCCTCTATGCGCCGCATAGATCCTCTATGCGCCGCATAGATCCTCTATGCGCCGCATAGATCCTCTATGCGCCGCATAGATCCTCTATGCGCCGCATAGATCCTCTATGCGCCGCATAGATCCTCTATGCGCCGCATAGATCCTCTATGCGCCGCATAGATCCTCTATGCGCCGCATAGATCCTCTATGCGCCGCATAGATCCTCTATGCGCCGCATAGATCCTCTATGCGCCGCATAGATCCTCTATGCGCCGCATAGATCCTCTATGCGCCGCATAGATCCTCTATGCGCCGCATAGATCCTCTATGCGCCGCATAGATCCTCTATGCGCCGCATAGATCCTCTATGCGCCGCATAGATCCTCTATGCGCCGCATAGATCCTCTATGCGCCGCATAGATCCTCTATGCGCCGCATAGATCCTCTATGCGCCGCATAGATCCTCTATGCGCCGCATAGATCCTCTATGCGCCGCATAGATCCTCTATGCGCCGCATAGATCCTCTATGCGCCGCATAGATCCTCTATGCGCCGCATAGATCCTCTATGCGCCGCATAGATCCTCTATGCGCCGCATAGATCCTCTATGCGCCGCATAGATCCTCTATGCGCCGCATAGATCCTCTATGCGCCGCATAGATCCTCTATGCGCCGCATAGATCCTCTATGCGCCGCATAGATCCTCTATGCGCCGCATAGATCCTCTATGCGCCGCATAGATCCTCTATGCGCCGCATAGATCCTCTATGCGCCGCATAGATCCTCTATGCGCCGCATAGATCCTCTATGCGCCGCATAGATCCTCTATGCGCCGCATAGATCCTCTATGCGCCGCATAGATCCTCTATGCGCCGCATAGATCTCTATGCGCCGCATGATTCTATGCGCCGCAGTGACCCGATCGTTTGTAATATAGTTAACAGGTAAGACCGTGTTCGTTCGCAGGGATTGGTTGAACTAGTTGTATCATAAAATGGTTTGGAAAAAGGGTGAAACACTTTGACGATTCAATTGAAGGAAATTTAGATGACAAATACTTGAAAATAAAGAAGAGCTCAAACAATAATAATAAGGATCATCCACCTTGACTTCACTAGACTTCTAACATGATTGCTTTCAAATAAGACCAAATTCGTTTAGAGTTGACAAGATAACCGTGCAAAGATGAAATGCTCACGTGGTACCACCAACCGCTCACAAATCACCCAAACACCTAAGTTGCTAGTCTAATTACCCAAGCCGGTACCACCAAAGCCTAGACAACCATACCAACAAATAGTTTGTTTGATTACCAAATTACCAATTGCGCCTATGTGAAAATAACGTGGTACCACCAACCGTTACTAAACACGTTGACAAAATGACTCCTTTTATTAATTTGACATTCACTATCATACCATGAACTAGTGATAATCACTCATAGACAAGCGACCGTTAGAAAATCACATATGCATTCGACTAGTACCACTAACGAAGAACACACATGCCACCAATATCAAATTAATACAAATAAAGGAATTAAATCACCAAGATCACGACACAACGGTAATTGAAATCAACCCTTGAATTAAAACATAGCAATCACATCATTCGTCTAATTACATCAAGGTGGATGATAATAGAATTAGCCAATCATGCTAAATTGAAATTGATAAAAGAAATAGTAATAAAACATATTGTACCAATCGTTTGAGTAAATAGAAAGTTGCAAGACAATAAGTAGATACGATCCAGATGGGTGCTCGTGAATCTTCAGTGGATCCGCCTAAGAAATCTTGCTTGGAAACCTGATAAAAACCTAATAGAGCAGCTCCTGGAAAGATATTTGCTTCTCAAAAAACCCTTAGGATTATTCTCCCCCAAAAGTCACTGTGTCCGACTGTTCAGAAACTTGGCAGCTATTTATATGAATTGGTCGCGTAACGCCCGTCACCAATAGTAACGCCCGTTACCAACCATCGTAACCCGTAACGGCCGTCACATTTGTTACGCCCGTCACATAATCATTGAAAAGCATACGGCCGTAATGAACCCGTAACAGTAACTCGCCAATCTTCACACATAACGGCCGTCACCCTTGTGACGCCCGTTCAAGCTTGACCTAGGTCCCTAACGCCCGTCACCCATGTGACGGCCGTTACACCTACCATTACGCCCGTTATGAACCAGTTACAGTAAGAACCAAAATTTGCTATATAACGCCCGTCACATTTGTGACGGCCGTTATGCCTTCCAAAATCCGTCTTCTTCATCTTTCACTTGATTTCAACCGAATCCATCTCCCGAGTCTTCCATAAATCATCAAAATCAACCAATTCATCCGCATAATCATTTTCCAACCTGAAAACACTAAACATACCTCAAAGCATCGAAAGTTGGAAATAAAACTATAAAAACGACGAATAAATGGTCCTAAATTCACGTGGGAAATGGTATAGAATATGACACATCAAACCCCCCACACTTGAGCATTGCTTGTCCTCAAGCAAATCCGGAATTAAAGCATAAAGTAATCCTTGACAATGGAGCAAAATAAACAATGACGAGTATCAAAAAGAAGCCACACCAAGTATGTCAAATGACAAAAAGGTTGGGTGAAGCAGTTTTAATCTTAAATGAAAACCCGAAATGTTTGACAATACCTGAACAATCCGCAAGCCACGATAACACAACCAAGCACAAGTGAAACAAATGAACCAATCAAACTCATTCTACTCCAACAAACTTACTTTGGGGTTGAATATATTGTAGAATCACTCATAGCTCGGTCGTGATGTATGCTATTTTACCATAGGCTTGAACCGGGATCATAGCTCCACCGACGTGGCGTAAGCACCAAGCACATCATCAAAATAGGCATTAAGGTAGGTTGTATAGTTAAGCTAAGGTATGTATAAGGGACATTTACAATGAAGGAATGGGAATATAGGTTAATGAAGAAAAGAAAAGTCAAAGTATATGGATTATGTAAAATGGAATATGGAAGTGAGGGTACGAATTGAAAATGAAACAAAGTAAAAGTATAAGATATGTACGAAAAGTGAACTAATTAGTCTAGCCAACCCGTACCATTGATTGCCAACAAACCAAACCCATAAGATGTTAACCCGCTAATGACACCTCAAACGATAGCAAGACAAACCCGACACCATTGTGGTGTATCAACTTCAAACAACTCATATCAACCAAACCTTCCCTTATAAATTATACAACAAAACTTTAGACAATTAAACTCGAGAAGTACCCACTAGTAGCCCAAGTTCTTTTTCTCTTTTTTTTTTTTTTTTTTTTTTTTTTTTTTTTTTTTTTTTTTTTTTTTTTTTTTTTTTTTTTTTTTTTTTTTTTTTTTTTTTTTTTTTTTTTTCTGAACCACTTTTACTCTACTAGTAGGCACCCTCTTTTACAATGATGAATATGTCTAAACATTAACACAATCCAACACCAACCTCCATAATATGACCAAGTGACCTATTCTCAAAGACAAGAACATGCCACTAGGCAATCCACTAAGTATCTCCCAAACCATCCAACAAACCAATGACAATCAACGGCCCACCACGACTAGACTAACGGTATAGTGAGGGGAAGTTTATGAACAATAGTGGATTTATACAAAGGTGAGATATACAAAGAAAGGGATGGAATGCATGTATGTGTAAGTGAGTATGTAAAGTAAGTGAGTACAAAAGAAAATGGTGAAAAGAAAGAACGAAAAAGTATGGTCAAACCTAAATGCCAATTCGTCATCCGATGTACTTATATCACATAAGTGATCTCACTGCGGTCTCGTCACGATCACCAGGCCAAGTTCTAGAATCAACACATCACCGGCACACTCATATCAAGAGAAGAACCCGGAAATGGAATAGATATACCTCAAACATGCACATCTTAGTACAGGGCTCGAAATGGAACCCTTACTCCCGAATAAATCCGAGAGCCTAAGAGAGGGACAAAGTTACAAGGCAATCAAACCAAAACCGCAACCTAACACAACTATACAAAATGATGAAATCTCACAATCTGGTGTTAGGGATATATTTGAGTATGCAAGTAATGTTATCAATCCAAAAGGATAAGCCCAATAACCGTTCAGAACACATTTCGCCGATTAAACTTTTGCCAAGGAAAAATTTTGTAGTAAAATTGCTTATTAAGATATGAATTAGGTGACCAAAAGCAACTTACCACAAGGACAAGCTCAACTCAAGTTTTACAAACCACATCAACCTCTATTATCCCGCCAAATTGACAACACCGATTCCAAACATGCACATCACAGTGAAGAGCTCAAAATAGAAACTCCTACCCTCGGATAAAATCCAAAGGCCTATGAGAGGGACATATCAACAAAACCGGTAGAAATCTCAATGGCAAAACAACAAAAGTGATGTACCCGGTAGCTTAAACCTATTTGCCACCCCCCCACACTTAAGATGGACAATGCCCTCAATGTCCATATCGGTCAAACACAGGTAAATAGGGGTAAGCGACAATAGACAAAAAGAATTAGAGCACATACCGGATGTGAGTGAACGTAACAAGAAAGATGCCAATCAAAAATAATGCACTGAACTTACTGGCAACGAATGCACATTACATCACACAATTAATCAATTGATTCCATAGGATAGAGATTAGGAGAGAATCCAGTGGGTTCCCCCCCCACACTTGAGCTTCACTATAGCCATCAACAATCCTCAATCCCATTCACACCAAAATTTTGCCTGCACTTTCTTGACAATAAAACATCAAATCTAACTACAAAAATGAAAATAAAATACAAGAAAATGACACGGGTTGCCTCCCGAGCAGCGCTTCATTTATTAACGAGTCTTTAGCTAGACTCGAACCTCTCATAATCACCAACATTGGGACCCCGACGCCCCCACACTTGAAGTGTTGGGCGGTCTACTTTTAAATGGTGAAAAACACTTACCTTTCACCCCGGTCGAAATCCAATTATTTGCTTCGTCAGAAATATCAACAACCATCATTAACTCAGCTTTCTCATTTGTTGATAAATTAGAGCACAGTTCTTTGGATAACTTAATATTCCCATGAGAAATAGCGGACCTCACACGACTATAAAGCTTACGGATCTTAGCACAAGGGCCATCCGTTGGTTTAGGAACACGTACCGCTGCTGACTTCAATTCAACCACTTTCTCCTCTAACTTCTCATCCAACCATTTATCAATCTGTGAATCCAAAGAACTAACACAAGCAGTTTCAACAAAGTTAGCAACATTAGGTAAAGAAACAGAACATGTGTTCGAAATGGAACCCTTACTCCCGAATAAATCCGAGAGCCTAAGAGAGGGACAAAGTTACAAGGCAATCAAACCAAAACCGCAACCTAACACAACTATACAAAATGATGAAATCTCACAATCTGGTGTTAGGGATATATTTGAGTATGCAAGTAATGTTATCAATCCAAAAGGATAAGCCCAATAACCGTTCAGAACACATTTCGCCGATTAAACTTTTGCCAAGGAAACAGTTTGTAGTAAAATTGCTTATTAAGATATGAATTAGGTGACCAAAAGCAACTTACCACAAGGACAAGCTCAACTCAAGTTTTACAAACCACATCAACCTCTATTATCCCGCCAAATTGACAACACCGATTCCAAACATGCACATCACAGTGAAGAGCTCAAAATAGAAACTCCTACCCTCGGATAAAATCCAAAGGCCTATGAGAGGGACATATCAACAAAACCGGTAGAAATCTCAATGGCAAAACAACAAAAGTGATGTACCCGGTAGCTTAAACCTATTTGCCACCCCCCCACACTTAAGATGGACAATGCCCTCAATGTCCATATCGGTCAAACACAGGTAAATAGGGGTAAGCGACAATAGACAAAAAGAATTAGAGCACATACCGGATGTGAGTGAACGTAACAAGAAAGATGCCAATCAAAAATAATGCACTGAACTTACTGGCAACGAATGCACATTACATCACACAATTAATCAATTGATTCCATAGGATAGAGATTAGGAGAGAATCCAGTGGGTTCCCCCCCCACACTTGAGCTTCACTATAGCCATCAACAATCCTCAATCCCATTCACACCAAAATTTTGCCTGCACTTTCTTGACAATAAAACATCAAATCTAACTACAAAAATGAAAATAAAATACAAGAAAATGACACGGGTTGCCTCCCGAGCAGCGCTTCATTTATTAACGAGTCTTTAGCTAGACTCGAACCTCTCATAATCACCAACATTGGGACCCCACCCCCCACACTTAAGATGGACAATGCCCTCAATGTCCATATCGGTCAAACACAGGTAAATAGGGGTAAGCGACAATAGACAAAAAGAATTAGAGCACATACCGGATGTGAGTGAACGTAACAAGAAAGATGCCAATCAAAAATAATGCACTGAACTTACTGGCAACGAATGCACATTACATCACACAATTAATCAATTGATTCCATAGGATAGAGATTAGGAGAGAATCCAGTGGGTTCCCCCCCCACACTTAAGATGGACAATGCCCTCAATGTCCATATCGGTCAAACACAGGTAAATAGGGGTAAGCGACAATAGACAAAAAGAATTAGAGCACATACCGGATGTGAGTGAACGTAACAAGAAAGATGCCAATCAAAAATAATGCACTGAACTTACTGGCAACGAATGCACATTACATCACACAATTAATCAATTGATTCCATAGGATAGAGATTAGGAGAGAATCCAGTGGGTTCCCCCCCCACACTTAAGATGGACAATGCCCTCAATGTCCATATCGGTCAAACACAGGTAAATAGGGGTAAGCGACAATAGACAAAAAGAATTAGAGCACATACCGGATGTGAGTGAACGTAACAAGAAAGATGCCAATCAAAAATAATGCACTGAACTTACTGGCAACGAATGCACATTACATCACACAATTAATCAATTGATTCCATAGGATAGAGATTAGGAGAGAATCCAGTGGGTTCCCCCCCCACACTTAAGATGGACAATGCCCTCAATGTCCATATCGGTCAAACACAGGTAAATAGGGGTAAGCGACAATAGACAAAAAGAATTAGAGCACATACCGGATGTGAGTGAACGTAACAAGAAAGATGCCAATCAAAAATAATGCACTGAACTTACTGGCAACGAATGCACATTACATCACACAATTAATCAATTGATTCCATAGGATAGAGATTAGGAGAGAATCCAGTGGGTTCCCCCCCCACACTTTGAAGTGTTGGGCGGTCTACTTTTAAATGGTGAAAAACACTTACCTTTCACCCCGGTCGAAATCCAATTATTTGCTTCGTCAGAAATATCAACAACCATCATTAACTCAGCTTTCTCATTTGTTGATAAATTAGAGCACAGTTCTTTGGATAACTTAATATTCCCATGAGAAATAGCGGACCTCACACGACTATAAAGCTTACGGATCTTAGCACAAGGGCCATCCGTTGGTTTAGGAACACGTACCGCTGCTGACTTCAATTCAACCACTTTCTCCTCTAACTTCTCATCCAACCATTTATCAATCTGTGAATCCAAAGAACTAACACAAGCAGTTTCAACAAAGTTAGCAACATTAGGTAAAGAAACAGAACATGTGTTCGAAAATGTAACGGATTCATCCCCGGCTCTCAATGTCAACTTACCACGACCAACTTCAAGTTTGGCATCGGCCGTGGCAAGGAATGGTCTCCCTAAAATAAGAGGCACATTTAATGCCTCTTCAGCTTCAATAATCACAAAATCCACAGGAAAAATCAAACCTCCCACCTGAATTAACACATCTTCTAATATTCCAATAGGTCTTATTTCAGTCTTATCGGCCAAATTGATTTTCATGTTAATAGGTTTAGGTGTTCCTAAGTTCAGCTTGTAGTAAAGAGATGAAGGCATAAGGTTAATGCTTGCGCCCGAATCATTTAAAGCCTTTTTTACCGTTAAGTTACCTATCTTACAAGGAATAGTAAAACTACCTGGATCTCCTCGTTTTTCGGGCAACTTACCTGTTACAGCTGCTGAGCAAACTTCCTCTAGCACTGTAGTAGCCACACCATCCATATGCTTCTTATTCATCAAAATCTGCTTCAAGCACTTTGCAAATCCGGGCATCTGCACAACTGCATCTAAAAATGGAATATTAATATGCAATTTACTGAGGTGACTTACAAATTTGTCCATTTGTTCCTTCAGTTTATTTTTCGCCAATCGCTGGGGAAATGGAGCCTTCGGCTTATATGTCTTAACAGTTGGTTCCTCAGCGGGCATCTCAACAGGTTTAGCAACGGGTTGGGGTGGAACGGCCGGTGTCGGCACGGCTAGTTCCGGTTCCATCTCAACCTCGTCATCAACTTGCTCCTCCTCTTCATTAACCTGCACAGATTGAAACAAATTATTAGGTGAAGATAAAGCTAAATCATAAGTGTTACCTGCCCTCGTGGTGATAGCATTCACGTGCTCATTTCTGACATTAGGCTGGGTATCCTTTCTCCAAGCTCCTTGATTACTCGATTGAGGCTTTGGATTGTGTCCCTGATTCGGCCCCATGCTAAATTGAGGCTTAGGATTCTGTTGAGTAGTGCTAGGCAAAGTACCATGTGGCCTAGAAAGGGCAGCCATCCTACTCTCGAGATCCTTAAAGTTCAACTCTGCATTCTTTGCATTCATCTCAACCTTCCCATCTATCCTATCCAACCTCTCATGCATTGCCTTCGTATCCTCCCGAATCATCTTAATACTTGTATTTGTTTCAATTTGATTGCTCATCATTTGCTTCATCATCTCCCTCAACTCGTCATTTGGATCGGCCTTAGAAGAAGAAGAAGCGGATCCTTGCCCTTGTTGAGGTTGTTGTTGAGGTTGATTCTGATAATTGTCTCCTTGCCACCTGTTACCTGAAAAACGAGAGTTGTTAGTAGGAAAAGAAGAGTTATAAGAGGTATTACCTGAGGGCCGGTTTTGGAAACCGGTGTTGCGCTGATAGCTCCCTTGTTGTTGGTTTTGGATGTAACTAACATCTTCGGGTCCCCGACTTGGACAATCTTCCGAATAATGCATATTTCCACAATGGTCACATCCATCGGCAACAACCTTCACATCTCTTTCAATGGCCCCAAACCGACTCTCTTGCATAGCAAATCCTTTCTCCATACGCTCAGATAGCGCTCTCATCTCTCCAATCATTCCCGAATCATGACTAGCCTCCGCTTTTGCAACTCGGCCTTGGCTAGTACCCTTCTTCAACCTTCTCTCATTCTTTAAAAACCTATCATCATCCATGTTGGCATTATCCTTGGCCATGGATTCCAAGATCTCAAAGCCCTCATTTGGTGTGATCTTATTGAACCCTCCACCAAAAGCATAACCGAGCTCACGTTTTGACTTCTTATCGAGCCCATCAAAAAATAGTTCAACATATTGCTCTCTAGTCATATTATGACCCGGGCAATTTCTCAACATCTCTTTAAATCTGATCCACGCATCAACAACATCTTCATCTTCGTCTTGTGCAAACGACCTTATCAAGTTTTCCAACTTTCTTTGGGTTCTAAGTGAGTAGAACTCACCAATAAAGGCTTGCTTAAGTTGGTCCCAAGTCGTAATGCAATTTTCCGGAAGGTCATTGAACCAATCAAGAGCATCACCGGTAATAGACATAGGAAATGTCTCTAGTTTTACGGCATTCATTTGATTCTGCCCGTATTGGTATAACCTAGCCAACTTCTCAAATCTCTCTAGATGTTGATACGGATCCCACTTCCTTTTACCATCAAATTGTTGTTCCTCAATGCTCTTAAGATGATTACCCTTTAGGTTGAAGTCATGAGCAATTTGAGGAGGTCTAATAGGACTACCACGGTTTGCGGGAATAGTGCGAACCCTTTCGCCATACCGTATATCATTTGGGTCCCTATCTTCATCCGCCATTTCGGTCTCTAACTTAACTTCAAGATTAAACAATTCTTCCAAATTAAACCCCTCCTCGTCTGAATCAGGAGTAGGCCTAGCAATGGGTGAGAATGGTGTTGGTGTTGTGAAGTTAGATCTACGTCTAGATGGTGTTCTCAACGGACTATTAAGAGGTAAACCCGAAGACCTCAAGTTCATCAACTAGAAAGTAAACCTGCAAAACACAACTAACCAAACACGTCAACTGCACCTGTGATAAGATAAGAAAAGAAAAGCTAAACTATTAAAGCAAATAACTTCCTCACGCGTGAGGAAGGATCAAACCACTAAATTAACAACTAAACAGCGCACAATCCCCGGCAGCGGCGCCAAAAACTTGATGTGCTAAATCGAGTTTAAAATTTATAAACTAGAATCACCTTAAAACTCACTACTACGCACTCACGGGCAGTGGACCCGATCGTTTGTAATATAGTTAACAGGTAAGACCGTGTTCGTTCGCAGGGATTGGTTGAACTAGTTGTATCATAAAATGGTTTGGAAAAAGGGTGAAACACTTTGACGATTCAATTGAAGGAAATTTAGATGACAAATACTTGAAAATAAAGAAGAGCTCAAACAATAATAATAAGGATCATCCACCTTGACTTCACTAGACTTCTAACATGATTGCTTTCAAATAAGACCAAATTCGTTTAGAGTTGACAAGATAACCGTGCAAAGATGAAATGCTCACGTGGTACCACCAACCGCTCACAAATCACCCAAACACCTAAGTTGCTAGTCTAATTACCCAAGCCGGTACCACCAAAGCCTAGACAACCTACCAACAAATAGTTTGTTTGATTACCAAATTACCAATTGCGCCTATGCGAATTAAAACGTGGTACCACCAACCGTTCCTAAACACGTTGACAAAATGACTCCTTTTATTAATTTGACATTCACTATCATACCATGAACTAGTGATAATCGCTCATAGACAAGCGACCGTTAGAAAATCACATATGCATTCGACTAGTACCACTAACGAAGAACACACATGCCACCAATATCAAATTAATACAAATAAAGGAATTAAATCACCAAGATCACGACACAACGGTAATTGAAATCAACTCTTGAATTAAAACATAGCAATCACATCATTCGTCTAATTACATCAAGGTGGATGATAATAGAATTAGCCAATCATGCTAAATTGAAATTGATAAAAGAAATAGTAATAAAACATATTGTACCAATCGTTTGAGTAAATAGAAAGTTGCAAGACAATAAGTAGATACGATCCAGATGGGTGCTCGTGAATCTTCAGTGGATCCGCCTAAGAAATCTTGCTTGGAAACCTGATAAAAACCTAATAGAGCAGCTCCTGGAAAGATATTTGCTTCTCAAAAGAACCCTTAGGATTATTCTCCCCCAAAAGTCACTGTGTCCGACTGTTCAGAAACTTGGCAGCTATTTATATGAATTGGTCGCGTAACGCCCGTCACCAATAGTAACGCCCGTTACCAACCATCGTAACCCGTAACGGCCGTCACATTTGTTAGGCCCGTTATGCTTTCCAAAATCCGTCTTCTTCATCTTTCACTTAATTTCAACCGAACCTTTCTTTCGTTTCTTCCACGGATCATCGAAATCACCCGATTCATCCGTATAAATGTTCTTCAACCTGAAAATACTCAACACTACCTCAAAGCATCGAGAGTTGGATATAAAACTATAAAAATTACGAATAATCGGTACTAAAAATCATGTGGGAAATGGTATAATATTGGTCACATCAAATTCCCCCACACTTAAGCTTTACTTGTCCTCAAGCAATTCCAAGCTGAAAAACATAAATTACCTTGGCACATAATGGAAACCACATTTCAGTAATCAAAAAGAAGCTCAACCATGAAATGAAAAGAGATGGTTAGGCAGTTTTAATCTTAAATGAAAACCGGAATGTTTGACAATACTTGACTGATACACAAGCCTTAATAACACGACTAAGCACAAAAGAATCGAATCAGTGATATCTCCTATCCTACTCCAACTAACTTACTTTTGGGGTTGAATATTTGAATAATCACTCAATGCCTAGTCGTGATGCATAATCTTTTAACCATAGGCTTGTACTAGAATCGTTCCTTCATCGCCAAGGCGCAAGCACCCTATAACGTCTATCAGAAGAGGACTTTAAGGGTTGTAATGAACTCTGGGGCTAAACAAGGTTTTTAAAAGGGTATGGAAATTTGGGTAAACAAATGTTGTTAACAAAGAAATAACACAACATTTAACAAAGTTTTCACATATAGTCTAGTCCATAAACAATCCCATGTCATTAGTTGCCAACAGTCCAAAACCCGAGAAGTCTTCCCGACAATACCCCCCAATAGAACGATAGTAACCGACACCATTGTGGTGTATGACAATCAAACAACTCCATCCACCAAAACTACCCATGTTGGCTTAAACAAACTTGCCAACCAAAGAAGAAAAACTCGAAGGATATAGTATTGCAAGATCCTTTTCGTTGGTTATATAGATGTACCAACTCAACTCTTATAATTTGTAGAAACATTGAAGCTTTTGTTGGTGTTATTGATGAACCAACTAACAAAAATGATTTGACAAAAAGAGAAATACCGACTGATAGCCCAAGCTCATTTTTTCTATTTTTTTTTTTTTTTTTTTTTTTTTTTTCTTTTTTTTTCAATTTTTTTTTGTGAGCTACTTTTACTCTTGACTATTTTTTTTTTTTTTTTTTTTTTTTTTTTTTTTTTTTTTTTTTTTTTTTTTTTTTTTTTTTTTTTTTTTTTTTTTTTTTTTTTTTTTTTTTTTTTTTTTTTTTTTTTTTTTTTTTTTTTTTTTTTTTTTTTTTTTTTTTTTTTTTTTTTTTTTTTTTTTTTTTTTTTTTTTTTTTTTTTTTTTTTTTTTTTTTTTTTTTTTTTTTTTTTTTTTTTTTTTTTTTTTTTTTTTTTTTTTTTTTTTTTTTTTTTTTTTTTTTTTTTTTTTTTTTTTTTTTTTTTTTTTTTTTTTTTTTTTTTTTTTTTTTTTTTTTTTTTTTTTTTTTTTTTTTTTTTTTTTTTTTTTTTTTTTTTTTTTTTTTTTTTTTTTTTTTTTTTTTTTTTTTAAGGGTTGTAATGAGCTCTTAAGGCTAAACAAGGTATTTAAAAGGGTATGGAAATTTGGGTAAACAAATGGTGTTAACAAAGAAATAACACAACATTTAACAAAGTTTTCACATATAGTCTAGTCCATAAACAATCCCATGTCATTAGTTGCCAACAGTCCAAAACCCGAGAAGTCTTCCCGACAATACCCCCCAATAGAACGATAGTAACCGACACCATTGTGGTGTATGACAATCAAACAACTCCATCCACCAAAACTACCCATGTTGGCTTAAACAAACTTGCCAACCAAAGAAGAAAAACTCGAAGGATATAGTATTGCAAGATCCTTTTCGTTGGTTATATAGATGTACCAACTCAACTCTTATAATTTGTAGAAACATTGAAGCTTTTGTTGGTGTTATTGATGAACCAACTAACAAAAATGATTTGACAAAAAGGAGAAATACCAACTGACAGCCCAAGCTCATTTTTTCATTTTTTTTTTCTGTTTTTCAATTCTTTTTCTGTTTATTCATTTTTTTTGTGAGCTACTTTTACTCTGACTAATTGGTATTCTCTTAATAATGTTGAAACAGTGACAAACCATTTGATAAAAATGCTAAGATGAACAATCCGGACTTGATCCAAAAATCATGACGAAATCAAACTACCCCCATTAAATGAGAATATCCCAACCCGACATAACAAGATAAAACCCAAACCATCCACTAGCATAGGCAACCAATGACCCACCAGGACTTCGACTATCGGTATGGCTAGGAAATGTGTATATTTAGGTGGATTTAATAACAAAGAACAGGCTAATGACAACATGTTTTATATTGTTTCTGGCACTAAAAGTGAGTGCAACATAAGGGTTTAAATAGGTGGTTCACTAACCAGTGTAGTTAGCTACTAAGCACATTAACAAAACATGCACATAACAATATTTTACGAAACAAAAGGTGAACATACAAAGAACAAAGGTTTTAATCCTAAATTTGCCTCTTCTTCATCTAGAAAACCACGGAACGATCAACTAGGACAAGTTCTAGAATCAACGCAATCACCGGCACACTCATAGCAAATGAAATAATCCGGAAATGGAAAATCAACCTCAAACTTGCACATCACAGTTCAGAGCTCAAAATAGAACCCTTACTCTTGGATAAATCCAAAAGCCTACGAGAGGGACAAATTTACAAGGCTAATAAATCCAAACCCGTAATCACCTAGCATATCTAGAAGTGAATCAATAATCTCGCAAATTTGGTGTTTTGGTGCTATAAGCGCGCTAGTCATGTTATTAATCCAGAAGGGATTGCCTAATTAATCAGTCAAAACACATTCCACAAATTAAACTTTGTACCAAGGGTGTAGTCAAATTGCTTATTAAAATCTATAATTACGTGACAAAAGCAATTAACTACAAGGACAAGCATGCAAAAGTTTCAAAATCCTCTAAAAATACCCGACTTTTTTCTATTTACCAGGCAAACTATGGGAAATAGGGGAAAGTAAACAAAAAGTAAATTAAGAACAAGAAAACTTGCCGGGTAAGTCGTGTGTTCCACGCTTAAATATGATGCCAACAAAATATTGCGCTGAACTTACCGCCAGCATATGCATATGATAATCACTTGCTATCAAACATGAACAAACACATCAACACATACCAGTAATATCAACCAAAGCATAACTCAACCACAATCCAAAGAGTTTATTCACACAAAAAAATGAAATGCAAAATTTAAATTCAAATAACAAAATAAAAGACACGGGTTGCCTCCCGAGAAGCGCTTAATTTATTAACGAGTCGTTAGCTAGACTCCTACCCCGATGAATTACCATGGCGGGGTCTCTAACTCCCCCACACTTAAAGTGTTGGGCGGTCTACCCTTGAATGGTGAAAAACAGTCACCTTTCACCTTTGTCAGAATCCAATCATTTGCTCGCCCGGAAGTATCAACAACCATCATTAACTCCTCTTTCTCACTTGTTGATAAATTCGAGCACAACTCTTCAGACAACTTTACATTCCCGTGAGAAACAACAGACTTCAAACGACTATATAGTTTACGGATCTTAGCACACGGGCCATCCGTTGGTTTAGAAACAGTCACTGCTGTTGACTTCAATTCAACCTCCTTTTTCTCTAGCTTCTCGTCCAACCATTCATCAATCTGTGAATCCAAAGAACTAACACAAGCAGCTTCAACATAGTTAGCAACATTAGGTAAAGAAATAGAACATGTGTTTGTAAATGTTACCGACTCATTTCCTGCTCTCAAAGTAAGCTTGCCACGACCAACCTCAATGTTAGCATCGGCCGTAGCAAGGAACGGTCTTCCTAGAATGAGGGGCACATCCAATGCCTCATCAGCTTCAATAATAACAAAGTCTACAGGAAAAACCAAACCACCCACCTTGACTAACACATCTTCTAATATCCCTATAGGTCTTATCTCAGATTTATCGGCCAAATGGATTTTCATTTTAATCGGTTTCGGTTCACCTAAATTCAACTTAGAATAAATAGAAGAAGGCATTAGATTAATATTTGCACCCGAATCATTTAAAGCACGTTTTACCGATAAATTACCAATCTTACAAGGGATGGTAAAACTACCTGGATCCCCGCGTTTCTCGGGCAACCTACCTGTTACTGCTGCTGAACAAACATCCTCCAGCACTGTAGTAGCTACCCCCGCCAGATTTTTCTTATTCATCAAAATCTGTCTCAAACACTTTGCATAACCTGGCATTTGCACAATTGCATCTAAAAATGGTATATTAATGTGCAACTTACTTAGATGACTTACAAATTTGTCCATTTGCTCCTTCATCTTATCTTTCGCCAATCTCTGAGGAAATGGGATCTTGGGTTGATATGGCTTCACCGTCGGTTTCTCAACGGGCTTGGATGGAACGGCCGGTGTCTTCACGGCTGGGTTCGGCTCCATCTCAATCTCATCATCGACAGTCTCATCAGCTTCATTAACCTGCACAAGTGGGGTAGAATCATCAGGTAATGGATTTGCAGAATTATAAGTCTTACCTGCCCTCGTAGTGATTGCATTCACTTGCTCGTTTCTAACATTAAGAGGAGTATACTTCTGCCCTTGCCCTTGGTTATTGGATTGAGGTTTCGGGTTTTGTTGAGTGTTACTCGGTAAAGTACCGAGTGGTCTATTAGAGTTCCCGAGCCTCTCAATCCTTCCTTCCAAATCTTTGATTGAAGCTTGATGGTTTTTCGCATTTTGATCCAGCTTGTGCCCCAATCCGTCCAAACGAGTAGTCAAAGCGTCCAACACATAAATCACCTTCTTGGACTCTTCTGCAACATGTTCATTAGTTGCCTTCTGGGCACTAATGAAATCCTTCACTATCTCTCTTAGTTCTGAATCCGCTCCTTGTTGATTGTTGAACCTACTAAACCTGTTACCACCAAAGCCAGAACTGTTAGTATTAAAAGAACAAGAAGTAGGGTAAGAACTACCTGATGGCCGGTTTTGATAACCGGTGTTTTGGTTGAAATTCCCTTGGTTCTGAATGTAACTAACATCTTGAACTGGTTTATCCGGGCAGTCCTCCGTATAATGCAAGTCCCCACAGTGATCGCAACCGTCAGCCATGACCTTAACATCTCTTTCAAGGCTCTTGAATCTGCTCTCTTGATTGTCAAACCTCTCATTCATTTGCTTAGATAAAGACTTAACTTCAGCGACAAGCTTTGAATCCTCACTACTCTCAACCTTAGCCACAATATTTCTATTGGATCTCCTAGATCGGTCCTCATCTCTGGTTGAACACTCCTTCGCCATATCTTCAAGGATCTTATATCCTTCATTCGGGGAAATGTTATTTAGACTACCCCCAAATGCATAACCGAGCTCCCTTTTAGTCTTTCTATCCAGCCCATCATAGAAAATCTCAAAACTTTCTTCAGTACCCATACTATGTCCGGGGCAATTCCTTAGCATTTCCTTGAACCGTTTCCATGCATCAACAACATCCTCACCACTGTCTTGAGTAAATCCTCTGATTTTATTTTCCAGTTGCCTTTGAGTTCTTAATGAATAGAACTCATCAATAAATCCTTCACGAAGTTCGGCCCAAGTGGTGAATGAGTTAACGGGTATCTCCTTAAACCAAGCAGTTGCATCTTCAATGAGAGTTAATGGAAATAGCTCAAGTTTAACAGCTTCAGTTTGCCCAGTTCCATACTGATATAACCTGCAGATCTTCTCAAACCTCTCAAGATGTGCATATGGGTCATTTCTTCGAATCCCATCAAACTTATCCTCTTCAACACTCTTGAGGTGATTCCCTTTCAAAGAAAAATCTACTGAAATTGCCGGAGGGCGAATAGCTGTGCCCCGGTCCGCCGGTATATTTCTTCTTCTCTCCCCGTAAGGACGGGTGTTCGGATCTATCGGTTGTTCATCACCCATTCTTCTACCCCTTGGTTGTTGATTAATATTTATGTTGGTTCTTGGTATGACAATGGTGCTTGGTTCAGGTGTCTGAACTTTCTCTTCTACTTCTGAATCTGAATCTTCACCTGTCCCAAACACTCTACCTGCTTCTTTCAACCTATTAACCAACTGATCTTCTGAATACTGGGCGGGTGGAACTTGATCTGCGGTTTCAAAATCTATTTTGATTGGTGTGGATGGTTCTTGGTTATCTCTTGACACAATTCGACGTCTGACTTTCCCTGGATTAGATAATGGGCTAAGCAAAGGTCGGCCAGAAGCTCTTGTGTTCATCAACTAGCAAGAACCTGCACAATCACCACAAACAAACCGTCAACCGCACATGTGGTATAATTAAAAGAAAATAAAATACAATCTATCTAGTAAAACAATAACTTTCTCACAAATGAATGTGAAAAAGGATCGAACTACAAAATAAAACAACTACTTAAACAAAAGTCCCCGGCAACGGCGCCAAAAACTTGATGTGTGAAATCGAGTAATAAATTTATAAACACGAAATACCTAGCTACTGTCTACTACACACTTGCGGGCAGTGTACCCGATCGCATGTAATATAGTTGACTTGGTAAACCGAGGTCGAAAACAAGGACTTAATTAAGCAATTGTTAACAATAAAGTAATTCAGTAAAAAGGGGGTTTATGACCGAATTGTCACGGTGCAAAAGTTAGAAAATAATTAGTAATCCCGAAAGATTAATCGAAAGAAATCCGGTATAACCGTGGCAGGGTTCGTCGGAAGACGAAAGTAAAAATGATTTTAAAGACAATAATATTGAAAGACACCCACTTGGATCAGCTTACGTGTCAATCATCGGGTCTAAACATTACTTGCATTATTGTACGACTTAAAAGGTAGTCAAGATGAACTCCCGATATACTTGAAACTTTAATTGCTCGAAATATAGTTATCGCTCCCGCGAATAATTTCTACTCAAAACAAGTAAGCATTAAGAACCTAAGTTGATTTTATGATTTAATCTTTAAAAGCTTTCTTTCGAACTGCTTATTCACCTAATCAGATCCCTCTATCATAGATGTTTACACACTCAAAATGAATTTAATTGTTTAAAATCTTTATCGCTAGTTTCTCCCGAACTCCAACGACTTTAGGTTAATTAAAGACCGATTAACCGTTTCATAAACCAATTGACAATGACATAGATTTCTCCCGAACTTCTAATTACAATCATCAATCAATTAATATAAAAGATAAAACAATATTTAAACTCAAATAAATGCGGATCTTCGATTAAACATAAAAATCTTGTACAACAAGTGCAAGTAATGTCAAACAACCCTATGACATGTTCACTATCCAAGAAGGTGTTAAATAATTTAGCTACTCATAATAATTAAATCAAAACAAACAAGAATAGAAGAAATCATATTATACCAATGAATTGCAAAGAATCCTGTAGCAACAATGATTGTAATCCAGAGCTGAAAAGAGACAAACCCTAACAGCTTGTTTGCTCCAAAATACCAAGAACTATGAGTTATGCTAAGAAAAAGTCTCTCTCAATTTGTCCATAATGCAGAACCCTAATCGAGTATATATATGAAAACCCCGTGTAACACCCGTTACAAATGTAACGCCCGTTACAAGAATTCGCGTGTAACACCCGTTACAAATGTAACGCCCGTTACAAGAATTCGCGTGTAACACCCGTTACAAATGTAACGCCCGTTACAAGCTTCAGGAAATGTCACGGCAGTTATGCAACCGTTCAGTGAGACACATGTAACGGGTGTTACATGGCTAACGGGTGTTACAAGCGCCAGAACTTGTTTTCTTTGTCTTTCACTTGATTTCAACCAAACCTTTCTTTCGTTTCTTCCATGGATCATCGAAATCACCCGATTCATCCGTATAAATGTTCTCCAACCTGAAAACACTCAACACTACCTCAAAGCATCGAGAGTTGGATATAAAACTATAAAAATTACGAATAATCGGTACTAAAAATCATGTGGGAAATGGTATAATATTGTCACATCAGTCTGCTTATATAACTACAACTTATCATTACAATCATTATATCATAGCCCATAGAAAATCATAAATTGATATTAACACTAGTAGCAAACCGAGTAGATATAAAAACTTCATAAATTTGAGGGGATATAAAGAAAACTTCCCTGAACATTCTTTCTTTTTCCTCCCTCACTCATCCTAGAATTCAGCTGGTTCTAAGAATCTGCAATCCAACAACAAACAACCCAGAAAAAAAAAACGAATGAGGAAGAGCAATATAGAAGCTTCAGATCAAAAAACTTTTATATAAGCTACTCATTCTTATCCGTTCGATAGAACCTTAATCTTAAATTACTCATGTTCTTCTCCCCCCTCAATCTTGTAGTTAGAAAATAGTTAAAGATGGTGAAGAGAAAACTACAAGATTGAAGATCCAACCAGAAATAGAATGTGGCATACATGATTGCAACTCCAATTATAGCCATACTTATAACCACCAACACAAAGAAACTACCAGCTAGTTCAAATTCTATGATGAACAACAAAAAAAAAAATCAAGACAAAAATTGCAACCAAAGATTTGAACAAAAAAAAAATCAAGACAAAAATTGCAACCAAAGATTTGAACAAAAAAATGGTTTTTTTTTTACGATAGGTTATAAGATTTCAAATTTTCAAAACCAAACTTTAAGATTTGATCAAGATAAAACAAGTTTTAAGATTCAAAAAATGTTTTAGGTTCAAGATGTTTTAAGACTAAAAAATTTGAAACAAGAAACTTAAGACTCTAAAAAACCTTCTCAGACACATATATCCACCCCCTCAATTTAGTGGTAAGATACCATCAAACATAAAGATAATTAATAATTCACAACACAAGATTGAAAGTCAAATGAGAAGCAACAAGAAGATTAAAGAGACACATAAGGAAAGAGACCAGATGAAGATATAGAAAAATTCCTTGATAACCGAAGTCAAAAATAGAAAATAGCAACTAAGAACATGTCATAAACATCATCACCAACAAATAATCCTCCCAATCAAGGATAAAAGACATCCATAATGACATAAAAGGAATGTCTGGAACAACACCAGACATATAACAAACAATTAGAAGTGAGAGGAATATAAAGACTAATCCAACTTAACCAAAAACTTTTACAACATTACAAGTAAAGCAAATAGCTGAAAACATGCAAAGAACATAAAGACTAATTTGAGTTAAGGGAAACTTTTATGACCTCATCACAAAAGGGGGCAATTTTAACCCAAACTAAACAACCAACACCTTGCAAACATAATATAAAGATGAAACAACCAACAGGTTTTTCTTATAAGTAAAAAAACCACCTTACTGAATGTGAACTTTGTATCCACACCCAAATAAGAAAAAAACCCCAACCATTGCCTGCAGCAATCTACACTACAGTCTCATGGTCAAAACATAGATCATTCACCAACCAATACAAGGTAAAAAAAAACTAAACAACCATCATACAACCATAATTCAAACAGCAAAGGTCACACAAATCAACTAAAACAAATAAGAAGGGCCCGTCATGAAGACTAAGAATGCCAAAAGATAAAAGGGGCTACCATAATCGGCTAAGAATGTCCATAACACATAAGAGGGGGTGCCATAAAAGGCTAAGAATGCCCATAACACATAAGACACAACACATAAGGATCATAAGACAATTTGTAAAGGGAAGATGAAATGAAAAAGGTGATAAGAATTTTGATGGTTAAAGATTTGTGTAAAAAAATGGTGAAATTGAATGGTTTAATGGTTGGAGATTAAAGGTTGATGGTGAAAAGGTTAATTATGTTCAAATCTTTTGTTTATATAGTTTGTTTGGTTTTCAATGGGTATAGTTGGATATGTGAGGTATAGTGAGGTATAAATTTAAAGGTGGAATGGTTACGAAAGGTCTAAGATCCACAAATAACACAATGATCATGTTAAGATCACAAATAATCAGAGAATCATAACAAGCATGCCGCATACACAAAACCAAGAAATACTAGAAGTCTGCAAATCAACAATAATCTAAATAACTCAAAGAAGTCATACCAAGATAGAAAATAGCTTTGAAAATAGCCGCAACAAATCAAACAAGAGCATATCAAGCTCAATCAAACACAGCCACGTCATTAACAAGAAGATAAAATATGATTATGGACTTCAGTTTCCTTCTAGCTTTAACATGTGTAAAGAAACACAAAAAAATCACACTTTCAGATACCCGAATGCAAACACTAAGAGCAGAACCATCAAGCAACAAGCAATGTTGACGAGCAAATAACCTTACCACCGAGAAAGCACAAATAACAATCAAACAAGCAGTATATATGAAAGCTAAAAGCAGACCACATAAATTGATAAATGCAACATTAAAAAGAAGACAAGCAATGCATCCATCATGAATGAGTAAGGAGCGGTTAACACTATACTCACACTTGAACAAAACAAAAAAAAAATTTTTCAAGGCCACTAGGACATACAACTTCATGACCAGGAATTCATCAAAGCAAAAAATTCTGACCTGGGCTTATATAAGCAAAATCTAGACGGATGGGGAGTGACTAAGCAATATACCATAATACATAGGTACAGAACTATAAGAAACCTTAATGAGCAAACAGTTCTATTCTCACACAAAGACCAGTCTACTAAACAAAGTAGCAGCTCATGAAATAGCATACAACTAACTAAGATCTCAACAGAGCAACATGTCATAGGCATAAACCGAGTAAGAAAAACTGAATAAGGAGCAACAAAAAGAACCAACATAAATCAGTCCTTCCTTTACACTAGATTAAGATTAGAAAACTTAGAATGCCTGAATGCAACAATTAAAACAAGTAAACAGGGGGTGTCTCTCCCTGTATATCTCCCTGTCTCACACTCAAACAAATGCTGGTCCTCCTAACCCAGCCATATATGCCTAAAAAGGTTCTTAGCATGCAACATTAAACAAGATTTATCAAATAGCCGGTTAATCAGCTAGTAAACACAGAAAATACGTAAAAGAACCCTGATTATAGGCCAAGTATGACTCAATGGGAGCAGTTGATCCCTGTAAGCACAGAAACGCCCATGAGCAGGTACTTGCTACCACACAGAAAGGAAAGAAACTTACAGAGTACTCCCCAACCTTATCACTTGAAGAGAAAACAACACTTTCAGCGGAAGACTAGAAGATACAATCGTTAATATCTTTGTTAATCACAGAAACTTCAAGTGTGTCAAGCAAATACACCCAATACTTGAATGATATAAACCAAGAATACGGGGAATTTCATGAAACAAAGCTATAGGAACAAGAATTGCAGCGGAAGTAAAGAAACCAAGCCGTCTATAGAGTGAAAGAGACGTATCTAGAAGAAGAAATACCAAGAAATGACACCTAAAGCCTTTAATCATAAAACCCCCACAACTATTTCAGAAGAAACCCCAACCCTAATCTCAATTAGAGTTAGGATTGACGAACAAATCTCACCAGTGAGAAGAACAAGCCCTAATTTATTCCCAAGACCTTCAATTGACAAAAACTCCCAAATCAACCAACTAACCCTAATTTCAATTAGAAGTAATTGATTCGAAATATCAAGGTCGAATAACCTGTTTCTGGTACCATGATAAAATTATTAGAGAGAAATAAGAACAAGAGAATTAATTTGTAATTAGTCATATGATGAAACAATCATATGATAATGTTTTAATACAATACACAAATCTGGGAATAGTCAACCAGATTGTGAAGGAAAAAAAAACGAATTACATAGAGGATCTACATGGTGATCAGATTCTTGTTGATGTATAAATTTTTTTGATGAAAAAGGATATCTTCTGCTATGCTCCTGATTTTGATATATAGTACGAGATATATCCGTTGTGGAAGATAACGGGTGTAATGAAGTTGTAGCAGACACACCTTTGACCCCTCATCTTCATAAAATATACACTTGAGCCTTTTAACTTGTCTATAAAGAAACAAAGCTAAGATTGAGGTATAAAACTTTTTTTCTCAATAGCTGCCAATTGTAAATTTTTTATTGGTCGAATACATACAATGCACATTATTTGAAAGTTCATTACATACAATGCATAAAATTAAAGTTTGATACACACTATGACAATTCGTGTAAAGTTGTTTAAATTTTGAAATACTAATCCCTGTTTAATAGTATTGGATGTGTGTGGAAAACGTGCATCAACAAAAACATCTTTAGAATAGTATATCGTACAAAACATTTACACCTATATGGCTATATTTGATCCCAATGTTATCCCTAAATTATTTAAAATTGAATGAAGCAGTTTGCGATATCAGTTAGTACTTCACAAGTTCCCGATTGGCATAGTATCCTCTAAGCTGATTATAAACCCAAGTTGATTTTCACATTTAGCTTGGGCTTTTATTTCTAACCAATCATGCGTAATGAATTTTATCTTTCATTGATGCAAAACGACATGTCATTACAATACATTGAAGAAATATCATGACTAGATTGGATATCCAATTTGAACACATACATAATCAGTTTGGAAAAACATTTCAATGATGCTTAGACCTGCATCTAATTTCAATATAAATTATAAAATAAAAAATACATAA
Source organism: Erigeron breviscapus (assembly GCA_034093135.1). Lineage (NCBI taxonomy): Eukaryota > Viridiplantae > Streptophyta > Magnoliopsida > Asterales > Asteraceae > Erigeron > Erigeron breviscapus. Next base: position 77,167,647 of record CM067174.1, read on the forward strand.
CAATCATATTATTTATTTATTTATTTTTATTTTTTTAGAACGGCGTGTTAGTTGGTTAGTGGTTCGAACCATAACAGTGAAATCCAAGCGGAAAGTATGCTACGGTTGGAACCCGAAGGCACCCCTAGAGAGGGGTGTTCATCAAACCGTCAAAACCGGACCAAACCGGGGTATATGGATTGGTTTGGTCGGATTGAGTTGTTAAAGTTTGGTCCGACTGTTTATGTTTTGATAAACCGGGTTCATTGGTTCGGTTACGGTTTAAAAAAATAAAAAACCATCATAAACCGGACCGGACCAAAAGGTATATATGTACATAATATTTGATAATATTCAGCTGTTCAAAAAAAGAGAAAAAATACACATATATATTTTACGATAATATGCTGGTACTACAATGGATATAATATATTTTATGTAAATATTTTGCTTCGACCTTGTATGTTTTTGGAGAAATTAAACATTCTCTTACAAATTAAATTATGTGGGATCTATATGAAAAATATTATATGATGAATGTCTTCTGATTGTTGGCTCAAACATGTATTGTGTTCTAATAATGTGATAAATGTTCTAATGTTAAGTGTTCGTTATGACTCCTTGTCACAAATCTTTACAAATATACACAAAATTTTATAGAAATAAAAGAAAGAGAAATAAGAATGTAAAACGTCAGACCGGCTAAACCGGACCGGCTCACATGGTTTGGTCTGGTTCGGTTTGACAAGATACTTGGTCTGATTTGGTTTAATATATTTTAAAACCGAAAATGCCGGTTAGGTTTGAGATTTAGTCAAAACCGGACCAAACCGGTCCGCGAACACCCCTACTAGAGACCAAGGGTGCGATAACACGGCCCACACGAATTTGAAGAGGTAAATGCCCGAAACAATCGTATTATTGTTTGAAACTTTTTTCATTCTTACTATTTTGCTTAGACCTACATCTCCACCTCGTGGCTTAATGCAGCCGTGCAACGATGTCCTTTAACCGACACTCGTCGGCATATCAACAGTTGGGACAAGTTGAATAATATATAACGTCCTTGTGTGTTCAACTTGGGACCGGACCTCATAATTTCACATACATTATCTGTTATAATGTACTCGACCAGTATAGAAAACTTAAACATTACGGCTCATGTTATTATGATTTCCAAAATGTTGTACATTAGACTTGAACTTTGATAATGCATTACATCCTAAACGACAACGTTTCATGTAGACTGTTGGTAATGCATGAGAGAGAAAGAATCCAAAAAATAAATTAAGAGTAGTTCCCCATAGTCAAGCAATGAATCATAAAACTCAGTTCAAAACTTCAATCAAACTTATTTTCTGACCCCACCATATCTCTCGTTCTCACTCACACGCACACACACTCTCCGCCATCCTACTCACCGGAAAACCCCCTCCTCCGACATGTCTCCGCCGTAAACTTTCCACAAATCTTTAACCATTAAAATCCCATCTTTCTCTCTCATTTCCACTCCATATCAAAAACCCTTTAAAACCCACAACTTTCTAACAAAACCCATCTCCAAAGTCACATAAAGTTCACACCTTTATACACACATATATAGATATACATATATAAACTCATCACACATGCATTCATGAGTTGGGTTTTTTCCAAGATTTTTATAAGGGGTGTTGTAATTAATGAATGGGTTGTTTTATATCAAGTCTTGTTGCAAAATTTGCATTCTTTCCACCATCTCCACCAACTTATGAAATCAAGAAACTTGATGATGGAAAAGCATTTGCTGTTTACTCACCTTCCAACATTCCTTTCACCGGAGATGACTCCGGCACCGGCGGTGGCGGTGGTGGTGGCTGTTTAGTTGATGTGTTGTCATTAAAGACTAAAAGAGGGAACAAGATTGTAGCTTTTTATTTGAAGAACCCATATGCAAGACTTACATTACTATACTCTCATGGTAATGCAGCTGATTTGGGTCAACTCTTTGACCTTTTTGTTCAACTCAAAGCTAATCTCAGGGTCAATATAATGGGGTCTGTCTCCTTTTTTCTATTAAATTTCAATTTCTCATTTTTTTTTATTTCACCAGGTTTAAATTGTTATTATTATTCATGAATATGTGTTATGTGTCTATTTGCTTCTCCATTTTCTTTCATATTTTTTTATCTGAATATGTGGTTTGGCTGTATATTGTATGCCTTTTTTGATTAATTGTTCACTTTTCTAGGGTCATAGTCTTGATATTATTTAGCTTGTTTATGTTGTTTGATGTGATTGAGCTTGATATTATTTTGTTTCTTTTTTTTTTGGATTTGCATTGATATGAATGTATTAAATTAGTTGTAAGTGTGCATTGTTCTTCTTGCACGAGGGTTGGCTTATAGCACACTTGCCCTTTTTCTGCCAAAGTTTTTACCTTTATTATCTCTCTAGATTATGTGAGTATCTTTTTGTGTTAAAAAGTTATTAAATTTAAGGTTTCTTTGACAAACTTTAAAGGTATTTGCACAAGATTGCTTTAACACTTTGTTAGGTTTAAATCCATGTAAACACAATAATCCATTCTGATAAAAAGTTATTGTCAAAGTTCATAATGTATATTTTCTTTTTGTTTGAATTTGTTTGCCAAGTTACTGTTTTTAAAGGAGATAAAAAAGTAAAGTTGGAAAGGGAAAGTTCCTATACTTACTTTTTTCAAGTTTTCACTTTTATTTTTGCCTGTAAAGTGATCAGTTTTTACTGATCAATTTACCTGAATAAAGAAGGGCCAAAAAACCATGAAATTTAGCAGATGAATTTTGATAGAGATAGTGGTCTTTGTGCAGTGTGCTTAGCCTGTCAAATGGGGTCCTAAAATTTACAAACTTTTTTTTTTATCCTTTGATTGTGTTCCAATATTTTCATTAAAGAATTGAGTGTATTGTCAAAGGAAATCAAAAATCTTGCATTATGTGTGTTATGATAATGGTATGCTTGGACATACATTAATTTACTAAACTTAACTATAAACAACTCATTAACAGATTTATATGATAATGATTCTGGGTTTTGTATTAATCCCTCTGAAAACATGCATACAAACACCCCTTTTGCTGTACATTCTATTGCTGGCCCATTTTAAGTTGCATATTGTCTACATATGTCTGAACACTCATGTTCTATTACTCTATATATTTTTACCTCATTCTTGAGTCATTTCATATACAGTGTTAGTTCACTTCCTGAAAATCTGGCTTTTGAAAAAAAAAGAGATCTGGATTAAATTTAATTATTGACAAATAAGGTAGAATCCAATAATTTTTTAGTTGGTTAGTGAGAGTCAATTTATGTGGGTATGAGAATTTTATTTGGTTTTCTTTTTTGGCTTATCTAATGATTGATGTTTGTATGTGTCTTTATATTCTGGGACAGGTATGATTACTCCGGCTATGGGGCGTCTACCGGCAAGGTATCAAATTTGAAACGCGCATTATTTTTGGTAGTCTTTAAGAAATCTCTCCCTGAATTTGAAACATTTATAGTTAAAGTAGCTCCTGGAAAATAAGCATTTTACAATTTTGGGGAATGTAGGAATGCTTATGCTTATCATAAAAAGAGATGCTGACTGAATTCTAGTTTCAAGAAATCTTGGACAGTATAATAAGGAAAAATATTTAGATAATTTTATAGGAAATTGCATATCAGTTATAATATCACGAGGCATGGACTTACTGAGTAAAAGGTGTCGTTGATGGTGCTTTGCTTGTTTCGGGTACCTTTTTTTTATTAACCCGAAAAAGTAACGTGCTTACCATAGATTTTATATACTTCTTCCCTTATCATATTTCCACCTGAAACGAAATCGATTTTGGAAGATCAAAGATTTTTAGCCAGTGTATGCAATATCGTAACAATCATCTAGATGTCCTAAACTCTTGTTTCTGCAGTTTATATCTATTTACACTATAGAACAACACGATTTTTTTTCATGGTATGTACGTCAACCTAGAGGACCATGTAGATCCAATCCTTACCTGGTCATATATTTGTTTGAAAGGAAGCATCATATAGCAGCTTGAAATGTGTGTGCATATAATGCTGAATTATTTTGAATTACATGTTTTTTTGCAGCCAAGTGAGCTGAATACATACGCTGACATAGAGGCGGTATATGAATGTCTTGAGACAGAGTATGGAGTTAGCCAAGAAGACTTAATTTTGTATGGACAGTCAGTTGGAAGTGGTCCTACGTTGCACTTGGCTGCTAAGCTGCCAAGGTTAAGAGGTGTAGTTCTTCACAGTGGCATTCTTTCTGGTCTTCGTGTTGTTTGTCACATGAAGTGCACACTTTGCTTTGATATATACAAGGTGAAAAGTTCACCCTTTCTTCAATGATTTTGTTCATACCTGAGTTAGGAGGATTTTGAGAGTGATTATTGCAACTTGAACGATTAGAATTTGAAATTGGATAATAAGATAAAGTTGGATTATTTAAAGGTAAAGTCAGATTACTTATATACAGTTCCTTTTAACCTAAATGGAATGGCTTTACTCTCAATTTCAAGATATCTCTCGCTTTCCCGAACAACAAAAAAATGTCCTCTATGATATTATATATATTATTTCCTCAAATAGTCATAAATTTCCAAATACTCAAAACATTTGTTTGATTATTACATGATCAAACTCCAAAAACACTATCTTCTACAACTTGGTACACAACTGACCGTGTGATTCTAATGATCTAATATCATATATTTACATTCAAAATATGTATTTTGACCCTCATTAATCTGAAAGTCATAATAATCAATATTGTTACACTAACTAGTGACTTAAGTTCAGACACTCATCCAAACAATGCTTGTTTTATGTGGTTGTTTATCCGACCACATATATCTCATGAAAGTTGCAACACTTGACCAATTTCACAATTATGTAAAAGTGTTTAACTGTTAGTGAGTGTCTAAAAGTAGCTTTCGATAATGATAAAATAACTGAATTAGCGAAGGAGTAGTTTTAGATTAGATGCTGCTACCTTCATGGACCACTAGATGGAAGTAGTTTTATTTTTCGAATTCAGGATACTAAATTTTTGCAAATTGCAGAATGTTAACAAAATTCGGAAGGTGAAATGCCCCACGCTCGTGATTCATGTAAGTTCATTTTCAATGTATTCAAAAATTTATATATTGACTTTCAAATATGTTATCCAAATATATGGTAGTATACATGATTATTTGTGCATTAATGCGAACTTGACAATCGTGGTGTTGTCTTAACTACGTTAGTTGAAGCAAAATGTAGAGTTTCTTGCTTGATTTGATATTTAATCGGTTGAGATCCTGGATTTTGAACTATTGTTTCTTCATGAAATCAAATGACAGGGGACCGAAGATGATGTAGTGAATTGGCTACATGGTAATGGACTATGGAAAATGGCCAAGGACCCATATGAACCCTTATGGATCAAAGGAGGGGGCCACTGTAACCTAGAACTTTACCCTGAATACATCCGTCATCTTTCTCGGTTCATCCATGAAATGGAAACCATGACCACCAAGACTCGTCTTTCAAAGATCAAGCCCACCCTCCGCTTACCTAAAAAGTCCAAGTCTAAGTCAAATCCTGATAATTCATCAACTTTTACAAAAACATGTACTTGCTGCTGTATAAAACCCAGGGTGACCAAATGTTTTAAATGTCCAAGACCTCACTGCCCGAAATGCACCAATTGTTTCAAACAGAGCTGCTGCTTACTGAACTGGAAATGTGGGTGTTGCTGGTGGCGGAAACCTAAATGTCCAAATGTGAAGTTACCAAAATGTCCATCTTGTTTAAGATGTCGATGCTTCACGTGCTCATGCAAGTGCGTAAGTTGTTCATGTTGGTGATATAGTTTTCGTTGTGGTGAACTGGTGATGGGGGGTATACATGCGAAGGAGGAAAACGCTCTGATTGTAATTTAAATCTTTGTATAGAATTGCTGGCTGTTTGATACATGTATCTCAAAATGGCACAACCACAAGGAACTTTAGTTTTCTTGTGATTTTATGATTCAGGGAAGAGTTATTTGGCAAAGTTGTAAGCTGTTCGGAACATCTGAAATCTGTATCTGGAAGCACTTTTATAGCTCAATTATCTTCGGTATTCTTGTTTTGTAATGATGCATTTTTCAAGGGTTTTACGGGTTTCTTATTGAAATTAAGGAATGATTCACAACCTGCATCATCAGGGTAATTGTATATTTTGTATAGATGAGTCAGGTTTCACTGAAATAGTGAAATCCAAAAGTTTTCATTACAGGTAAAAAGTAAAAACCAATGTCTAAGCAGTAGTGCAGTACTAAAACAGTAAGCCTGAGCTATCTACTGGGCTTTGTGGTACACTGGGCCTAAGCAGCTGCTCAAGCCACATTCAGAGGCTTCATTTGGACCTCTTGTGTCATTGGATGAGCCAAGTACAAATAGAAATATTAGATGAAGTGCCAAAAAGGCCCTTTGTTTTTGTATGGAGAACAAAATCAAATATTTGTTTAGCATCATTCCACTATGCTAATAAAATAATTTCAATATTAAAAAAAATAAAAAATAAAAAATAAAATAAAATAAAAAAAAATAAAAATAAAAATAAAAATAAAATAAAAATAAAAATAAAAATAAAAAAATACACAGGTGGGAACCTACACCTTTTGAGACTAAATCATTTTGGAAAGATCCATGGGTAGGAAACCTACACACAATGGAATTGTTTTAGTAATGTTAAGAGGAAGAGGTTTTGATGAACTCGTTGCTTTAATTAGCTTAATCCAACAAAGGACGTCTTAATGAGAAGATAAAAAGGATATTTGGAAGTGAAATGTTGTTGATCATGACATTTTGAATTTCAAGCAATTTTATATTTTTGGATACCTTTCTAAAATGAAAAAACAACAATCTAAATCGATTAAATAGTGCATTAGGCCATGAAAGTAGGAAGATTGATGCCGTGACATTGCTGTAAAATTTAGTTTTTGTTTGGATTTTTTGGACTATAATGTGCTGGCTGCAAGTCCCACTCTCATGGATTTAGTAACCAACATAACATATATGAAAATTTTTGGAGTTTGGGCTGTCCTGTCCAAGTCTTGTTGTTTGGGCTCGGCAGAAGCACTAATGGATGGTGTGGGTTTTTGTGTGTGTATGGCTTCCTTAATTCGTTTTGGTAGATTCATACATGTGCTAGTTGTATTGTACGTGGATCAAGGTGGTCTTCGAATTTGGTTGTAGCCTCACTTGTTTGTGTGATTGTGTTGTGTCTGTTGGATTTCTTTTCTTATGGCCAATTGGTTGCTCAACGGTTTATACTTTATAGAGATTTACTTTGTAATTATCCATATAATTTTATACAAACATTAACCTAAATCTTTCCAAAATTTAATAAATATGACACATGAATTCCATTAATATTTTTTATTAATTTTGTCACTTGATTTCTTAATGTCATCATTTATTTGTTAAGAGAATTTTTAGGGGAGGATAATCATCTCCCTATATGTTGTTCATTCCAAAATAAGCATCCCTATTATAAAATACTACTTTTAAGTTTTAAAAGTAATATGTCAATTCCAAAATTAATATAGTTTATACTTTAACTCTATAGAATTATCAGGGTCTTTCTAATGGTGTATGCTAATTCTAACACTCATTCTAGAACGTGGAAGTATTTTCAATAAACATTATTAGTATTTTGACTCAGCTCGTTGGATAAAACTTGAACCAAACAGGTGCTTGTAATCATACTAACTTAAAAATTAGTAGATTCCGATTCTTATAAAGTTAAATTACTGTTAAAAAAAAGTGGTTTTACTAAACGCAACTCTAAGAATTGTAGTTAAAGTGTATTAAATTGTTTTAAACTTACCATAAAACAGGGGTGACGGCCTTTTAACGGGAAAAAAAAAACGCAACTCTAATGGCTGTAGTTAAGGTGTATTAAATTGTTGTACGCTTACCATAAATCTCAGAAAGTGAACTTTTGATATAAAAGATACAAGTTTTTTATGCACGTTAAATGCAGACCTAAAAACTGCATTTAGCATTTTCTAAAAAAAAAAACATGGTGCGATCTACTAATCCCCAAATACCTTATTTTAAAAGTACCATCATCTCCTTTAACTTTCAATCTAACATCAAAATCAAAAATTAAGATTCAAACTTGATTTTTGAATTTTGATCAAAATTAAATCCAAAGATTAAGATTGTTTAACTTTACCTATAAATTTAATCTCAACTTTAAATAATCTCTATCATAGTTGTCGACTCGTAACTTTTGACTCGACTCGAAAACATAATTTTTTGACTCGTGACTCGACTCGTAAGAGTCAAGATATTTCTAAATATTACATAATATAGTATATTAATATACATGTGACGTCTTTATAAACAAAATATAAGTTCATTATCTCAATAGATTCACTAAAAAATATTACAAATTCATTAGTTTTGAGTCATTAACTTACAATTTATCTCCAAATTCGCAATAAAAGGATCAAAACTACATAAAGAACACACAAAATAACATAACAATAAATATAATATATAATATATAACCATAGTATATCAAACTACAATAGTTATAAGTTTGTGACTCGTGACTCGGTCCAAGTTCACACAGCGACTCGTAAGAGTCTGGACAAAAACAAGTCACCTAACGAGTTGACTCGTTTTTGGTGTATATCGACTCGACTCATGACTCGTAAGAGTAGTGGCGGATCCAGGAATCTTTAACGGTGGGGGCTAAAAGTTTTACCGTAAAAAAGACAAACTAAACAATCTTGATATAGCAACCAAACAAACCCAAATCAACAGCAAAACAGCCCGTTAACATCAACAAATTTAATAGCCACATTTCTGATTAACATTCGTTAACAATAGCATCTCTTGAAAATGGTAATTAAGTTGAAGACAAGTCGATGTAAACAAAATTGAAATTTTTGTTGTCTTGTTAATATTTAGCATGTGTCAGGTACTCAAAGAAAGAACCAAACTCAAAAAAGTAAACACACTTATGATTGTAGTGTTTTTTGTTTTTGTTTGTGACATGAATCATGAAGTTATTAAATTTGATTGGGTGGGCTGGATTCTTTTCACTTTTGGAGCTGGGTTCTTTTTACCCATTTGACTTTGGATCAAGTATTAAATGCATATAATGCATATAATTTTTATAGTAAGGGTAGCATTGGTTGGGGTCATCCTCCCCCCTCCTTATACATTGCATCCGCCACTACGTAAGAGTCCGCCATTGCGTAAGAGTTTAACAACTATGATGTCTATACATATACGAA
>CM067174.1:77181932-77184432 GCA_034093135.1 Erigeron breviscapus
AGGAATGCATAAATGATGTATGCATCGATGCAAGTGCCAAATGAATGAATAAGCAAATATGCCTATCCCAAGCGTGACCTTCAATCACGTATGCAACGATACCCTTCTGCCATCGCCATGGACAAGGCTGTATCTCAAAAACATCGAGATATATATGTCTATATACTCGGGGTCAGGAACTACATCCAAAATGGGTGCATACATCTATGCACCAGGATGCCGGCAAATCCCCTGCCGAGGGTCCAACAGTAATGTATGCAATGCTTACAAACAAATGTAAATGCATACTCATGAACCAACAATCAATGTACAATGAACCTGTGCCACCAATCAATATTCCTCAAACATAACCCAACAATCAAAATACGACAACCATATGCCAACGATCAATAATCAACAAAACATAAGCCACTAATCACCATATAAACCAACTATACGTACATATACTTCAGAGGATTCTACTTTCTTCAAGTCCCAGATGCTTATGTATAGGGTCACCCGCAACCTTCCCACCACATCTAAAACCCAAGGAAGGCATAACCGACTTCCATGTATGTACGTCTATCCTAAAGTATAAGTAATACTCAACTAAAACATAAACCAAGTCAAACAACGAAATGAACACCACATCAAACCAACAACTAGAACAATCAACCAATCAATCAACGAATGCAAGTAACACGCAAGTTTACACTTTTCAGCCCGAATCCCAAGCGGGTAGGGAGATACGAAACTCACCTTGATCGGCAGAGAAGTTAGTAAAAGATTACAAACGAGGAATATGGTCCACACCTCCACAACCTATAATTACACATTAATATACTGGAAGGTCAACTACACAATCACAACAATTTCGAAAATCGACACACATAAATCACAGTGACAATGCACTGCGCCGCAGTGAGCAAGAACTCTGCCCACTGCGCCGCAGTGGCCAAACTGGACCAGGGCCAGTAACATAGCACTGCGCCGCAGTGAGCAAGAACTCTGCCCACTGCGCCGCAGTGGCCAAACTGGACAGGACCAGACCAAACTGGACCAGGGCCAGTAACATAGCACTGCGCCGCAGTGAGCCAGGGGAGGGCTCACTGCGCCGCAGTGACTACACACTGCAGCCAGCACCTGCAGGTTATGCAGGTGCTACGAACCAAAAACCCTCAATTTCAACCCAAAACAACCCGAATCGATTTATAAAGACTTGTAACATAATTTGAAGCATAACTTAGCATCATTGAACATAAATACACATAACCCAACCCACAATTTCGACCAAAACATCAAAATCATCCACAAATCCTTCAAACCCTAACCCTAACCCTAAATTAACCCAAAACTCCATTTTACCATTTTAATGACTCGAATTCACATCAAATCAACTAGAAACACATGAACAAACATAAATAGAAGTAAATGGGTCGATTTAGACTTACCAAAACTCGTCCTAGTGCTCAAATCCGAATTTAGGTCAAAATGGGTGAAATGTTAGAACTTGGCCTTTGATTCTTCAAAGATGGCGACAAAGAGAAGATGATGATTACGATTCTTGTATTATAGCAATTCCAAAACACAATTTAGATGCAAATAAGATAAAGAATTAGAGATATGAGATGGTTTGGGTGTTTTGCCTTTTCTTGAGAGAAAAAATGGGAGAAAAAGAGTGTGTGGTGAATGAGAAGGATAAGGGGGAAATGGGTCTTGGGGGGGGGCTGGTGGGTCATGGACTACCCACGGGCCGACCCGTTTCCCTTCTCAACCACAATACCAATAGTTGCACAATTACATACCGACTACACATACGACGACCCGACTAGCATGCCACATAGTCATAAAATCATAAATGGGTCCAAATACTTCATTCAATAAGTTTGTTAGTCAAATTACACCAAAGTCAACGGGTCAAAATTCGCGGATGTTACACCGGAAACAACCCACCGCCACCCATACCTAAAAACAACAACCACCTCCCACCTCAGCCGGAAAAAACCACCGATTGAATGGTTTTATTTAGAAGACTATAACAATCTGATGAACAAGACCAGAAAGCTTTAATCATCATCAACATCGTCGTCTTTGTTTTTTCCTTCTTTTTCTCAACACATATATTTGGGTTTTTGCATTGCTTATTTTTCTCCATCTGTTGATTGGTATCTTTAATCATCATCGTCGTCTTGTTTTTCTTCTTTTTATATTTTGGATCTGAAGTAAACATACAGATGTAGATATATATGTATATATATATACAGATCGATTTTTATTTTTTTTTGAAAGGAAGATTTTGGATTGGTTGATAGATATAAATAATAGACATAGATATAGAATATATATATATATATATATATATATATATATATATATATATAACTTATAAATATTTATATATATATATATATAATATATGATATATATATATATATTATATATATATATATATATATATAGGGGTGAGTTATTTTAGGACCACTCTTAAATTAGGACTAATTAGGACCATTAGGACCATGTG
>CM067174.1:77186932-77201932 GCA_034093135.1 Erigeron breviscapus
CATGTGTAAGTCGTGGTGGCGGTGGTCGCCGGAGGATCACGGTGGTGGTCGGAGATGATCATGGTGGTGGTGGTCGGAGATGATGAAAAATGAATGATTGAGATTTGGTCCTAATGGTCCTAAAATAAGGAGTGGTCCTAAAATAACTTCCTCCTATATATATATATAATATATGATATATAACATAATCTTTTCTTAATCGGCATGTTTTTCGTTTTTCATTTTTTTTCTTCGAGAATCATATATTATATTATATTTTATATATACACTAATAGATAAATTGCAATATGTAGATTAGTAATCAGTTATGATCGAATAATCTAGGAAATCTCATGTCAACAACATTTTATTAAAAATGTAGCGTAAAGATTTGAATAAAGATTTGAATGATTAAGAGATATTAATCAACGATTTGCTAGAATATATCATGAATATTTAAGATATTGATATTAACGATTTACGAGAATATATTGAGCTTGACTTTTTGATAAAAATAATGCAAGTACAAGTACATAAACTTGAAAACGGTTAGGTGAAGAGATACATTAATAATTGTGATATATTTTAAATGGGAAAATGATCCGTACGACAGACTTTACCTAAGCTTAGGTACTGCCACTTTAAAAAAAGTTATAAATTAAACCTTTGAATTTGATAAACATACATAGCCTCCCCTGAATTTTACATAACCCCCTGAATTTTACATAATCCTCCATGCTTTACCTAAGATAGGTACTGCATGTTTTACCTAACCTTTCCCCATTTTAAATTTCAAAATTAAACAAAGTTAATGCAATATGTTGTTAATGTAGGAGTCATGAGTCGACCCAACCCATAATGCAATTTATTAAGTTATCTTTTTATTTGTTTATCTTTTATATTTTATAAGTATCTTTTTGTCATATTAGATAATTATGAATTGATTTGTGTCCTATTCTAATGGGGTTATATTAGTATAAATAGGGATTTTAGTTATTGTAATATGCAGTTGATTATTATTGAGTTTTATAAGAATATTGACGTTTTGTCAAGAAAACCTTGAAGGTTTCGGTCTTTGATTAATCGAGTGTTCTTGAGCCGTTTGAATGCACTTCTAACTTCATCAGTTGTAATTTTATTTTATTTGACAAATGATTAGACAAAAAAATCTTATTGCAGTTTTGATCATGATGTTTAAGGAGCTTTGAAAAACATTATTGATGATGTATCCCTTAGCCTACTCGGTACGAAGCTTACTCGGTATACAACCTACTCAGATACGCAGCCTCTTCATATCACAAGATAAGGATGAAAAAGATTTGTCTGTATCAATTCCTAAAATAGAGGATCTCTATCAGCAATACTTGGGATTTGAGACTATCCAAAAGACTTCCTCTCCAAGTCATGTTTGCACTATAAGGGGGGAGGGAGTGGAATCGGAGAAATGGTTTGCCAAAAGCGGCCCCGCGCGGGTACACCGCCGCCGGCGGTTTGTCGATGGAGAGAGAAAGGAAGAATCGGTGAGCTTCACCGTGTGTGGGAAAAGAAGAGAGAGGAGAGAGGGAGGAGAGATAGTGGATTTGATTGGATGGTAGAGAAAGTAGGGGGCCCCACTAACGGTCCTATGACTGTTCGGAATTTAAAAAAAAAAATAAATTATTATTATTTTTTTTTTTTTTTTTTTTTTTTTTTTTTTTTTTTTTTTTTTTTTTTTTTTTTTTTTTTTTTTTTTTTTTTTTTTTTTTTTTTTTTTTTTTTTTTTTTTTTTTTTTTTTTTTTTTTTTTTTTTTTTTTTTTTAAGTATGTCGTAATGTTTTTTTTTAAGTATGTCGTAATGTTTTTTTTTAAGTATGTCGTAATGTTTTTTTTTAAGTATGTCGTAATGTTTTTTTTTAAGTATGTCGTAATGTTTTTTTTTAAGTATGTCGTAATGTTTTTTTTTAAGTATGTCGTAATGTTTTTTTTTAAGTATGTCGTAATGTTTTTTTTTAAGTATGTCGTAATGTTTTTTTTTAAGTATGTCGTAATGTTTTTTTTTAAGTATGTCGTAATGTTTTTTTTTAAGTATGTCGTAATGTTTTTTTTTAAGTATGTCGTAATGTTTTTTTTTAAGTATGTCGTAATGTTTTTTTTTAAGTATGTCGTAATGTTTTTTTTTAAGTATGTCGTAATGTTTTTTTTTAAGTATGTCGTAATGTTTTTTTTTAAGTATGTCGTAATGTTTTTTTTTAAGTATGTCGTAATGTTTTTTTTTAAGTATGTCGTAATGTTTTTTTTTAAGTATGTCGTAATGTTTTTTTTTAAGTATGTCGTAATGTTTTTTTTTAAGTATGTCGTAATGTTTTTTTTTAAGTATGTCGTAATGTTTTTTTTTAAGTATGTCGTAATGTTTTTTTTTAAGTATGTCGTAATGTTTTTTTTTAAGTATGTCGTAATGTTTTTTTTTAAGTATGTCGTAATGTTTTTTTTTAAGTATGTCGTAATGTTTTTTTTTAAGTATGTCGTAATGTTTTTTTTTAAGTATGTCGTAATGTTTTTTTTTAAGTATGTCGTAATGTTTTTTTTTAAGTATGTCGTAATGTTTTTTTTTAAGTATGTCGTAATGTTTTTTTTTAAGTATGTCGTAATGTTTTTTTTTAAGTATGTCGTAATGTTTTTTTTTAAGTATGTCGTAATGTTTTTTTTTTTTTGGAATGCCGATATCAATGTATTGAATCAATCTGACTTGTATCTTTAGGAGATAAATGGAACGGCTCGAGACACTTCATTTTATGTGAATGGACGCTTTTACAAACGCGACTACTATCTTACCGATGAAATCTGCAACAAGTGGTCGACCTTTGTTAAAGCATACCCGTATCCTACAGACCCAAAGGAAAAGAAATTCAAGAGGTTACAAGAGGCGGCAAGAAAAGATGTGGAACGAACATTCGGTGTTCTTAAAGAAAAATGGAAGATTCTCATTCGACCTCTCCGGCCTATGACCAAAGAGAAAATTGGTCAATATGTCTATGCGGTGTGTATTTTGCATAACATGATTATAAAGCGCGCCGGTAGGGCGATCTCACCAGTTCATATAATGGATCCGCCGGTGCAACCAGTGTATAACGGTGATGTATACGACGAGATACAAAACGAGGATGTCCATCACCGTCTTCGATTCGACCTCACGGAGCATGTCGCGGCTCAAGACTTGCCATACCTCGATGAGTAGTTTATTTTTTTTAAGTTTGTCGTAATTTGGTTTTTTTTAAGTATGTCGTAATGTTTTTTTTAAGTATGTCGTAATGTTTTTTTTTAAGTATGTCGTAATGTTTTTTTTAAGTATGTCGTAATGTTTTTTTTAAGTATGTCGTAATGTTTTTTTTAAGTATGTCGTAATGTTTTTTTTAAGTATGTCGTAATGTTTTTTTTAAGTATGTCGTAATGTTTTTTTTTAAGTATGTCGTAATGTTTTTTTTAAGTATGTCGTAATGTTTTTTTTAAGTATGTCGTAATGTTTTTTTTAAGTATGTCGTAATGTTTTTTTTAAGTATGTCGTAATGTTTTTTTTAAGTATGTCGTAATGTTTTTTTTAAGTATGTCGTAATGTTTTTTTTAAGTATGTCGTAATGTTTTTTTTAAGTATGTCGTAATGTTTTTTTTAAGTATGTCGTAATGTTTTTTTTAAGTATGTCGTAATGTTTTTTTTAAGTATGTCGTAATGTTTTTTTTAAGTATGTCGTAATGTTTTTTTTAAGTATGTCGTAATGTTTTTTTTAAGTATGTCGTAATGTTTTTTTTAAGTATGTCGTAATGTTTTTTTTAAGTATGTCGTAATGTTTTTTTTAAGTATGTCGTAATGTTTTTTTTAAGTATGTCGTAATGTTTTTTTTAAGTATGTCGTAATGTTTTTTTTAAGTATGTCGTAATGTTTTTTTTTAAGTATGTCGTAATGTTTTTTTTAAGTATGTCGTAATGTTTTTTTTAAGTATGTCGTAATGTTTTTTTTAAGTATGTCGTAATGTTTTTTTTAAGTATGTCGTAATGTTTTTTTTAAGTATGTCGTAATGTTTTTTTTAAGTATGTCGTAATGTTTTTTTTAAGTATGTCGTAATGTTTTTTTTAAGTATGTCGTAATGTTTTTTTTTAAGTATGTCGTAATGTTTTTTTTAAGTATGTCGTAATGTTTTTTTTAAGTATGTCGTAATGTTTTTTTTTAAGTATGTCGTAATGTTTTTTTTAAGTATGTCGTAATGTTTTTTTTAAGTATGTCGTAATGTTTTTTTTAAGTATGTCGTAATGTTTTTTTTAAGTATGTCGTAATGTTTTTTTTTAAGTATGTCGTAATGTTTTTTTTAAGTATGTCGTAATGTTTTTTTTAAGTATGTCGTAATGTTTTTTTTAAGTATGTCGTAATGTTTTTTTTTAAGTATGTCGTAATGTTTTTTTTAAGTATGTCGTAATGTTTTTTTTTAAGTATGTCGTAATGTTTTTTTTAAGTATGTCGTAATGTTTTTTTTTAAGTATGTCGTAATGTTTTTTTTAAGTATGTCGTAATGTTTTTTTTAAGTATGTCGTAATGTTTTTTTTAAGTATGTCGTAATGTTTTTTTTAAGTATGTCGTAATGTTTTTTTTTAAGTATGTCGTAATGTTTTTTTTAAGTATGTCGTAATGTTTTTTTTTAAGTATGTCGTAATGTTTTTTTTTAAGTATGTCGTAATGTTTTTTTTAAGTATGTCGTAATGTTTTTTTTAAGTATGTCGTAATGTTTTTTTTAAGTATGTCGTAATGTTTTTTTTAAGTATGTCGTAATGTTTTTTTTTAAGTATGTCGTAATGTTTTTTTTTAAGTATGTCGTAATGTTTTTTTTAAGTATGTCGTAATGTTTTTTTTTAAGTATGTCGTAATGTTTTTTTTAAGTATGTCGTAATGTTTTTTTTAAGTATGTCGTAATGTTTTTTTTAAGTATGTCGTAATGTTTTTTTTTAAGTATGTCGTAATGTTTTTTTTAAGTATGTCGTAATGTTTTTTTTTAAGTATGTCGTAATGTTTTTTTTTAAGTATGTCGTAATGTTTTTTTTAAGTATGTCGTAATGTTTTTTTTAAGTATGTCGTAATGTTTTTTTTTAAGTATGTCGTAATGTTTTTTTTTAAGTATGTCGTAATGTTTTTTTTTAAGTATGTCGTAATGTTTTTTTTTAAGTATGTCGTAATGTTTTTTTTAAGTATGTCGTAATGTTTTTTTTTAAGTATGTCGTAATGTTTTTTTTTAAGTATGTCGTAATGTTTTTTTTTAAGTATGTCGTAATGTTTTTTTTTAAGTATGTCGTAATGTTTTTTTTTAAGTATGTCGTAATGTTTTTTTTAAGTATGTCGTAATGTTTTTTTTTAAGTATGTCGTAATGTTTTTTTTAAGTATGTCGTAATGTTTTTTTTTAAGTATGTCGTAATGTTTTTTTTTAAGTATGTCGTAATGTTTTTTTTTAAGTATGTCGTAATGTTTTTTTTAAGTATGTCGTAATGTTTTTTTTAAGTATGTCGTAATGTTTTTTTTTAAGTATGTCGTAATGTTTTTTTTAAGTATGTCGTAATGTTTTTTTTAAGTATGTCGTAATGTTTTTTTTAAGTATGTCGTAATGTTTTTTTTTAAGTATGTCGTAATGTTTTTTTTTAAGTATGTCGTAATGTTTTTTTTAAGTATGTCGTAATGTTTTTTTTTAAGTATGTCGTAATGTTTTTTTTAAGTATGTCGTAATGTTTTTTTTAAGTATGTCGTAATGTTTTTTTTAAGTATGTCGTAATGTTTTTTTTTAAGTATGTCGTAATGTTTTTTTTTAAGTATGTCGTAATGTTTTTTTTAAGTATGTCGTAATGTTTTTTTTTAAGTATGTCGTAATGTTTTTTTTAAGTATGTCGTAATGTTTTTTTTTAAGTATGTCGTAATGTTTTTTTTAAGTATGTCGTAATGTTTTTTTTTAAGTATGTCGTAATGTTTTTTTTTAAGTATGTCGTAATGTTTTTTTTAAGTATGTCGTAATGTTTTTTTTTAAGTATGTCGTAATGTTTTTTTTAAGTATGTCGTAATGTTTTTTTTAAGTATGTCGTAATGTTTTTTTTAAGTATGTCGTAATGTTTTTTTTAAGTATGTCGTAATGTTTTTTTTTAAGTATGTCGTAATGTTTTTTTTAAGTATGTCGTAATGTTTTTTTTTAAGTATGTCGTAATGTTTTTTTTAAGTATGTCGTAATGTTTTTTTTTAAGTATGTCGTAATGTTTTTTTTTAAGTATGTCGTAATGTTTTTTTTAAGTATGTCGTAATGTTTTTTTTAAGTATGTCGTAATGTTTTTTTTTAAGTATGTCGTAATGTTTTTTTTTAAGTATGTCGTAATGTTTTTTTTAAGTATGTCGTAATGTTTTTTTTAAGTATGTCGTAATGTTTTTTTTAAGTATGTCGTAATGTTTTTTTTAAGTATGTCGTAATGTTTTTTTTTAAGTATGTCGTAATGTTTTTTTTTAAGTATGTCGTAATGTTTTTTTTTAAGTATGTCGTAATGTTTTTTTTAAGTATGTCGTAATGTTTTTTTTTAAGTATGTTGTAATGCTTTTTTTATATACTTCCACCACATTTCCACCACATCACCACCTTGCTAAACAAGCATGAATCACCCTCCATCACCTCCTCAAACCCACGGCCACACCACCATCCATTTCACCATTCATTTGTCTAAAGTTTTACTATAAATACAAAGCTTAGGTTTCATTCCAATTTGCTAATTCACAACATCAAACTTCTTTCTCTACTAAAGCTCTATCATTCCAAGATAAATACTTGTTCAAGTCCAAGCATATCTCTCATAATCTTTCATCATCCAAGCTTTTGATTCAATCAAAGTTGTCTTGAATTCGTTGGTTTCGAAATTGTAAACACGACGTTGTTATCGGGAATTCTTTCAAGAACTTATCAAAGCCTAGTTATAATGGCCACATGGAGTTAGGATTATTCCATATTCATCAAGTTTACAAGTCCAAGTTATAATCGATTCTCTCAAGATCTTCTTCGGTGTTCATTCCTATATCGTTACTTTGATCTTAGAATTTTATAAATTCTCCAAACTAGTAAGTGTTTCTATAAAACCTTACTATACTTTGATCAATGATTTTAGAACTATATGTTATGTATTGAAATGCTTGTCAACTTATTTTATACACAAATGATACGTAATTGCATTTAAATACGTTAAATATCGCTTTTATACGAATATTGAATTGTTGGCACTTTTGTAGAAATACATGAGTAAAACACTTTTAACAAATACTTTTATATACTAATTATGGTGTATAAATAAATGTATAGTTATATATATAACTATCCTAATTCATATAATTACTATTCACCATCTGTGAATTGTTTCGTATTTTCGATTTGTTTGGTTTATGGATAGAATATATCCTTGATACGTTTTTAACCGTACAATATTTCTAAACGTGATTGCCATTGACCTTGGGCATCTCTGGGGTATACCAACGGAACGGATTGTAGTTGACAAACGGTTTGCAATTCGCATTCTAAACGAAACTTGGTTCACCGTCTGGATACTACACGACCCAACGTCAACCCTAACACAACATGAAATATAATGCTGGTTTTTCCTACCATTTAAGGTATCTCTTCATTTTATAATTAATACATTTTTGTATTGATTATAATCCTACTATTTAAAGTATCTCTCCTTTATATATTAAATATATATACACACTCGTATTCGTCTCCGAATACATTCCGTATCAATTCAAAGAAATACTATCAAGTGTCTCTTTATTCTCATTCATATCTTAAGCTAATTGTTAGCTTATTAGTTACATTTCAACAAAAGCTTTTAAAGGATTTCTATAAAGATAAATGAGATTTCATTTATAAATATTTCAAATAAATTACAAAGGTTATTGAAAGAACCCAAAGCCTCTTACGCTGACAAACGTATTAATAAATAACATTATAAGATAAATTAAGTCTAAACCGAGAAGTAAATCAATCACATTATGTTTAGGGATACGTACTTTTTCTAGTTGACTTGCTCGTCATCATTGTCATCA
Source organism: Erigeron breviscapus (assembly GCA_034093135.1). Lineage (NCBI taxonomy): Eukaryota > Viridiplantae > Streptophyta > Magnoliopsida > Asterales > Asteraceae > Erigeron > Erigeron breviscapus. Next base: position 77,194,990 of record CM067174.1, read on the forward strand.
TCAACATTTTTACGTTACTAATCAATCATCGAGCTAAGGTGAGTTTCATGGATCCCTATTTACTATTTTTGGGCTGAGAATACACAACTGTTTTTATGGACACAATTGTTTAAAGGTGTCATTTATTTATTTGTTTTATTTGTTGAAATGCTTATATACATTACTTTTCAAATCCTCTTTGAACTTGAACTGATAAAAGTGAAGCGCGAATATTATAAGTAGTACTATTGGGTAAACACCCTATCTGGCATTAGTCGCTCTAAATGCTTAACAGATAAATCATAAGTGGTACTATTTGGGTTGACACCCCTATCCGGGTTAGTCGCGCTAACTTGTCTAACGGATATATAATATTTGAATGATATCGTGATTGCATTGAGCATTGGCATCACAAGAGGGGTATGGCACAACAAGTATATTGTTAAGGTATTCGGTTTCAAGGTATAAGCATAGTGTGACATGGATTTGCTGAATCCATACTTTACATAGATTTGCTGAATCTATATTTTTATGATATATGTATGCATGCATTATCATATGAGAAAATCTTGTGATCCAAAGGTAAATCCTTATGATAAAAACTGTGAACTCACCAACTTTATGTTGACGAAATTTAACGTGTATTCTCAGGTACTTGAGCTAGATGACGCATAAGATAGATGCATACTTTTGGAGTCACAATTGCATACTAATGGAAAACATATGGAGATTTCTTAGTTTATATTATCATGTTTAAAGAATCTCATTTGTAATAGTTGTAAACTCATTTATCACTTTGTGATCAATAAAGAAAATCTTTCGGATATATTATAAAAACGTCTCATTTTAGAGGTCGTTTGTTATAATGTGTGATTTGTTTACGAATATTGTTCACACCTTCGATTCCGCATTTTGGGGGTGTGACAGTAAAGTTTGAGGGAGGGGTGACCACTCCCTCCCCCCTAAAAGAGGGAAGGAGGAGAACGGATGAATCAATCAACCAATGATCAAAAGCACACACAATAGTAAACTCTAAACACATCAACGATTCGTGGCGTACAAGAGGCCAAGCCTTACCAATAAGGAAATCGCTCAAGAATCCTAAAACACCCCACATATCCCCATTCGATCTATGTCCTTCTCGTTTCATCTCGTTTGGTTGTACAAACAATTATATTTAAAAAAAATTATATTTAAAAAAAATTATATTTAAAAATTTGAATGTAGTTTTGTTGTTATATTAAAAATTACTAAAGGCTATGGGATGTAAAATATAAATTTAAAGACTTTTATGCAATTAATATAAATATATGATGATGTGGATAGACTAATTGGCTATTATTTACTTAATTGGAAAAGGAAGTATCTCTTTTTATAGAATGTAAGATAAGATATGGATTTTTGATGGATGTTTAATTGAGTATAAAATACTAAAAGAAGTGACTTACTTTAAACTAAGTTGTTTAAGATGTAATTCTAAATTAAAGTATAAAATCGTTCATTATTAGTGTAGAAATTCTAAAATTTAAATATGTGTTTTGTGTTACCCAACTTTAACATTTAGTGCGCATTTTGTTCATGTTAGATATATAAATCGAAGAATCTTTAAAAAATAACTAGATTTATGCCCGCGCAATGCGGCGGCGGTGGGGGCGGTAGTTTTGGTGGCGCTGGCGGTGACGGTGGTGGGGGCACGATGGTAGTAAATATAAAAGTAATTGATGTTAAAGATGGTAGTGTAGTATTTTAAGGATTGAGAGATTTATATTGTAAATTATTTCATTAAGGGTAATATAGGTATATTAGGTGGAAATATTTAAATTAGTGAATAAAGGAGAAAGGTATTTTTGATTTTTCAAAGGTTGAAAGTTTAAAGAAAGAAATGGTCATTTGCTTTAATAGATAGTAAAGATAATAAATTAAAAATGACCAGATACATATTTTAATCAAGAAAGGTCAATGCTTAATTCTATTCACATGTGTAAGAAATTTGAAAACGTTGTTAACGACCATAAACTATATTTTAATTGATCAGATAAAATAACAACTTTGTATACAATAAACAACTGTTATCTGCTGGTAACAAGTTACGAGAGTGGATCGATCTAACAGTGACGAATTTAGAAATTCAAACAAGGGTATGTAAAATTATGTGTAATATCTGACGAATATTTGGGGGTTTTTGGGTTCGGGTCGGGTTTTTTTTATCAACCTTCTACCCAAATCATAAAATCACATCATTTAATTTACCTTAGTCCAACTAATAAACTATACGAATCTAGTGAATGAGACTCGAAGCTAAATGGATTTTTTCAAAGTAAAAAACATTACTTATAAATTTAATTAGTTGGAATGAAAATTTATCTAATTTTCCTGCATTATAATTCCGTTGTTAGTTACATTCTTAAATATAGTATACTCTGTACTCCCTATTTGTTTCTAGCCTAAGATACTATTGTTTTATGGGTTCAAAAGAATTACTATATTTAAGTTCATACCCATATATATAATAACAAAAAAAGCTTAGTCGGTTAAAGAAAAAATAAAAAAGGAGTGAAGTATATTTCCACTTAGAGGGTTGGCATTGGTTCACTCTAATCCATTTTCACCACTCACTTTTAATCAATCAAATTATGCCACCTCACTTCACCATTCACTCACCACTCACTCACCACTCATCCAAATTTTGTTAGCATCCGACCACTCACTTAACCACTCACTACAATTTTCATTTTATTTAAACATTAAAATTTCATTAAATTAAAACATTACATAATAATTAAAATAAAACATACATAATAATTAAAAAAACATAAATAATATTAAAATAAGTAAAATACTAACACTCGGAATAATCCGAGTCCACGGTACTGTCGCCGTCGTTTCGATGGATGTATCGGTATGGTTCAGGAGACCCGACAACGTCGCCAGGTGGAGGAGGCGCTACGTACTCCTCCTCTGGGTCGATATAGTAATCCACATACTGACCACCACCGACACTGCCTTGCCAGAATTCCCCATGGTCTAGCGTGGCCGTCAACGTTGAGGAGGCGGTGGTAAGCTGAAAAATAAGTTAATCCAGTCAATCGATCTTCTATCGAAGATACACCACATACTCATTCTCGGCGGTGGTACGAACCCGATTCGGAGCTTCTATTCGGCTGATTTCGGCTTGGTAAGTAGCCTTGTTACCGGATACACTCTGAATGACGTTGTTTATTTCAGAGCGGTGTGTAGAGTCGTAATTCAGGTGGACTTGTATCGCCATTTTAACATCCCGCAGATTCATGTTGTTAGCCATGAAGATGAAGTGTTGTGTTTAAAATATGAGTTTTGAAGGTAAAATGTGAGATTTGTTTGTGTAAAATGATATGTGTTGTGTTTATATATATAGGAAGGTGAAAAAGTAAAAAAAAAAAGGAGCCAACCGCTACATTTTCAACCGTTTGACCGCCTCGGACTACGCACAATGCAATATGAGAAGCGTGGTGTGACCACGCAAACGCTCACCACGACGCGTCGAACTTTGATGGCGGTGGTGTTCCGTGGTGGCGCCGCAGCCACCACGCATGGAACTTCCGTCCGTTGCCAACACCCTTATCCACATCCAAACATCTGGAAAATTCCTCTTTTGTTTCAGACTATACCACTTTCCCTATATTTTTCTTCAACTGCTGCTGGGGGGGAAAAAACTCCCTGAAAATTCCTACCAAACTTTCGACAAGAATAATCTATGGTGAAGTGTTGTAAAATTTGTTCTAGTAGCCAACAATCAACAATCACAATGAAAGAAGGAGAAGAAAGAGAACAGAGATAATATATAGTATGTATAATTAATGATCAAATTCATAGGTATATGTGTATCTTCATCAGTTACAATACACGAAGAAAGATATATATTACTTCACAGATTGATTGTTTTAGGCACAGGGTATCCCCACCAGAAAACAGGGTACCCCCACCAGGGTATTAGCGGCGACGTCGCCGCTAATGGTGGGGCCCCGACCTAATTTGTTACCATGCCTGACGACGCTTGTTCCCGAGGTGCCACGTAGCACGTATTAGCGGCGACGTCGCCGCTAATACGTGCTACGTGGCACCTCGGGAACAAGCGTCGTCAGGCACTGACGATGGCCGTCCCCGAGCGCCACGTGTCACGTATTAGCGGCGACGTCGCCGCTAATACGTGCTACGTGGCACCTCGGGAACAAGCGTCGTCAGGCACTGACGATGGCCGTCCCCGAGCGCCACGTGTCACGTATTAGCGGCGACGTCGCCGCTAATACGTGACACGTGGCACTGGTGATTTTTGGAGGTTTGTGTATGATAATTCTATATATTTAGTACGAATGGTATGATTGTTGTTCTGAATATTCAAAACTTTCAACTTACTCTTAACATTTGAACTTATATTGGTACTAGAATTATCTATATTTTGTTTTCAAACTGCAGGCTACCATTCTTTCGCACAAGTATATAATAAGACAACTCGTTTTCAAAGCTGCTCGCACAGGTATATTTCGAACGATACATGCATAAGTATATTATGAATATAGATATATATATATAGTATGTATATCATAAATATTAATGAAGTACATGTTTATATATATATATATATATATATATATATATATAATAATATATATATATATGTATGTATATATATATATTTTTGTGTTTTTAAAACTATATATATATATATATATATATATATATATATATATATATATATATATATATATATATATATATATATATATATATATATATATATATATATATATATATATATATATATATATATATATATATATATATATATATATATATATATATATATATATATATATATATATATATATATATATATATATATATATATATATATATATATATATATATATATATATATATATATATATATATATATATATATATATATATATATATATATATATATATATATATATATATATATATATATATATATATATATATATATATATATATATATATATATATATATATATATATATATATATATATATATATATATATATATATATATATATATATATATATATATATATATATATATATATATATATATATATATATATATATATATATATATATATATATATATATATATATATATATATATATATATATATATATATATATATATATATATATATATATATATATATATATATATATATATATATATATATATATATATATATATATATATATATATATATATATATATATATATATATATATATATATATATATATATACAATGCAGGTACAAACATCATATTAGTGATTACGTACTCCGTTGTTGGAAGTGACTTATTTACTATATCTTGTTCACATGTCGCAGGTTATGTTCTCACTGCTGCAAGAGAAAAACTACTTTTACCAGTTGACTACAAATAGTAAAAATGGACGGTTGGAAAACCTCTTTTTTATGCATCCAACATCAATGACCCTATGGCGCGCATTTCCCTGGGTTATTGAAATAGACTCCACGTACAAAACCAACGTGTACAACATGCCGCTTGTTGAGATTGTCGGCGTCACTTCAACGGGCCGGACCTTCAGTTTAGCATATGCTTTTATCGTAAACGAGCAGGAGGCGAATTATAAATGGGTGTTACAATGTCTGAAGTCCACCCTTGTTGAAGGCTTAACTGTTCGTGTGGTTTTAACTGACAGGGAGCTGGCCCTGATGAGAGCATTGAAGGTTGTTATGCCGCAAGCGAAACACCTGTTGTGTAGGTACCACATATGGCAAAACATAACCAAACACTGCGAACCGGCATTGCGGGTGAAGAAAGATGTTAACATCTTTATGCTTAACGTGTGGTGGAAAAGAGTCTATGAATCTCGGACTCTTGACGAGTTTAAAGCATACGAGAAGGAGTTAAAGAAAAAATTGGGAGCTTATCCAGGTGTCTACAAGTACCTCAACGATAATTGGTTGTCCCCGTACCGAGAGCATTTTGTGTCATGTTGGGTGGATGAACATCTCAACTATCAGAACCACACCACAAACAGAGTCGAGGCCGAGCACCACCATCTGAAGGAAGAGCTGAAGGGGAAATGTACATTTACTAGAATCCTGCAATGTGTTGATTCTGTCATTATCGGTCAAGAAACTGAAATAAGGGGCCAACTGGGGTATAGCAAGGGAACCCGCCTGGGTAAACATAACTACAACTGTATGAAGGCCCTGCTGGGAACGGTTTCACATAAAGCTTTGGACATCATGGTTGATGAAATCATTCGCTTAGACAAACAATTGAAAAAAATGTGAAAAAATGCGGGTGCAAGGTTCGGTATAGTTGTGGGCTACCATGTGCCTGCAAGATTGCCGAGTACATGCACCGTGGTTAGTATGTTTTAATATATATTTTTTTAATCATACCAACATAATGTCGTATACTTATTGATATATAAAAATGCAGAGACTCGTATTCAGCCGCATGTAATAGACCCGTTTTGGAGAAAGCTTGACTTAACACCATCGACATGTCTAAAAGAGGAAGACGATGTAGAAGATGTCCATGAAGTCGTAGGTGATCTTACAACTTTCTTGGTGGAGCAACCCAAGGCCCAACGGAAACATTGGTTGTCTAAGATAAAGGATATGTTTAAGCCGGGTAAGTCACAGGTGAAAGATCCCATTGTTCAGAAGAGCACACGTGGAAGACCGGTCGGGTCGAAACAAAAGCCGCCAAAGGTAGACCAAACACATCATAAGCTTAATTAGTGATTTAATAAAATTTATAAAACTAAGTGATTTTAAGTAATTGTTTTATTTTATTGGTCTAGGTGCCCGATCTTAACAAAAAGCCACCTGGGCTTCGGAAATCTAAGTCCAGTCGCCCAAGGACTGAAGAGGTGCCAGATCTGAATAGCCCGCCACCTGTGCAGCCCGCCAGACAAAGTG
>CM067174.1:77209432-77378492 GCA_034093135.1 Erigeron breviscapus
GCGGCGACGTCGCCGCTAATAGTGTGGGGTCCAGGGCATTAAACTGGCTTTGTAGTCAACAACGTCAGTTGGGCCCCGCACTATTAGCGGCGACGTCGCCGCTAATAGTGTGGGGTCCAGGGCATTAAACTGGCTTTGTAGTCAACAACGTCAGTTGGGCCCCGCACTATTAGCGGCGACGTCGCCGCTAATAGTGTGGGGTCCAGGGCATTAAACTGGCTTTGTAGTCAACAACGTCAGTTGGGCCCCGCACTATTAGCGGCGACGTCGCCGCTAATAGTGTGGGGTCCAGGGCATTAAACTGGCTTTGTAGTCAACAACGTCAGTTGGGCCCCGCACTATTAGCGGCGACGTCGCCGCTAATAGTGTGGGGTCCAGGGCATTAAACTGGCTTTGTAGTCAACAACGTCAGTTGGGCCCCGCACTATTAGCGGCGACGTCGCCGCTAATAGTGTGGGGTCCAGGGCATTAAACTGGCTTTGTAGTCAACAACGTCAGTTGGGCCCCGCACTATTAGCGGCGACGTCGCCGCTAATAGTGTGGGGTCCAGGGCATTAAACTGGCTTTGTAGTCAACAACGTCAGTTGGGCCCCGCACTATTAGCGGCGACGTCGCCGCTAATAGTGTGGGGTCCAGGGCATTAAACTGGCTTTGTAGTCAACAACGTCAGTTGGGCCCCGCACTATTAGCGGCGACGTCGCCGCTAATAGTGTGGGGTCCAGGGCATTAAACTGGCTTTGTAGTCAACAACGTCAGTTGGGCCCCGCACTATTAGCGGCGACGTCGCCGCTAATAGTGTGGGGTCCAGGGCATTAAACTGGCTTTGTAGTCAACAACGTCAGTTGGGCCCCGCACTATTAGCGGCGACGTCGCCGCTAATAGTGTGGGGTCCAGGGCATTAAACTGGCTTTGTAGTCAACAACGTCAGTTGGGCCCCGCACTATTAGCGGCGACGTCGCCGCTAATAGTGTGGGGTCCAGGGCATTAAACTGGCTTTGTAGTCAACAACGTCAGTTGGGCCCCGCACTATTAGCGGCGACGTCGCCGCTAATAGTGTGGGGTCCAGGGCATTAAACTGGCTTTGTAGTCAACAACGTCAGTTGGGCCCCGCACTATTAGCGGCGACGTCGCCGCTAATAGTGTGGGGTCCAGGGCATTAAACTGGCTTTGTAGTCAACAACGTCAGTTGGGCCCCGCACTATTAGCGGCGACGTCGCCGCTAATAGTGTGGGGTCCAGGGCATTAAACTGGCTTTGTAGTCAACAACGTCAGTTGGGCCCCGCACTATTAGCGGCGACGTCGCCGCTAATAGTGTGGGGTCCAGGGCATTAAACTGGCTTTGTAGTCAACAACGTCAGTTGGGCCCCGCACTATTAGCGGCGACGTCGCCGCTAATAGTGTGGGGTCCAGGGCATTAAACTGGCTTTGTAGTCAACAACGTCAGTTGGGCCCCGCACTATTAGCGGCGACGTCGCCGCTAATAGTGTGGGGTCCAGGGCATTAAACTGGCTTTGTAGTCAACAACGTCAGTTGGGCCCCGCACTATTAGCGGCGACGTCGCCGCTAATAGTGTGGGGTCCAGGGCATTAAACTGGCTTTGTAGTCAACAACATCATGGACTGACAGAAACCCAGGAAGGCGTTTTTTTGCTTGTCCAAAACAGGTTTGAATTCAAAGATTCATTGCAATTTGGTTACATTTTCATCTAAAGTGGGCATTGTTGGTCTTGCAGGGTTCCAAATGTCGATTCATTGGATGGCATGATCCAGAAATGTGTCAACGTGCTACTGACATTATACCCGGTTTGCTTAGGTCCAAAAATCGAGTTGAAGCACAACTGAAACAAAGAGATGAGCAAGTGAAAAGATTGAAGACAATGTTGTTGCTTGCTGCGATTGTAATTCTGTTTCTTGTATCATTGTTACTTGTGTGAAGTGGGTATATAGATTTAGGCAGTGGATTGTTTTTGGTAATTTTGTAATGCTAATGCAGAATTAAGTGAAGATTGTAATGCAAAATTAACTTTCAAGTATCAATCAAAATGCTAGTATGTTATATAAACTGCCAGAATTGTAATTTTCATACATTCTTGCACTCTTCATTTTAGATAAACTTCCAGAATTGTAATTTTCAGTACCATCCAACATATATTAAACCAAAGTTATACAGACAATGACATAAGTTGCATTACATAAAGTAGCCAAACACATAAGTTGCATTACATGACATAATGATACCAAATTATCCAACAAAAGACATCAAAAGATACCAAATTATCCAACAAAAGACAACCAGAACCAGAATTATCCAACAAAAGACACAAAAGATACCAAATTATCAACAAAAGACACAAAAGATACCAAATTATCCAACAAAAGACAAAAGATACCAAATTATCAACAAAAGACATCAAAAGATACCAAATTATCCAACAAAAGACAAAAGATACCAAATTATCCAACAAAAGACCAAAAGATACCAAATTATCAACAAAAGACACAAAAGATACCAAATTATCCAACAAAAGACAAAAAGATACCAAATTATCCAACAAAAGACACAAAAGATACCAAATTATCCAACAAAAGACACAAAAGATACCAAATTATCCAACAAAAGACCAAAAGATACCAAATTATCAACAAAAGACACAAAAGATACCAAATTATCCAACAAAAGACAAAAAGATACCAAATTATCAACAAAAGACACAAAAGATACCAAATTATCCAACAAAAGACACAAAAGATACCAAATTATCCAACAAAAGACCAAAAGATACCAAATTATCAACAAAAGACACAAAAGATACCAAATTATCCAACAAAAGACAAAAGATACCAAATTATCAACAAAAGACATCAAAAGATACCAAATTATCCAACAAAAGACAAAAGATACCAAATTATCCAACAAAAGACCAAAAGATACCAAATTATCAACAAAAGACACAAAAGATACCAAATTATCCAACAAAAGACAAAAAGATACCAAATTATCCAACAAAAGACACAAAAGATACCAAATTATCCAACAAAAGACACAAAAGATACCAAATTATCCAACAAAAGACCAAAAGATACCAAATTATCAACAAAAGACACAAAAGATACCAAATTATCCAACAAAAGACAAAAAGATACCAAATTATCCAACAAAAGACATCAAAAGATACCAAATTATCCAACAAAAGACAAAAAGATACCAAATTATCCAACAAAAGACAAAAGATACCAAATTATCAACAAAAGACACAAAAGATACCAAATTATCCAACAAAAGACAAAAGATACCAAATTATCCAACAAAAGACATCAAAAGATACCAAATTATCCAACAAAAGACAAAAAGATACCAAATTATCCAACAAAAGACAAAAGATACCAAATTATCAACAAAAGACACAAAAGATACCAAATTATCCAACAAAAGACAAAAAGATACCAAATTATCCAACAAAAGACACAAAAGATACCAAATTATCCAACAAAAGACACAAAAGATACCAAATTATCCAACAAAAGACCAAAAGATACCAAATTATCAACAAAAGACACAAAAGATACCAAATTATCCAACAAAAGACAAAAGATACCAAATTATCAACAAAAGACATCAAAAGATACCAAATTATCCAACAAAAGACAAAAGATACCAAATTATCCAACAAAAGACCAAAAGATACCAAATTATCAACAAAAGACACAAAAGATACCAAATTATCCAACAAAAGACAAAAAGATACCAAATTATCCAACAAAAGACACAAAAGATACCAAATTATCCAACAAAAGACACAAAAGATACCAAATTATCCAACAAAAGACCAAAAGATACCAAATTATCAACAAAAGACACAAAAGATACCAAATTATCCAACAAAAGACAAAAGATACCAAATTATCAACAAAAGACATCAAAAGATACCAAATTATCCAACAAAAGACAAAAGATACCAAATTATCCAACAAAAGACCAAAAGATACCAAATTATCCAACAAAAGACACAAAAGATACCAAATTAATCAACAAAAGACATGTTTGCATGACCTCTTGTTGTGACCAGATTTTCCACAACTCTTACAAACAGTTGACCTGTGTTTCCTTGACAACTTTCCATTTTTGACCATTTGAAGCTCTTCTTCAGTCTTTCTTCTTTTCTTTCTGGGCCTCCCCACAGGTGTGTGATACTTGGGTGGGATGATCATTGTTGGAGTCTGGGATTTGTTCCACATGTTGACACCATTGGTGGGATTGATCTTAAACTTATACATCAATTTCCAAGTATCAAGCCTATAAATTGGATCAACCCATGTCTCAATTGCACCAACTGGTTTTTTATTAAGTGCCATATTCCAGTTCACACAAACTGCATGTTTACATGGCAGTCCAGTTATTTCCCATTTCCTACAAATGCATGTCCCTTTCTCAACATTTACCACTGTTTGATCCCCCCAAGGACCACTAACTTGATACACTTCTCCATTAAATATAGCCTTGTATGCATTGGCCTCTTGTTTCACAGCTTCCATCAGTTTATGTGCAGTTGGTGTAAGTGGTCCCTTACATTTATCAATCACCTTTTGCACATTGGCTATCCTAATCATCAAGTATTCCCTAATGTATTCCAGGCAATGAATTATAGGCTTATCCCTACCCTTAACTGTTTTGCTATTCAAGACCTCACACATATTGTTAAGCAATACATCAGACTTGGCCCTTCCTGTTTAATCAAATATTATTGACCTTAGCTTAATAATTAACTTACTAAATTAAAGGACATTTTGGATATGAATATTGTACCTGAAAAATGTGATCTGGCCCAATGTTGAGGTGTAATTTTGACTAGCCAGTTGTATGCAGGCTCACTATAACTTTTGAACTCAAGCATGTACTTCTGGAACTCCTGGACAGTGGTGGCTGTTGCACACCTCCATAAATGGTTCTTGAAAGCTTGGCCTCTCCATTGTTGTTTCATATTCTCATGAATATGTTTGAGGCAGAACCTATGTTCAGCAGAAGGAAACACTTTTGCAAGAGCAGGAATAATTCCCTACACAAGTATATTATAAAGTTAATTTTATGACTAATAAAAACAAAATTCATTCAGTAAATATAGTTACCTTCTTCCTGTCACTTATAAAAGTGTAATTAGACCTGCTGTCAAGGTCTAAATCATCACCCAAGTTATCTAGAAACCAACTCCAAGAGTCTAGAGTTTCAGCTTCCACAATTGCATAGGCAATTGGATATATTCCATTGTTAGAATCGACACTGACTGCAGTCAACACTTGTCCTGGGAATGGACCAGACATAAAAGCTCCATCAAGCCCAATCAACTCTCTACCAGCACTTCTGAATCCCCTTTTCAATGCACCAAGGCATACATAAATTCTTCTAAAAACCCTGGTTGGCTCATTTGCATTTAGTGGTGGTTCAACTTGTAACTTAACTGTAGTTTCAGGGTTTGAAGTCTGCAGTTCTAGTATGTAATCTCTAAGAATGTTGTATTGTTTGGTGTAATCTCCCCTAAGTTGCCCTTTTGCACATTTTTTTGCTCTTTGTGCTTTCTGTTGAGACACTCCTAACTCTAGCTTTCTCTGTAATTCATCCTGTAGAGCTGAACTAGGGATTTCTGGATTCCCTGTAAAACAAAATGTAATAAATTAGTACAAAATGTAATAAATTAGTACAAAATGTAATAAATTAGTATGTAATAAATTAGTACAAAATGTAATAAATTAGTACAAATGTAATAAATTAGTACAAAATGTAATAAATTAGTACAAAATGTAATAAATTAGTACAAAATGTAATAAATTAGTACAAAATGTAATAAATTAGTACAAAATGTAATAAATTAGTACAAAATGTAATAAATTAGTACAAAATGTAATAAATTAGTACAAAATGTAATAAATTAGTACAAAATGTAATAAATTAGTACAAAATGTAATAAATTAGTACAAAATGTAATAAATTAGTACAAAATGTAATAAATTAGTACAAAATGTAATAAATTAGTACAAAATGTAATAAATTAGTACAAAATGTAATAAATTAGTACAAAATGTAATAAATTAGTACAAAATGTAATAAATTAGTACAAAATGTAATAAATTAGTACAAAATGTAATAAATTAGTACAAAATGTAATAAATTAGTACAAAATGTAATAAATTAGTACAAAATGTAATAAATTAGTACAAAATGTAATAAATTAGTACAAAATGTAATAAATTAGTACAAAATGTAATAAATTAGTACAAAATGTAATAAATTAGTACAAAATGTAATAAATTAGTACAAAATGTAATAAATTAGTACAAAATGTAATAAATTAGTACAAAATGTAATAAATTAGTACAAAATGTAATAAATTAGTACAAAATGTAATAAATTAGTACAAAATGTAATAAATTAGTACAAAATGTAATAAATTAGTACAAAATGTAATAAATTAGTACAAAATGTAATAAATTAGTACAAAATGTAATAAATTAGTACAAAATGTAATAAATTAGTACAAAATGTAATAAATTAGTACAAAATGTAATAAATTAGTACAAAATGTAATAAATTAGTACAAAATGTAATAAATTAGTACAAAATGTAATAAATTAGTACAAAATGTAATAAATTAGTACAAAATGTAATAAATTAGTACAAAATGTAATAAATTAGTACAAAATGTAATAAATTAGTACAAAATGTAATAAATTAGTACAAAATGTAATAAATTAGTACAAAATGTAATAAATTAGTACAAAATGTAATAAATTAGTACAAAATGTAATAAATTAGTACAAAATGTAATAAATTAGTACAAAATGTAATAAATTAGTACAAAATGTAATAAATTAGTACAAAATGTAATAAATTAGTACAAAATGTAATAAATTAGTACAAAATGTAATAAATTAGTACAAAATGTAATAAATTAGTACAAAATGTAATAAATTAGTACAAAATGTAATAAATTAGTACAAAATGTAATAAATTAGTACAAAATGTAATAAATTAGTACAAAATGTAATAAATTAGTACAAAATGTAATAAATTAGTACAAAATGTAATAAATTAGTACAAAATGTAATAAATTAGTACAAAATGTAATAAATTAGTACAAAATGTAATAAATTAGTACAAAATGTAATAAATTAGTACAAAATGTAATAAATTAGTACAAAATGTAATAAATTAGTACAAAATGTAATAAATTAGTACAAAATGTAATAAATTAGTACAAAATGTAATAAATTAGTACAAAATGTAATAAATTAGTACAAAATGTAATAAATTAGTACAAAATGTAATAAATTAGTACAAAATGTAATAAATTAGTACAAAATGTAATAAATTAGTACAAAATGTAATAAATTAGTACAAAATGTAATAAATTAGTACAAAATGTAATAAATTAGTACAAAATGTAATAAATTAGTACAAAATGTAATAAATTAGTACAAAATGTAATAAATTAGTACAAAATGTAATAAATTAGTACAAAATGTAATAAATTAGTACAAAATGTAATAAATTAGTACAAAATGTAATAAATTAGTACAAAATGTAATAAATTAGTACAAAATGTAATAAATTAGTACAAAATGTAATAAATTAGTACAAAATGTAATAAATTAGTACAAAATGTAATAAATTAGTACAAAATGTAATAAATTAGTACAAAATGTAATAAATTAGTACAAAATGTAATAAATTAGTACAAAATGTAATAAATTAGTACAAAATGTAATAAATTAGTACAAAATGTAATAAATTAGTACAAAATGTAATAAATTAGTACAAAATGTAATAAATTAGTACAAAATGTAATAAATTAGTACAAAATGTAATAAATTAGTACAAAATGTAATAAATTAGTACAAAATGTAATAAATTAGTACAAAATGTAATAAATTAGTACAAAATGTAATAAATTAGTACAAAATGTAATAAATTAGTACAAAATGTAATAAATTAGTACAAAATGTAATAAATTAGTACAAAATGTAATAAATTAGTACAAAATGTAATAAATTAGTACAAAATGTAATAAATTAGTACAAAATGTAATAAATTAGTACAAAATGTAATAAATTAGTACAAAATGTAATAAATTAGTACAAAATGTAATAAATTAGTACAAAATGTAATAAATTAGTACAAAATGTAATAAATTAGTACAAAATGTAATAAATTAGTACAAAATGTAATAAATTAGTACAAAATGTAATAAATTAGTACAAAATGTAATAAATTAGTACAAAATGTAATAAATTAGTACAAAATGTAATAAATTAGTACAAAATGTAATAAATTAGTACAAAATGTAATAAATTAGTACAAAATGTAATAAATTAGTACAAAATGTAATAAATTAGTACAAAATGTAATAAATTAGTACAAAATGTAATAAATTAGTAATGTAATAAATTTACAACTTGTCTTCTGCTTTGTGGCTTTCTTTTTTGAAACACTTGACCTAGTTGGCCCATCACCATTGTTTATTGTCTCAGTTGCATGTTCTACATTCAGATGCCCCACAACTCTATCATTTTCATCAAAAACAGGAAGTTTTCCTTCACATAAAACTGTCACTCTAATTAAATCATTTTTGACAATCTTCAACTCCCTCCTGGTCTCAATTGCAAGGCTTTTCACCAATTCTTTTACCTCATCAGAGTTCCCAAATGTTTGACCAACTTGGAAATAAGTTTTATCAATCTTCCCACTTTGAACTGGCTGCTTCTTTGCCAACTTTCTCAACAGTCTCTTCCTAATTCTATTAGTTTCATCTTGTGAGTCAGAAGCACTTTCAAAGTCTTCATTGTTCATTACCTCAACCTCTTCATCATCACCAACAACTTCATCTGTAACAGGAGGTACATTGCTACCCATGAACTCTACATTAGGATCTACATGCAGTTGAAAGTCTCTCATGTCCACTTCAACATCCTCAATTTCATTATCTTTATCTCCAAAGTAGTCACTATCCTCACTGTCTTCTCCTTCACTATCTTGACTATCTTCATTATCTTTATCTTCACTATCTTCTCCTTCACTATTATGACTTTCATTACTATCTCACTATCTTCTCCTTCACTATCTTGACTATCTTCATTATCTTTATCTTCACTATCTTCTCCTTCACTATCTTGACTATCTTCATTATCTTTATCTTCACTATCTTCTCCTTCACTATCTTGACTATCTTCATTATCTTTATCTTCACTATCTTCTCCTTCACTATCTTGACTATCTTCATTATCTTTATCTCACTATCTGACTATCTTCATTATCTTTATCTCAATCACTATCTTGACTATCTTCATTATCTTTATCTTCACTATCTTGACTATCTTCATTATCTTTATCTTCACTATCTTCTCCTTCACTATCTTGACTATCTTCATTATCTTTATCTTCACTATCTTCTCCTTCACTATCTTGACTATCTTCATTATCTTTATCTCACTATCTTGACTATCTTCATTATCTTTATCTTCACTATCTTGACTATCTTCATTATCTTTATCTTCACTATCTTCTCCTTCACTATTTGACTTCTTCATTATCTTTATCTTCACTATCTTCTCCTTCACTATCTTGACTATCTTCATTATCTTTATCTTCACTATCTTGACTATCTTCATTATCTTTATCTTCACTATCTTGACTATCTTCATTATCTTTATCTTCACTATCTTCTCCTTCACTATCTTGACTATCTTCATTATCTTTATCTCCAAAGTAGTCACTATCTTCTCCTTCACTATCTTGACTATCTTCATTATCTTTATCTCACTATCTGACTATCTTCATTATCTTTATCTCAATCACTATCTTGACTATCTTCATTATCTTTATCTTCACTATCTTGACTATCTTCATTATCTTTATCTTCACTATCTTCTCCTTCACTATCTTGACTATCTTCATTATCTTTATCTTCACTATCTTGACTATCTTCATTATCTTTATCTTCACTATCTTCTCCTTCACTATCTTGACTATCTTCATTATCTTTATCTCACTATCTTGACTATCTTCATTATCTTTATCTCACTATCTTGACTATCTTCATTATCTTTATCTCACTATCTTGACTATCTTCATTATCTTTATCTTCACTATCTTGACTATCTTCATTATCTTTATCTTCACTATCTTGACTATCTTCATTATCTTTATCTCACTATCTTGACTATCTTCATTATCTTTATCTTCACTATCTTGACTATCTTCATTATCTTTATCTTCACTATCTTGACTATCTTCATTATCTTTATCTCACTATCTTGACTATCTTCATTATCTTTATCTTCACTATCTTGACTATCTTCATTATCTTTATCTTCACTATCTTGACTATCTTCATTATCTTTATCTTCACTATCTTCTCCTTCACTATCTTGACTATCTTCATTATCTTTATCTCACTATCTTGACTATCTTCATTATCTTTATCTCACTATCTTGACTATCTTCATTATCTTTATCTCAATCACTATCTTGACTATCTTCATTATCTTTATCTTCACTATCTTGACTATCTTCATTATCTTTATCTTCACTATCTTGACTATCTTCATTATCTTTATCTCACTATCTTGACTATCTTCATTATCTTTATCTTCACTATCTTGACTATCTTCATTCTTCTCTTCACTATCTTGACTATCTTCATTATCTTTATCTTCACTATCTTGACTATCTCTAATGAACATCCTGGTTTCAAAAAGTAATAAAACATCCTTTGCCCCTCCACATAACCTAAATCCTCCATAATGGAGTCCATTTCATGAACTGAAAATTGATCAATATTAATGCAATCGGCATAGTTAATCTTACCCTTTTCATATGTCATTCCTGGCCATGGTGTGAAAAACCCTCCATGGTGAATCATCATCGAAAACAACCCAGCATAACTTTCTGCATTTTAACAAAAATAGAGGCTGGTTAAATACTGAAACTTGAAAAAATAATGAGCAAAAACAAACAAATAAACACTCACGATAGATACTGTCGAGGTCCCAATCTTCACCAGGCACACGAATGGTATATAATGGACATCCTGTCATTTTTGTTTCAAAAGTTTAAGGTTTTACATGGAAGAAGGAAATGTGTAGTTGTTGGTGTGCTTATGGGGATTGGGTTTGATTTTTTAATAACGATTTAGGGTTTATTGTGACGATTGGGGGGAAAATATATATATATATACATCGATATATACAGATAGAAAAGAGAGAGAAAAGAGAGTCAAAGAGAGAGTCAAAAAGTGGCTAAATACAAAACTACCCTCACGTGGTTTACACGTGAGGTCCCTAACGGAGATGGGATAACTGACGTTATCGAAAAGGATGAAAGGTGAACCTTATCCTCCTATAAAGGATTATCTCTGAGGTTTTGAAAGTTAAAGGACGAAACCTGACTGTTTGTGTAAACCACAAGGACGATTTGTGTCGATCACTCTTAATTTTATTTGCATTGCTAACTAGCGCTTCTGGGTGCATTCAATTAAGTCTGAATTTTTTAAATTAGATTAATATGTATTTATGATTCAGTTTAAAATAGTAAAAAAAAATTTAATTTAATGACTATTAAATGCATTTTTTAAGAGAGTTGTGACGTGGATATTACGTAAAAAAAAATTTAATTTAATGACTATTAAATGCATTTTATTAAACATTAATTACCTTTATCGATATTTTAAAAAACTTAGAGTTCATTAAACACCAACTAAGTGATGCCCGAGAGCATTAGTTAGCAATTTCCTTATAATATAGCCTATCTGCCCTATCATCCCCTTTTGAACCATTTGCTTAAGTACAAATTATGTTATCTCTTCATATGTACGTGAATGTGAATGAAAAACACATTTTAATGCATTAAACAATTCTACGAGTAATAGTACTACTATTTCTTCCACTTACAAATGAATTATTATCTATGCTACTTTTTCTTCCACTTACAAATCAATAATCAACGTACTATATATACTTTTAGATAATAAATTAAAATGTTTAATTACTGGATCACCAACAAATTTTTCTTTTTGTACATGTTTGCCCAATAAACATTTTTATTGATATATATTCCCCACGAAGTTGTTAAATTTGTACATGGTTCACCAATTCTTGACCTGTTACCCTTATAGCCGATTAAATGCATTTTTGAGAGTTGTGACGTGGATATTACGTAGAAAAAAATTAAAGAGTTTAATTACCAGATCACCAACGAACTTTTCCATTTGTACATGGTTGCCCAACAAACTTGTAAAATTTGTACATGGTTCACCAATTCTTGAACTTGTTTATCGATTACCCTCTTTTTAGGTGACGTGACATTTAGTTGATAATGACGTGGACTAATAATAAGAAGATATGGATTCCAAATCACCAAAGATGTATATAAGAATCAAATGTTTGTTCTCTTTTCCCCGAAATTGGCATGAACCCTAAACTGAAACATGTCTTATTCTATTATCTAATCCCTAACATGGGGTGGGGTGGGGGTGGTGTGTGGGGGTGTGTGTGTGTGTGTGGGGGGGGGGGGGGGGCATATGGTTTTTATATATATCTTTGCTGATTCGGAATTCATATCATATTTTTTAAATAGTCCACGTCATTACAGATCCACTACAAATAATATTGCATTTGTCCACACTTTTAATTAACGTGAACAAATTAAAAAATTTGTCACACTTTTATGTGTGTAAAAATATAGAGAACTAAAAGTGTGTAGAAATTAATCCACACTTAAAATTGTGGTATTCTAAAAGTTCACACTTTTTAGTGTGGACTTTCATATTTAATTTGTTACATCACATTTGTCCACGCCACATATTTAGTTAGTGTGAAAAAATGTGGTGTTACAAATTAAATATGAAAGTTCACATTAAAAAGTGTGAACTTTTAGAATACCACAATTTTAAGTGTGGATTAATTTCTACACACTTTTAATTCTCCATATTTTTACACACATAAAAGCGTGACAAATTTTTTAGTTTGTTTACGGTAACTAAAAGTGTGAACAGATGCAAGATTATTTGTAGTGATCCCCTAAAAAGATATTAACCTGTAAACAAGTCAAAGATTGGTTAACCATGTACAAATTTTACAAGTCTATTGGGCAACCATGTACACAATGAAAAGTTCGTTGGTGATTTAGTATTAAGATCTTTTTTATTTTTGCCACATAATATCCACGTCACAATTTTATTAAAAGAAAATGCATATAACCGGCTATTAAGGTTAACAGGTCAAGAACTGACGAACCATGTACAATTTTACAAGTTTATGGGAATATATATCAATAAAAGTGTTTATTGGACAACCATGTAAAAAAAAATTCATTAGTAATTCAGTGATTAAACCCTAAATTAAAAGGTTAAAAGAAGTCCATATATAAACCCGCGTTATTAAGGGAAAAGAATCTGGGGATGTATGTAACTTGGCAACTTTTACTATTGTATGTATGCACCAAAAATATTGAACGTTGTATGTAAGTATCTCGCTAAATTGAACATTTAATGTAAATTTTTTACGTTGACCAATCAAAAACTTATACATTTTTACATTAAGTGTTCAATTTAGAGAGATACTTCCATCAAACGTTCAATATTTTTGGTGCATACATACAATAGTAAAAGTTGCCAAGTTACATACATCCCCAGATTCTTTTCCCCTTATTAATTGCTTGTTTCTTTCAATTCCTGGTGATAGTAAAACTAAAACAGACATATGTTATATATGAATGCTATCGATCATGATTAGCTTGATGACTAGAAAATTGCATTATTTAGTGTAGTGGAGGTCATATATATAAACCATCTTGAGCAGACATCTATCCTGACGCGTAAGATATTTTTAATTCGAAACTAGCTAAATAAATACTTTACATACAAAACTAGGAATATTGATCATCCGAATATGTTTAGAGGAATATTTCGATTTTTTTTTGTGGACAGCAAAGCTAATTAAATATGTTAGAAACTTAGAATTAATCAAAGAATAACATTCCTCAAATAACCTAATAATCAAATAAAGAAAAACCTTTCTCTTACTAGTTTTGATGACTAAAAAATGGCGTTTGTATGTTTTGATATATAACGTATACATATTAATTAGTTACAGGTGACAAATTATACCGTTTTAGTTGGGTAACGACATGATCCAATTAATATGTACAGTTTGCTAGGCTCCGTTCTTTTTTTACTTAATAGACTTAGTAATTAAAAACTTAATGCATTCAGTCAAATTTCATGTTTTTTTTTACTTAATAAACAAAAATAACCGTCAATTACTTATTTTTACTTAATACATTCAGACATTATTTATACATTTAGTCACTTAATACATTCAGCACTTAATGACTAAAAAAAAGAACATGCCCGAATTAAATAAAAAGTATATTTGTATTAACTTCAATTCTGGTAATCTAAAGATGAGTACTATACCATTCTTCCATACATCTTCCACGTACAGCGGTTCCACGAGTAGTATTTTATGATAGAATTCGCATGACAATGCAAATACAATGACATTTCACATTTCACCAAATTAAAAATAAAATAAAATTTCAGATAAATAATTAAGGAAAAGGCAAGGCAAACATGTTCCACAATTAAAAGGATAAAAAGATAAAGCGTTCTTCACATGTTTCACATTTTAAAGAATGAGATAACAAGTTGTAACATTCATTTTATAGTTATATGCAATAATGTTGCTCCATTGTTATAAGTTTCAGTTAATACTTTTGTTCAAGTTTAACTCGTATATAGCGCGCCTATATAGGGTACGTACGTAAAGCATTTTATAGTTATAAGCAATGATGTTGGTTCCCAAGTTAGTTTGCACACCAAGTTCTTTACTTAGTTAATTAAATTAAGGACACAAAGTAAACACAAATAAGTAAAGAACACAAAAACACAAACAATTGTATAAACTCTCTTTTACATATACGATAGAGGGTTACAACATTAAAGCTGGATAGAAGTAACTTTGATACAAACAATAATACTTAATTTTATTAATAGACTAATTAAAGATGAGATCCGGACTCATAGACTAATTAATAGACTAATTTTATTTGGGAAAATGCTAAATGCATCTTTAGGGCTGCACATAACGTGCATAAAAAATTTGTACCTTCCATATTAAAAGCACACCCCCTGAATTATATGGTAAGTGTACAACTATTTAATGCATCTTAACTAGGCTGCGTTTAGCAAAACCCATTTTATTAATAGACTAATTAAAGACTAATTAGAGCACTCACAGTGCCAAACACTCATTCTCCAAGGACTAGTCTCTGTCAGCACCACATCAGCCCAAGGACTAACCAAGGACTAATCCCCCAAAACACCCACAATGTCAGAACTAGTCTAGGACCCACTATTTATTTAAGTTTACCTTTTCAACCCAATATTCTACCATCTATTTAATTATACACTTTTAACCCTCTAACTTATACAACTTCAATTTTTTAATAAAAACACACTTAAATATTCCATTAAATAAAAAAGCATACAATACAATACTAAAAAAAACAACACATTATTAATTAAAAACCACAACATAGTTTCACAATTTATTATTACTAAGACAAACAACAATGGATCACGGGAGACGCCAAATATGCTCGACAAGATCGTGACGAAGACCATGGTGAACCCCTCGGTCTCGAAGCTCCTTATTGGTCCGTGCGTGGACCGCCATCCTCTCTCGAAAGGTACGAACAGGTACACGGGGTGGCTCAGCTAGGATTTCTAGATCATACGAGGTTATTGCATGACCTGAATCCTCGACTGTAACATCCGCGAATTTTGACCCGTTGACTTTTGTGTAATTTGACTAACAAACTTATTGAATGAAGTAATTCGGGCCCATTTATGATGTTATGACTAAGCGGTATGTTAGTCGAGTCGTTAATATGTCGTTGGCGTTTGGTAGTGTAAATGATTGTTTATATGGCTTGTGGGAGAAACGGGTCGGCCCGTGGGTAGTCCATGACCCACCAAGCCCCCAAGACCCACTCCCCCCCCCCCCCCCCCCCCCCCCCCCCCCCCCCCCCCCCCCCCCCCCCCCCCCCCCCCCCCCTTATCCTTTTCCTCCCTCTCATTTCTCATTACACTCTCTTTATCTCTTTCTCCCTTTCTCTCTCAAGTAAAAGAACCATTTCAATCTCTCCACATTTTCTTGCATCAAACTAGTAGTGGGTCGATTATAACACAAGAATCATTACCGTCTATACCTCAATTTCGTCATATTGAAGAATCAAGATAGAAGTTCTTGCATTTTTGCCCATTTCGACCTAATTTGGGTTTTAACTCGGAAAGGAAGTTTTGGTAAGTCTAAATCATCCCATTTACTTCTATTTATGTTCATTTACTTGTTTCTAGTTAAATTGGTGCAGTTGCAAGTCTTGAATCGAGTCGAATGGCGATTTTGGGAAATTAGGGTTAGGGTTAGGGTTGGAACGATTCATGAGCGATTTTGATGTTTTGGTCGAAATTGTGGGTTGGGTTATGTGTATTTATGGTCATTGATGTTTAGTTATGCTTCAAAATGGGTTACAAATCGTTTTGGTGTGGGTTGGGTTGAATTTGGGGGTTTTGGGTTCGTTTTTCTGCACTTGGTTGCTGCTGGTGTAGTTGCTGCCCAGTATGGGGCGTAACCTACGCCCCTTGCCACCGTACCTTACGCCCCTCCAGACTTGGCCTAGCGTAGCTTACGCCCCTTGCCACCGTACCTTACGCCCCTCCAGACTTGGCCTAGCGTAGCTTACGCCCCTTGCCACCGTACCTTACGCCCCTCCAGACTTGGCCTAGCGTAGGTTACGCCCCTTGCCACCGTACCTTACGCCCCTCCAGACTTGGCCTAGCGTAGCTTACGCCCCTTGCCACC
Organism: Erigeron breviscapus; assembly: GCA_034093135.1. NCBI lineage: Eukaryota > Viridiplantae > Streptophyta > Magnoliopsida > Asterales > Asteraceae > Erigeron > Erigeron breviscapus. Next base: position 77,226,343 of record CM067174.1, read on the forward strand.
GTACCTTACGCCCCTCCAGACTTGGCCTAGCGTAGGTTACGCCCCTTGCCACCGTACCTTACGCCCCTCCAGACTTGGCCTAGCGTAGCTTACGCCCCTTGCCACCGTACCTTACGCCCCTCCAGACTTGGCCTAGCGTAGCTTACGCCCCTTGCCACCGTACCTTACGCCCCTCCAGACTTGGCCTAGCGTAGGTTACGCCCCTTGCCACCGTACCTTACGCCCCTCCAGACTTGGCCTAGCGTAGCTTACGCCCCTTGCCACCGTACCTTACGCCCCTCCAGACTTGGCCTAGCGTAGCTTACGCCCCTTGCCACCGTACCTTACGCCCCTCCAGACTTGGCCTAGCGTAGGTTACGCCCCTTGCCACCGTACCTTACGCCCCTCCAGACTTGGCCTAGCGTAGCTTACGCCCCTTGCCACCGTACCTTACGCCCCTCCAGACTTGGCCTAGCGTAGCTTACGCCCCTTGCCACCGTACCTTACGCCCCTCCAGACTTGGCCTAGCGTAGGTTACGCCCCTTGCCACCGTACCTTACGCCCCTCCAGACTTGGCCTAGCGTAGCTTACGCCCCTTGCCACCGTACCTTACGCCCCTCCAGACTTGGCCTAGCGTAGCTTACGCCCCTTGCCACCGTACCTTACGCCCCTCCAGACTTGGCCTAGCGTAGGTTACGCCCCTTGCCACCGTACCTTACGCCCCTCCAGACTTGGCCTAGCGTAGCTTACGCCCCTTGCCACCGTACCTTACGCCCCTCCAGACTTGGCCTAGCGTAGCTTACGCCCCTTGCCACCGTACCTTACGCCTGCCTAATTCTGGCCGCCGTAACCTACGCCCCTGTTGGCCGTAAGTTACGGCCGTTGTTTTCTGGAATGCTCCTTGTTTGACCTAGTTTGACTTTCTAGACCGTTTTACGCGCCGAGTCTTAATCTAATTCACTTATTATCTTATATAACTTTGATTTAGAGTCGTAGAAGTCGTTTAACGTCGGAAAGCACTTTGAAACCCTAATTAGGGTTTTGCCGTTATTCAATAATTTCGTATTGTGTTTATGTGTGTTGATGAGAATGTGTATGATCCATAATTAGGTGTTGGACGCGAGGTGAACTTCGTTCGGAGATAACCTAACTTTATATCGATCTTATCTTTCATAACCAATCAAGGTGAGTTTCGTATCTCCCTACCCGCTTGGGATTCGGGCTGAAAAGTGTAAACCTGGCGTGTTTACTTGTATTTATTGATGTATTGTTTGGTTGACTTGATTGTTGGTTTGATGTGACGTATCTTTCCGTTTGATTGACTTGAGTGGTGTTTTCGTTAAGTATTACTTATACATTAGGATAGACGTACATACATGGAAGTCGGTTATGCCTTCCTTTGGGTTTTAGATGTGGTGGGAAGGCTGCGGGTGACCCTATACATAAGCATCTGGGACTTGAAGGAAGTAGAATCCTCTGAAGTATATGTACGTATAGTTGGTTAATATTGTGACTAGTGGTTCACTTTGTTGATTATTGATCGTTGGCTTACGGTTGTCGTATTTGGATTGTTGGGTTATGTTTGAGGCATATTGATTGGTGGCACAGGTTCATTGTACATTGATTATTGATTCATATTCATCGTATGTCGATCGTTGGCTTGTGATTTATGCACTTACATTCGATTGTAAGCATTGCATACACTATTGTTGGACCCTCGGCAGGGGATTTGCCGGCATCCTGGTGCATAGATGTATGCACCCATTTTGGATGTAGTCATGACCCCGAGTATATAGACATATATAACTCGATGTTTTTGAGATACAGCCTTGTTCATTGCGATGACAGAAGGGTATCGTTGCATTAGTGACCGGCGTTCACGCATAGGATAGGCATGTTGACCTATTCATGCATTTGGCATTGCATTGCTTCATATATCATTTGTGCATTCTCATTACACATTGTTGTCTTGTGTAATCTTGTTGTTGGACGATATTGTGTTGCTTAGAGGCTCGCTGTAAGTCATGCCTAGCCTCTACTCGTTATTGTGATTATTGTCGTTGGTTCTTTATGGACCATTGCTACGAACTCACCAACCTTGTGTTGACTGTGCTTAGTACACTTTTCAGGTAATCAGGTACTCCCAGGACGTGGAGTTTAGTTGCTTGCTTGCTGTCTAACCCGGACTTGGACCTCATGGATCAAGGATTCATTAGCCTGCCTTTTGCATTATACTTAGGATTTGTTCGTCATCTCTGGATGTTATTATGTAGACCTTGATAGCTATTTGTTACTCGTTTTACTATGTTTTGGATTCACCGAATCTATAATTGCATTTAGATAGTTCTATTGTAATTCCACCGGGTGCTATGTGTTTTCCGTGACATTCCGAGCTCCGGCTTGGGGTGTTACAGAATGGTGGCCCATGCGTGGTCGTAGAGAATTAGGTGGTTTGACCTAGACTACGGCTTAAGTTAAAACTCTTCATATAGCATGCATGGTTAGGAAATTCGTGTGCAATATGAATTTTGTGAATCCCCGTGTGAGTTCGTAGTTAAGACCATTTGTGTGATAGCTTGATTTCAAAGTGATGAATATGGTTACTATGATTTGTTGTTGCTAGTTGTTGGAACTAATGTGATGATTTAGGGCAAAATGATGGGATGCCATTAACTTAGTATAATATTGTGGCAACCCTAAAAGAACCCGATCAACTCTTTTATGGTTACCCGATACTATAGCAAGTTCATGACATCGTGGATTGCGCACGTGTGGCTTAAAGTATAATAAGGAACCGATATGCTTAATGGAAGTTGATTGGGTGGAAGGTTAGCCGTTGGTACACCTTGTATACATACCCGGTTGATAACTAGAGAGCATATCGAATTCGGATCATACTTTGAGTCATTCGTGTTAGTTGTTTAATTACGGGATGAAATGAACATGAGTACTAAATTTAATGATAAAATATGGCAATAAATGCAACGTGATGATATGACATGTGAAAACCCCCTTATGATCCTAACACTACTGCCTTAGCATAACATTATGTAATGTGTATGTGGTACCGATATGAGGGCATTGACTACTTGTGTGACTAACATGCGAGCATTTGAGACTAACTCTCGGGTCAACGTGTTACTTGTTTTATAGAAATGGAAAGACCAAGGAGAGTACGAACAAATTATAGGGCTGAAGAAGAAGAGCCTCAACCGGAAGCTCAACCGGAAGTACAAAGAGGTAGGGGCCGTGGTAGGGGCCGTGGTAGAGGTCGTGGTAGGGGCCGTGGTAGGGGTCGTGGTGAAGCCCCTGAGCCAAACTTGGCTGAGGTAATCGCTCAAACGGTTGCCGGCATCATGCCAACCATCATTGCTCAAGTCACGGCAAGTCTTGGGCAAAATAATGTGGCTCAAAACAATGAAGCCCCAGAAAATGAAAATAACGAAGATGCTCAACATTATGCCGAAGATAATGAAGAAGAGGGACCCGTGGGAGTTGGTATCGGTATGCCCTTGAATAACCAATATGGTGGGTACCGACAAGGGTGTGTATTCAAAGATTTTAAAAGTTGTGGGGCACCGGAGTTTGATGGGAAAGGTGGTCCCACGGAATGTATAAGATGGTTTGAGGCAATAGAAGCAGTGATTGAAAGGAGTCATTGCACCTACGATGACCGGATTCCCTATGCATCCGGCATGTTTAGGCATGACGCCTTGAGTTGGTGGAATCAGGAAATAACGTTGGGGCGGACTCAAAATTTGGAATGGGTTGACTTCAAGGACAAGGTAAAAGCAAAGTTTTGTCCCGCGTATGAACTACAAAACTTAACCATCGAGTTCGCGAACCTCAACATGGAAGGAGCCGATTACAAGGGTTATGTGAGACGATTCCAAGAGTTGTCTACTCTCATTCCTCACTTGGTGGGTACCGAGCCACAAGCCATCCAAAAATTTGTATTGGGCTTGAACCCTCAAGTCCGATCTTATGTTAACTCAAACATGCCTACTTCCTTGGCTAATGCGGTCAACCAAGCCGGGAGTGTGACCGAAGATCTTTTGAGGAGTGGTGTTTTGAGCAAATCCTCGTCAAACAAGAGGAAGGAAGTGGGTGAGTCTAGCGGGGTAAGGAAAATGGGGAGGTTTGACCCCAAAAATGCAAATAGGGGTAGAATAATGGCGGCGGTGGGACCGGCTAGGAGGGCTTATAACGGGCCTCATCCTTTCTGTGGAAGATGCAACAGGCACCATCCCGCCACTGCTCCATGTGAAGTATGCTATAATTGCAACCAAGTTGGGCACGCATCCAGAAACTGTAGGGCTCCAAGAACGGGCCCAATGAATGCGGCTCCTATTCGGGCCGTTCCTCCTCAAGGTAACCAAAGAAGGGGCGAGTGTTTTGAATGTGGTAGCCGGGACCACTATCGTAATGATTGTCCTCGATGGGTGGGACAACAAGTTCAAGTGGCCGTTCATCCCAATCAACTCCAAATGGTTGGGCCTAATCAAAACCGGGGTCAACAAGGCCACCAAGTGCAACCACGCGGCCGAGCTTTTGCGGCCAATGTGAATGAAGCCCGAAATGATCCTAACGTAGTGGCAGGTACTTTCCTCCTTAATGGTCTCTATGCAACCGTACTATTTGATTCCGGGGCCGATTTTAGCCTCGTGTCTTCTAACTTTGTTCCTTTGATTGATGTGCATCCATGTGCTCTAAACTATGTGCTTGACATTGAAATGGTAAATGGGTCACTAACTAGAATTAGCCAAATACTCCGTGATTGTGTCTTGACTTTGGAGGACGTTGACTTCTTCATTGACCTTATGCCTCTTGACATTGGTAGTTTTGATATTATAGTGGGTATGGATTGGTTAGCGGCGGTTAATGCGACGATTGATTGTGGGGAGAGAGTTGTTAAGATACCTTTGGCCAACGGTAAAATTCTTAGGGTTCAAGGCGAAACCTCCGATTCCCCAAATTCTAAAGTCTTTAGTGCTACCACCACCAAGGTAGAATTGAAGACCGTTCCTATTGTGTGTGATTTCCCCGATGTTTTTCCGGATGACTTACCGGGGTTGCCTCCGCCCCGTGAACTTGATTTTCGCATCAATCTTATTCCCGAAGCCGCGCCCATAGCAAAAGCTCCTTATAGACTAGCTCTAACCGAAATGCAGGAGCTACAAACTCAACTCAAGGAACTCCAAGAGAAGGGTTTCATTCGCCCTAGTCAATCTCCTTGGGGTGCTCCTGTTCTCTTCGTTAAAAAGAAAGACGGATCCTTCAGAATGTGTATTGATTATCGGGAATTGAACAAGCTCACCGTGAAGAACCGATATCCTCTCCCTAGAATTGATGACTTGTTTGATCAACTTCAAGGAGCTAAGCACTTCTCAAAAATCGATCTTCGCTCGGGTTATCATCAACTCCGGGTACATGAAGATGACATTCCCAAGACGGCTTTTCGCACAAGGTATGGCCATTTTGAATTCACCGTAATGCCATTTGGGTTGACCAATGCACCGGCGGTGTTCATGGACTTGATGAACCGGGTGTGTCAACCATATTTAGACAAGTCCGTTATTGTGTTCATTGATGACATACTTGTATACTCGAAGACAAAGGAGGAGCATGTTAAGCACTTGCGCGAAGTGCTTGAATTACTAAGGAAGGAGAAGTTGTATGCAAAATTTTCCAAGTGTGAGTTTTGGTTGGAAGAGGTCCACTTCCTTGGTCACGTAGTGAGCAAGGATGGTATTCATGTGGACCCAAGCAAGATTGAAGCGGTTAAGAATTGGAGAAGACCCGAAACGCCATCCGAGATCCGTCAATTCCTTGGATTGGCGGGTTACTATAGAAGATTCATTGAAAATTTCTCCCGTATTGCACAACCACTCACCCTCTTGACTCAAAAAGATAGGAACTTCGAATGGGGCGAAAGACAAGAGAACGCCTTCCAAACCCTTAAGGATATGTTATGTGATGCTCCTATTTTGACGCTACCGGATGGGATAGAAGATTTTGTGGTCTATTGTGATGCTTCGGGGCAAGGGTTGGGTTGCGTTCTTATGCAAAGGGGAAAAGTCATTGCTTATGCCTCTCGTCAATTGAAAGTGCATGAGAAGAACTACCCGACGCATGATTTGGAATTGGGAGCGGTTGTGTTTGCTTTGAAGTGTTGGAGGCATTACCTCTATGGCACCAAATGTGTGATTTATACCGATCACAAAAGTCTCCAACACATCTTCAACCAAAGTGAATTAAATATGAGGCAAAGGCGTTGGCTTGAGCTATTTAGTGACTATGATTGTGACATCCGTTATCACCCGGGCAAGGCAAATGTAGTAGCCGATGCCTTGAGCCGAAAAGAGAGGGTGAAGCCAAGACGGGCTAGAGCTATGAGCCTCACGGTAGGGCCAAGTATTCGCGATCGGATTATTGACGCCCAAATCCAAGCCACCCTACCGGAAAACTTTGGAAATGAAAACCTAGATGGCATGGAGCAACTATTTGACCGAAAGAATGATAACGGGCTTTACATGGTGGAAAGACTTTGGATTCCTATATTCGGCGATTTAAGGACGCTTATTATGAATGAAGCCCACCTATCACCTTATTCGGTCCATCCCGGATCGGATAAGATGTACTTTGACTTGAAGGAATTGTATTGGTGGCCGGGCATGAAGCGTGATGTGGCTAAGTATGTGAGTGAGTGTCTTACTTGCTTACAAGTCAAAGCCGATCACAAGAAGCCACCCGGATTGTTGGTACAACCGGTGATGCCCGAATGGAAGTGGGAGCATATTTCAATGGACTTCATTACTAAACTACCGAAGACGAGAAGCGGCCGAGACACGATTTGGGTGATAGTAGATCGGTTAACGAAATCGGCTCACTTTCTAGCCATTCGTGAAACCGATAAATTTGACACTTTAGCTCGTTTGTACATCAAGGAAATAATATCTAAGCATGGAGTGCCGGTTTCTATCATTTCCGATAGAGATGCCCGTTTCAAATCAAAATTTTGGGAAGCCTTTCAAAGAGCCATGGGAACTCGACTTGACATGAGCACGGCGTTTCACCCTCAAACGGATGGGCAAACCGAGAGAACCATTCAAACACTTGAAGATATGCTGAGGGCGTGTGCAATTGATTTTGGTGGAAGTTGGGAAGACCATTTGCCGTTAGTTGAGTTTTCATACAACAATAGCTACCACGCTACTATTCAAATGGCACCCTTTAAGGCCTTGTATGGTAGGGTGTGCCGTTCTCCTTTAGCTTGGGCGGAAATTGGAGAGAGTCAACTTATCGGGCCGGAAATCGTGATTGAAACCACCAAGGTAATATCTCAAATTAAGGAGAAGTTGCAATTGGCCCGTGAACGTCAAAAGAAGTATGCCGATGTGAGACGGAGACCGTTGGAGTTTGAAGTTGGAGAATTTGTACTTTTGAAAGTGTCGCCTTGGAAAGGCGTCGTACGATTCGTGAAGCGGGGAAAACTTGCACCAAGGTATGTTGGTCCTTTCAAGATTCTTGAACGGGTTGGGAAAGTTGCTTATCGGCTAGAATTGCCCCAAGAGCTTAGTGGTGTGCATGATGTGTTCCATATTTGTAACTTACGCAAGTGTTTGGCGGATCCTACACATCATGTGCCTATGGACGAAATTAGGGTTGATTCAAACTTGAACTTTGTTGAAGAGCCGGTAGAGATCATGGACCGTCAAGAAAAGAAACTCAAGAAGAAGCGCTACACCATTGTGAAGGTAAGATGGAATGCTAGACGTGGAGCCGAGTTCACTTGGGAGAGAGAAGACCATATGAAGTCCAAGTATCCGCATTTATTTGTAAATTAGGGTTTTGTTGAATTTCGGGACGAAATTCTTTTAACGGGGGGATAATGTAACATCCGTGAATTTTGACCCGTTGACTCTTCGTGTAAAATGACTAACAATTAAGTAATAATGTAACATCCGCGAATTTTGACCCGTTGACTTTTGTGTAATTTGACTAACAAACTTATTGAATGAAGTAATTCGGGCCCATTTATGATGTTATGACTAAGCGGTATGTTAGTCGAGTCGTTAATATGTCGTTGGCGTTTGGTAGTGTAAATGATTGTTTATATGGCTTGTGGGAGAAACGGGTCGGCCCGTGGGTAGTCCATGACCCACCAGCCCCCAAGACCCATCTCCCCCCCTTATCCTTTTCCTCCCTCTCATTTCTCATTACACTCTCTTTATCTCTTTCTCCCTTTCTCTCTCAAGTAAAAGAACCATTTCAATCTCTCCACATTTTCTTGCATCAAACTAGTAGTGGGTCGATTATAACACAAGAATCATTACCGTCTATACCTCAATTTCGTCATATTGAAGAATCAAGATAGAAGTTCTTGCATTTTTGCCCATTTCGACCTAATTTGGGTTTTAACTCGGAAAGGAAGTTTTGGTAAGTCTAAATCATCCCATTTACTTCTATTTATGTTCATTTACTTGTTTCTAGTTAAATTGGTGCAGTTGCAAGTCTTGAATCGAGTCGAATGGCGATTTTGGGAAATTAGGGTTAGGGTTAGGGTTGGAACGATTCATGAGCGATTTTGATGTTTTGGTCGAAATTGTGGGTTGGGTTATGTGTATTTATGGTCATTGATGTTTAGTTATGCTTCAAAATGGGTTACAAATCGTTTTGGTGTGGGTTGGGTTGAATTTGGGGGTTTTGGGTTCGTTTTTCTGCACTTGGTTGCTGCTGGTGTAGTTGCTGCCCAGTATGGGGCGTAACCTACGCCCCTTGGGGCCGTAGGTTACGCTAGTTGTATTTTCTTGGGCGTAGGTTACGCCCATGGGGGCCGTAGCTTACGCCTATCCCTAACTTCAATTTCGACCTTACGCCAAAATGTTTCTGTCTACGCCAACTTTTACGCCAAAAATGTATTTTCTAGAGGACCGTAGGCTACGCCCACTTGGCCTAGCGTAGCTTACGCCCCTTGCCACCGTACCTTACGCCTGCCTAATTCTGGCCGCCGTAACCTACGCCCCTGTTGGCCGTAAGTTACGGCCGTTGTTTTCTGGAATGCTCCTTGTTTGACCTAGTTTGACTTTCTAGACCGTTTTACGCGCCGAGTCTTAATCTAATTCACTTATTATCTTATATAACTTTGATTTAGAGTCGTAGAAGTCGTTTAACGTCGGAAAGCACTTTGAAACCCTAATTAGGGTTTTGCCGTTATTCAATAATTTCGTATTGTGTTTATGTGTGTTGATGAGAATGTGTATGATCCATAATTAGGTGTTGGACGCGAGGTGAACTTCGTTCGGAGATAACCTAACTTTATATCGATCTTATCTTTCATAACCAATCAAGGTGAGTTTCGTATCTCCCTACCCGCTTGGGATTCGGGCTGAAAAGTGTAAACCTGGCGTGTTTACTTGTATTTATTGATGTATTGTTTGGTTGACTTGATTGTTGGTTTGATGTGACGTATCTTTCCGTTTGATTGACTTGAGTGGTGTTTTCGTTAAGTATTACTTATACATTAGGATAGACGTACATACATGGAAGTCGGTTATGCCTTCCTTTGGGTTTTAGATGTGGTGGGAAGGCTGCGGGTGACCCTATACATAAGCATCTGGGACTTGAAGGAAGTAGAATCCTCTGAAGTATATGTACGTATAGTTGGTTAATATTGTGACTAGTGGTTCACTTTGTTGATTATTGATCGTTGGCTTACGGTTGTCGTATTTGGATTGTTGGGTTATGTTTGAGGCATATTGATTGGTGGCACAGGTTCATTGTACATTGATTATTGATTCATATTCATCGTATGTCGATCGTTGGCTTGTGATTTATGCACTTACATTCGATTGTAAGCATTGCATACACTATTGTTGGACCCTCGGCAGGGGATTTGCCGGCATCCTGGTGCATAGATGTATGCACCCATTTTGGATGTAGTCATGACCCCGAGTATATAGACATATATAACTCGATGTTTTTGAGATACAGCCTTGTTCATTGCGATGACGAAAAAAAAAAAAAAAAAAAAAAAAAAAAAAAAAAAAAAAAAAAAAAAAAAAAAAAAAAAAAAAAAAAAAAAAAAAAAAAAAAAAAAAAAAAAAAAAAAAAAAAAAAAAAAAAAAAAAAAAAAAAAAAAAAAAAAAAAAAAAAAAAAAAAAAAAAAAAAAAAAAAAAAAAAAAAAAAAAAAAAAAAAAAAAAAAAAAAAAAAAAAAAAAAAAAAAAAAAAAAAAAAAAAAAAAAAAAAAAAAAAAAAAAAAAAAAAAAAAAAAAAAAAAAAAAAAAAAAAAAAAAAAAAAAAAAAAAAAAAAAAAAAAAAAAAAAAAAAAAAAAAAAAAAAAAAAAAAAAAAAAAAAAAAAAAAAAAAAAAAAAAAAAAAAAAAAAAAAAAAAAAAAAAAAAAAAAAAAAAAAAAAAAAAAAAAAAAAAAAAAAAAAAAAAAAAAAAAAAAAAAAAAAAAAAAAAAAAAAAAAAAAAAAAAAAAAAAAAAAAAAAAAAAAAAAAAAAAAAAAAAAAAAAAAAAAAAAAAAAAAAAAAAAAAAAAAAAAAAAAAAAAAAAAAAAAAAAAAAAAAAAAAAAAAAAAAAAAAAAAAAAAAAAAAAAAAAAAAAAAAAAAAAAAAAAAAAAAAAAAAAAAAAAAAAAAAAAAAAAAAAAAAAAAAAAAAAAAAAAAAAAAAAAAAAAAAAAAAAAAAAAAAAAAAAAAAAAAAAAAAAAAAAAAAAAAAAAAAAAAAAAAAAAAAAAAAAAAAAAAAAAAAAAAAAAAAAAAAAAAAAAAAAAAAAAAAAAAAAAAAAAAAAAAAAAAAAAAAAAAAAAAAAAAAAAAAAAAAAAAAAAAAAAAAAAAAAAAAAAAAAAAAAAAAAAAAAAAAAAAAAAAAAAAAAAAAAAAAAAAAAAAAAAAAAAAAAAAAAAAAAAAAAAAAAAAAAAAAAAAAAAAAAAAAAAAAAAAAAAAAAAAAAAAAAAAAAAAAAAAAAAAAAAAAAAAAAAAAAAAAAAAAAAAAAAAAAAAAAAAAAAAAAAAAAAAAAAAAAAAAAAAAAAAAAAAAAAAAAAAAAAAAAAAAAAAAAAAAAAAAAAAAAAAAAAAAAAAAAAAAAAAAAAAAAAAAAAAAAAAAAAAAAAAAAAAAAAAAAAAAAAAAAAAAAAAAAAAAAAAAAAAAAAAAAAAAAAAAAAAAAAAAAAAAAAAAAAAAAAAAAAAAAAAAAAAAAAAAAAAAAAAAAAAAAAAAAAAAAAAAAAAAAAAAAAAAAAAAAAAAAAAAAAAAAAAAAAAAAAAAAAAAAAAAAAAAAAAAAAAAAAAAAAAAAAAAAAAAAAAAAAAAAAAAAAAAAAAAAAAAAAAAAAAAAAAAAAAAAAAAAAAAAAAAAAAAAAAAAAAAAAAAAAAAAAAAAAAAAAAAATAAAATAAAAAAAAGAAACAAACGCGCTCCTCTCTCTCGTCTTTGTGGGAACGGACTACCAAGAACGAGCGTGAGGACGAGTCACACCTAACCGTGTGCACTCGTCCTCGATGCTGGAACGAGCGGCCGAACGAACAGGGACGAACCCATTGTGAGTCCTCTTAGAGAGTTACAACATTAAAGCTGGATAGAAGTAACTTTGAATACAAACAATAATACTTAAATTGTATCAATAGACTATAATAATTAATTAAAGATGAGATTCGGACTCATAGATCTAGATCTATTTTTATAAACAACTAATATAAAACCAACAAGGAGTTAGCCTAGTGGTAAGGAAAACACTTCGTTACCTTAAGGTCTCATGTTCGATCCCCGCTTGGCACAAAACATAATTCCTTTAAGGTACCCGTTACCAATGAAGCCTAGACCCACATGTGAAGTTTAAATACGCGGATTCGATCCTTCGGGGTGCCCAGATCATGTGGGATTAGGATGGAGGTATTGTACCGGCATCATATGGCTCATACGGGTGAGTCGATGGGTATCCAATTGTGGTACTGGGACTAGGGTAGTAGGATTCCCTCCATTACCTTTTTTTTTTAACAACTAATGTAAAGAAAACAGAAACTTATAGTTAGTAACTATGGATCAACAACAAGAATTATCTTCACAAGTGATGTCTTTTATAATATAGAAGAAAGACAACACTTTTCTACTATAAAGCTAACACTCTACGAGATAAAGATGTTGATGTGAAGAAGGTTATCAACATTCCATTGGTGAGACCTCTGCAACTGATGTGTCTGAAAAATTTTCTTGTTTGTTTTCCATTTTGGAAGAAAGAGAAAACAATGTAAGGACTAATTATGCATACTTGGCTTTTTCCTGAAGTGGATACAACATGTCACATTACTTGGCACATGTCAATATATGATTATTTGAGAATAAGTTTTTTCTTTCACTTTCCCGCCTATATTTAAATTACAAAATGGGGAGAAGTAATCAAACTTATCTTTGACTCATGTTAAAATACGCTCGCTGAGAACTCACTGATGACTTATATCAGTGCGCAACAAAGTCATCTCAACAAATCCTTGTAATAAATCCTTTTTTTAACAAATAGTTATAACAATAATGTTTTTTGCTTTATTTTTTCTATCCACTTGTTTCCTTTTATTTATATTAAATACAATAATGCATAAAGATAACAAATTAAGTATTAAGCATAAATACATACAAGATAATATATATATATATACATATATATATTTTATAGCTCTTAATTGTAAAAATATTATTTTAAATTATATATATATATATATATATATATATATATATATATATATATATATATATATATATATATATATATATATATATATATATATATATATATATATATATATATATATATATATATATATATATATATATATATATATATATATATATATATATATATATATATATATATATATATATATATATATATATATATATATATATATATATATATATATATATATATATATATATATATATATATATATATATATATATATATATATATATATATATATATATATATATATATATATATATATATATATATATATATATATATATATATATATATATATATATATATATATATATATATATATATATATATATATATATATATATATATATATATATATATATATATATATATATATATATATATATATATATATATATATATATATATATATATATATATATATATATATATATATATATATATATATATATATATATATATATATATATATATATATATATATATATATATATATATATATATATATATATATATATATATATATATATATATATATATGTAGGCTCAGTTTGATCATATTATACCATCTATACAACTAAGATGGTGTGTGTGCAATATGCTCTATATATAATATATACATTCTTAGCCAGTACCGTGTGCGTATATATTGGTTGCAATAAAGGAGCAAACAGAGATATACTAGATCATTTTCAAGACATTGCCTGGCCTATATTCATATCATACACGATTAGTTTTACCATCTGCTTCCACTAATCTACTTGCATCATCAAGTAAGTATATTTATTGTAATGTAATTCCTTTTACAAGTTGGAGCAGTTTTAAGGTTAATTCTTCGTTTCACTATGGAATCCTAACTTTACTTGGTTACATTTGCATAACATATACTACTTCTTCCGTGTATTCTGGATTAGTTTTTAAAGTCTTTTTCTTTAAGTTTTGACTGTAATTATCTTTTGTTGTGTTATATAACACTTGATATAAAATATATGAATGAATTGAGTTTTTAATGTATTTTTTAATGATATAAGTTTCATCAACTATTAAAAAATACATACAAAAATGCTTAAGATCAAAGTTAAAAGAACAAGATTTTGAAAGTCAAATTATAACAGTTAAAATGAGACGGGAAAGTATATCATCTCCTTTGCACCATTTGCTTAAATTTCAGTAACCATCAAACATTATCTGCTTGAAAGTGTGAAAGTAATTAGCTATGAGTGTTCTTCTTTCGCAAGTAATTGTAGATGTATTACTTTGTCTTATTCTTATTTTAAGAAATGACAGTGTCATTGCCAATGAACTTTAAGCTCAATTGTCCTTAGAAAATGAAAAGATGGATTTGAGACCATAGATTTTGATTTTAAATCAGATTTAAAACGCGTTTTTATGGCAGTGGATTTTCAGACGACGGTTTTTTTTTTCTCTCCAGAACTAGTAGTTTTGTTGGGTTTTGACTACCAAATTTTGTCTATCGTTTACGGACGTCTGAAGTGCCTTTCGTCTTTGATATTTGTTTCTTTTTCAAACGATAGAAGAACTGACAACACCTTTTTACATAATGTGTCCACCCCAAGTTTAAATCCTGATAACACCCTAAAAGGTTTTGTTCTCTCATGTCTTGGATGTGTATAGTGTTACAAAGGACAAACACATGAATCTTGGTAAAGCCTTAAAAGGTTTTGCCCACCCCTAAAGAAAAATACCCTAACTATTAGGTTTAGACCCCTATGGCGTCATTGATCTTTGTTGATCGTTCTAATTCCCTAGATTCTCTTAAAATACGTATAAGATCATGGCTCATGGCATGCATGTGAATGGGCACCGCACGCCGTTAGCTAGCTAGTCACGGGACCTGGGGTCGGTCCTTGAATTCATTGATAATGATTTTAGAAAATAAAAAAAAATCCTTCTAATTAATAGTAGCAAGATTTTCCAATCATAATAAATGCAAGAATGACGATTCATGGCAATAATCTAAGTTGCAAACTCTCATAACAAGATTTTAGCCATCTTTGTCTACAGCCACGTTACAACATATTGTTGATTAAGATCATAAGTCATTCTATCAATATATTCATCTCCAACCTCTACATTGTCGAGATTTATTAAGTAATTGTTAAGTGTTAACATCTTCATTAATTAATAATCTTAATTATCAAGAGTCTCACACACCAAACTATACACTTTTTAGCAGCAAATAATTACAAACAAAGGCCACCGTACCAAACCATATACACTTATTTCCTCAATGAACTACTTGATCTTAGATCAAATAGCATCTTGATGGTGGGATAAAGCTAAATGCATGGTACCATAAGGTTACAGGTTCAAATCTCACATGGGGTTTTTCCAAAAAATAATGGGTTTCCTCCTATTGATGATCGACTTGGTGTTGGAATATGATATGGCGGTACCACTGGCACGTAGCATGATGATACTCGAGTATTCCGTAACTACTAACAACTTTAATTAGCAACACAAAGTTTAATTACCACGTAGTTAAGCCAACATTAATTACATAAAAAAAAAAATCCAACAATTGGCCATCTCGATCACGTGCGTTCTCATTGACCAACAGAAATAGAGTTATAAAAAAGTTATAAGAGAAAATGTGTCATTCAGTATAAAATTTGTCAAGATTGTAAACAATAATTCTTGTTGTGATATTAATAATCTCTTATATATTACCGAACAAAGAATGTTACGTACGTACGTTCAACATGAAAACAGCATAAATCTCATAATTAAACGAAAACACGAACTTTATTAATTAATTCGTTTACTTTTGAATTATAATGCGTGAAGAAGAAAGACGATGAACTGATAACATGCAAACCTTATTCCTTTAGGGTTTTATTACATGTTTTTAGGTAATTTGTGGAACACTTTTCAAAGGCTATATATTAAGTAATATGTTTTTCTCTCTTAAAAATATAGTATTATTATTTAATAATTATTAAATCTTAGTTCAAATTATTTATCTCAAATTGAAGTTAGAAGCTAGTTATTTCTATTGGTTAAAGATTTTTTTAAACTCATTTATTTATTTGGAAATGATCCCTACACAACATATTTTAGCCACACACAACATTGTATGCATTATACAGTTGTACAGTACAATCATATAATGCATATAATGTTGTGTATGACAAAAAATTGTTGGGTACCCGCGCAATGCGGCGGCAGAGCGGCGACGACGGGTGATGGTGACATTAACGGTGTGGTTATTAATGTAAAGGTAGTTGACGTAAAAGGATAGCATAGTTAATGAAAAGGGAAATATGAGATATGTGTGAAGATGTTTGGTTTTATGTAAGAGTGTTTTAGGGTTTAGGATACAGGTGTTAAAAGGTTAGGGGTAAAAAAAGTAATTCAAAGGCTGAATTGTTTAAAGGAAAAAAAGGGTCTTTCTCTTTATTAGATAGTATAGATTACGATTAGGATTACGAAATATATTATGTATATAGGTTTTAGGTAAAATAAAACAAGTATTAAAGTAAAACAAATAAAACAATAGGTTTCTCTTCATTGAAAATCACCGTGCATCATGAAAATCATCGTGCATCAATTGCTTCGTGAATCTTCGTGCATCAATTTAACCATGATCTAAGGGTCAAGATCTTGTCCTATTTGTTTTACTTTAATACTTGTTTTACAATACCCAACCCCTATGTATATAATTTTATGTATTTATAAAATGGAATATTTGGGTCCAATTATAGTTTATAGAGAAAATTACATTTTTGGTACCTGCAGTTGTCAAAATTTTCACTTATAATCTCCAAGTGAAAAAATTTCATTTTTGGTAGCTAAAGTTGGTTATTTTTTCCATTTTTGATACCAAACACATACGCCGTTTGTTTTTCGTTAACGCCCTCACGTGACCAACACGTGAGGGTATCAAAAATGAAATTTTTTTTACTTAGAGACTATAATTGAAAATTTTGACAACTTCAGGTACCAAAAATGTAATTTTCTCGAAAAATAATGACCCTGGGTTTTTGAAGAGTTTAATTATTTTAACACATTTAAGCTTTGGGTTTTTATCTACATTATATTTTATATTATAACATATATACGAGTACTATTTTTTAAAAATCTTTTAAGGTTAAGTTGTAAACATACGGATAACTTGTTAGTAAAAAAAATCTCATAAAATGTACAACGTGTGAACAACTTTATCGGGTTTTATAACGGAGCGGAAGATTTCTTCATTGACAAACTTCCAAATCGACCACCACACAATATACATAATCGTCTCAACAAGCAATGACTTGGAAGCCGAATTCAATTGTTACACAATAGAGCTAAAATAGTATGTTTTTTTAATAACAAGTTATCCGTATGTTTATGACTTAACCTTTAAAGATTTTAAAAATAGTACTCGTATATATGTTATAATATAATGTAGATAAAAACCCAAAGCTTAATTGTGTTAAAATAATTAAATAAACTCTTAAAAAACTCATAGTCATTAATTTTTTAGAAAATTACATTTTTGGTACCTGAAGTTATTAAAGTTTTCAATTATAGTCTCTAAGTGAAAAAATTTCCATCTTTGATACCCTCACGTGTTGGTCACGTGAGGGCGTTAACGGAAAAACAAACGGCGTATGTGTGCTTGGTATCAAAAATGAAAAAAATAACCAACTTCATGTACAAAAAATATAATTTTTGCACTTGGAGACTATAAATGAAAATTTTAACAACTTCAGGTACAAAAAATGTAATTTTCTCTAGTTTATAAAGAGTTGTGGTGGGAGACAAAGTATTAATGGAAAAATACTTTTCAAAAGGGAAATGCGAAATGTTGCTATCTACAAAATTAAGAATGTATTGAAACCACATGATGAAAAAATCTTTCTAAATTAAGGTGGTAAAAATGTATGATATGTTTGGCAAAACTTAACTTTCCATAATAAAAAAAAGTTGTAACATATTATAATGGGTAGTTGTGCAAGACGATGCTGAAGTAGTAACTAAATCTTTATGATATATACAAATTTCATACATAATATATATTTAACTGACTACCATACGTACTGGAATGAATGATACCTTAAAAATTCATAGCCACAAAAGTCTTAGATATTAACAAGTGTACTCTATTAATACTACTACACCTACCTTGATGGATGCCGAAAGGAGGCGGTCCATATTTTGGCACGCTACATCATTGTATATATATGACAAGCATAGATATGGCTAACTATTATTCGAGTCAGAAAAATAATTGGCAAAACATCATTAATGTGAAAAAAAAGGAATGAAGAAAGCTAGCTAATTTAGAGGAAGGAATATGTAACACAAAATAAGTACAAGTTGCATGAACAAAAAGGTACAAGCTGCTCCCTTTCTATGGTTTAGAGTTTTTTAATGTTATATTTGGAGATTTGATTTGATTTAGCAACGACTCTAATTAGGATAATGAATCATGGTTGCAAATCTGCCTTTCAGAAGAAGAAGAAATAAAAAAAAATATAATAAAGATTAAGAAAAAAGAATTAACAATCAAACAAATAATCATGGTTTAAATAGAAAAAAAAATAAAAATAGAGGTTGACTTGGACTTTCTGAGAAGCCTGCAAGTTGTATCTTTAAGTGAAAACAAAGAATTTTTTTGCATGAATAGTGTTTTAAGGAATAATTAAGGAGTTCCCTAGCGTGGTCACTAGTGTTTCAACTAAAAAAAACAAGATTTAATACTCGATGTTAATGGCAATATATAGAAGATTGTATATAAAGTATTTATTTATATATGTTACACTCTTTGTATTTAAGAGTACGAGTGACTGTAATTGCATATAGCATAACTTTTCTAAGATAATGATTTATGAGGCAAGTTTTCTCCATCCTACTACCTGAAAAATTGTTAAGCGCAAAAGTTGTTTTCTGACAAGATAACTTTGAATAAATATTGCCACAAGTGAACGCCACATTACTTTCATTTTTGGCAAAGATTCATCGTTTGAATTATCAGATAAGTTTTATGATAGGTTTACGGAGAAAACCTACAAACTCCCAATGATAAAACCCGTAGAGTGGGTGAGACTCCAAAAACAAGAGACAAGAGAAAAGACTAAACTTTCATTTTATTCATTCATATTTTTCAAGTACATAACACAAACGGCTTTATATAGCCAAACAAACAAAGAAGTTAAATAAACTACCACTGCCTAGTGCCTAATTAAATTACGGAGGATATGCGGTTTTATAATAACTGCCCACTATTCTAATTTGACCAAGTAATAAACACAACTACTAAATAAGTAATATCACATTAATTAATTAGTATGGGAAAATATCATGCAGGTATATAGGCTTTACGTATCATTTTATATATAGTAATAAACAGTATGACAAGTTTACATATATTTGGTCATTCTGCTATGCAAAAGGTTTGTCTTTATCTAAAATTGTACAATAATCCAAAGGATTAGCAATGAAAGTCATAGAAAAGACAAAAGAATTGTCAAATTAACATTATCGTTTGGATACTTAATTTTGTTCCTACCATGATCCTCAATCTTGGCCATGCATATGAATCGAACACAATTTCTCAAGATAACTTTGGTCAAGCCTAAAACTCAGACCGCCGGTATTTGGCTAACAAAATTTTTTTAATTAAAAACAACAGCAATGATACACAATCCTGACATAGTTCATTTTCATATATATAATAACACTATTCTATTGAATAGATGTTAAATATACGATGACATATATAAACTTGTCGTGCCATCGGGTATATACTTACAAAAGGGACCATGGATATGTAAAAGCAAAGAAAATGCCTTCTTTTGACCAAATGTAGTTATTAACAAAGATGCTTGATTGCAACATGTACTGAAATTTGACATTGTTGTCTCAGAAAAATTATATTGTGGAACTTGCATATTATGTCCCTGATATTAGAAAGAGTTATAATTTAGAATCACTAACTATATTTGTCGATTATGATTTTTGTTAACTATAAATAAAGGTGCATATATTCATTTAACAAGACATATATACTCAACTTCACTTCTCTGTCACATTTACAGTATATAATCATTTAAACAGTTCGATATATTTCAAAAAAGCAAAGATGTGGAGAATGAATATAGCAAAAGGGGGCAATGATCCCTACCTATTCAGCACAAACAACTATGTTGGAAGGCAGATATGGGAGTTTGATCCAAATTATGGAACTCCAGAAGAACTTGCCGAGGTTGAAAAAGCACGTGCTGAATTTTGGAATAATCGACATAAAGTTAAGACGAGCAGTGATATTCTTTGGCGCATGCAGGTCACGGTCTCATGCATTTGGTTATTTTCAGAATTTAAATTTTGTGAAGGAAAATTCAGATTATTGTTTATTTAGTTATGGATTTGCTTATATATTGTATGAATGTGGATATGCAGTTTCTAAGAGAGAAGGGGTTTAAACAAACAATACCCCAGGTGAAAATAGAAGACGATGAAGAAGTCACCGATGAAAAAGCTAAAATAACATTGAGGAGGGCGGTTAACCTCTTTTCAGCCTTGCAGGCTGATGATGGTCACTGGCCAGCCGAAAATGGAGGTCCCCTTTATTTTATGCAGCCCTTGGTAAGTCATTCTTCGCTACTGATTAGGAAGTAGCATTTTGCAACACATATACACTTAAAACGACGTGCAATCCGTTTGACCCCTTTCCTTTTGGCTAATTTGTTTCTTTTACCCTTTAGAGGTTTAACATTACTTGAACTGAGCCATTAAAAAGGGGATTGAGATTGCCACCTCTAAACTATCCCATCAAATGGCTCCACAAAACTTTCTTATAACAACTAGACGAAAATTTTACTCAAAAACATGTGCAAAATCGATATGTTGCAGGTCATGTGTTTGTATGTTACTGGGCACCTTAACAGTGTTTTCACAAACGAATATCGAAAAGAGATCCTACGGTATATGTATTGCCATCAGGTACGTACGATTGTAGCTAGAATCACCAACTTATGCTGAAAGTTTTAATTACACTAACAAAAGTCAGCTGGAATTTACAGAATGAAGACGGTGGATGGGGATTTCACATCGAGGGTCATAGCATTATGTTCTGTACCACCCTTAGCTACATTTGTATGCGTCTTTTAGGAGAAGGGCCTGATGGTGGTCTGAATGGTGCATGTGCCAAGGCACGGAAATGGATTCTTGATCATGGCACTGCCACAGCCAATCCGTCATGGGGCAAAACATGGCTTTCAGTAAGACATCTTTTCCAGAACAAACTAAAACTGGAAATTTAGGCAAGGGCTCATGAACTCGACACTCAGTAACATATATTAGCAAACATGGAAACATGTCAAAAGTCACCAAAATCCAACATTGTTTTTAGTGCTTATAAGCTTCCTAACTCACTTTACCAAAAAAAAGCTATACATTTAATTTTTTTTAACTAAATGTTGTTATTAAATAGGAAAAAAACAAACAAACAAGTGTTGGGGCCCTTCTATTCCAGACCCATTTTGACCCAACCCACTCAACCCACCCATATCGCGAACGCTAATATACTTGTTGCTTTTACGAATCATGCACACTTAAACATGGTTCTTTGTTTTAGATACTCGGCTTATGTGAGTGGTCTGGAACCAACCCAATGCCCCCGGAGTTCTGGATCCTCCCTTCTTTCCTACCTATGCATCCAGGTTAGTTCTGTATCAAGTAAATACAGGATCATTTGTATATTTAACATAATCTAAAGATATGTTATTCTTCTTTAATTATCAAAGGGTCACCGAATTGCAAACTTAGCATATTCAGTTATCTAACTAATATAATGTATTTTATTTCAGCATCTATTTTTCTCTTTCTAATCTCTTTCATCTAAATGCAGCAAAAATGTGGTGCTATTGTCGGCTGGTATATATGCCGATGTCATACCTATACGGCAAAAGATTTGTTGGGCCTATTACTCCATTGATTATGGAACTTAGAAATGAAATATTTCTACAGCCTTACCATGAAATTAATTGGAAGAGCATTCGACATGTAGTTGCAAAGGTAAATGTTTGACTACTTTAAACCTTTAATTTGCGTAATAATGATCTAACTCTGCTAAATATTTTCCTGCCAAATTTATGATTTCAGGAAGATATATACTATCCGCATCCTTTACTACAAGATTTGATGTGGGATAGTCTCTATATTTTTACCGAGCCTCTGTTAAATCGATGGCCATTTAACAAGTTGCGTGAAAAGGCACTTAGAACTACAATGAACCATATCCATTATGAAGATGAGAACAGCCGATATATCACAATTGGTTCAGTAGAAAAGGTAGGCCAAATAATAACATACCCAAAGAATTATTAGATCATTCAAAAAACATTCTGGGGATTTAACCTTTGCTATTCAGGCACTGTGTATGCTTTCATGTTGGGTTGAGGATCCAAATGGAATTTGTTTCAAAAAGCACCTTGCCCGAGTCCCAGACTATCTTTGGGTTGGAGAAGATGGAATGAAAATGCAGGTCATACAAAATGCCCAGACTCCGAAAAATGTTATTTTTGATGATAAATGCAATATACGTGATCATGTAATTCAAAGGTTTATGGTTCTAATTGCAATTATAATTCGAAAACAGAGTTTTGGCAGTCAACAGTGGGATGCTGGTTTTGCAATTCAAGCTCTATTGGCTACCGATCTTACTGAAGAAATTGGATCCACCTTGAAAAAGGGGCATGAATTTATTAAAGCTTCACAGGTCTCTAAAATGTTAACTATTGTTAAAGGCAAAGCCAAGACATTTACTGGATCTATACTAACTCCATAATTCTTCTGTAGGTCAAAGATAATCCGTCCGGTGACTTCAAAAGCATGCACCGGCATATTTCTAAGGGATCATGGACCTTTTCAGATCAAGATCATGGATGGCAAGTTTCTGACTGTACTGCTGAAGGACTAAAGGTACTTATACAATTATAGTATTAATACTAATAAAAGTTAACAAACACAATGTTTAATGGCCGCTTCTTATGATCTACTTACTGTCTATCCTCAGTGCTGCCTCCTATTTTCAAACATGCCACCAGAAATTGTTGGTGAGCACATGAAGCCTGAGCAACTAAAAGATGCTGTCAACGTAATACTTTCATTACAGGTTGGTTTATATACTCAAAAGGAAACTTTAAATGTGTCAAAGGCATTGATATTATCGATACGCATCAAAAATCATGCATTCAAAATCACGAAACGTGATCCTAACGAGCTTTATTTGACTGTTATGATAATATAGAGCAAAAATGGTGGGCTATCTGCATGGGAACCAGCTGGATCATCAGACTGGCTGGAGGTATCAAAATCTTAAGAAAACTATTGTTATTTACATGTGAAAAGTTTCTAAGAAATAAACATTTTGAAACGATTACAATGTATTCCTTTTTTCCATTGTAGTATCTCAATCCTACAGAATTCTTTGCTGATATTGTCATTGAGCACGAGTAAGACTCCAATATAATTTACAATCTCCAAATAGATAACAGACAGTTTCATAAGGCTCACAAATTTTTGTTCCCTAGGTATGTTGAGTGCACATCAGCATCAATGCAGGCACTGGTTTTGTTTAAAAAGTTATACCCAGGGCATAGGAGAAAAGAGATAGAAACTTTCCTTCCAAATGCATGTAGATACCTGGAGAATATACAAATGCCAGATGGTTCATGGTTTGTTTCTGTCTTTTGTTTAAGATTAATAGGTCTGAAACACAGTTGAAACCAGATGTTGCAAAATGTGTGGGTTGGATAACGGGTCAGAATGCGTAATTTATTTAGTACAGATTACAAAGGGTCCACCCGAAAAGTTTTTATGCCAAACAGTTGAGCTTTTTATACTTGTCCCGCTTGACCTAGTGATATGACGCAATCTAAATCAAACAAGTCATTAGTAAAGGGGTTTATAATAATTAATATTAAATAAAAAATCTTATGATTTTTGTTAACATAAGAAGTTGTGGTAATTAGGTATGGAAACTGGGGTGTGTGTTTCACATATGGTACCTGGTTCGCTCTTGGAGGACTAGCATCAATTGGAAAGACGTACGAAAATTGTCCAGCAATTCGTAAGGGTGTTAAATTTTTGCTGGAAACACAGCTAAAGGATGGCGGTTGGGGAGAGAGCTACAAATCCAGCCCAGAAAAGGTAACACTAAAGCATCATAAGTGTTAGAAAAAGATGAAAAAAAGAAACAAATACTCTAATCTTAACAAAACTTCTGTGTGTTTGCTCAAAAACAGAAATATGTACCCCTGGAAGGAGGCCGGTCCAACTTAGTACACACTGCATGGGCTATTATGGGACTGATTCATTCTCGGCAGGTCAGCTAATCATATAAAACTAAATGTAATTACATTTTTTTACTAGTTTTAGTAGTTCAATTAAGATGTTCAAATGTACAGGAGGAGAGAGACCCAACACCACTACACAGAGCAGCCAAGTTGATCATCAACTCCCAGTTGGAGAATGGTGATTTTCCTCAACAGGTAATGCAGATGGCAAAAGAAATTCAATTAAGCAAACGTAAATGCTGGAAAGCCAGTTACTTTGAATTATATAATTTTGTTCCATTGCACTATAATCAAAGATGTGATGACAAATTTTCACCATTTCACCAGCCTAATTTGACCTTAACTGACATGACCTGACCTGTTTTTACCCATACCAAAACTTACCCATTTTGACCCGAGCTCAACTTTACCTAGCAACCCGATCCACTCATTTTGACACAGCTAGTTTCAGTCATAGGGGTAATCTTACCAATTGCTTCACGGCTCACCCATTTAAGATCAGTCCATTTTTGTCTACTTATTGCAGGAAATAGCTGGAGTTTTCATGAAGAACTGCATGCTACACTACGCACTATACAGAGATATATATCCAATGTGGGCTCTAGCTGAATATCGCAAGCATGTGTTGCCAAAGCTCAAACGTATCTAATACCACCATGGAGCCAGTAATCAACTTAATTACGAGTATTTCAGTACATACAGAGATAACAATAATAATAATAATGTATAATTAAGGAAACAAATTATTATTCTCTTCATTATTTATAGTTTTGTTGATTATTTAGTTCCTGTGAGCCCTCAACATTTATGTAAATGTCCCTACCGATAATAAATAAATGAGTTATTTCAGATACGTGCTTCATATATGGATTTTCCAATGATCAAACACAGCATGTAAAAAGCAAGAAAAGCATATATGTTGAATAACATGTGTGACAGAACAAAAATAAAAATATGAATGTATATGTATAGTAATACTCTTCCAACTAAAGAAAATAATCTACATAACATACAAACCTTAAGCATACTAAGATTGTTTGGAATCTTTGTAGTCTGAAAGTTCTGAATAAAAGAGACATACCATTAAAATTGAGAAAGCGCCAACAACTGCTGAAAGAAAAGTAAGCACAGACACGAGTTTTGTGTGTTCCACAATTCCAGAAGGTACTTCCCAGACAGCAGCAGCAGAACTGGATCTAACACTGCCATTGGCTGATGAAAATATACAGCTTTGATTATGGGAGTCACTTTCTACAACGCAGCGTAAAAGCAAATCAGGAGACCCAAATTCAACTCTCGTGTAACCATGTTTTCCTAAGGGCTGCAGAAATGAGTATAATAATCTAATTATGTCGACTACAAATATCAACTACTTTTACACCAAAAGTGATAATATTAACAGTGTGCAAGCACACTTGATACCCATCATCAACATACCGCATAGCGTGCATGTAATGGAAGCTCAATGTTGAGTTCCCACCCATTCTTGGTACTAGCGCCCAAAGCCATGTGAACCTCTACAATGGATCGATTTGCCCGCACAGTAGGCAATTCTAAATCTGTGTCACCGAATGCAGAAGCGTCAGTAAACTCTGCAAAAGTCAATGAAGACAAACATATTAGATAAACTTTAAGTAATGATAACTCCACAAATATTTAAAGGGTATGACCGTAACTTACCACCACGCTGTGTAAGATGTTCTAGCTCAAATGGATCAGCAAATACCCCAAAAGGCAGTCTCTCAACAAGTATGGACTCACAGAAGAGCGAGGGGGATTTAGACAAAACTTCTGGCTGGATTTCAATTCTAATGGAAGAAGTTAGACGTCGGTGAGAGCCTTCACCAATTAACTGTCTCTGCAGAACAGACAGTTTTGGCACAATATTCTGTTTTTCACAGAAGCCGTGAGAAAGCTCGTTGGATATGAAATTTTGGAAAGCATCATCAACTAAGGTATCATATTTCTGAAAGTATGTTTCTGTGATATATTTATAACTCCCCGCCTAATTAAAGGAATGAGAAAATAAAAATTAATAAAGAATCAAAAGAGCAAAGAAAAACAATGTAGATATAACTTTCAGCAGCTAGTCTTTACATAAATGCAAAAAACAGACTTCCTCACACCTCCGAAAAGTATCGAGACGTATGTTTACAATAGCCAATACTAGCTAGGAGTGACAGTATGATTCCCAATCTCAGATGAAGTGGGGCTCGGAAACATTGATATTCCATTAACCAACTGAAATGGAAAGAAAAAAACATTGTAAAAAAGGGGGTAAATGGGTGGGAACCCTCTGGTCCCCAGAGCACACACCGCATAGAACTCATGCCTGGTGAACCACCATCCTCACACATGGATCACAAGATATAGTTTCTCCACTTGCCTTTGGCAAGTTTCGAACCTGTGACCTGCAGCCTTCATTTGTGGGCCCATGTGATCACATGGTGCGGTACCACTGGGTTTTCACCCCTTTGGTAAGAAGAAAACATTGTAAGACTCTGATAAACTCTATCTTCGTGAAATGAACATTTAAAAAATTAGTAGGATGTTGGATTGGCATGAAGACTAAGCTGATAATGCGATTTTTATGCTAGTGCTAGTGCTATCTAAACTACTAGCAAATCTCATATCTGTATCGAAAAACTCATATGTAGATCAATATCCATTCCAACAATGGGCCAATGGCTCATTCGATTATAATATCCAACTCAGACCATACCTTGAGCTCACTTTCCTAACCATCTTAAACAAACCTCTCAGATAACTACTAAACATACAAAGGTGCAATCTTTAGGTTATATATATATATATATATCCAATCTATATACGCAACTAAACTGCACACTAAAAGAGGGATTTTATCGAACACCTAGAGTGCACACTTTAAACCACACAGTAATCATCAAAACCCAAAAATTAATATACTTTAGTTTTCAAAAGATAAGAAAAAGCATAAATAAATCTTCAGACAATTAGGAAGTTAAAGTTATAATCTTTACCTGTATATCACAAATGGAATTTCTAATTTTTGGTATAAAGTTATCAACTTTCTTCAAATCTGAAATCGAGCACATTTTTCATTAAATAATTACATTTATATAATTAATATATATGTAATATGTATATAAAGAAATTGAAATAATAAGTTTTGAACCGTAAAAAAGGTTGGCTTTCTGATGCAGTGATGGAGATCAAGAAACGAACTTTCAGTTCTTAGTTTTGGAGACAATAGTAAAAAAGGTCCCTTGGGTTTATCCAGTTTAAAAATAGAGCCACCTTGGTTCTTGGAAATACCATTAGACCCCCCGACTTTGTTTAATTTTGGTTTTGTTACTATAGAGATCTTTATTTATAAATAAAAAAAATCCAACAATTATCAAAATTCCTGTCTTTCATGAGATATGGAGAGACTGTTTTTCCAAATCCTAGACCATTGTGCAAGGATTAAGGATCAAGATTATATGCAAAGGCTAAACACAATCTAAATTCAAACCATCTATGTTATACACCAATACATATTCGATGACCAACCTGTTGTATTTCTCAAGTATTTAATGCCATATTAAACATTGATTCTATTTGATAATTATCTCATTATTTTCATTTTGAATTAGTAGATAACAAATTTATAAGGATACAAAGTTCGAACAAACAAACTATTTGTTGACGTTGGATACCCCTAACAACATTGGTAGTAAGTGAAAGAACCACCAATGGTGGTGGACTGGTGGCACCGTGGTAACAGTAAAAAAAACACAGGTCATGAAGCCAAACGTCACATAAACACAGAAATCACAGTCGAAACAAGCAAACCAGGAAATTGTTTGCACAAACTAGCATGAGAATTATATACAACCAAAGAATGGCATAACATTTCATATTTATTATTCAAGAAAGAAAAGTTTACATCTTTAAACACATGAAGCTATCAGAAGTGCCAATATTACACTTCAAATAATAATGCAATCGATCTTTCATGAATTCTTTACACTGGGTTTGTTTTATTTTTTGACATGGATAAAACTGCATCTAAACAGTTTTACCTTGTTACCCTTCAATGAAAGATAACAAGCACTAAAAGATTGAGCAGACCCCTTTTCGCCTCTCCAACATCTGCATCACAGACCAACGACTCTCAATAGCTGAAACCTGGGGTCGAAATTGGGAGTAAACTTGTAATTCTGTACAGACTTTATAACTCGAGAGGGGAGGTGGTCAGAAATATTATGATACAGTCATGAACAAATTTCTATGATGTTTTCTTCTTGCTTATCAATGTAGGGGTAACGGATGCAAGCCCGATTAGAAACAGGGTTCCTATAGAGTGGATGTCGTATAGGTCTCCAATTGATTGTAATTCTCCAAGAGTTATTCCTGCCTGTTGAATTATGAATGTGTTAGATAAACAAAAAAATCCAAAAAAAAAAATAAAAAATCACATCAAACAGATATAATCAAACCATGACCTAATAGGCTTTGTTACCACGTAAGTTAAATTTGCGTTTATTACAAGGAAAAACTGTCATTTGTAGAGTAGATCATAATAGAATATCTTTAATAAAAAATAATATAAAATAGCACGGTACCCGCGCAATGCGGCGGTGATCGTGGCGGCGAAGGTGTGGTGGTGGGGGCGACTGTTGGTGGTGGAAGCGTCGTCGAGTGGTGTAGATAATTGATGTAAAAGTAATTGATGTAAGGGTTAATGGAGATATCTTAAAAGATAAATGATTGGTAGTGAAATTTAATCAGTAATGTTAAGGGGGTAGTGTTGGTGAAAATATGTTAAGAGGTGCTAGATTAAAATATCACACAACTTTTCAACACTTTCAAATATAAGGGTTGTGTTTTATATTAGATAGTATAGATTAAAGCATGACCAAATCAAAACAGAATTGAAACAATTATAATCATGTGCCGACGTCACATGTCTAAATGCTAAATGCCTAATGTGTCTAACAATCAAAATAAAAAATTGTACATATTAAGAAGACATCAGCAAGAAAAACAGTTCTAAAAGAAGTGTGGACAGACAAATGGGCATTGTAATATAAAATGCAAAGGAAGTAAGAAACAAAAGAATAAGAAGCAGTTTAAAAAATAATACCTTGACGGTGACATAAGCAGCCGGAATAAGCCCGATAGAAGTTGCCAGTAAGAATGTATGATACGGCACATTTACTATCGGTGAAGCTACATTAATGAACATATTAGGCAAGGTTGGGGTCAACCTTAAGAAAAGCATGTAGTTTAACAGCCCGTCTCGCCTTTGAGCCACCTGGATAAACATATGAAATTCATCACTCTCTTTGTTTGATAAAAGACATAAGGCTTTTGGCTTTCAAAGGATAGACTGAGCTAAAAGTTGAAATTTTGACCCAGATATTTGCAAATGGGTTGACTTGGGTAATGTTTTTAAAGGGTCAAACTGGTTGTGTGAAAAGTCATCAAAAATGTATTTAAAGCATTAAACCTTCTAAACTGTTTTATTGAAAAAAAAAAGGTTCAGATTATTCTTACTATAATACTAGATTTTAGACCCGTGTCCAACGCTGGACACGGGACTTACAATATTATCAATATTAGGTATTCATACATTTAAGTCATAAAAGCTTATAATTTTAAAGATATACGGTTCCAAGTGTTATACTTTGCAAGTTGTAGTACAATAATCACAGGTTCACTGTCATTATTAGTTGAGACATATTGATGGAATTGTTTGTCTTAGTTATTCAACAAGGCACATGCTACAATAATTCCTCTATTTTATAAAATGTTTTGAAACCAGTTGTAATCATATGTGATATTATTATGAAAGATAATTAAGAATTAAAATATAAACATACTTGTGATCTTATACTTGACATTCAAGTATATGTCTTTGATCATGATGCGGGCTCATAACATGAATAGATTTATTTTCAATCATGTGTCCTATGATAATTAGATAACAATTAGGATTGTTTTCATATTTTTTGATAACAATTAAGACTCTTGATTTGAGTGACAATTGTAACTTTAAACATTAATACGCAAAACTAATATATAAAAAAGGAGAAAATTTTGTACCTTTTTTATTGAGAGATAGAATGAATCTTGAATGGAGTTCATATTGATTTGGATTTAGTATTCTACTAACCTTCTGTTGTAAATCGTGCTTTGTTCTTTGATCGTCCCATGTTCTGTGATTTTTATTTATCTTTAGTCATGTAGTCGACATTGATATTTATATGTGTAAATCTATATTTATTTATATAATAAAAAGTCAAGAAAAGTCAAAATTAAAAATTTGAGAAAATCGAGAGATGTGATTACGCAGATTGTTTATAACATTTTAAAGATAAGATAAATTACTATATATAAATGTAAATGTAAAAAATGTAAGTAAAAACAAATTTAAAAGAATATACTTCTAGAACATTGAACATATATATTGTATTTCATCTTTTGAAATAATTTTCAGTAGACAATATTTCATATATTGAAATTTTTCTAACTAATTAAATGATTAAAAAAAATTTTAAAAAAATTCTCAAGTTGATGGCTAAAAATAAATAGAAATTAAATATTTAGGGCTAAAAAGTTTTGGTATTCAACTAACCTTCTGTTGTAAATCGTGCTTTGTTCTTTGATCGTCCCATGTTCTGTGATTTTTATTTATCTTTAGTCATGTAGTCGACATTGATATTTATATGTGTAAATCTATATTTATTTATATAATAAAAAGTCAAGAAAAGTCAAAATTGAAAATTTGAGAAAATCAAGAGATGTGATTACGCAGATTGTTTATAACATTTTAAAGATAAGATAAATTATTATATATAAATTTAAATGTAAAAATGTAAGTAAAAACAAATTTAAAAGAATATACTTCTAGAACATTGAACACATATATTGTATTTCATCTTTTGAAATAATTTTTGTAGACAATATTTCATATGTAGAAATTTTAATAAATTAAATGATTAAAATCTTCTCAAGTTGATGGCTAAAAATAAATATAAATTAAGTATTCAAGGCTAAAAAGTGTAAATTATTGATGGAAAACAAAAAAGTGTAAATTAATGAGACTTTTTCTACAAATATTAATATAAATAATAATATATTTGGATAATGATTATTAGATTTTTTTTATTTAATTAATTAAATGATGACATAAGCAAAAATCAATTAGATGAAATTGAGCGATTTGATTGGTTAATAAGTCATTAGTTCAACTGTCTTATAGTATATATTAAGATTAAGATAGTGTTGTAAGCATTATTCAACACATTAAACACTTACAAATTGTATAAAGTAAAGGGGACAAAAAAAAAGTTTGCTGGTTGGACTGACCTGACACATAATAGGGAAAACCCATTTTTGACCCCTCCCCAACACTCACAAACACACACATATTTCGCCACCCTTAGATGATAGAGTATCTGAGCCTCACCTGGTCTTGGAAGAACCCCAATTTATCGGGCCACATAGACAAGATAAGCGGTCGCCCTATCAAATTGGATAGAAAGTAGCAAGAAGATGCCCCGGCGGTAGCAGCAAAGACGACGAGAGCTACACCTCTTAAGACTCCAAAAAGGGAACCCGCAAGTAGTGACATGAAAACAGTCCCAGGGATCATAAAAGTTTGCATAAAGATATAGACAGTGCAATACCCCACTAGGACTTGCACAGTGTAGTCACTTGTATAGCTCTCGAGATTATCTCTGATAAACCAAGAAAAGACATTGATGCTTTAAAATCATTTTTAACAACGCCTATATGATTCACAGGACTCGAATAGAAAAAGCACATGATTTCACACTATTGATATTTATTAAAACTCCTTCCTCTTCAAATTGTGCAAGAAAACTACAAAGTTTCAAACCTTATTTTCAACAAATATGTGATATAATTGAGCTTGAAGAACTTCAATATGTGCATGAGTTTTGGATGTGCATACTCAAAGTAACTGTTACTACTCGAAAAACTGTGACAGGATAATCAGCCAAAATAATCACAAAACAATGATCATGATCGCAATTGATTAAGATATAACCTGGGTAATCCTTTTACCTAAAAAAAATCGCAATTGATTAAGCTAGATCTCAAGAGAAAACAAAGGTTTAAAGGTGTTGGGTAGCATAAAGCTATTGTTTGCTAGCTCTCTTATGGAAGTAGTCATCTTGAAAGTTTGTTTTATTCAACGTCATTTAAACTAAATTTCATTACATTCCGGTGAAATTAGCTCAATATAAGCCAACCGTGACTATCAATTAAAGGAAGTATCTTTAAACAATCAGATATGAAAAGTCTTTAAAAGCAATCACTCCATAGATATTTCCTTTTCTTAATATTAAGATTACAAAAGATATTCCCCATTAGGCCATTAATGTAGCCTAACTTTGCTTTTGGTGATGTGTTTTCCCCTTTTATGTAATAAAGATTGTGTCAAGCAACAACAACAAAGAGAAACCAGCCGAAACATCAAGATTCTATCTAATTTTTTTTTTGGAAAATAATCAAGCTTTTAATTTTTAATAATTATCGATTAAGCTACAAAAAAACCAACATCACAAACAAAAAATATGGAGGTATTTGTGATTGCTTAATTATGTGCTTATTTGCTTATTACTTACTTTTTATAACCAATAACGAACACTCGCTGGAAATAAGTTCTTAGCACTTTAAAATAAGCATGTTGGTACTGCTGTTTAAGCAGATAAGCACTTAAAAATAAGCAATCCCAATCACCCCCTATATACATTAATCTTTAATGAGGCAAGGAACCAACAACAATAATACCCGAAATTTCAATGATGCGAAACCACAACAATACCCAAATTCGGGGTATGGTGAAGGTGGAACGCGGGCAGTCTTACCCTGCCCGAGGTTAGAGCGATTAGTGTGATAGTTAAAAATGTGTTGAACTGTTGATATATGTGTGTGGATGCATATGTGTGTGCGTATAAATTTCAATGGGTCATTGAGGCATATACAATATTAAAAGCAAACAACACAAAGATCAAAACTTTACTGCAAAAATAACAAATCCCAATTCACAAAACAAATAAATGAATTAATTTACCTTAAAATATGAAGATCTTGAAGAGTTCTTGGAAGCTTAAGAAAACTATAATCAGAGTCAGGCAATGTTAAATAAACTCCAAGCAAACCAACACCAAAGCCTAAAACAACACAAAAAGCACCCAACACCTCCCAAATTGTTAATGGAAATCTTGATGATTTTTTCACACTATTTTCCCCATTATGATCATTATTATTATCAGATTTTCTTGTTCCAATATGTTTTTCTTGATACATAATTATAACTTTTTGTTGAATGAAAATTTGTGGGTGTGATATAAATATAATGGGGAAGTTTAGGAGTGTAATAAAGGAAAGAACTTGAAGAGGTTACTTTTGTTGGATTTAAGCTGGAATTATGTTGGTGATTATTTATGATGATGAGATGATTTTGGGGGTCTTCTTCTATTTTTGTAGTTTTGTTGTGGGATTATTATTGGAATGTGGGAATATTCGATGAAGTTAATGATTATTGTTTGACATTGGACGATTTGTGCGTTGTCAAATGTATTTGGTTTGAAGCAATGATGATATACATAAAAAATAAATCAAATAATTAAGATTTAGCTCAACAAAAATAAAAAATTGATCATCCTTTTTATACCTTTGTCTTTGACAGGATCGAATATTACAACAGGGCCTAGACAATATTATTTTAATCGAGTCCATGTTAACGAGGCCTTCACCCAATACTTAATAATAATAAAAAACTCCTATTAATTTATCTAAAGTCACGACAATTAATAGGAGTAAACTTGCCTCTGAAGACTGAATCCCAAGTCTTCTTGGATCCAAGCCTATATGAGAAGGACTTCCTTTTATTACTAGGCTATTATTCGATAACAATAACAATATATAAATCAATAATGCAAGATTATAATAAATATATTTTAAAAAATGATATTTATATTGCTTCCCAAAAAATATCACCTATAAATCTTTAGTGATTACGTCTCATCTTCATCTTTGCATATATTGAATGTTAATAATGTTGTTATTCATGCGTGTATATAAACAAAGTCGGCCTTTTAATAAGCCGGTCATATTTATTTAAATCGAATTTAAGCATAATATATAGTGTTTGAGTTTTTAACCGTTTATATAGGAGGTTGAGATACAAACATTTTTATTTATTTTTTGAACGGCATTCTATTCTACTCCTACTCCTAAATTACACGTTGTCTGGAAACCAAGACTCTCGAAAAACCCCTATTAATCCACCATCACAAATGTGAGAAATGGGACTCGAACCCAGACGGATCCTCCCAAGATCAAAGACTTTACCAATGAGTCACCAACCCCGTTGGCACAAACATTCTTACCTTATTTAAAGTAGAAGGGCTACAATTTTTTTGTTCTACTGATCCGGACAGCTGAGCATGAAAATTAAATCTTTACATCTGTCTTGAGAGACAAACGTTCAAACTACTTGATCGAATCTCATGATATATAATTCTCTTTCCATGTTGTATTTACACACTATTGCCTTAAACATATATAAACTGAAACTTGCCTTGGACATTTTGTTTAGAAAACGTTAGCTAAAGCTACTGAATTGAGACCTTAGTCACCTTACTCTACAACACTTGTTGCTTAATTTGGCACGCCAACTTGAACATTGCATTGGAACAAAGTCGACATTTTATCTTAGGCTTAGCGGCCTGGGTTTCTTATATCAATGCGAGGGAGGTATCGAATGATATGTTCTTAAACTTTTTCCTAAATTGTTACCCTCTAACGTTAATTAGTTAATTTCATAACTTGAATGAAGGTATCATTATCAATGTTGTGAACTTGTGATAAACATTTGGTTGTCTACAACGTTGTAGAAAAAACCCAATTTGTGAAAAACATTTGGTGTAGACATATAGCTAGCTTAGCTACAGTTTATTTGTAGTTAGCCCAGCTTTTGCAAAAGATTTGTCCGAGTACTTTAAACTGTCTTTGGAGATGAAGAAGCCATTCGTTAGCAAAGCTGTTGGCCTGTTGCAATGGCATGGATAGTTGACTACAAGTAATACTTTGATTGATATAAGGTTAGTTTTAAGGGGTTGTTGAGATTTTTGTTTTGATTTTCCATTACGTATATATGCATGCCACAAAGATTGATAATTATTTTTAAGTTTTATGATTCCTAAAATTTTGATCATTATATTTATTTTAGAAAATTTTTGTAAAGATTTAAACCCGAAACCCATAATATGAATAAATTTTACAAGAAACCGACATGGCGACATGTAGTCTGAATCAGTAACTCATGTTTAATAT
The DNA here is from genome assembly GCA_034093135.1 of Erigeron breviscapus. NCBI lineage: Eukaryota > Viridiplantae > Streptophyta > Magnoliopsida > Asterales > Asteraceae > Erigeron > Erigeron breviscapus. Next base: position 77,261,706 of record CM067174.1, read on the forward strand.
TCTTACTGTTATTATAAAATGGAAATTCTCATATATACAAATCAAAAAGATACTCTGTAGTTGACTTTTAATTCGAACCATCGTAACTCATCACATGATTAAATCTCAATTCTCAAGTCTCAACCCTCTAAAGTCATGATTTTTGATAGTACCTGTCTGATCAATTAGATGATCCAAGTGAGATGCATTATCTGACCGATTAAGAGCACCACATGTACATGCGGGTTAAGTTTGGGTCTTTTGATGTTGTATCGATGAGAGGTAACATGCGACCCCATGGCATTTGGGATGGGAAAATTTCAAGATCATCTTGAGGAAGTCAATTTTAATCTAGTGTTTCAAAGTCCAAAAACGAATTGAAGTTGTTTGGTCTAAGATGAAAACGATAAAACGTACTTAGAGTGGCAAGCAATGTCATTCTAGGTGAGTTCTAGGCATACCTGATGGTACTTTAACTTTTGTAATCGTTTAATATAAGAAAAAAAAGTTGTCAGCAAAATGTAATAAGTCAACATTTTATTTATTAGCCTTCTACCTTAGTGGTATTATATTCTATCAAAATAGATTCTTTTAGTGTAAAGGATGTGGTCGTTAATTTGCCAAAAATTGGCATGGCAAGAACCAATCAATGGATGTCACATGGCCCGTCAAAACATACCAATACATTCTAAATTGTAAGGGCGGTAAATCTTCATAACCATCGGCATACAAATCTGTTAAGATGCAATAAACCATATAACAAACACGAGTACGCAGCGGAAAGAAACGTATATGCAATACTATTAATTAACAAAGTAGGAATCGGATATGTATCTTTTAGCGTAAGCTTCCAATAATATTAATAATAATATGATTTTATTGTTTAGGGTTTAAAGTAAAACCCCTCTACGATCGCACACTTGACACCCCTATGATGTATGCTAGTACCCGATCACGAACTCACAAACCCGTTGTGTTTCTACCCTAAAAGTCGAACCCTAAAACCCAAACCCCTTGGGGGTTTTTCCTTTCGGTCAACGAACAAGAGAGGGAGAGAGGAGAGAATTTCACAATTGAATGTATTGTGAATGTGTGTGAAACCCTTAGAATTAGCCCTCTATATATAGGCTTAATTGTTAGGGATTTCAACTTGATGGGCAAGTAATCTCAAGGCCTAAAGCCCTTGAAATTTTCGGCCCCCTTATGTGGAATTAGGAAACAATACAAATTCCTAATTTCACTTTAATACCTCCTCTTTTAATTAATAAACACTTATTAAACATTTAACTTAGTTTATTAATCATTTCATGATCATATTAATCAATATATTACATTTAATATATTAATTAATTACATAGAGTTTACGTGTCATTTTGTGTGACCCCGTAGGCTTAAATGATTTTCGGACATGCGTTTATTTAACGTGATCATATTCCAACAGCTCCCACTTGAGCATGTTATATAAAGGCAATAACATTGGTTAGCGTCTAGCAACACGCCAATGCTCCCGAAAATATTTAAGTATAGTTTCTTAAAGTATCATTTGAAATGATTCAGTCTTTATTATCCCTTTGTTTCAGATACCTTGTTAATTTATGGATATGGATCAATGTCATTACATAATTTAACGATTCTGTTTCTCATTTCTACAACTAATTAAGATTACCAAATTAATCGAGACAACTTCTGGAGTTCATTTGGGTATGCGCATACAAACATCTTAATTAATCAATGAGGGCGCCAAATGGTATTATTCTTCAGTTGCAAATTGAAGGAACAAATCCTATTTTGACTACACGTGTTAGTCATGTCATTTCACTACATTTCTGAAAATAGCCCTTTGTTACTACATTATTCAGGATAGTTAGAACTATATCAAGAAAATGCAATCCACGCATGCATAACCTGCTTGTATCTCAAGTCTAAGGATAAATAAAGCAACCATTTCACGAATTTCACTTAATGACGACGATCCATAAAGTGATAATTCGTTAAGTGGGGTAGTCCGATATACATCTCTATGGATATCATGTGAGTTTGGTAGGACCATCTTCAAATATTCATAAGAATATTACCAATCACTCAGATTTGTCTTAGTTTAACCATATTCCCATATAGTTAATCGACAATGGACATTTAGAATATTTAAAATATTCATGGATTAAACATGCAAATATAGGATACAATCATTATTGAAATGAAATCACGCATACCAAGTATATAAATTCATTTATTGAAATAATAATTGTTTAACATCCCTTATCCAAATACCAATCACAGATTTACATGATATAACCAGCTAATTTAAGTCATATGCCCTCGGCATGCTTATTGAGCTTTCCTTTTGACAAAGCCTTTGTAAAATGATCAACTAAGTTACAATCTGTGTGAACTTTGAGTAAATTGATTTCACCTAATTCGATTTGCTCACGAACATAGTGATATCTTCTCTGGTAATGTCTGGCACCTTTCTGAACTCCGGGTTCGTTGGCAATGACAATAGCTCCCGTATTATCACAGTAAAGATCCAAAGGTGTGTTATTTGAGGGCATCACGTCAAGCCCAGAAATAAACTTTCTGATCCAGACAGCTTCCATGGCGGCATCTGAGGCGACAATATACTCAGACTCTGTAGCATACATAGGAACTGTAGATTGTTTCTTGCTCTTCCAATCCACCGCGCCTCCATTTAAAACGAAGACATATCCCAACTGAGATTTTGTATCATCTTTATCAGTCTGAAATCCAGCATCACAGTATCCACTTACTTTGAGTTCTGCATCGGGATTTCCTCCAAACACCAGAAATAAATATTTGGTAGCACGCATGTACTTAAGAATATTCTTCACAGCAGTCCAGTGATCCTCACCCGGATTCTGTTGATATTGGCTAACGATATTTTGCGCAAACGCAACGTCAGGTCTAGTGCATCTTACCGCATACATAATAAATCCCACAGCCGAAGCATAAGGAATTCTTTGCATACGCTCCACCTCCTCAAGTGTAGAAGCACCGTTTTTGCTAGATAAGTTAAGTCTTTCTTGCATAGGTACGAAACCACACTTAGAATTCTCCATCATGAATCGCTTCAAGATTTTATCAATATAAGCACTTTGACTTAATCCAATCAACCGTTTACTTCTATCTCTATAGATCTTGATTCCAAGAATGAATGATGTTTCACCCAAGTCTTTCATAGCAAAACACTTTCCAAGATGGGATTTAACATCTTGCAACATTGGAATGTGATTTCCTATTATCAATATGTCATCAACATATAAGACAAGGAAAGTAACATTACTCCCACTAGCTTTGCGATATACACATGGCTCATCAGGATTTTGAGCAAAATCAAACTTTTTGATTTCCTCATCAAACCTTTTATTCCAACTTCTTGATGCTTGCTTTAGTCCATAAATGGACCTTTGAAGCTTGCACACTTTGTTGGGATATTTTAGATCGACAAAACCTTCTGGTTGAACCATATAAACTTCCCCGTTTAGAAAATCATTCAAGAAAGCGGTTTTGACATCCATTTGCCATATCTCATAGTCATAGTACGCTGCTATGGCTAAGATAATCCTAATAGCTCTAATGTCCGCTACGAGAGAGAAGGTTTCCTCATAGTCAACTCCGTAAAGCTGAGTATAGCCTTTCGCCACGAGACGAGCTTTATAGGTGTGTACATTTCCATCCATGTCGGTCTTCTTCTTGAAGATCCATTTACACCCAATGGTTCTACCATTAGGTGGAAGATCAACCAAGCTCCAAACTTGATTATCTTTCATGGATTTCATTTCCACATTCGCAGCTTCAAGCCATTTGTCAGATTCTGGATCTGATAATGCAGCTTTGAAATTAGGAGGTTCATTTAAGTCTCCTAATACGTGTTCTTCAGATTCAATATTAAGATTCAATCTTTCACGAGCACGTATTGTCCTTGAGGACCTACGAATTGGAATCGCATTATCTTCAACTTGAGGTTCATGAGATTCATCTCTTTGAACATCCCCCCCCCCCAAGTTGATGATTGCTAGTATTTTCAGAAGCTGACACATCTTCTTCTTGAGTCTCATCAAGCTCGACAATCCTCCCACTGTTTTCTTGAGATATGAGATTCCTCTCAAAGAACTCAGCATATCGAGATACTTTAACAGTGTTGTTGGTAGGAAAGTAGAAGTAGTAACCCATCGTTTCCTTTGGGTATCCTACAAAGATGCACTTAACAGATCTAGGTTCAAGTTTGCCAGGCGTATCTCGTTTCACAAGTGCCTCACAACCCCAGACCTTTAAGTAAGATAAATTGGGAACACTCCCATGCCATAATTCATGCGGTGTCTTGTCAACCTTCTTGGTTGGAACCATATTGAGAATGCGTACAGCAGTCTCTAGAGCATAATCCCAAAACGAAAATGGTAGAGTTGTAAGGTTCATCATTGATCTCACCATGTCTAGCAAGGTTCGATTTCTCCTCTCATATACACCATTATGCTGTGGAGTATATGGAGGAGTAAGCTGTTGAATAATTCCACAAGCTTTTAGATAATCCTTAAACTCTTGGCTTAAGTATTCTCCACCTCGATCCGAATGAAGAATCTTGATGGTTTTACCGAGTTGATTCTCTACTTCATTTTTAAACTCTTTGAATGTTTCGAAGACTTCATGTTTATGTTTAAGCAAGTAAACATAACCATATCGACTGAAATCATCCGTAAAAGTGATGAAGTAGCTAGCACCTTTCCTTGACACATGTCTAAATGGGCCACATACATCGGTATGTATTAGTCCAAGTAGCTCTTTGATGAGCGAGATTTGTTAACTTAAATTCCTAACAAGTTTTAAATTTATTTATTAAAAGGTTAACTTCTCTACTACACTCACTCTCGGGCAGTGGACCCGTTCATTTATAGTATAGCAAATAGGTAAGACCAGGATCGTTCTCAGGGACTATGTCTAAGAATGCAGCTAGGTGTAATTCTAAGATTGTTTGGGGTTTGTCACGACTTAATTAATTAAAACTAGCAAAATCTTCCAACCGCTTGGTCTAGCGAGGAAACACGAAATGATTTGGAAAGTAAAGCAAAGACAATAAGAATGAAAATGATACATCTACTTGGAAACGGTTCACATGCCACATAGATCAATTACCAAATTACTTATAACTGTTGAACGACTAATCACGACCAAGCTTCCTGTTAAGTCCCCCGGTCTAAATGGTCAAGATTCCTGTCAAGTCACCTAACCCTTTAATTAAGCTTCCTGTTAAGTCCCCTAATTAAGATTATAAACTAAGTCTGTTTTTATGACCTAACCTTTATAGTTTATTGGGATTCCTGTTAAGTCACCCAAGCAGTTTGGCTTCCTGTCAAGTCCCCAACCTACTTTAACTATACTTTCATATTTATTCAAGTATTTAAACCTAAACAATTATGGATCGACGGTCAAGCATAAAACAGTTCAACAACTATAAGTAAATAATATCACTACATAGACATGATCACATTATCCAAGCAGATGCATAACTATCTAGCTACTTGATATGCCTTATTTTATACCATTTTCCCACGTCTTAATTAGTTGTTTTTAAGTGGTTTTCGAGTCGTTTTTGTATACATGTGTTGCGTTTATGGTATTTGTTAGTGTTTCAGGATATTAACAGGTACTTGAGCATAATTCTGCAGAAAACGACATTTTGAAGCAAAATAATTGTACAAGGCTAAATTATAACATGATCATGGTTGACATGCACAGTGGCTTCACAATTCACAAACAATTTGATGGTGTTCACATATAATGCCGCATATTGGACTCGACTAGATGATGGACGTGGCATGCGGTCAAGGAAAGTCAAAGAACAAATTATACTGTTTGCAAAATAATAAAGTGGTGGTGGTGTTTCGTGCATATGTTCAGCCGTCAAATAGAGAAGAAAAGGCTCAAGTGGCCTTGGGACATTATTCTCGTGAAACAGTAGCCCAAAGAAAGGAGCAGCCCATTTAGGCTTGAAGGTTCGTGAGCCCAGCAGCCGAGAAAGGAAAGGAAGAATGGGCTTAGCCCATCTCGTGTGATGTCCAGCCAAAGGAAGAAAAGAGGCCGCAACCTCTCTGTTTTGTAGGTCGGCGAGCAACATATCAACATATATATATATATTCGAATTGAAGGGAATTAATTGGAGACGAGAGGATTGAAGGTCGGCTAGGAGGTGGAGTTTGGTGAGTTAACAGCCGCAAAGAGTTTCTTTTGGTTTTTGTTTAATTCGACAAGTGCAACAACAGCAACTTTCGATCATCACCACAGCCGCAACTTCGTTTGATTCTCTTTAACTCTTTTATTATTATCTTTAGTTGCAATATTGCAAGACTAAATTACTATACAATTTTTATTATGGATTTTATCTATTTGATAATTGTTAGTGTAATTTATCTTGATATGAGTGGCTAAATCTCTCAGCACCCGCTTGGGTAGTGAACATGTCATAGGGTCGATTTAATGTTACTTGCAATTGTTGAACAAGATTTTCATATTTAATCGAAGAACCGCATTTATTTGAGTTTAAATATTGTTTTTCTCTTTTATATTTATTGATTGATAATTGTAATTAGAAGTTCAGGAAGAAATCTATGTCATTGTCAATTGGTTTATGAAATGGTTAATCGGTCTATAATTAACCTAAAGTCGTTGGAGTTCGGAAGAAACTAGCGATAAGGATTTTAAACAATTAAATTCATTTTGAGTGTGTAAACATCTATGATAGAGGAATCTGATTAGGTGAATAAGCAGTTCGGAAGAAAGCTTTTAAAGATTAAATCATAAAATCAACTTAGGTTCTTAATGCTTAATTGTTTTGAGTAGAAATTATTCGCGGAAGCGATAACTATAATTCGAGCAATTAAAGTTTCAAGTATAACGGAAGTTCATCTTGACTACCTTTTAAGTCGTTCAACAATTCAAGTAATGTTTAGACCCGATGATTGGCATGTGAGCTGATCCAAGTAGGTGCCCTTTTAATTATTATTGTCATTAAATCATTTTTCTATCGTTTGAGGACGATCGCTGCCCCGGTCATACCGGATTATTTTCGATTAATCTTTCGGGATTACTAACAAATTGTCTAACTAATTGCAAAGTGACAATTCGGTCACAAAACCCCCCTTTCATTTGAATTACTTTATTTTAACAATTGCTTACAAAGTCCTTGTGTTCGACCTCGGATTTACCAAGTCAACTATATTGCATACGATCGGGTACACTGCCCGCAAGTGTGTAGTAGACAGTAGCTAGGTATTTCGTGTTTATAAATTTAAGACTAGAAATTGCACATCAAGTTTTTGGCGCCGCTGCCGGGGACTTTTGTTTAGTAATTGTTTTATTTTGTAGTTTGATTCTTTCTCACATTCATTTGTGAGGAAGTTATTGCTTTATTAGATAGATTGTATTTTATTTTTATTTCATTTCTACCAGGTGCGGTTGACGTTTTGTTTGTGGTGATTGTGCAGGTTTTTGCTAGTTGATGAACACAAGAGCTTCTGGCCGACCTTTGCTTAGCCCTTTGTCTAATCCATAGAAAGTCAGACGTCGCTTAGTATCTAGAGACAACCAGGAACCATCCACAACAGTCAAAATAAATTCAGAAACCGCAAGTAGTGTTCCACCCGCCCCGAATTCAGAGGATCAGTTGGTTAATAGGTTAGAGCAAGCAGCTAAGTTCTTTAAAACAGGTGAAGACTCAGATTCAGATACAGAAGAGAGAATTCAAACACCTGAACCGAACAGTATTGTCATACCTCGAACCAACCTTAATATTAATCAACAACCGAGGAGAAACGGAATGGGTGAGGACCGAACCAAGAGATCCAGTAGAAGCATTGTGGCTAAGATTGAAAGTGGCGAAGATTCGAAGCTTGTTGCTGAAGTTAAGGCTCTCTCTAAACAAATGAATGAGAGGTTTGATGGCCAAGAAAACAGGTTCAAGAGCCTTGAAAGAGATGTGAAGGTTATGGCTGATGGTTGTGATTACTGTGGGAACTTGCATTACACGGAGGATTGCCCGGATAAACCAGTTCAAGATGTTAACTACGTTCAGAACCAACAACAGGGAAATTTCAACCAAAACACCGGTTATCAAAACCGGCAGTCAGGTAGTTCTTATCCTTCTTCTTCTTCTTTTAATGCTAACAGTTCTGGTTTTGGTGGTAACAGGTTTAGCAGGTTCAACAATCAACAAGCCCCAGATTCAGAGCTAAGAGAGATCATGAAGGATTTCATTAGTGCCCAGAGAGCAACTAATGAGCATGTTGAAGAAGAATCAAAGAAGGTTAGCTCTGCATTGGATGCTTTAACCACTCGGTTGGATGGGATTGCATACAAGTTGGATCAAGGAACCAAGAACCAGCAAGCTACAATCAAAGATTTGGAAGGAAGGATTGAGAGTCTCGGGAACTTTACCGAGTAACACTCAACAAAACCCGAAACCTCAATCCAATAACCAAGGGCAAGGGCAGAAGTATACCCCTCCTAATGTTAGAAACGAACATGTTAATGCCATCACAACTCGAGCAGGTAATACGTATAACTCAGCTAATCCTTTACCTGATGATGTTACTCCAGTTGTGCAGGTACATGAAGATGAGGAGGCGGTTGATGATGAAATAGAGATGGAGCCGAACCCAGCCGTGCAGACACCGGCCGTTCCATCCAAACCGGCTGAAAAACCGGAAGTGAAGCCTTACAAGCCCAAGATCCCATTTCCTCAGAGATTAGCGAAAGATAAGCTGAAGGAGCAAATGGAGAAATTTGTAAGTCATCTAAGTAAATTGCATATCAATATTCCATTTTTAGATGCAATTGTGCAGATGCCAGGTTATGCAAAGTGTTTGAGACAGATTTTGATGAATAAGAAAAATTTGGCGGGGGTAGCAACTATAGTGCTTGAGGATGTTTGTTCAGCAGCAGTGACAGGTAGGTTGCCCGAGAAACGTAAGGATCCAGGTAGTTTTACTATCCCTTGTAAGATTGGAAATTTATCGGTAAAACGTGCCTTAAATGATTCGGGAGCAAGTATTAATCTAATGCCTTCATCTATTTATTCTAAGCTGAACTAAGGAGAACTGAAACCGATTAAAATAAAAATCCATTTGGCCGATAAATCGGAGATAAGACCTATTGGGATATTAGAAGATGTCTTAGTCAAGGTGGGTGGTTTGGTTTTTCCTGTAGACTTTGTTATTATTGAAGCAGATGAGGCATTGGATGTGCCCCTTATTCTAGGAAGACCGTTCCTTGCTACGGCCGATGCTAAACTTGAGGTTGGTCGTGGCAAGCTTACATTGAGAGCAGGAAATGAGTCAGTGACATTTTCGAACACGTGTTCTGTTTCTTTACCTAATGTTGCTAACTCTGTTGAAACTGCTTGTGTTAGTTCTTTGGATTCACAGATTGATGAATGGTTGGACGAGAAGCTAGAGAAAAAGGAGGTTGAATTGAAGTCAACAGCAGTGACTGTTTCTAAACCAACGGATGGCCCGTGCGCTAAGATCCGTAAACTATACAGTCGTTTGAAGTCTGCTGTTTCTCATGGTAATGTAAAGTTGTCTGAAGAGTTGTGCTCGAATTTATCATCAAATGAGAAAGAGGAGTTAATGATGGTTGTTGATACTGCGGGGCGAGCAAATGATTGGATTCTGGAGAAGGTGAAAGGTAATTGTTTTTCACCATTTAAGGGTAGACCGCCCAACACTTTAAGTGTGGGGGCGTCAGAGACCCCACCATGGTAATTCTTTGGGGTAGGAGTCTAGCTAACGACTCATAAATAAATTAAGCGCTTCTCGGGAGGCAACCCGTGTCTTCTATTTTGTTATTTATATTTTAATTTTGCATTTTTCTTTTTGTGTGTGTTTTTGAATAAACTTTTGATGATGGTTGGGGTTATGCTATTTGATTGGTATTTCTGTTGCTTGTTAATCATGTGTTCATGTTGATAGTAAGTTGAATATCATATGCATATGCTTGCACTAAGTTCAGCGCTCATTTTTTCTTTTGGCATCAAATCGAGCAATTGGAACACACGGTTACACCCGGCAAGTTTTTCTTGTTTCTTATGATCTTTTATGTTTACTTTCCCCTATTTCCCAAAGTTTGCCTTAGTTCATTGGACATTGAGGGCATTGTCCAACTCAGTGTGGGGGGGTAGTAAATAGGAAAAAGTCAGGTATTTTAGAGGATTTTTGAATTTTTGCATGCTTGTCCTTGTAGTTAATTGCTTTTGTCACCTAATTATAGATATTAATGAGCAATTTGACTACACCCTTGGTACAAAGTTTAATTTGAGGAATGTGTTTTGACTGATTAATTAGGCAATCCCTTCTGGATCAATAACATGACTAGCACGCTTATAGCACCAAAACACCAAATTTGTGAGATTATTGATTCACTTCTAGATATGCTAGGTGTTTACGGGTTTGGATTTATTAGCCTTGTAAATTTGTCCCTCTCGTAGGCTTTTGGATTTATTCAAGAGTAAAGGTTCTATTTAGAACTTTGAACTATGATGTGCAAGTTTGAGGTTGGTTTTTCCATTTCTGGATTATTTTCATTTGCTATGAGTGTGCCGGTGATTGCGTTGATTCTAGAACTTGTCCTGGTTGATCGTTCCGTGTTATTTATCAGAAGAGGAAAATTTAGGATAAAACCATTTGTTCTTTGTATGTTCACCCCTTGTTTCGTAAAAATTTGTTATGTGCATGTTTTGTTAATGTGCTTAGTAGCTAACTACACTGGTTAGTGAACCACCTGTTAAACCCTTATGTTGCACTCACTTTTAGTGCAAGAAACATTAGAAAACATGTTGTCACTAGCCTGTTCTTTGTTATTAAATCCACCTTAAATATATACCTTTTCTAGCCATACCGATAGTCGAAGTCCTGGTGGGTCATTGGTTGCCTATGCTAGTGGATGGTTTGGGGCTGTCCTTTATGTCGGGTTGGGATATTCTCGGTTACTGAGAATAGATTGATTTCGTCATGTTTGTTTGGATAAAGTCTGGATCGTTCATTTCAGCATATGAGTACATGATTTGTCACTGTTTTGATATTACTTAGAGAATACCAATTAGTCAGAGTAAAAGTAGCTCACACAAAAAAAAAAAGAATAAAAAAAAAAAAAAAAAAAAAAAAAAAAAAAAAAAAAAAAAAAAAAAAAAAAAAAAAAAAAAAAAAAAAAAAAAAAAAAAAAAAAAAAAAAAAAAAAAAAAAAAAAAAAAAAAAAAAAAAAAAAAAAAAAAAAAAAAAAAAAAAAAAAAAAAAAAAAAAAAAAAAAAAAAAAAAAAAAAAAAAAAAAAAAAAAAAAAAAAAAAAAAAAAAAAAAAAAAAAAAAAAAAAAAAAAAAAAAAAAAAAAAAAAAAAAAAAAAAAAAAAAAAAAAAAAAAAAAAAAAAAAAAAAAAAAAAAAAAAAAAAAAAAAAAAAAAAAAAAAAAAAAAAAAAAAAAAAAAAAAAAAAAAAAAAAAAAAAAAAAAAAAAAAAAAAAAAAAAAAAAAAAAAAAAAAAAAAAAAAAAAAAAAAAAAAAAAAAAAAAAAAAAAAAAAAAAAAAAAAAAAAAAAAAAAAAAAAAAAAAAAAAAAAAAAAAAAAAAAAAAAAAAAAAAAAAAAAAAAAAAAAAAAAAAAAAAAAAAAAAAAAAAAAAAAAAAAAAAAAAAAAAAAAAAAAAAAAAAAAAAAAAAAAAAAAAAAAAAAAAAAAAAAAAAAAAAAAAAAAAAAAAAAAAAAAAAAAAAAAAAAAAAAAAAAAAAAAAAAAAAAAAAAAAAAAAAAAAAAAAAAAAAAAAAAAAAAAAAAAAAAAAAAAAAAAAAAAAAAAAAAAAAAAAAAAAAAAAAAAAAAAAAAAAAAAAAAAAAAAAAAAAAAAAAAAAAAAAAAAAAAAAAAAAAAAAAAAAAAAAAAAAAAAAAAAAAAAAAAAAAAAAAAAAAAAAAAAAAAAAAAAAAAAAAAAAAAAAAAAAAAAAAAAAAAAAAAAAAAAAAAAAAAAAAAAAAAAAAAAAAAAAAAAAAAAAAAAAAAAAAAAAAAAAAAAAAAAAAAAAAAAAAAAAAAAAAAAAAAAAAAAAAAAAAAAAAAAAAAAAAAAAAAAAGCTAAAAAAAAAAAAAAAAAGAATAAAAAAAAGAAAAAAAAAAGAAAAAAAAAATGATAGAAAAGAGCTTGGGCTGTCAGTTGGTATTTCTCATTTTTGGTCAAATCATTTTTATTAGTTGGTTCATAAATTTCACCAACAAAAAGCTTCATTGTTTCTACTACTTATCGAGTTGAGTTGGTATATCTCTATAACCAACAAAAGGATCTTGTAATGCTATATTCTTTACTTATTGTATTTGGGCTGGCAAGTTCGTTTAAGCCAACATGGTTAGTCTTGGTTGATTGAGTTGTTTGATGTCATACACCACAATGGTATCGGTTTTTAATCGTTCTATTGGGGGTATTGTCGGGACAACTTTTCGGGTTTTGGACCGTTGACAACTAATGACATGGGATTTAATGGATTAGACTATTATATGAAAATTTTGTTAAATGTTGTGTTATTTCTTTTTAACACCTTTTGTTATCTCAAACTTCCATACCCTGTTTAAATACCTTGTTTAGCTTCATAGTTCATTAAAACCCTTAAAGACCTCTTTTGATAGACGTTATATGGTGCTTGTGCCATGGCGATGAAGGAACGATTCTAGTACAAGCCTATGGTTAAAAGATTATGCATCACGACTAGGCATTGAGTGATTATTCAGATATTCAACCCCAAAAGTAAGTTAGTTGGAGTAGGATAGGCGAGATATCACTGATTCGATTCTTTTGTGCTTAGTCGTGTTATTGAGGCTTGTGTATCAGTCAAGTATTGTCAAACATTCCAGTTTTCATTTAAGATTAAAACTGCCTAACCATTTCTCTTCATTTATGGTTGAGCTTCTTTTTGATTACTGAAATGTATTTTCCATGGATGTACCAAGGTAATTTGTGTTTTTCAGCTTGTAATTGCTTGAGGACAAGCAAAGCTTAAGTGTGTGGGGATTTGATATGCCTTATTTTATACCATTTCCCCACGTCTTAATTAGTTGTTTTTAAGTGGTTTTCGAGTCGTTTTTGTATACATGTGTTGCGTTTATGGTATTTGTTAGTGTTTCAGGATATTAACAGGTACTTGAGCATAATTCTGCAGAAAACGACATTTTGAAGCAAAATAATTGTACAAGGCTAAATTATAACATGATCATGGTTGACATGCACAGTGGCTTCACAATTCACAAACAATTTGATGGTGTTCACATATAATGCCGCATATTGGACTCGACTAGATGATGGACGTGGCATGCGGTCAAGGAAAGTCAAATAACAAATTATACTGTTTGCAAAATAATAAAGTGGTGGTGGTGTTTCGTGCATATGTTCAGCCGTCAAATAGAGAAGAAAAGGCTCAAGTGGCCTTGGGACATTATTCTCGTGAAACAGTAGCCCAAAGAAAGGAGCAGCCCATTTAGGCTTGAAGGTTCGTGAGCCCAGCAGCCGAGAAAGGAAAGGAAGAATGGGCTTAGCCCATCTCGTGTGATGTCCAGCCAAAGGAAGAAAAGAGGCCGCACCTCTCTGTTTTGTAAGTCGGAGAGCAACATATCAACATATATATATATATTCGAATTGAAGGGAATTAATTGGAGACGAGAGGATTGAAGGTCGGCTAGGAGGTGGAGTTTGGTGAGTTAACAGCCGCAAAGAGTTTCTTTTGGTTTTTGTTTAATTCGACAAGTGCAACAACAGCAACTTTCGATCATCACCACAGCCGCAACTTCGTTTGATTCTCTTTAACTCTTTTATTATTATCTTTAGTTGCAATATTGCAAGACTAAATTACTATACAATTTTTATTATGGATTTTATCTATTTGATAATTGTTAGTGTAATTTATCTTGATATGAGTGGCTAAATCTCTCAGCACCCGCTTGGGTAGTGAACATGTCATAGGGTCGATTTAATGTTACTTGCAATTGTTGAACAAGATTTTCATGTTTAATCGAAGAACCGCATTTATTTGAGTTTAAATATTGTTTTTCTCTTTTATATTTATTGATTGATAATTGTAATTAGAAGTTCAGAAGAAATCTATGTCATTGTCAATTGGTTTATGAAATGGTTAATCGGTCTATAATTAACCTAAAGTCGTTGGAGTTCGGAAGAAACTAGCGATAAGGATTTTAAACAATTAAATTCATTTTGAGTGTGTAAACATCTATGATAGAGGAATCTGATTAGGTGAATAAGCAGTTCGGAAGAAACTAGCGATAAGGATTTTAAACAATTAAATTCATTTTGAGTGTGTAAACATCTATGATAGAGGAATCTGATTAGGTGAATAAGCAGTTCGGAAGAAACTAGCGATAAGGATTTTAAACAATTAAATTCATTTTGAGTGTGTAAACATCTATGATAGAGGAATCTGATTAGGTGAATAAGCAGTTCGGAAGAAACTAGCGATAAGGATTTTAAACAATTAAATTCATTTTGAGTGTGTAAACATCTATGATAGAGGAATCTGATTAGGTGAATAAGCAGTTCGGAAGAAACTAGCGATAAGGATTTTAAACAATTAAATTCATTTTGAGTGTGTAAACATCTATGATAGAGGAATCTGATTAGGTGAATAAGCAGTTCGGAAGAAACTAGCGATAAGGATTTTAAACAATTAAATTCATTTTGAGTGTGTAAACATCTATGATAGAGGAATCTGATTAGGTGAATAAGCAGTTCGGAAGAAACTAGCGATAAGGATTTTAAACAATTAAATTCATTTTGAGTGTGTAAACATCTATGATAGAGGAATCTGATTAGGTGAATAAGCAGTTCGGAAGAAACTAGCGATAAGGATTTTAAACAATTAAATTCATTTTGAGTGTGTAAACATCTATGATAGAGGAATCTGATTAGGTGAATAAGCAGTTCGGAAGAAACTAGCGATAAGGATTTTAAACAATTAAATTCATTTTGAGTGTGTAAACATCTATGATAGAGGAATCTGATTAGGTGAATAAGCAGTTCGGAAGAAACTAGCGATAAGGATTTTAAACAATTAAATTCATTTTGAGTGTGTAAACATCTATGATAGAGGAATCTGATTAGGTGAATAAGCAGTTCGGAAGAAACTAGCGATAAGGATTTTAAACAATTAAATTCATTTTGAGTGTGTAAACATCTATGATAGAGGAATCTGATTAGGTGAATAAGCAGTTCGGAAGAAACTAGCGATAAGGATTTTAAACAATTAAATTCATTTTGAGTGTGTAAACATCTATGATAGAGGAATCTGATTAGGTGAATAAGCAGTTCGGAAGAAATCTTTTAAAGGTTAAATCATAAAATCATTTTTCTATCGTTTGAGGACGATCGCTGCCCCGGTCATACCGGATTATTTTCGATTAATCTTTCGGGTTACTAACAAATTGTCTAACTAATTGCAAAGTGACAATTCGGTCACAAAACCCCCCCTTTCATTTGAATTACTTTATTTTAACAATTGCTTACAAAGTCCTTGTGTTCGACCTCGGATTTACCAAGTCAACTATATTGCATACGATCGGGTACACTGCCCGCAAGTGTATAGTAGACAGTAGCTAGGTATTTCGTGTTTATAAATTTAAAACTAGAAATTGCACATCACTACTCATTGCAAAACCAATAACACTAACAATCATTAAAATAAATAGATCCATAATAATAACTGTCAAATAAATAAGTCTTGCAGTAGTAACCTAATAACAATAATAAAAGTAAAAGAGAGATCAAACTAATAATAGGGATATCAAAGTTACGCAGTCCTTAATGCCGCTCCTTCGAATCAACACCACGAACCCTAATTAATTTGACCTAATAATTATTTGTTGAATGATAATTGTCGTTGATAATTGATGCTCGATCTTCCGGATGATATGAAGGTATTACTAGGGTTTAGATCTGATGAAAATGGTTGATGATTATGATGATGATGATGTTAAGGATTGATGATTGATTATATGTGTGATATGGAGGTGTAAGGAAGGTTTAGATATGGTGAAAATTAATACCCTAGAAACAGCCCCCAAGTCGTCTGGAGGAAGGATGTTCGGCTCTTAGGGTTTAGGGGGGTATTTATAGGTTTAAGGCAAAACCCTAGCTGGCCGACCTACTTCCAGCGGCGCTGGGGAAGTCCCAGCGGCGCTCAAGGACTCCCAGCGACGTTGGAGGCTTTCCCAGCGGCGCTGGGGAACTCCCAGAGGCGCTTAAGATGTCCTAGCGGCGCTCATGGACTTCAGGATCACTTCCAGCGGCGCTAGAGTGAAATGAGCGGCACTGGGAGCTTCAGGTCCAACACGAAAGTTGTAGATCTTTCTCTTGCCTTTCCGTGGATAGCTTACTCGTCAGAAACGGAGTCCGTATGAAGAAATTTATGCCCAAAATACTAACACGTGGTCGTATGCTTCATGTTGGCCTCAAATTCTTCATGTTCCGCTTGCTAGTCTTCGTCCAAAAGTCTTGTGGCTTCGTGTTAAGTTGAGTAGAGACGTTTGCCTTCACTTGCACGCCTTGTGAACCTATCATAACATGTCATCCCATTAAGTACCAAAAGTTCACATTTCTTAACTAATTTAAGCATCAAAACACGACCTAATGATATGAGAGATAATCACAAAATGGACGCTCATCACTCTTTAGCCCTCTCCGGTTTATGCGGAAAAGGTTTTCTTGTCATCTTTCCGGAAACACAAGACACGCATTTGTCAAATGATTCATCATTTGATTTTAGAAGTCCTTCACGTTGAAGTCTTTCAATGCGTTTCTTGCCAACATGAGCAAGACGGCAATGCCAAAGATAAGTCGAGTCCAAACTGGGCTTGACTCGTTTGCTAACATTATACATTGAATTATCATTTGAATCACATCCATGCATACCAATTTCATAAATACCATCACAAGCAATAGCATTAAATAATGAACATTATTTCGAGAAACTGAAATACCATAATTATTAAAAACATTAATGTATCCGTTGTTATTCAACAAAGAAACTGAAATTACACTTCTAGTAATAGATGGTGCATAATGACAATTGTCTAAAACAATAACTAAACCAGTAGGTAAAACTAAATGATAGTCTTCTATTTCTTCTACAGCTGCCGGTAGACCATTGCTCACGAACAATTGTAAAGATCCCGGTTTCAGTTTCTTTCTCCTTCTAAGCCCTTGTAAAGAATTACAGATATGAGTTCCACACCCGGTGTCATAAACCCACGAATTACTGGCCGAACCAACTTGCTTCTTCTTCGCATTCAACTCAGCTAGATACTTAGGACAATTCCTCTTCCAGTGTCCCACTTCAGCACAGTGGTAACAAGTCTGGTCTTTAGCCGGATGTTCCTTTTTCGCCGGAGGGGTCTTTTTAGGTTTCGGGACGGTAGCAACTTTCTTTCCCTTACCATCGTTCTTGCCCTTAGCTCTCGGTTGTTTCCCTTTCTGGACCCTCCCCCCTTGATCGTGAGAACTTGGGGTGTAGCAGATTTCTTTGGAAGCTTTTTCTCATACTCAATCAACATGGCATGAAGTTCAGCTATGGTTTTACTCATGCTATGCATATTGTAATTGCGCACAAACTCCTCAAAGTCCTTTGAAAGAGACTTAAGGATCATGCCAATAGCAATAGGCGGATGATAAGCATAGTTCAACCTTTCCAATTGCTCAAAGTACCTCTTCATCGTGAGTACATGAGGGCTCACCGGTGTTCCATGCTCGTGTTTCAAGTCATGAAGTGTTTCAACTAGTTTAAACAATTCCACTCCAGCTTGTTTTTCATAGATAGACTTGAGTTCATTGATCATATCATACGGATTATAAGTCTCAAATTGCTTTTGAAGTTCGGGATTCATGCTCCCGAGCATCAAACAAGCAACCTCATTATGTCTATCATACAGAGCATTGTATTCAGCCAACGCTGCAGTCGTAGCATTGGCACCCGGAACAGCGGGCAACTGCTTTTCAAGGACATCCAATTTCTTCTCGGCTCTTAGAACAATTCTCAGCTGACGAAACCAGTCATTGAAGTTGGTTCCAGAAAGTTTTTCTCTTTCTAGCATCGACCTGACAGCCGATTGGTGTATGTTTTGAGAAGGATTTGTTGTTGCCATCTACAAAACAGACAGAAGTTCAAAAATCAGTATTTTCGATAATAATCCTTAAGAAATATAATTTACCCATGTTAAATTCATGTGACAATTAATTTCATTAAGGCTAGGATCCAATTGACATACCATCATTTCATCAGTTGATCTGCTAGAAATGACGTATTCAAAAGGTAAGTGACGAGCAATAATTGCATTACAAGTGCAATTCCTAGATTTATGGGACTTACAACAACAATTTAAGTGTTTTGTAAACATGTTATGTCCCATCTTATGCCACGGGTCAAGGTCTCACCGCTTGACTTGCTTTAAGTCGCCCAATTAAGAACATGTAAATAGTCTACCACCGGTCTCACGATAAGTAGTAATTTACCTTGTTAGATACAACTCACCTACGGTCTCACGTAGAGCAAAAAGCACTTGCAAGTGTTCTTAGCAAAGTGGGTGGCAAAGACTTAACTTTGAATGGGTAATGCATTTGATGTGAATCAAAGTTTATGTATGAAGACTCATGCAAATCTTCATAACATAATGTTTAATAAAATCATTTTTATAGTCTTAGCAACACAAAAGAGCTCGGTAGCTCAATTTGAACGCACAAAGAAGCGCAAAAGCAAAGGTTTGCGATAGACGCAATTAAAAACCCACTCCTTTAGGAAGCTAGCGCACTCCGACTTATACCCTCTTAGAGTTTGTTCAAATGGGTGAGCCGGTGTATCTCTTGGTTGTAAGACTCCAATTTTATTAAAACAAAATCATATTTTGATAATTCTTAGTCAAGTTTATTCTTTTCAATAAAACAATTTTGCATCACCATTTATATCACAATAAAAGAAGCAAAATAATAAACTTACTAACTATTAACTAATTAATCATGCAACGAGTTATGGAGGGACGCCTAAACATGGTCACTATGGTTAATGTATATGTCTAAGTCGGCTCCCCCTTCAAAGAAGAGGACCACATACATCAAGTTACCTTGATTGCGTAAGCCTTAAACAAACAATTAGCAAGTAATTACACATAAACATGCTGACTGGAAATTTCCAGTAGCTTCACGACCAGTTTAGACCTGTTTCTGGTCCGAATCAAGATTCGACCAAAACTACAAAGTTGTAGCCCTATGAGTTGAGCATCTACAGTCCAAAGGGAAACTCCTAACTCATTACGGTTGATTTTATATGAATTTTTTAGTGAACTAATGTCAAGCAGAAAAAATCACACGAAAAATTCACATAGTCACACAATTATCAAATAATTAACCCTAATTATTGGACCATTAAGCTAAGAAATTTATATCTAAATATCTAAGTAATAATCATAAAGAATTTTGCATGAATTCTTTATGATTTTTACTTCTATTTAACAACTTTAAATTAAAAGATACATAACATGCAATTTATATCTAATAAACATGCCAATTCACATAATCAAAACTTGCTTAGAGGGTTTCAATTAACCATTAATATAAAATAGGTTGAATTAATAAAACAAAACCCTAATTTTATTTTATTAAAATCGATTTTTAATTAAAAATAAATAAATAAAACGATTTTTAATATTTAATTATTAATTAAATTGAACCAACCCTAAACCCCCCTTCAAGTTTTGAACTTTGTAACTAATATATCACATATTAGGCTCGTGATACCACTGTTAGGATTTCATGCACATAAACCATATAACAAACACGAGTACGCAGCGGAAAGAAACGTATATGCAATACCTTTTAATTAACAAAGTAGGAATCGAATATGTACCTTTTAGCGTAAGCTTCCAATAATATTAATAATAATATGATTATTATTATTTAGGGTTTAAAGTAAAACTCTCTACGATCGCACACTTGACACCCCTATGATGTATGCTAGTACCCGATCACGAACTCACAAACCCATTGTGTTTCTACCCTAAAAGTCGAACCCTAAAACCCAAACCCCTTGAGGTTTTTTCCTTTCGGTCAAACGAACAAGAGAGGGAGAGAGAGGAGAGAATTTCACAATTGAATTTATTGTGAATGTGTGTGAAACCCTTAGAATTAGCCCTCTATATATAGGCTTAATTGTTAGGGATTTCAACTTGATGGGCAAGTAATCTCAAGGCCTAAAGCCCTTGAAATTTTCGGCCCTTCTATGTGGAATTAGGAAACAATACAAATTCCTAATTTCACTTTAATACCTCCTCTTTTAATTAATAAACACTTATTAAACATTTAACTTAGTTTATTAATCATTTCATGATCATATTAATCAATATATTACATTTAATATATTAATTAATTACATAGAGTTTACGTGTCATTTTGTGTGACCCCGTAGGCTTAAATGATACATGCGTTTATTTAACGTGATCATATTCCAACAAAATCAACATACATGTTAGGTTAAAAAAAAAGTTCAAAGCACGCCACCCAGATGCCATAACGTTCAATTCAAACGGCATCACCATGCCGATATGCCAATGCCGCACGTCCCAAATTGCCGATTAATAGGGCATGCCGATGTGTGGATTGCCGACCACATCTTTCACTTCAATGGACCATTGCGTAACAGTATGCTTGAAATGATTAATGTTTTAAATCCGTTCCATTTCACATAGTAATAACCCAAACACAATTTGAACTTTATTTGATGTTGAACCTAAAATTTTCTTTTTATTCCAAACTTTTTGATGATACTCTCATTCTTTTAACACATCTTTACATAAAATTATAACAAGTGAACCACTATTATTTATTCTGATCCATCAACTAGACCAAGTGGATTAATCAAATCCATCTAATAACCACAAAAACCCATTCCTTATAATTATTATTATTATTTTCTTAAGCAAATAAAAACAAATTTCATCACTTTTTAGCAAATTCCATTACACTCATACACACTTGTTAACCATAGTGCGGCGGAATCCGTATATTATTTGAGAGAATATGCCACGTGGACTCTTCTATACCCTTAACCATAGTTAAATTCATCTAACCCCACTCTCAAACCCTATATATATAAACACACACACACGCACACGCACACTCACTCTATTTCTCTCTCGTTAACTCCAAGAATCATCTCTCACAGTCACCAACCGAACCTATACATACACTTCTGTGTATCTATACATTTCACAAAAAAAGAAAAAAAAATTTTAAAAAATTAAAAAAGAAAAAGAAATCGTTAAATGTTACGGAAAAGATGACGACGAAGCGATTCAGTATAGGCTATGCTTTATTATTGAAAAAACAAAAGAGTTTTATTCAGGAATCGTTAGTGGATTTAGCGAAATCACGTGGAATCGATCTGATTAAGATCGATACAAACAAAGCTTTGATTGATCAAGGACCGTTCGATTGCGTACTTCACAAATTGTACGGTGACGATTGGCGTAAACAGCTCCGTGAGTATCTGATTTCTAACCCTAACGCTATTGTTATTGATTTGCCTGATGATATACAGCGTTTACATAATCGTATTTCTATGCTTGATGTTGTTTCCGAAATTCAAATTAATATGAATATGAATAAATTTGATGATGTTGAATTGAGTGAAACGGCGTCGTTTGGGATACCGAAACAAGTAGTTATACATGAACCTGAGAAATTGAGATTAGGTGAGAAGGATAAGGAAGGAATGATAGGAGGATTGAAGTTTCCGGTGATAGCGAAGCCGTTAGTGGCCGATGGAAGTGCGAAATCGCATAAGATGTTGTTGATTTTCAATAATGAAGGATTTGAGGAGTTGAAACATGCTACTGTGTTACAGGAGTTTGTGAATCATGGAGGAGTGATTTTTAAGGTGTATGTGGTAGGCAAGTATGTGAAATGTGTGAAAAGGAAGTCGTTACCGGATATTAGTGAAGAGAAGTTGGAGAGTTTGAAAGGATCGTTGTCGTTTTCACAGGTGTCGAATTTGACTAGTGATGAAAGGAATGATGATAAGTACTATTACAAGATGATAGATTTGGATATGCCGCCAATGAGTTTGATTACGAATATTGCGCGTGGGTTGAGAAAGGCGATGAAGTTGCATTTGTTTAATTTTGATGTGATTAGGGATACGAAAGTCGGGAATAGGTATCTTGTTATTGACATTAACTATTTCCCTGGGTATGCAAAGATGCCGGGTTATGAGTCTGTGCTTACTGATTTCTTTTGGGATGTTTTGAATAAGAAAGAAGCAAGGTGTTTCGACAGTGACAAGGAGTTTATGAAGTTAGTGGATAATGATGGCGGATGTGGTCAAGATGAAGGCTCGTGTACTGTTTCTTCGGCTTAGAGGGAAGCAGAATCGGAAGAGGTATAATGGTTAACGTGGAGATTGAAGGTCGAGGTCTAAGGCGATTCTTGATCTTTTTGGGTTTGTTGATCAAAAGGAGGTTTTGCTGTGGGCGAAATGACGAATGATGATCTTTAGATAGTCGTTAGTACAGGGGTTATGGATAGACTTTGGTTCTTTTACTTTTGCTTTCGCCTCCTGGCGGCAGTTTACTTGATGTTCCTTATTGATCATGTACATCTCATCGTTCACTTTGGAGATAGGTACTTTTATAAATTCTCCTTAAGTTTGTAGGAAGGTTAAGTCTCTTTACAAGGCATATTATATTCCGTGTTTTCGGAACTATTAATTGTGTGCCTTGGCAGCTTTGATCAATGAATTTTGCCTTTTGATTGATAATACTACTTGTTGCTTTTCTCAACGTAGTCTAAAGCTTTTTTACAGTTTATTTTAATCATTATTACTTGAAATGCATTGGTTTCATTCCTTAGCTTGGTAATTTTAGTTGGTTTAAGTCATTTGCTCAAGCCTCAATGTGTTGAAATTGCATTATGTGAAACCGAGGCAGCTTGCATTGATACGAATATTAAAGAGGGATTATTCCAATTGTGCATGCAATTTGTATTACTCCTATTAGACCATTTCTGATGTGCTCATAAGTTGGTAGTCTTTTTTGCCCCGGGGCACATTTTGCCATGGGGGAAGTAGGTATATGCCTATGTATATAGGATTGTTTCAATGGTACCACCCTTATCTGATACTGGTAGCCTATATTTATCTTCGTAGGGGAGCCACAGTATTAGCATTAAACATCTTTGATCAACTGCACTTATGCCACATGTCCCACTTTCAAATCTTTGTTTGGATGGTATTAAGTTGTGTTCAATTTGAATATGTCTTCTTTCAAGGCCCAATAACCGGAAAAAGTGTGGCACATTTGATTATATTTGTTCATTATTTACATTACCAGTGAAATCCAAGTAAGCTTTAAAAGTTTCTTTCCTTTTTCGTATTGTTTTGAGCCTTTGAGGTCATCATAGAGGGAAATAAATAAAGCCATTGCGTAACACTGGAGTCGTAAGTTTATGCTGTGCCTTCAGGCTACGTTACTGCTTCCATTTACACCCTGTTGTTTTAGGGGGCCCTAATGTAAGAGTAACTATAAACTGGCTTGTGTGACTGACTTCCTGTGCGTGACTCTCTTTTGCACCATTTTAGTACGAAACTTGGTTGGAAATATGGAATAAATACGTTTTATCTCTGTAGCCTCCTAAATTACAGAGCATGAAGCATGCCAAATATTTTTATTTTCAAGAAAGTAACATTCAGCATGTATTATATTTAAGCAACAAGTACTTTAATCAGTTTGCAGATACCAATAATTTCATTGGCTCTGAGCTTACACTTGCTCATAGTTTTCCACTTTTCTTGAAGCTCTATGTTTGCAAGCTTTCCGTGTTGAGAATAACCTTGTGAGTAATTCATTAGTTTTCTATACATAGCACATGCAACGTGTTTAGCCCCTTGTATGTGTCTTTGGCCTGGTCATTTTTGTATGTATTACATAGATCACTAGTGAATAAGTTCTGTTGTGACTTTCTTTCATCAATTTTCTTGTGGTACAATCTTGCTTAGGTTCTCCTTCTCAACATTGAGAGTTTTACGTCATCAAAGATCTACACGGATATATTATTATGATGGGACATGCTCAGTTGTTTCTCTCCATCTCTCTCTTTTTTTCTTTCCGTTTTATATTTATGTGTTAGGAAGAGGTAAGAAGGTATATCAGTTAGCAAGTACTTGATTCCTTGACCGCCTTACCCATAAGTTTCTCGTCTTCATAGCATAGTCCGACACCATTATAGTGTATGATATATTTACAATATAATGATACCTATTCAGAGGTTAGATGGAAAAGGCCCTTGTACAACTTCCTTGTAGTAGTTGTGACGCTTACTTTAAAATTCCCGTTGAATTGATTTTCTTTTCTTATTATCGTGGTTTTTTTTGGGTTATTTGTAAGCACAGATCTATGCACTGATATTGTTTTTTGTTTGTTTTTTTTTTTTTTTAAATTTTAAAAGCATTTGGCAAACTACACAATGATCAGCTTTAAAGTCTTTTCATATATTTGTTTCTTGGTTATGAAGAATTCTATTTCAAGATAGCTGTCATGTCGTTGTAGTGAATTTCTCAAAATTTTATTCCTTTGAAAAAGCGTTACATTGGGTAATGCGATATGATGTGCTTCTAGTCGCAATGCACTTGAAGGAACACTAGTATTTGGTTACGATCGTACATACTTGCATATTCATTTTAAGAAGGCTTCTGATACATGTTCCAATATAATTAGGATGATGATCTTTTACCAAACAATGTCTTGATTATCTGTTATGTGTTTTTTTGTGATGCCATGAATATGCTTAACCGTGTTTATCTTTGACCATGTGACGAGCCGGAAAACAGGCTTGTTTCAATATTTATGTTGAAATATACCAGTTGTGAACTCTTCATAGTTCAGTTTGTTTAGTGTGGTTACTGCTAAAACTGAGAAAAATTAGAGAAGTCCATGGAGGCAAAGTTTATTGTCATTTTGTTATATGTGACTATTATATGTATATTGTAGTTGGGGTTATGTTTTTGTTGTAGCATGCGTTATGCTCATTATCAGTGGCTTGGTCTGTATTCTTGGTCATCGGTTTTGTGTTAGTCCTATGCATTTAGTGAACTAGATAGATGCATAATGTATTAGCCTATTAGGTCACATTTATATGGTGCGAGAAGTTACGAGCTGTCAAAGTAGCTACAGCTTGAGGATCGCCTATAGTATAAGTGAGGAGAACTTCCACTCTGACACTGCAACTTTCACTTTTTTGTCGATGGCACACTTTTAGCCTTTTGACTCCTACTCTTAGCCATCATATGCCGTTCAGATCCTGTTGCACAAAATTCATTTCTCCTGTTGCACACAAGATGGATCTCTTCCGTCAAGCTCCCATGAATAGATTATATGCAATAATGCAAACTTTCTGCTTGATTGAGTGCCTAGTGTTTTTGTGGCATTACTAATTATGTGATATTGTGCAAGCCTATGTATGGCATCTGAGGAGTCATAATACTAGCAGTAACCAGCTTTAATCAACTGTGTTTGTTCCACAACCAGCTACTTTTATGGTGGATGGTATTTTATTTTTCCATGTGGGTTGGGACCCTTTTCACTTTTGCATGACTGACTTCGTAGTCACATTAGTCATTTGGAGTAGTATGCTCACGTGTTGAATGATTTTATTTTCAAACAACATACAGTATGACCCTCAAATATCAGGAAGCAGACAGCACTAGGATCACTTGGAAGGTTTTGAGGTTAATTGTTCATTATTGGGTACTTATATTCAGCTTTTGTAAGCCCTTCCTACTGAGAAGATATACTTTCTCATTTCGACTATTGTTTTGTGCCAATGCGACTAATTTTATCTTTTGTTTGTGTTTTAACTGGGATAAATAATTGGTATACTTTTTATCATTGCTGTGGTTCATTTTGCGCCAAGTGACACTCGAATATACTTTCTTTAAATAGCATTTGGAAACCAACACAGTGATCAGTTTTTTGTCATCTTGTTATATTTGTGCTTCTTGGCTTTGAAGTGTTCCATTGTATGATATATGTTGTTTTTGTATGGGGACTTCACTTGATACCAATAGTTTGTTATGATCATATAGGCTTAGATTTTTCATTTCTAAACTTGTGATACATGTCCCAGTATAATTAGGAATGTGTATGCATTAGCACTTGAAAGAATGTTTGCAACTTGTAGTCTAACTCCAATTCAACTTAACAGAGTTAAAAGTAGGTCTGCCTAACGGTTCGGTTAATTAGAAATTTTGAAACATTTTTTCGGGTTCGGTTATCTTCTTTTACTAACCAAAACAGAACCGCACTAGGCGCCCCAAAAATTTGTTCAGTTTAGAGTTGAGACAAGTTGTAAAGCAATATATAGAAATCAATTCAATGCCACATGTATAAATCAGGTATCTGATTCTTTGTTCTAAATTTTGTTTTTGTTTTGTCCAAATGTACATAGATCTATAATTCATACAAATTGATCACAGTGTAATGCCCATTAACACCAATGTTTGAAGGAAAACAATTTATCTAAACAACCAAGAAACGTAGAGACATAACTATATAACATCATATTTTGTCTGTTATTTCCGCTCCAGAAAAGAAGCGGGTTATCTGCATGATGCTTCATTGTAATTTAAGGATCTCTAATGAAACCCTGCAAGCAACACCTGTAGATGCAAGTGAATTGCAAAGTGCGTAATGAACAAATGTCGTCCTTGTTTCCTGCAATTTAGATTTGATTGTGTGATTCTCAATCCTGACAGATATATCTACTAGAACGTAACAAAAAAAGAAAAAAAAAGACCGAAAAGAAAGCAAAGCAGCATTGTAGGTGACAAAGATCTTTAAAAGAGTAGAATATAGTTTTTCAAAACCCATTACATTCTACACAATGTCTCAAAACCATTACATTCTAACACCTACGATTCCAACCATTTAGCAGTAATTCATTCAAGATTCCCACAAAAAGTTGTGCACTGTCGTATCAAAGTAGATAACCGAAAGGTGCATAATCTCTTGATGTGCTAGATCCTACTTGTTACGACATGCATAATTGAAAAAATAAAATTACCTATGAAGAATCGGGTATCTACTGATTCTTCTTTAGCTTAGAAGCTGTAAATGTGGTCTTACGATCCTGACTGTTAGTTCTTATTATAAAAAGAACCGTTTCTACAAGCATGCCCAAGACCAATCCAAGTATCCCTCCAGCAGCATGCTGAAAATAAGTCAAGACAAAATATAGTATTGATTATAACAGTATTTTGAGTTTGTGTTCAATGGTGCCTGAATAAACAAGAAAGTGAAACCATTGTTTTAGTACCATTACTGGACTATGGCCAAACAATGCTCTGAATGTATAATATCCAACCAAATAGCATGTAAACATCGTAAGAGCGACATGTAAACCTGAAAAAAGGTTCAAGATTGATATTAGATGTACAAAACCCAGAGCAATATTTGTTTAGCACAACTACCATTAAGTCAACTTATTTCTTAATGCCCTTTTACTATTAGATTATATCATGTTCTTATAACCTTTTGCCCCCACAACATACGTTTCAACAAAGAGATGAATATTTTGAGACATTTGTCCTTAATAAGCTTTAAACACTAATAAACTAATCAAGCCACCATCGTTTCATGACCAAGAAGTAAAGATTCACGAGTAAAACGTGCTTAGAGGTACATAGACTAGATAAATAACTTCAATAGAACAATGCTGAAAGGTGTTCAATTTTATACGACAAAGTCAAATGGATCTCGTTCCCCGCAACGTACAAAGATAGTATAATTCTCTTCAATTTATCATTTATTGCATTCACATTACAGGTGGCGATACGGGTAGGTCACATGTGCTGGGTAGTGGGGCGTATAAAAATCTGGTGGTCAAAATGCAATTTGTTTTAAGTGAGCCGAAATGAGTTAGGTTTGACCAGAGCCACTTCTCAGCCTTCTGCTTTTAAATTTGATGAATAATTATTGTGTTAAATACAAGTACAAAAACCATTTTATTACAATAACAATATACATCTCCAATTAAATGATCATTTCTTCTTTTTTTTGGTAAGACATAAAAACTCTCACACACATCTACAATGAGGTTTGAACCCACAACCTTCGGTTGGGACACTCTTGATACCACATGGCTAATGCTCTATAGGATTTTAAAATGAGAACTTTGAAGAGTTTTATGCATTTTTAATACACTTTGGGTAAATTTTGGCCCGTTTCCATCTTAGGAATATTTGTCAATTTTGACCCATTACAGAAAACTTATAACTCAAATCAACACATTTGGCCATTACCCCAAAATGAGTTGAATTGCCACCACTACTTAGCATGTACTCTGCATTTACCACCCAAAATAATGTTTAGAAAAAAGAAAGGATTTTAGCATCAAGGACCCCAGGTGGTATAAGGAAAAGTTTTTAGCAACACAAATCATTCAAAGGGTGTCTCATTTTTCAAACAGCAAAAAAGGAACACAAAAATAGTTACAGAAAGAAACTCACCAAAGCCTATTTGATCCTTGTATGAAGAAAACGGCTCACTTTCATCCCTTTTTGGTGTAATATCCTTCACCAGCTCCCTATATGCTTTCCTTTCGGCC
Organism: Erigeron breviscapus; assembly: GCA_034093135.1. Taxonomy (NCBI): domain Eukaryota; kingdom Viridiplantae; phylum Streptophyta; class Magnoliopsida; order Asterales; family Asteraceae; genus Erigeron; species Erigeron breviscapus. The sequence goes on from CM067174.1 coordinate 77,290,364, forward strand.
GCTTCCTCAAATTTCCTTAGCCTTGCTTTCAACTCCTCACTCTACAAATGTATATAAATCAACAAGATTATAAATCATCCATTATTACGAGTCACTATCCATGAATATAAAAATCGAACTTTAGTAGTGTTCAAATGTACATATCTAAACAACTATTGTAAATCAACATAAATGTAGTCAAGTCATTCGTTACAACTATCTCCAGAGTTATAGTTCTTGCAATTCACAACTACCCCTTCTCCAAAGATGAGCATTACTATATTCAAGAATCAAGATAGAATTTTACCAAACACCAACCAATCACCGGAAACCAAAATCGTGATAATCCCCTATAAACATATCCAAACACATTATCGATACACGAGTATTGGCCTCTTGGGATTGCACTTTTTTAATCTTATGCTCATGGTTAAGAACTCATAAAGTAAACACCAATATGGACCCTATATATAAGTTCCTATCTCAGCTTTCATAAAAGTGTAAAACCACCAACTGTTTAGCATTTAAAAAACTGAATAAGCTAATAAGCCCTGAACAAAATTACGCAATCTCAAACACCCTCAAAGTTTTGTGCTTCATTTTTACTTAGCGACAAGTATTTAACACGCCTTTACACAATTTTCCACAACAGGCCTCGAAACCACAACCTATAACTCCACAGATCAAAAACTTTAAGTTGTATAGCTTCTATACTTTCTTTATATCAATAGCCCGTCCCTATAAGCCGTTCAAAAAAAAAAGGTCCCTATGAGGGTAGCCTAGTGGCCAGAGACCTGCAACATAAAAGCGGAATTCAGGTTCGAGTTCAAATCTGTCCAATGTCCCTTATAACCGTAATTTATCTTCTCTCATGTTGGTCACGGACCGGTCGGTGGGGGACGAGTCCATAAAACATAATCTATTTATAACAATAACCTAGTTACAATAAACTCTACTGAATTAACAATCCTATCTCAAAATTACAATTAAAGTTTACAACTTTATTCGCCACAATTCAAAAACAAACAAAACCCAACAATAAATATGAATAATAATAATAATAATAATGAAAACTTTTTTAATTACAGCTTACCTTTTCACGAGGTTGTGGGCTGTTAAGGATAAAGTGCGACCCGGATAACAGGGATCGTAAATCGGGTCGTGTTGAAGGATCGGATGCGACCCAGATGGAGCGGAAAGAGTTGTAAGGGACAGAGGAAGTGGGTTGGTGAGATAGAGATGAGGCGAGTTCACGGAGGTGTGAAGAGAGGTGGGCGTTGTTTGTTGACGTGGCTAGAAATGATTGGATGGTTTCTGTTTTTGAGAGTGTTAGTCCGGTGGTGGTGGTGGTGGTGTGGTCGTCGGTCATTGTGGCGGGGATTGGGATCACGGTGGTGGCCGGAACAACAGTGAGAGGTGATGTTATTTTTAGCTTCGGGTTTGATTATTGGATTTTTATTGTAAACTAGAGTTTAACTTTGGGAACTAATATAGTTTTATCATCTTTACTTTTTTCGAACAATAATTAACATTTTCGGATTAGTTTTTTGTTACTTTTGTGTTGGACCATATGAGTCGACTATTACGAGTCGATTCGATTTGCACCAAAAACGAGTCGACTCGTTAAGTGACTCGTTTTTGTTCAGACTCTTACGAGTCGCTGTGTGAACTTGGACCGAGTCACGAGTCGCAAACTTATAACTATTGTAGTTTGATATATAGGTTATATACTATATTTTTTGATACATTATTTTGTGTGTTATCTATGTAGTTTTGATCGTTTTATTGCGAATATGGAGATAAATAGTAAGTTTATGATACAAAACTATTAAAAATGTATATTTTGATAAATCTATTAAGATAATGAACTTATATTTTGTTTCTAAAGACGTCATATATATATAATTATACTATATTATGTAGATATTTACAAATGTCCTGACTCTTACGAGTCGAATCACGAGTCAAAAAATCATGTTTTCAAGTCGAGTCAAAAGTTACGAGTCAACAACTATGGTTGGATCAATAAGTCCTCTTTATATGACACCGTTTTCTTTTCAACTTTACTACCATATATCAATACACCAAAAAACAAACCTTTTTTTTATTATAAAAGAATTCTACACAATTATTTTTCTTATATACAACAATATATAACAGATAGTTGTATTGTAAAATTATATGATGTATATTTTGTGTATGGTAAAAATGTATTGCGTAAGAATCACTATCTTTATCATAAATTCATCTTCATCTCATCCTCAATTAAAAAACTATAAACTCACGTATACATACATTCTCTTTCCTCATTCTCAAATAACAAAAACATATAAAACTCACACACACATTTGCCACATGGGCCCAACCCCACCTCCAGGGACGGTTCTACAATGGGGGCAGTTGGGGCAATTGCCCCCATTCTAATTTTGATACAATGTAATTTTTTAGAGGTATATTTGAAATAAATAGATAGAAAATACATACAAATGAATACAAACAAATGTCATCGTCGTTGTCAAAAGCTTCTTCTTTGTAAGTACGTTATTTATGTCGGAAGCATTAGTATTGAGATAAATTCTCTATCGGTAGATTAAAAATCTTGAGTTGTTTTGATTTTTAATAGAGTTGAAAAAGAGAGGTTGAAGAAGGGTGGAGATTTCCTTAAGTTAGAGGTTAGTTAAGGGGTAAAGTTAGAAGGTTAATGAAGAAAGTGTTTTCTTTGTTTGGATAAATGTATTATACATTAATATAGTATAACAGCTGTACGTGAAGATGTTTTTTTTTCCAAATTATTAATATAATAGTCATCACAATAGTCATGTAAAAAATATATGTACAGGCTAAATTGTATATCATTGCTCCAAAATTGCAAAGACCAATGTTCATGTAAAAGATAAGATATTTCCATAACTGACACTCACCTGTGCTAAACTTAGCCTTCTCAACACCGATCGTTGATAATCTGACTAAACCCGACGTTAACGAAATTCTTTGGAGTCCATTTTTTCTATTTACGGGTCAGGGCCCATTTAAAAAAAAAAATTTCCCTGAAGATGGATCTAATAAATATAACAAACGACTCTTAAATTTGCCCCCTCACAAAAAATATTCTGGCTCCATCCTGCCCACCTCGTTCAACGATTTCCAAAATGAGACAACGTATGGCGACGGTCTATCATGACAATATGGTACCAAATACCAATGGCATCCACTCACGACGAGGATGATGAGCAAAATAATAAAGAGCTTAGGGAAGAGTCTAATGTAATAATATCTTTTTGAACTAATCTTTTACAAGGTATAAATTTGTATATCATCTTAAATGAAGGTTGTGTTGTCGACATATTCAAGTTAGGTGAAAATCCGCATACCTAATTTTTTCCACCTAACTTAGATATGTAACAACACCAACTTCACTTTTTTTATAGTTAAATCATGAAATTATACGTTTAAATAACTCATATTATTTAGTACAAATCATAACATAACAACCAGAGTAAAATAATAACATGCGGAAGTTTTTCAAAATGACTTTAATTACGGAAGCATCAGAGGCAAACAACGTATCAATGAAAATAAACTAGAAGGACACCTGTACGTTGCGACAGTTTAGGGTGTCGCTGGTGAGTGGTGATAGTCGAGTGGTCATGGCGACGATGGAGGGGTTGGTTTTAGGTTCGAATATGTTTTGTGTGTGAGAGAGACAAAAGTGTGTAATTGGAAAATATGGTTGGGGCTCGGAATATTAAGAGTTAGAGACAATTTGGGGGTTTATGACACCATTTGGATGTGCGGTGATTGAGGTTGCAAAACATACAAGTGTCAAATATGAAACTAAGTGTGTTGATATTGGACAAGAGTTTCTCTCATTTTCTTCTCTTTTTTGAAGGGAACTTGAGAAGTATGTGGTGGACTCTATTGAAACGGATTTGAAAGTTTTGTGCAAGATATTGGTGCAATTGCTACTACTTATATATTTAGCAGAGGGGCCAAAGAGTATCTAGGTTTCCTACTATGTTTTTGTAAACTTTTTAATAAAAATGATGTTTATTATTTTTTTTGAAAGGTGTGGATCATTTGCTCGTAACATGGGATCTAACTTGGAGGACTTTATTGTGAAATTCCTTTAAATGTTCTTCCCATGTCTCGAACTCGAGACCTCCAGCATATAAAGCTGGTGCTCAACCACTAAGCTATGATGAGAAGTATCGATGTTTATTATTAATACTATTATTATTATTATCAAAAAAATAAAATAATTATTATATAATAATAATAAAATATAATAAAATAATAATTAATAATAATAATAATAATAATTAATAATAATAATAATAGTTAAAAAATAAATTCAAGAGTATCTTAAAGGTCATTTGCTTTTGTGATGGTGGGCAATATGAAAGAATAAGAATAATATTGTCTTTAACGATAACATATTGTCTAGCATCGATGTTTATATTTTTCATAATAATAATAATTATCGTAGTAAGAAAGATAGTTTAATTTGACTCTCATGGCATGTTTATCTTAACCACCTCTTGTAATTTCATAATTTTTTAATATCTTAAAAATCTTTCACCAAAAGTTCGGTATTATAAATAGTAAAATAAAATCTGACTGTTCAAAAGAAAAAATTAAAAAAAGAAACTAAAATAGAAGAAGTGGAGGGAGGGATCGTGTAAATTAAAAATAAATAAATTGAATTCGAGTATGTATATCTAGGAGTCGCGTCGATTCGATATAATGGTGTTTGGGCCGGTAGTAGCTTGCCTTCTCCCTCTATATAAAGCAAAACGACCCCAAATTTGAAGCGAAAGAAATATATGTACTACGCACGAGTAACGACTTTGGATCCGTAGGAAGTTTGGTTTTTTGTACATCAGGTCCCTCCCTCCCTCCCTAACTTTGCATTCCCTAACTATTAATATTGATATTAATATTACATAAGGGTGAGTTATTTTGAGAACCACTAAAAAAAAACGCGAGAACCAATCTCAGCCCTCCATTCATCAAGATCAGGAAGGACATGTTTGTCATTATGAAAAATCAATATTTTGTCCAGCTCTCTCTCTTTCTCTCTCCTCTTATTAAATTAATAAAATATCTAATTCATTAAAAAACTTTTATCTCACAAACCGTACATTGTTAGACGGAAAAAAAAGCATGGGTAGTCTTGAAATTTCGTCCTCTTTCATTAGAGATGCAATTCGATATACTTTTGAAGACTTTTTAAATTTCGTTTTTTTTTCTTTTTTTTTCTTTTTTTTTTTTTTTTTTTTTTTTGAAAGGTGTGGATCATTTGCTCGTAACATGGGATCTAACTTGGAGGACTTTATTGTGAAATTCCTTTAAATGTTCTTCCCATGTCTCGAACTCGAGACCTCCAGCATATAAAGCTGGTGCTCAACCACTAAGCTATGATGAGAAGTATCGATGTTTATTATTAATACTATTATTATTATTATCAAAAAAATAAAAATAAAAAGAATAATAATAAAATAATAATAATAATAATAGAATAAAAAGATAATAATAATAATAATAATAGTTAAAAAATGGTAAGAAATTCAAGAGTATCTTAAAGGTCATTTGCTTTTGTGATGGTGGGCAATATGAAAGAATAAGAATAATATTGTCTTTAACGATAACATATTGTCTAGCATCGATGTTTATATTTTTCATAATAATAATAATTATCGTAGTAAGAAAGATAGTTTAATTTGACTCTCATGGCATGTTTATCTTAACCACCTCTTGTAATTTCATAATTTTTTAATATCTTAAAAATCTTTCACCAAAAGTTCGGTATTATAAATAGTAAAATAAAATCTGACTGTTCAAAAGAAAAAATTAAAAAAAGAAACTAAAATAGAAGAAGTGGAGGGAGGGATCGTGTAAATTAAAAATAAATAAATTGAATTCGAGTATGTATATCTAGGAGTCGCGTCGATTCGATATAATGGTGTTTGGGCCGGTAGTAGCTTGCCTTCTCCCTCTATATAAAGCAAAACGACCCCAAATTTGAAGCGAAAGAAATATATGTACTACGCACGAGTAACGACTTTGGATCCGTAGGAAGTTTGGTTTTTTGTACATCAGGTCCCTCCCTCCCTCCCTAACTTTGCATTCCCTAACTATTAATATTGATATTAATATTACACTATCTATATAAGGGTGAGTTATTTTGAGAACCACTAAAAAAAAACGCGAGAACCAATCTCAGCCCTCCATTCATCAAGATCAGGAAGGACATGTTTGTCATTATGAAAAATCAATATTTTGTCCAGCTCTCTCTCTTTCTCTCTCCTCTTATTAAATTAATAAAATATCTAATTCATTAAAAAACTTTTATCTCACAAACCGTACATTGTTAGACGGAAAAAAAAGCATGGGTAGTCTTGAAATTTCGTCCTCTTTCATTAGAGATGCACTCGATATACTTTTGAAGACTTTTTAAATGTCGTTTTTTTTCCCATCACGTTCATCCTACACATGTGTAGGACAAGTAGAAACCACTAAAAGGTTCATCCTACACATGTGTAGGACAAGTGAAAACCACAAAAAGATTCATCCTACAAATGTGTAGGACAAGTGGAAACCACTAAAAGGTTCATTTAATATATACTTTCGACGACTTTTTAATTCAGAGGGCGGATGGATACGGTACGGGCGGTAGCCCTTAGTCGAACGGGCGTTGCCCGTTCAGGGGGGCTTCGCCCTTCTCGGTAGGCTACCTCGAGGCATTTATAAAGGGGTTGGAAGTCGGACGCATTTGGGAATGATTTGGATTTGATGGGCGGCGATCCATGAGATGGTGGTGGTTGGATACGGTACGGGTGGCAACCCTTAGTCGAACGAGCGTTGTCCGTTCAGGGGGGCTTCGCCCTTCTCGGTAGGCTACCTCGAGGCATTTATAAAGGGGTTGGAAGTCGGACGCATTTGGGAATGATTTGGATTTGATGGGCGGCGATCCATGAGATGGTGGTGGTTGGATACGGTACGGGTGGCAACCCTTAGTCGAACGGGCGTTGCCCGTTCAGGGGGGCTTCGCCCTTCTCGGTAGGCTACCTCGAGGCATTTATAAAGGGGTTGAAAGCCGGACGCATTTGGGAATGGTTTGGATTTGATGGGCGGCGATCCATGAGATGGTGGTGGTTGGATACGGTACGGGTGGTAGCCCTTAGTCGAACGGGCGTTGCCCGTTCAGGGGGGCTTCGCCCTTCTCGGTAGGCTACCTCGAGGCATTTATAAAGGGGTTGGAAGTCGGACGCATTTGGGAATGATTTGGATTTGATGGGCGGCGATCCATGAGATGGTGGTGGTTGGATACGGTACGGGTGGTAGCCCTTAGTCGAACGGGCGTTGCCCGTTCAGGGGGGCTTCGCCCTTCTCGGTAGGCTACCTCGAGGCATTTATAAAGGGGTTGGAAGTCGGACGCATTTGGGAATGATTTGGATTTGATGGGCGGCGATCCATGAGATGGTGGTGGTTGGATACGGTACGGGTGGTAACCCTTAGTCGAACGGGCGTTGCCCGTTCAGGGGGGCTTCGCCCTTCTCGGTAGGCTACCTCGAGGCATTTATAAAGGGGTTGGAAGTCGGACGCATTTGGGAATGATTTGGATTTGATGGGCGGCGATCCATGAGATGGTGGTGGTTGGATACGGTACGGGTGGTAGCCCTTAGTCGAACGGGCGTTGCCCGTTCAGGGGGGCTTCGCCCTTCTCGGTAGGCTACCTCGAGGCATTTATAAAGGGGTTGGAAGTCGGACGCATTTGGGAATGATTTGGATTTGATGGGCGGCGATCCATGAGATGGTGGTGGTTGGATACGGTACGGGTGGTAGCCCTTAGTCGAACGGGCGTTGCCCGTTCAGGGGGGCTTCGCCCTTCTCGGTAGGCTACCTCGAGGCATTTATAAAGGGGTTGAAAGCCGGACGCATTTGGGAATGGTTTGGATTTGATGGGCGGCGATCCATGAGATGGTGGTGGTTGGATACGGTACGGGTGGTAGCCCTTAGTCGAACGGGCGTTGCCCGTTCAGGGGGGCTTCGCCCTTCTCGGTAGGCTACCTCGAGGCATTTATAAAGGGGTTGGAAGTCGGACGCATTTGGGAATGATTTGGATTTGATGGGCGGCGATCCATGAGATGGTGGTGGTTGGATACGGTACGGGTGGTAGCCCTTAGTCGAACGGGCGTTGCCCGTTCAGGGGGGCTTCGCCCTTCTCGGTAGGCTACCTCGAGGCATTTATAAAGGGGTTGGAAGTCGGACGCATTTGGGAATGATTTGGATTTGATGGGCGGCGATCCATGAGATGGTGGTGGTTGGATACGGTACGGGCGGTAGCCCTTAGTCGAACGGGCGTTGCCCGTTCAGGGGGGCTTCGCCCTTCTCGGTAGGCTACCTCGAGGCATTTATAAAGGGGTTGAAAGCCGGACGCATTTGGGAATGGTTTGGATTTGATGGGCGGCGATCCATGAGATGGTGGTGGTTGGATACGGTACGGGTGGTAGCCCTTAGTCGAACGGGCGTTGCCCGTTCAGGGGGGCTTCGCCCTTCTCGGTAGGCTACCTCGAGGCATTTATAAAGGGGTTGAAAGCCGGACGCATTTGGGAATGGTTTGGATTTGATGGGCGGCGATCCATGAGATGGTGGTGGTTGGATACGGTACGGGTGGTAGCCCTTAGTCGAACGGGCGTTGCCCGTTCAGGGGGGCTTCGCCCTTCTCGGTAGGCTACCTCGAGGCATTTATAAAGGGGTTGAAAGCCGGACGCATTTGGGAATGGTTTGGATTTGATGGGCGGCGATCCATGAGATGGTGGTGGTTGGATACGGTACGGGTGGTAGCCCTTAGTCGAACGGGCGTTGCCCGTTCAGGGGGGCTTCGCCCTTCTCGGTAGGCTACCTCGAGGCATTTATAAAGGGGTTGAAAGCCGGACGCATTTGGGAATGGTTTGGATTTGATGGGCGGCGATCCATGAGATGGTGGTGGTTGGATACGGTACGGGTGGTAGCCCTTAGTCGAACGGGCGTTGCCCGTTCAGGGGGGCTTCGCCCTTCTCGGTAGGCTACCTCGAGGCATTTATAAAGGGGTTGAAAGCCGGACGCATTTGGGAATGGTTTGGATTTGATGGGCGGCGATCCATGAGATGGTGGTGGTTGGATACGGTACGGGTGGTAGCCCTTAGTCGAACGGGCGTTGCCCGTTCAGGGGGGCTTCGCCCTTCTCGGTAGGCTACCTCGAGGCATTTATAAAGGGGTTGAAAGCCGGACGCATTTGGGAATGGTTTGGATTTGATGGGCGGCGATCCATGAGATGGTGGTGGTTGGATACGGTACGGGTGGCAACCCTTAGTCGAACGGGCGTTGCCCGTTCAGGGGGGCTTCGCCCTTCTCGGTAGGCTACCTCAATTTATGATTGTGATGAAATCGCCGTTTAGGGTATGGACCTAGGCTGCTATCTCTTACTAATAATAATAATAATAATAATTGTGTTTAATTATATAATTTGATTTGATTATATTCTTCTTCCTATCTATATAGAAGGGTATAGAAACTCATGACAAATTTATTATGAAAAAAGTGAATATAACCTAAACAATGAAACTCCACATACTAATTTTTTTTAAATTTTGGTTAACGAATAAATAATTAGGAATAGGCCTCATGTATTTTATGAATTGAAAAAATAGTTTACGTTAGGTGCCGGTGACTCAGTGAGCCTTATATTCCCATCTCCGTATATATATATATATATATATATATATATATATTATAACCGGCAAAATAAATTTTGGATGGTAGAGGTTATGAATTCCATCTTTGCAAGGTAGGAGCTCTTTTTTATTTTAGATAAAACTTGAAAGCAACTTTTTTACCTTAGGTAACGTAGAAGGATTCTACATGTAGAGTTGTAGAATGCTGCCTACAACTTTACATCTCAACCTCCCCTTAAGCCATTGAAAGCATTGTACTTAGTTACTATATATTTCCTTGCTATTTGCTAATGTAAATAGTATAGTTTTTATCAATGCATTGTACTTAGTTACTATATATTTCCTTGCTATTTGCTAATGTAAATAGTATAGTTTTTATCGTTGAAAGCATTGTACTTAGTTACTATATATTTCCTTGCTATTTGCTAATGTAAATAGTATAGTTTTTATCGGAATGCATTGTACTTAGTTACTATATATTTCCTTGCTATTTGCTAATGTAAATAGTATAGTTTTTATCGTTGAAAGCATTGTACTTAGTTACTATATATTTCCTTGCTATTTGCTAATGTAAATAGTATAGTTTTTATCGTTGAAAGCATTGTACTTAGTTACTATATATTTCCTTGCTATTTGCTAATGTAAATAGTATAGTTTTTATCGGAATGCATTGTACTTAGTTACTATATATTTCCTTGCTATTTGCTAATGTAAATAGTATAGTTTTTATCGTTGAAAGCATTGTACTTAGTTACTATATATTTCCTTGCTATTTGCTAATGTAAATAGTATAGTTTTTATCGGAATGCATTGTACTTAGTTACTATATATTTCCTTGCTATTTGCTAATGTAAATAGTATAGTTTTTATCGTTGAAAGCATTGTACTTAGTTACTATATATTTCCTTGCTATTTGCTAATGTAAATAGTATAGTTTTTATCATTGAAAGCATTGTACTTAGTTACTATATATTTCCTTGCTATTTGCTAATGTAAATAGTATAGTTTTTATCAATGCAGCTATAGGATATTCATCTGGCAATATTAAAACAGGATTTAAGGTATCCTGATTATTATGAAGATACAACTAGTATAGTTTCTCAACCTCCCCTTAAGCCATTGAAAGCATTGTACTTAGTTACTATATATTTCCTTGCTATTTGCTAATGTAAATAGTATAGTTTTTATCAATGCATTGTACTTAGTTACTATATATTTCCTTGCTATTTGCTAATGTAAATAGTATAGTTTTTATCGTTGAAAGCATTGTACTTAGTTACTATATATTTCCTTGCTATTTGCTAATGTAAATAGTATAGTTTTTATCGGAATGCATTGTACTTAGTTACTATATATTTCCTTGCTATTTGCTAATGTAAATAGTATAGTTTTTATCGTTGAAAGCATTGTACTTAGTTACTATATATTTCCTTGCTATTTGCTAATGTAAATAGTATAGTTTTTATCGGAATGCATTGTACTTAGTTACTATATATTTCCTTGCTATTTGCTAATGTAAATAGTATAGTTTTTATCATTGAAAGCATTGTACTTAGTTACTATATATTTCCTTGCTATTTGCTAATGTAAATAGTATAGTTTTTATCAATGCAGCTATAGGATATTCATCTGGCAATATTAAAACAGGATTTAAGGTATCCTGATTATTATGAAGATACAACTAGTATAGTTTCTCAACCTCCCCTTAAGCCATTGAAAGCATTGTACTTAGTTACTATATATTTCCTTGCTATTTGCTAATGTAAATAGTATAGTTTTTATCAATGCATTGTACTTAGTTACTATATATTTCCTTGCTATTTGCTAATGTAAATAGTATAGTTTTTATCGTTGAAAGCATTGTACTTAGTTACTATATATTTCCTTGCTATTTGCTAATGTAAATAGTATAGTTTTTATCAAAACCATCAAGTTTCAAAATCCTCCTTGTTTTCTTCGGGAATTGAAAATAGTTCCAGGAGAAGAGGACGTTTTTTTGGAAATCGATGATGCCCCCGGTCTTCAGTCGTTTTATTATTACAGCTCAGGATCCTCATCACAGAGTAAGCCTCTGCCCTTCAACTTGGATGCACTACGAGGATGCGTGACACACTTATACGTAGATGGTGTATTTATGGACAAGTCTTTTTTCAACACTATCAACTTGAAGTTCCCTTTCCTCGAGAGTATGTTCATTGGAATTAATTTTCCGGGTAAGAAGAGTTTCGTTATCACAAGCGCTTCAATGAAGACGTTGACCATAGACATGTGGGTGGAAAGGTCGATGGACATACAAGTTTATGCTCCAAAATTACTTACTCTCAATTTTGAAGGTTGGAATATGGTACCTCATGATCGCGTCTGGTTCACAGAATGTTTTTGATTTTTTGAAGATTCAAGTGAGGGACGGAATGAAATTCCTTCCCCCATCCCCAAGGAATGGAGATTCCATCAAATGAATGAATGTTTACATTCCAATGGAATGTGATTCCTCCGTCTTTAACCAACCAAACACGCTAATAAATGGAATTCAATTCCAATTCCATCAGATTCCATCAAATGAATGAATGTTTACATTCCAATGGAATGTGATTCCTCCGTCTTTAACCAACCAAACACGCTAATAAATGGAATTCAATTCCAATTCCCTCAGATTCCATCAAATGAATGAATGTTTACATTCCAATGGAATGTGATTCCTCCGTCTTTAACCAACCAAACACGCTAATAAATGGAATTCAATTCCAATTCCATCAGATTCCATCAAATGAATGAATGTTTACATTCCAATGGAATGTGATTCCTCCGTCTTTAACCAACCAAACACGCTAATAAATGGAATTCAATTCCAATTCCATCAGATTCCATCAAATGAATGAATGTTTACATTCCAATGGAATGTGATTCCTCCGTCTTTAACCAACCAAACACGCTAATAAATGGAATTCAATTCCAATTCCATCAGATTCCATCAAATGAATGAATGTTTACATTCCAATGGAATGTGATTCCTCCGTCTTTAACCAACCAAACACGCTAATAAATGGAATTCAATTCCAATTCCCTCAGATTCCATCAAATGAATGAATGTTTACATTCCAATGGAATGTGATTCCTCCGTCTTTAACCAACCAAACACGCTAATAAATGGAATTCAATTCCAATTCCCTCAGATTCCATCAAATGAATGAATGTTTACATTCCAATGGAATGTGATTCCTCCGTCTTTAACCAACCAAACACGCTAATAAATGGAATTCAATTCCAATTCCCTCAGATTCCATCAAATGAATGAATGTTTACATTCCAATGGAATGTGATTCCTCCGTCTTTAACCAACCAAACACGCTAATAAATGGAATTCAATTCCAATTCCATCAGATTCCATCAAATGAATGAATGTTTACATTCCAATGGAATGTGATTCCTCCGTCTTTAACCAACCAAACACGCTAATAAATGGAATTCAATTCCAATTCCCTCAGATTCCATCAAATTCTGTGAACCAAACGCGACCTTAGTATCTCGTATCTGTAAAAATCTTATTATGAATCCAGATTATCAACAATCAACCAAGAACAAACCCTAAAATTATTATGATTAAGTAATAGAGATTATTATTATTACAACCAGATCGAAATAATCATCAATATGATGATTATAATACAGAAAATATATATATATCGATATGATATATATATATATATATATAGATATATGAATACAATATTGAGAGAGAATAATGAATCGGAAAAATAAGCAGCAGAATAATAAGGGTTGTTAACCCTAATTTTGTGAGATAAGTGTGTATATATACATAAGGCTGGCATAACAGGTCACACGAAACCTGTTAAGACACGAACCTGTTAAGGTCGAATACGAACACGACCTGTTAAGAATTCGTGTCATTTTTCATGGACACGAACACGACAGGAAAATTAACAGGTGCACCTGTTAAGGACCTGTTAACAACCTGTTAACACACATTCTATATAAGTCTAATCTTAATGTATATAGTTTAATAAAAAAACGGGAAAATTAGCAACAACACCACATGAACATATGAAAGCAGAAATTTACATCTGGAAGTAAAAGATGATCTAAAACCATAACAAAAAAAATGCAAACCACCGATGTCTAATACACTCTTTTCTTTCTTATCATGGTCTGGATACTACATACTTTAACAAAATCATCAACAATACAAAAATTGTGAAAGTCTTTCTTTCTTCTCTGTTCTACAAATCTAATACTAAAGAAACGAAATATAGATACATAGATTGGAGCCCGTCTTATAAGAAAAGAATATATGCTAATATAGATACATACAAACCGATATCTAATAATCTAAACACCATAGATTCTTCCTATTATTATTCTTTTCTTTTCTTAAAAAAGAAAAAAAAAGTCTATAGCTTTATTTTGCATCAACAACAAGAGGTTCAATTCAAGGTTCAAGATCGAGTGGATCGACTGATGATTGTCGATTGATGATTGATCGAGTGGAAGGTTGGTACTTGGGAAAAGATCGATTGGATGAGTAGATCGAGTGGATGAGTAAATCGATTGATGTATGTGAGACTGTACTTGGAGAAAGATCGATCCATTAATGTAAAGGGAGACTTGGTAAAAAGATCGATTGATGTATGTGAGAGTAAAGCCGTGATGTACTTGGTAAAAGATATTGATATAATGATATGTGAGTGAAAGTGTAAAGGGAGCCAGAGAGAGAAGGGAGGCGGATGAAGAGAAAAAAGTGTTTAGGGTTTCACATATGTAGTATGGTTATATATATATATAGCTTAACAGGTCTTTAACAGGTCTAACAGGTCCGGACCTGTTAAGACACGAAATGTTTTCGTGTCTTAACAGGTTCGAACCTGTTAAGACACGAAACCTGTTAAACCTAAACACGAAACCTGTTAAGAACAGGTCATGTCGTGTCGTGTTAACAGGTTTCGTGTCAAAATTGCCAGCCTTATATATACACACACAATTTTCCATAAGACACCCTTCATTCTTTCTTTCTTCACTTCTGGCACAAACTCTTCAGTTCTTGATTCTTATCACGTTTACTCCCTGACTTCCAGAATTCAACACTTTAAGTCCTTTCCTGCACTTAACAATAACACAATAAGTACTAAGCTTTAAGCCATGAACTTGATCTTCACAACATCCCCCCTCCAGTTCATGGTTTAAACATGTTGAAAAGACCAAGATTTTCACAAAGAAAATGATGTTGCTTGGAACCTAAACTTTTAGTAAATATATGTGCTATATTATATTCAGATTGGATTTTATTCACTTTGATAATTTCTGCACAAATTTTCTCTCTTACAAAGTATAAATCAATTTCAAAATGCTTAGTTCTCTCATGAAATACAGGATTGGCAGAAATTTGTATAGCAGCTTTACTATCACAATAAAGATTAACAGGAAGACTAGTTTTTATGCCAAGATCATTTAATAGGTTCACAAGCCAAATACTTTCACAAGTTACAGCAGCTAAAGCCCTATATTCTGCTTCAGCAGAGGAGTTAACCACTGTAGTTTGTTTCTTACTTTTCCAAGAAATAAGAGTTTTGCCCAAGAAAACAGAAAAACCAGTGACAGATTTTCTGGTAGCAAGGCATCTAGCCCAGTCAGAATCCACATAACGAACCAGATTAAGATTATCACATTTCTGAATATGTAAACCATTACCTGGTGCTCCTTTAAGATATCTCAGAACTCTAAGTCCAATATTAAAATGCTCTTGAGTAGGAGAATGCATATATTAAGATAAACATTGAACAGCATAATTAATATCAGGTCTTGTTAGAGTTAAATAAATCAACTTGCCAATCAATTTCTGGTATGCATTTATATTTTCAAGTAAAGGAGAGGAAGAATTTGGTTTTAGAGTCATATTCATTTCAAGTGGTGTATTAATAGGTTTACAACCAAGCAGACCAAATTCATTCAAAACTTCTAAGCAATATTTTCTTTGGGTTAAATACAAACCAGATTCATTTTCAAGTACTTCAATTCCTAGAAAGTATTTCAATTTCCCCAAATCTTTAATTTTAAACTTAGTATTCATAAAATTCTTAACATTATCAATCTCAGTTTGACTATTTCCATTCAAGACAATGTCATCTACATAAACAAGTAATGCCACAAAAACACCATTCTGATTTTTGATAAACATAGAATAATCACATTTGCTTTGAACAAAACCATACTCAATCAAAGCACTACTTAACTTAGAGTTCCATTGTCTAGGAGCTTGTTTCCACCCATACAAAGATTTATTGAGTTTGCATATCATATTTTTGTTATTAGATTAACCTTGAGGAATGTCCATATAGAAATCCTCAATTAAATCTCCATATAAAAAAGCATTGTTTACATCTAATTGAAATAAAGGCCAGTTTCTAGAAACTGCAACAGTTAACAAACATCTAACAGTTACCATTTTCACAACAGGTGAAAATGTTTCATCAAAATCAATGCCAGCCTTTTGACTATAACCTTTTGCAACTAGTCTTACCTTATATCTCTCAATTTCACCATTTGCCTTGTATTTAATCTTATAAATCCATTTACAACCAATAGTTGTTCTATTGTTAGGCAAAGTAGTAATAGTCCAAGTATTATTTCTATTTAATGCTTCCATTTCTTCATTCATAGCATTAATCCAATTAATATCCTTACTAGCTTCATTGAAAGAGGAAGGTTCAACACTTTTATTCAAAGAAGTAGCAAAACAGTGAAGTTCAGAAGATAGATGAGAATAATTTATCACTTTATTTATTGGATACTTAACTTTCCCTTGAATTTCAAAATCTTTTAACCTTTGAGAAAGAACAGATTGTCTAGTAGACCTTCTTAGACCAGTTTCATTAAGATTTGGATTTTCTAAATTGCCCTCAGGAATAATATTTTCATTGTTCATGTTTTCTAACATGATGGCATGCTCATCATCTTCTCTGTTGATCTCAACTGAACCATCTGAAGAATAATTATGCTCAATACTATTCTCAGTAGTTCTTGAAGAACTGCCAGGAGAATGATCATGCATATCAATCAAAGGTTCATTTTGATCATAATGAAGATGAGGCTCACCTCCAATGTTAGAATCAGTTTTCCTGTCTTCCTCTTCATCATAGGGCTTAGAAAAATCCTCATGATTTGGTGTATTTGGTATCAAATTTATCAAAGAAATTTAGTTGAGTAACAAAATCATTTTTCAAGTTTTTATCATTTCTCATAGTAAAAGGAAACACATTTTCATAAAATCTAACATCTCTAGAAAAAACATAAGTTTTAGACTCAAGACTATAAAGTTTATATCCTTTTTTACTATTAGAATAACCAATTAGCACACATTTTTCAGCTCTACTTTCAAATTTATCAGACACATTCAGTTTTGTTGCAAAACACAAACAACCAAAAACTCTTAAATGCTCTAAAGAAGGTTCAAAACCATACACCTTTTCATAAGGAGTTTTTCCTTTAAGAACAGAGGAAGGAATCCTATTAATCAAATAAGTTGCAGTAAGCACACAATCACTCCAAAGATATAGAGGAATTCCCCCCTGAAACATAAGAGACCTAGCAACATTAAGAAGGTGTATAAGACATAGAGGTCTGATGAACAATTCCTTTAGAAGTGAACAAATTTGTCATTTGTTTATTTAAAAATTATGTTCCATTATCACTTCTAACAATCTTAACATTAACATCAAACTGTGTATGTACTAATTCTAAAAACTGTTTAACATGTTCAAAAACCTCAGTTTTGTTTCTCATCATGAAAGTCCAAACAGCTCTTGTAAAATCATCCACAATAGTCAAAAAATACTTAAATCCTTCTTTACTTTTAACCTTATATGGTCCCCAAACATCTAAATGAATTAAATCTCCAAGTTTTAAAGTTTTATGTTCACTTAAAGGAAAATGTTCTCTTGTTTGTTTTGCCTTATGACACACATCACAAGGAGCAAGCACACAAGCAGGCAAATTCAATTTTTTAGAAAAAACAGATAAGGCTTGGTCAGCAGGGTGACCAAGTCTCATATGCCACAACAGTTTAGACTCACAAGGAACAGAAGCAGAATTGCACACAACAGAAGAAGAAGGAAGAGGAAGATCATCATAAACATATAAGCCACCTTGTTCACTACCAGTCCCCAGAACATTCTTTTGATGTAAATCCTGAATATAACAAGTACTAGGATCAAAACCTATAAACAAATTATTATCTCTAGCAAGCTTATGAACAGACATTAGATTCACATTGTATTCTGGTACTACAAGAACATCAAACAAGACAATTCCATTTTTAAGATGCAAATTACCAATTTGTTTAACAATAGCACAAGTTCCATTGGGATGCCCAATTTTTAGTTTCAAATCAGAAATATCAACAACATTTGTAAGATTTTTAGCAGACATAGTCATATGTTGATTTGCACCACTATAAATAATCCATTTAATCAAAGCATTAAACAAGAAACTGTTGCAACTTAGAAACCAAGAATTACTGCATATAGGCATACCTGCCATATTGGCATGCAGACTGGGTGAAGAAGAAGAAGGCTTGGTATCTAACAAACTAAGCAGTTTTGCCACTTGATCAGAAGTAAGAGAATTAGAAGAAGCAGAAGCAGTACCAGAATTATCACAAGAATTAGAACCAGAACCAGATTTATCAATGTTAACATTATTATTTGAAAACTTGTTAAATTGATTTGAAGAATTCTTATTTTTCAGCAGAAAACACCTATCAATAGTATGTCCAATTCTATTACAATGAGTACAATGAAGATTAGGATTAGGAGGTCTCAAAACCCTTTGATTTTGATCTAAAGTTTTTCTTGATTCAAAATTATTATCATAAGTTCTTTTAGCATCAAAAGAGTTTTTATTTCCTCTAAAACCAGTGTTTCTGTTGAAATTTGTTTTTGCAATGAATGCAGAAGAAGAAGGAACAGATTTATCACCCATCCCCCCTCTATGAGATTCTTCTCTTGAAACAATAGAATAAGCAGTTTTAACAGTAGGAAGAGGATCTCTGGTTAACAAATTGCTTCTAACAGACATATAAGCATCATCTAAACCCATTAAGAATTGCATTAACTTCATAAGATTAGCATGTTTTTGAATTTCAGAAGCAGCAGCACATGAACAAGCAGGTAAATGAATCATAGCATCAAATTGTTTCCATAAAGCAGAGAGTTTATGATAATAGTCAGATAGAGAAGATCCATTTTGAGTAAGACAATTAATCTTTTGATACAAGTTAAAAGTAACAGATCCATCAACCTTATCATAAGTATCTTTAAGTTCTTGCCAAACAATACAAGCATTTTTAGAGTAAATTTGACCTAGATATAACTCTTGTGAAACACAACCTAAAATCCAGTTAAGAACCACAACATTACATCTATCCCATTGTTTAGCTAAAACAGGATTATCAAAATTTTTTAAGCAAGTACCATCAATAAATCCAGTTTTATTCTTAGTTTCCAAAGCCAATTCAACTGCACAAGCCCATACTTTATAATTTTCAGTTCCAAGAAGCTTAAAACCAATCAAAGGAGTACTAGTAGTATCACTTGCATACATATACAAAGGATCACCAAAATCTAATTTACTTATCTTAGTAATCTCAAATCCAGATTCAGTATCAGATTCATCATTATGCACAGAATGTGGAGGAGTATTACCAGTATGAACAGAACCAGGAGGAGTATTACCAGTATGAACAGAAGTAGGTGGAGTATTAACCATTTTCAAATAATTTTAATCACAAGCAAATAAATAATATTCAATTAATCAAATAAATCACAGAACCAGAATCAATATTCAAGAAACCACAGAATCAATATGCAGAATAACCACACAGAGACAAAATAGCAAGTAAAGAACACAAAAAAACAACAAGAATCAACAAATAATTTCTTCTCAAACAAAAAATTGTGCAGAAAATAGATCTTAATCTCACAAGAGTGCCAGTGACAGGATTCCTAACCTCTCGTATGAAGGCAGGTCAAGTATTAACACAATTGTTTTTATGAGATTAAAGATAAAGGAAAAATTTGATATATATATATATATATAAAATTTTAATTTGAGAAGAAATATAAGCAGATTAACAGTAATAAAGAGATAGAGAAATAGAATACAATACAGTGCTATAGCCGAAGGTAGAGGAACCCTAATCCTTCTCTTGATTCACTTAGTCAAGAGAAGCAATCAGGATCTGAAATCAAAACCAGAAAACCCTAATTTTTCTTGATTCACTTAGTCAAAGAAAAATTAGGCAAAAACAACCAGAATAACAGCGGAAGAACTTAGATCGAGGTTTCCAGAAGAAACCCTAACTATTATCAGATGAACAAACCCTAAAATCAAAATCTAGGGTTCCGAAGAGGAATAAGCCCTAGATCTGATTAGATCGAACAATTAATTGAATCAATAATCACCGATTACGTAACCTGGCTTTGATACCATGTAAAAATCTTATTATGAATCCAGATTATCAACAATCAACCAAGAACAAACCCTAAAATTATTATGATTAAGTAATAGAGATTATTATTATTACAACCAGATCGAAATAATCATCAATATGATGATTATAATACAGAAAAATATATATATCGATATGATATATATATAGATATATGAATACAATATTGAGAGAAAAGTGAATCAAAAAATAAGCAGCAGAATAATAAGGGTTGTTAACCCTAATTTTGTGAGATAAGTGTGTATATATACACACTCAATTTTCCATAAGACACCCTTCATTCTTTCTTTCTTCACTTCTGGCACAAACTCTTCAGTTCTTGATTCTTGTATCACGTTTACTCCCTGACTTCCAGAATTCAACACTTTAAGTCCTTTCCTGCACTTAACAATAACACAATAAGTACTAAGCTTTAAGCCATGAACTTGATCTTCACAACAGTATCCTATCACTCCTCCTGGTCAAGTCACAGTAAAGTGAAAGATCGATGATCCACTTTATTAAGTTATTGGCTCGGGAAACTGGCTGATCACTTTCACAACAGAACCTGCTCATCTTTGGTTCCATGTACTGATTAGTTATTTTAAGCTTATTGTTTGTTCATCGTTTTATTTTATTTTTTGAAAAGTAAACTTCTATTCACAGACCCAAAAAAATACCTGCAACAGTTACACAATTGCGTAGGATATTTACAATTTTATATTATATTAAACGTACACCAATCTTGCCAACTTAATTCCCTATATTATGATTGGTTTATTCCTATACTGATGAAGATTTTTTTGTCAATGTCAACGATAAGGGATAACCATGTAAACAGCCTTATCCTTACCTGTCACAGGTAGAAACTGATACAATATTGCTTGCTTTTTACATAAATATTGATAACCCCCGATCAATTAAAACTTTGAAGTAAACCCACTCCAGATATTGTTAAGTCCTTATTTCGTTTGGCGGTGCTTATTTGTGTTGCTTATGGCTTAAGCTTTATCTTTTATCAAGCCCCTTTAAGTGTTTCCATATTGACAAATGCCTAAAATGCATGACTTTAAGATGTAAAACCGACTTCTTTTGTGAAGCTTAATAGACAATTAGGGGTACCTTTATGTTTGTTACGTGTTCCAGGTCATTGGTGACAAGTTGGAGTTAAATGGACCATAAACGAGTCAAGCAAAGTCGAGAATCAAGTCATGAAGTAAAATTTGGAATTTTGAAGACAGAGGGGGCGTACCTTACGCCCAGGAGGAGCATAGGTTACGCCAGGTAAAATTCAGGGAGTGTACCTTACGCTGGTAGAGGGCGTACCTTACGCCAGTTGCTGAACCAAAATCCGATTTTTGTGGTTTTAATTCAAGTTTCAGTTTATATCACATCATGGATGACTTTGGGAAGTTACCACTCATATTTTCTGATACCTGGAGCAGTTCCTAACATTCCCAACACC
Organism: Erigeron breviscapus; assembly: GCA_034093135.1. Classification (NCBI taxonomy): domain Eukaryota; kingdom Viridiplantae; phylum Streptophyta; class Magnoliopsida; order Asterales; family Asteraceae; genus Erigeron; species Erigeron breviscapus. Next base: position 77,312,022 of record CM067174.1, read on the forward strand.
CCAATTTCATCATCAAATCACAAATTCATGGAGATGACAATCCAAATTGAAGATTCAATGATGAAGATTTTAGGCTAATTCTCTTTTGATCATTCTCATGTGAACAATTATGTAAGACAATTGTATTCAACCTTTCTTATATTCAAGTTGGATTAGATGTTTAATTCTTAATTGTGTTTTGCATCTAATGTTGTTTGGTTTGAATGAATGATTAATTGTTTATAACTTTGAATGGATTTCATCTATCTTTTGATTTCAAATTCTTGTTGATCATGGATTATTGAAAGAATCTCTTGTAAACTTGTAATCTAGTTAATGAATAGATAATTTAGTTGTGTCAATTCCCCGGTTTTCGTTATCGTGAATCATCACATCCTAATTGATTAATTCTTAACATTCATTCAATCCAAGCTTATAACGAATCATGTCCATGTGATTTCCAACGAATATAAGTTAGGTTATACTTTTGAAAACATAATTTGAAGCATGAGAATGGTCCCTTTTATTTAATTGAATTATTTTGTTAAGTTCATAATCAATTTTAGTTGTTAATCAAATCAATCAATCAATCAATTTTAAGTTTATGTCTAGTTTACTTAACTTTGTAAATTGTTTAACACTTTCCCATGATTCCCTGAGGATACGATACTCGACTTACCCATACTAGTTATAGGTATTTAGTATATATTTTTGATCGGTCCAATGACATCGATCAAATTTTGGCGCTGCTGCCGGGAATCGGTGTGCAAAGTGTTAAAATTTGTTTTCAAATTAGTTTAGTTAAAAATTTTCAGAAAAATCCAAAAAGAATTAGTTTAGTTTTACTTATTAGTTTGTTTATTTCTTTTTAATTCTTGTAGTTCAGTATTACGCTAGGTGTGTTGATTGTGTGTAGGTTTACAGGTCGTGTATGCATACGAGGTATTCCAAGAAGAAGTCACCTTTGGTGTTTGATCCGGAAATTGAGAAAACAGCTAGGAAGAACCGAGTACTTCACCGTGCAAACATGAGTGATCCCGAAAATGTACCACCAATCATTCAACCCGCCGGAATCCAACAAGAACCCAACCTTGAACAAAATGCCCAACTTCAAAACCAACGTCAACCACAACATCCACCCCGATCAATCAGGAGTGGTTATACCAATCCCAACCGACCTAGAACACCAACCTATGTTGGAGATGCATCACGGTATACGGAGGAGTCGGTGTATGAAAGGGTTGATAATTGGGATGATGGGAGATTTGATGATCGTTCAGATGGGTATGATTGGAATGATGGGGAAGATTATGTGCAACCGCAAAACTATCAATACAACCAATATAACCAACATCAATACATCCACCAAGGACCAAGAGTTCCTCATGGTCCACCACCCCGCCACTACCGTCGTGGATTTCCACCCAATCACCAACCACACAACCGTGCCATGCCAAACATGAACTATCAACCTCCACCACAAGGAGTTGATAGTCATTTTCGACCCGACATAGCAATTAATGCTTCACCTATAGTACCACCGGTGTTGAGGGGTAGAGCTTTTGAAGTTAGACCTCAATGTTTGAGCATTTTACCGAGTTTCTATGGGAAGGCATCGGAAGAGCCTTATTTGCACATATCGGAGTTTGAAACAATATGTGGAACTATTGGAGGTCAAGGATTTTCACCGGATGAAGTCAAACTAGTCTTATTTCAGTTCACTTTGAAGGATAAAGCAAAGCAATGGTTCTTAGCATTGCCATTAGGGAGCATCTTTACATGGGCTGAAATGCAACAACAATTCTTGGATGAGTACTATACCATGCAAAAGACTAGTGATGCAAGGAATTCAATTAGAACTTTTCAGCAACAATAGGGTGAAACATTTTATGAAGCTTTCAAGAGGTTCAATGAGTTGTTGAGAACATGTCCACATCATGGGATTGCTAAATGGGAGTTGATCACAACGTTTTATGATGGATTGTTACAGGAAGAAAAACGAGATGTGAATTCTATTAGCAATGGAACTTTCTTGACAAATCCCGAAGATGTTGATTGGGAATTCTTGGAGAAAATGAGTGTCAACTCGAAAAGGCAAGCACAATCTAATAGAAGAGCAAGGCATCCAATAGCTTCTACTTCATCAACAAGTGATCAAGCTACCAAAGATCGACTTGAGGCATTGGAACGAAAATTTGCCAAGTTGGGGAAAGCTGAAAATAGGGGTGTTGCTCAAGTTTCTCAAGAATATCCTATTTGTGAGAGTTGTGATGAGCTTGGACATACGACTTTGCAATGTCCATTGATCCCGGAACAAGTTGAAGAGGTGAATCAAGTGTATGGAGAAAAGAGACAATTTGACATGAACTCCAACACTTATCATCCGGGAATGAGAAACCATCCAAATCTTCGGTATGGAAATTCTTCAAATCAACTCAACCCGAACTTTCAAGGAAACAACCAAAATAGTGGAGCACCATCTCAACCATTCCAAGGCCGAAATTACAACCAAGGGAATTACCAAGGTGGCCAAAATCAGGGAGGATTCAATAGAGGCTATCCAAGGAATTATCAACAAGGTAATAACCAAGGTGGACCTTCGAGAGGTAATAAGGTATCAACTAGGAAAATCATGAAGTACTTGAAAGAGATGGATAGGAAAAATGAGATTCGGGATAAAACGGTTGAGAGTTTGCAAAAGCAAGTAGGTCAATTGGCGGAGGATGTATCGGAATTGAGGAAGAATCCGGGAAAGCTACCAAGTGATACCAAGATCAATCCACAACATCAAAGTGGCGGCTCCAAGAATGTCAAGAATGTGGAGATAAACAATGTAAGTCTTCTTCGTAGTGGTAAAGTTTATGATAATAAAGTTGTGCCTCCATCATCACTTGTTGATGGTGTGGTGGAGGATGTTGATGAGAATGAAGATAGTGAGCATGAACCGGAATTTGTTCTACCTAAACCAACTAAAAAAGTGTCTTTTAAAGAGGTAGAAAACAATAGGTCTAGTGAAAAATTTTCTGAAAAACAAGGAAAGGATATGGAGGGTAATACCATTCCTTTTCCTTTGGCTTTGATTGATCCAAAACTTAGGCCTACACTTAAGAAAAGAGGTCCCCATGAGGAAGAAATGTGGGAAATTTTTAAGCAAGTGAAAATTAATATACCTCTTATTGACATAATCAAACAAGTTCCGGCCTATGCTAAATATCTTAAGGAGTTGTGTACCCAAAAACGGCACCATAAACTTCCCAAGAAAATTGTTTTAAATGAAGAAGTTAGTGCCGTTGTGATGGGTATACTCCCACCTAAACTCCAAGATCCGGGAGCGCCTTTAATTACTATTCAAGTTGGTGATTTTAAAATGAATAAGGCACTTTTGGATATGGGGGCGGGTGTGAGTATCCTACCGGGTATTTTGTATGATCAATATGACTTTGGACCCTTGGAAAAAGTCGACACCACCTTGGTGATGGCTGATTTGTCACTAAAACTTCCAAGAGGAATTGTCCAAGATGTTATTGTGAAGGTGGAGGACTTCTATTACCCCGTAGACTTTTTGGTACTTGATTTTGCACCAAGCGGTAATGTTAGGCAGCCCAATGTCATCATGGGTAGACCCTTTTTGGCCACCGCTAATGCATTAATTGATTGTAGGAGGGGTACGGTTGAAATGACTTTTGGCAACCGTAAATTGAGGTTAAATGTTTTTGCTAGTGTTCCTAACCCCGTAGTTAGTGACGAATGCTTTATGGCGGACGTCATTGATGAGTGCATTCCTCATGAAAATGAGGAAGACACACGGGAGACTTGTGCTTTGGTTGACAGGTTGATCTTGGAGCATAGTGAGGCATTGAAAAAGGAGGAGAAAGAATGGGAAATCATGGCCGTTCAAGAAGGTAGACCACCATGGACTCATTTAGTGGAAAGTCTACCAGATCATATTGATACCCATCTCAAGCCATCAATTGAGAGTCCACCACAAGTTGAGTTGAAAGAGCTCCCATCACATTTAAAGTATGCATTTTTGGGAGATGAGCAAACTTTGCCGGTGATCATTGCATCAAATTTGGAAGAAGTTCAAGAAAAAGCATTACTAAAGGTGCTCAAGGAATACAAGGCGGCCATTGGATGGACAATTGCCGATTTGAAAGGCATTAGTCCATCAATTGTGATGCACAAAATCATCACCGATGCTGAAGCAAAACCTTCACGTGATGCTCAAAGAAGATTGAATCCTCATATGCGTGAAGTGGTAAAGAAAGAGGTGCTTAAGTGGTTGGATGCTGGAATTATTTACCCAATTTCGGATAGTACATGGGTAAGTCCAACACAAACGGTACCTAAGAAAGCTGGAATACAAGTGGTGAAAGGAGATAGTGGTGAGCAAATTGCGACCCGACCCATCACCGGGTGGAGGGTATGCATTGACTACCGAAAGTTGAACACCGCTACTTCAAAAGATCATTTCCCATTGCCATTCATTGATCAAATCATTGAAAAGCTTGCAGATCAGAAATTTTATTGCATTCTAGATGGTTATTCGGGTTACAATCAAATTGCTATTCATCCCGATGACCAACACAAGACCATATTTACATGTCCCTATGGAACTTTTGCCTTTAGGCGAATGCCATTCGGGTTATGTAATGCTCCAGCCACCTTCCAAAGGTGCATGATGAGTATCTTCTCGGATATGGTCGGTGATTCCCTAGAAATCTTCATGGATGATTTTTCAATTTTTGGCCAAACCTTTGATAATTGTCTTAATGAGCTAACTAAAGTCTTGAAAAGATGTGTTGAGACAAATTTGGTTTTAAGTTGGGAAAAGAGCCACTTTATGGTTCAAGAGGGGACGGTTTTGGGTCATGTGATTTCAAACAAAAGCATGGAAGTTGATCGGGCCAAAATCAAGGTTATTTCTACCTTACCCCCTCCAACCAATGTTAAGGGTGTCCGTTCTTTTCTTGGACATGCCGGATTTTATAGAAGGTTCATCAAGGGATTTAGTGTCATTACAAAACCTTTGTGTAATTTGTTACTAAAAGATGTGCCTTTTGTTTTGATAATGAGTGCTTAAAGGCTTTTGAAACTTTGAAGGAAAAATTGATTGAAGCCCCCATTTTGCAATCACCTAATTGGTCTATGCCTTTTGAAATCATGTGTGATGCAAGTGACTTTGCCATTGGGGATGTTTTGGGACAACGGGTGGATAAGAAACCCGTTGTGATTTATTATGCAAGCAAGACTTTATCGGATGCCCAACTGAATTATACCACCACCGAAAAAGAATTGCTTGCGGTTGTTTCTGCTCTTGAGAAGTTTCGTTCTTATATTTGTGGTAGCAAAGTGATTGTGTACACAGATCATAGCGCGGTTAAGCATTTGATGGAGAAGAAAGATGCAAAACCAAGGCTAATTAGATGAGTCTTGCTACTACAAGAATTTGACTTGGAAATCCGAGACAAGAAAGGATGTGAGAACGTGGTGGCGGACCACTTGTCAAGAATTCAAGCTATGGATGATGGTTCAACCAAGGAGATCAATGAGACTTTTTCAGATGAGCAATTACTAACCGTTTCTGTTGTCCCTTGGTATGCAAACATTGTTAATTTTCTGTCCGCAGGTAAGATACCGGAGCATTGGGCCAAGAGAAAGAAGCAACAATTCCTTGCACAAGCCAAGCAATATATTTGGGATGAGCCGGATTTGTTCAAAGTTGGCCCGAATCAATTGGTGAGAAGATGTGTTCCGGAAGAAGAGATTCAAGAAGTGTTGACTCATGCACATTCATTTGCATGTGGAGGTCATTTCAGCGGTCAAAAGACAGGTTATAAGGTTTTGATGTGTGGTTTGTTTTGGCCTAGTATCTTTAAGGATGCCGCTGAATTTGTTAAGAAGTGTGTTAGGTGTCAACAATTAGGTAGTATCACCAAGAGGAATGAAATGCCCATGCAACCCATTTTAGTTGTTAACATATTTGATGTTTGGGGCATTGACTTTATGGGTCCCTTCCCTAATTCTTTTGGTAATTACTACATTTTAGTGGCCGTAGATTATGTTTCAAAATGGGTAGAAGCCATAGCCACTAGGACCAATGACCATACCGTTGTGTGCAAGTTTGTCCAAAGCATCATTTTCTCAAGATTTGGAATCCCTCGTGTGATCATAAGCGATGGGGGGTCTCATTTCAAAAAAATTCAGTTTGGTAAACTTCTCAAACGGTATGGCATAAACCATCGGATTGCCACCCCATATCACCCACAAACAAGTGGGCAAGTAGAAGTGTCTAATAGGCAAATTAAAGAGATTTTGCAAAAGACGGTAAGACCCGATAGAAAAGATTGGTCAACCAAACTTAATGATGCTTTATGGGCTTACCGTACCGCTTTTAAGACACCTATTGGCACTACTCCTTACCGGTTGGTTTATGGGAAGGGTTGTCATCTTCCAATTGAGCTTGCACATAGAGCATTGTGGGTTGTTAAGGCCGTTAACATGGATTTTGAGAATGCAGGCAAAGAAAGGAAATTGCAACTATGTGAGTTGGAAGAGTTGAGGAATGAGGCATATGAATGCGCATAAAACTACAAGGATAAGATGAAAGCGGTTCATGATGCCAAATTGAAGAAAAAGGTGTTTGAAGTTGGCCAAAAGGTTTGGCTTTACAATTCAAGACTCAAGTTCTTTCCCGGAAAACTCAAAAGCAAGTGGATGGGTCCATATACCATCACAAGAGTTGGGAACTTTGGAGAGATTGAAATTGAAGATCCAAAAGATGGAGTAAAGCAAATGGTCAACGGACACCGGTTGAAGCCGTATTTGGATGCAACCGACATCAATGGAGCTACAAAGGAAATGGTGAATTTCATCTCAAGTCCACCATCTTATGAGGTTGCATGAATCAAATTGAGGTAATGTCGGGCTGAGGACAATAAACTTAGCGCTAAACGGGAGGCAACCCGTTGTTTGTTTGTTTTCTAGCTTCATTTCGGTATGTTTTCTTTTCGTGACTTTTGTTTAGTTGTTTTGGTATTTTTGATTGTCAATCACACAAGTTGAATAATTCTCAGCACCTATGTTTGAGAATTAAGTTGGGGAAGGTCGGTTTGGGTGAGAAAGAAAACGTTTTTGCAATTAATCGAGCCATTCACTTATTTCTAGTTTGAAGTGTACATTGGGGACAATGTATCTTTAAGGATGCCGCTGAATTTGTTAAGAAGTGTGTTAGGTGTCAACAATTAGGTAGTATCACCAAGAGGAATGAAATGCCCATGCAACCCATTTTAGTTGTTAACATATTTGATGTTTGGGGCATTGACTTTATGGGTCCCTTCCCTAATTCTTTTGGTAATTACTACATTTTAGTGGCCGTAGATTATGTTTCAAAATGGGTAGAAGCCATAGCCACTAGGACCAATGACCATACCGTTGTGTGCAAGTTTGTCCAAAGCATCATTTTCTCAAGATTTGGAATCCCTCGTGTGATCATAAGCGATGGGGGGTCTCATTTCAAAAAAATTCAGTTTGGTAAACTTCTCAAACGGTATGGCATAAACCATCGGATTGCCACCCCATATCACCCACAAACAAGTGGGCAAGTAGAAGTGTCTAATAGGCAAATTAAAGAGATTTTGCAAAAGACGGTAAGACCCGATAGAAAAGATTGGTCAACCAAACTTAATGATGCTTTATGGGCTTACCGTACCGCTTTTAAGACACCTATTGGCACTACTCCTTACCGGTTGGTTTATGGGAAGGGTTGTCATCTTCCAATTGAGCTTGCACATAGAGCATTGTGGGTTGTTAAGGCCGTTAACATGGATTTTGAGAATGCAGGCAAAGAAAGGAAATTGCAACTATGTGAGTTGGAAGAGTTGAGGAATGAGGCATATGAATGCGCATAAAACTACAAGGATAAGATGAAAGCGGTTCATGATGCCAAATTGAAGAAAAAGGTGTTTGAAGTTGGCCAAAAGGTTTGGCTTTACAATTCAAGACTCAAGTTCTTTCCCGGAAAACTCAAAAGCAAGTGGATGGGTCCATATACCATCACAAGAGTTGGGAACTTTGGAGAGATTGAAATTGAAGATCCAAAAGATGGAGTAAAGCAAATGGTCAACGGACACCGGTTGAAGCCGTATTTGGATGCAACCGACATCAATGGAGCTACAAAGGAAATGGTGAATTTCATCTCAAGTCCACCATCTTATGAGGTTGCATGAATCAAATTGAGGTAATGTCGGGCTGAGGACAATAAACTTAGCGCTAAACGGGAGGCAACCCGTTGTTTGTTTGTTTTCTAGCTTCATTTCGGTATGTTTTCTTTTCGTGACTTTTGTTTAGTTGTTTTGGTATTTTTGATTGTCAATCACACAAGTTGAATAATTCTCAGCACCTATGTTTGAGAATTAAGTTGGGGAAGGTCGGTTTGGGTGAGAAAGAAAACGTTTTTGCAATTAATCGAGCCATTCACTTATTTCTAGTTTGAAGTGTACATTGGGGACAATGTATCTTTAAGTTGGGTAAGGGAGTTTTATGTTATAATTGCAAATTGTTTTGAACAAAGTTTGTGGCTGTAGTTAAAAAAAAAATAAATCAATTTGGGCGTAACTTACGCTAGCCGGGCGTACCTTACGGTCATCGGGAAACCCCCATTTAGACCTTATGACAAAAACGCTCTGTTTACGCTGATTTTCGTGCAACCAGACGCCATTTCTAGAGAGGCGTAAGGTACGGTGACTGGGGGCGTAGGTTACGCTGGTCCAGTCACAAGAAGCGTAGGCTACGGCAGGTTGAGGCGTAAGTTACGTCCATCAACAAAGAAGGAGCGTAAGTTACGCTATCCTTCAGCGTAAGTTACGCCGGATCGCAGATGCCAATTTTTTTTTATTTTAATAATTTCAAAAATCAAAAAACCCTTTTAATTTCAACCACTAGGATCGATTCACCCACACTATTTCTCACATATCTGCATCTCTCTCTCTCGATTTCTTTTTCTCCCCCAATAATTCCTTTCAAAACCCTAATCTTAATTTCTCAATTACTCCTTCAATTCTCCATCAATTTAAGAAATTCTTGAGGCTAAATTGCATAACTTTTCAAGGGCTACAAAACCCTCATAATTGTTTGTCTAATTTCAGCCTATTTTTCGAGATTGAAGTGAGTGAAAAAATGAAATTTTTTCAATTTTCTTCTTAAATTTGCTTTTATTTACTAACCATTGCTAAAGATTGTTACTTTTGGTTAGTTTTGTTGATAATAGGATGAAGAAAGCAGCAGGAAAATTGATGAAGAGTTTAGCCAAGTGAACCGAGCCTTCTTCAAGTCAACAAAAGAAAAAGAGGAAGCAAGTGGTTATTCAAGATGAAGAAGAAGAAAACTCACCACCAAGAAGTGAGGAGATGGAGGTTGAGTCTGAGAAACCCGAATGGAGACAAGGTACATCTTTACATACTTTGCCCGATGAATGGAAATTGATCTTGTTTAAAGAAAAGACGTCTGAGGCTAAAAATCTTATGGATCAATTATTGTGTGAACGAACACTTGTCTTGGCGGATTTCAGGGGGTTTGGGATGGTTGAAGCGTTTGAGAAAATGGGGTGGAAACAAACTTTGATTTGGAACAATAATGATAATTCTGAAATTTATTTAGATGGTATCATAAATTGGTTGGGTACTCTAGAATTGACTCCCGGTAATAACCCCCCTGTGACTTCTAAGTTAGTTGGCACGGTAAATGGAAAAAAGGTAACAATGTCCTTTGCTACCTTAGATAAAATAGCCAAGTTTGATACGGGTGCTACTTCGGGGAGGGACTTTGATTACTTGGAGGAAAAGATATTAACGGGGGTGGAAACGCTTGATAATTGGCTTGATATGCTTGCTGAAGTTTTTGTTGTTCCACAAGACAATTTAAGTACAAATTTCAGGTTAGAGCGTGCTTTGTTGAAGCCATTGCCCCATTTAATTATGTCAATTCTGAGTTGGAATGTGTGCCCCCGGACTAGTGATAAGGGCATGATTAGGTACCAAGATGTTGTTGTGTTATATGCCTTGGTCACGGGAAACCTAGCTTTGTCATTTAGACAAATTATAATTCTAAAATTTATTTAGATGGTATCATAAATTAGTTGGGTACTCTAGAATTGACTCCCGGTAATAACCCCCCTGTGACTTCTAAGTTAGTTGGCACGGTAAATGGAAAAAAGGTAACAATGTCCTTTGCTACCTTAGATAAAATAGCCAAGTTTGATACGGGTGCTACTTCGGGGAGGGACTTTGATTACTTGGAGGAAAAGATATTAACGGGGGTGGAAACGCTTGATAATTGGCTTGATATGCTTGCTGAAGTTTTTGTTGTTCCACAAGACAATTTAAGTACAAATTTCAGGTTAGAGCGTGCTTTGTTGAAGCCATTGCCCCATTTAATTATGTCAATTCTGAGTTGGAATGTGTGCCCCCGGACTAGTGATAAGGGCATGATTAGGTACCAAGATGTTGTTGTGTTATATGCCTTGGTCACGGGAAACCTAGCTTTGTCATTTAGACAAATTATAATGTCTAACATTTGGGAGGCACGAAATAAAAGGAACAAACTCATCATTCCTCATCCTAGACTCATCTCCCGCCTTCTTCAAATCCACAAGGTAATTCCAAAGCGATCAATTTGCAGTATTTGGGTCATACTCCTTATCCGTGAAACGGTTGTTGAAAGGGAATGAATGGGAGTTTCAGGATCATCCACAGTTCAAACTCCTTAAGGATTTGAAAACCAATGGTTATTTGATAGCTCCTAAGCAGGGGGTTACTCGAGAGGAGGCTATAGCACAGATGGAACAAAGGGGTGCTAATGAGAGAGGTGAGTCTAGTGCAGCTAGAGAGGGGTTTGAAGGAAGGAGGGATGGTTTGTTAGGCGCTGGGATAGGAGGTACTGGGCCGAGTTTTGGTTATGAGCAGCCTAGGGAGTATAATGAGTGGACATCTTATGAGAGGAGTATGTGGGATATGACTGCTAGCCAGGGTGTGCAGCGGAGGAGTTATGAGCTAGCTATGGCATATGCTCAGGAGCAGAATTTGAGGAGGCAATTTGAGTATTCAGAGCGAGTCCGCCATCACCAGGACCACATTGCGGGACTTGACTATGTGGAGACTCCTCCTTCATAAGATTACAGGCAACAGTATGTACCCACCACCCATCCAGCTTATTCTCAGAGCCACGATTCTGAGTGGTTTCCCAGACATTCTTGTGTCGGTCGAGTTGAGGATAACTCGAGTGCTCCACCAGCAGCTTCTGATCCATTTGAGGCCCAATCTCTATACAGGGGCTTAATGGAGTCGATCTTTGGATCGCAAGGTCCACGACAGTGATTGGTACCTTCTTTTTATTTTTCCGTACTTCTTGTGTGATTATGTGACTATGTGTTTATTTTTATGTTTTGCATTTTTATTTTCGTAGGTAGATTTCAATTTCTAGTTAATTTCCTTTATGTACTTAGTTTAGATGTTAATTTACTTTCTTGTAGTATGGAATTGACCCTTAGAGGCAAAATATTCGAGTTATATTGGTTATACATGTTTGTAAAATGAGATTTTCTTGTGATTGGATTTGTGCATGTATTGTGGCAAACTTGAGGTTTATTAGGTTTAATTGCACATTTATATATTTCTATTTGCTTGTCGTAAATCTTTTGATAGTTGTAAGTCTCATGAGTTGATTGTGTTATATGCCTTGGTCACGGGAAACCTAGCTTTGTCATTTAGACAAATTATAATGTCTAACATTTGGGAGGCACGAAATAAAAGGAACAAACTCATCATTCCTCATCCTAGACTCATCTCCCGCCTTCTTCAAATCCACAAGGTAATTCCAAAGCGATCAATTTGCAGTATTTGGGTCATACTCCTTATTCCATGAAACGGTTGTTGAAAGGGAATGAATGGGAGTTTCAGGATCATCCACAGTTCAAACTCCTTAAGGATTTGAAAACCAATGGTTATTTGATAGCTCCTAAGCAGGGGGTTACTCGAGAGGAGGCTATAGCACAGATGGAACAAAGGGGTGCTAATGAGAGAGGTGAGTCTAGTGCAGCTAGAGAGGGGTTTGAAGGAAGGAGGGATGGTTTGTTAGGCGCTGGGATAGGAGGTACTGGGCCGAGTTTTGGTTATGAGCAGCCTAGGGAGTATAATGAGTGGACATCTTATGAGAGGAGTATGTGGGATATGTGTTTATTTTTATGTTTTGCATTTTTATTTTCGTAGGTAGATTTCAATTTCTAGTTAATTTCCTTTATGTACTTAGTTTAGATGTTAATTTACTTTCTTGTAGTATGGAATTGACCCTTAGAGGCAAAATATTCGAGTTATATTGGTTATACATGTTTGTAAAATGAGATTTTCTTGTGATTGGATTTGTGCATGTATTGTGGCAAACTTGAGGTTTATTAGGTTTAATTGCACATTTATATATTTCTATTTGCTTGTCGTAAATCTTTTGATAGTTGTAAGTCTCATGAGTTGATTGTGTTATGTGATTTGGTTTGCACTATTTGGTTTCGCCCAAGTGTACTTTGAAGATTGCTTGAAAGTTGAGTTTTACAAGTATGTATAGTTGGTATAACTCCTATATGGTGTTTCTTTGGTGATAGGAAGTATTATGAGATTGTAAGTTAACTTGTCACATGATGAATGTCTTTTTCGGGACGAAAAAGAGTTAAGTTGGGGAATGTGATAAACGCCTAAAATGCATGACTTTAAGATGTAAAACCGACTTGTTTTGTGAAGCTTAATAGACGATTAGGGGTACCTTTATGTTTGTTAAGTGTTTCAGGTCATTGGTGACAAGTTGGAGTTAAATGGACCATAAACGAGTCAAGCAAAGTCGAGAATCAAGTCATGAAGTAAAATCTGGAATTTTGAAGACAGAGGGGGCGTACCTTACGCCCAGGAGGAGCATAGGTTACGCCAGGCAAAACTCAGGGAGCGTACCTTACGCTGGTAGAGGGCGTACCTTACGCCAGTTGCTGAATCAAAATCCGATTTTTGTGGTTTTAATTCAAGTTTCAGTTTATATCACATCATGGATGACTTTGGGAAGTTACCACTCATATTTTCTGATACCTGGAGCAGTTCCTAACATTCCCAACACCCCAATTTCATCATCAAATCACAAATTCATGGAGATGACAATCCAAATTGAAGATTCAATGATGAAGATTTTAGGCTAATTCTCTTTTGATCATTCTCATGTGAACAATTATGTAAGACAATTGTATTCAACCTTTCTTATATTCAAGTTGGATTAGATGTTTAATTCTTAATTGTGTTTTGCATCTAATGTTGTTTGGTTTGAATGAATGATTACATGTTTATAACTTTGAATGAATTTCATCTATCTTTTGATTTCAAATTCTTGTTGATCATGGATTATTGAAAGAATCTCTTGTAAACTTGTAATCTAGTTAATGAATAGATAATTTAGTTGTGTCAATTCCCCGGTTTTCGTTATCGTGAATCATCACATCCTAATTGATTAATTCTTAACATTCATTCAATCCAAGCTTATAACGAATCATGTCCATGTGATTTCCAACGAATATAAGTTAGGTTATACTTTTAAAAACATAATTTGAAGCATGAGAATGGTCCCTTTTATTTAATTGAATTATTTTGTTAAGTTCATAATCAATTTTAGTTGTTAATCAAATCAATCAATCAATTTTAAGTTTATGTCTAGTTTACTTAACTTTGTAAATTGTTTAACACTTTCCCATGATTCCCTGAGTATACGATACTCGACTTACCCATACTAGTTATAGGTATTTAGTATATATTTTTGATCGGTCCAACGACATCGATCACATATGCATTGTTTGGTTGGCTTTTACACATGGAAATAAGGTAATAAGTTTAAACTACATTTTTGGAGCTTATTAAGGATGCCAAAAGCAAATAAGCCCAAAAATAAGCTCCTCCAAATGCCCTCGAGTATTTGGATACGCTAATCAACTTGTCTTATTATGAGAAGAAAAATTATGCTTTTTGGTGAACATCTTAAGAGGTGCTCATTTCAAACGCAATAAGAAATTTTGAAAATGCAGGCACAAAATCCCAATTGAAAAAATAAACTAGCCCCCCAAAATGCTCTGTTTGTTTTGAATATGCGTTATATCAGTTGTGCATTAAATTTTTCACTTTGTAAAAGTAATGCACACGGTTGCAGACTTGCAGATTTGTCCAATAATTGTCACATGTTGCCACTTACATTACTGATGTTTTTGCTTGATTCATGACTTTCTCCAATTAACTATTATTATTATTATGATTCATATGAACCCCATTCGATATTTGTGGAATCTTTAAGCATAGTTATGACTTACAAAGAGCTTTGGCTGAGGCCTTATCATGGTGGAACCATCAAATAAGTGGTCAAAGGAGTGCCCTTTCCCGATAACATTGGTCATGGGAGTTCATCTGCGGGATAGGAGAATTTGCATGTCATATGATGAACGATGGAGAATTTATGCTTTACCATCTTCCCTCCATAGCGATAATTAGTTTAGAACGAGGGGTTTAGCTTATTGGTTTAGGGGCCTGCACATGATGTTACCTATGATTTCATGGTTAATGGCAAATGCATCCACTTTGGTTTTTGCTATCTGTGTGGAGCTTTGACATAAACCAATCTGATGTGTTTTCCGGGGTCAAAGGCTTCAGGTTCCCAACTGGTAATAATCTCACAATTTACATATACTTTGTTATCTTATGGTTCATTGGCTAACACACTTGCTCTTTCTCAATCTTTCCATGTAAAATGGCAGAATGCTGACAAAATCCCCTTGATGCAGGTAATAAACGTCCCAAAATCTTAACTTTTCAGTTTAATTTGAGGCTATGTATTAGTTTTATTACATACATTCGGTAACAAGTCCATTCAATGGTTACTTAATGTCTCTTAGTTGTTTAGTTCCAGTTTCAATGTATTAGTTTTGCCATACTTGTTTGATGGTAACTGTATATATGGGGAAATACCAGTCTCATGAATTCCCTCATTTCTGTAAGTTACTGTGGCATCCTTAAGAATCTGCTATATAGATCCCTGACAAAGATTGTCTTGTTCTTGAGACTTCCGTAGGATAATTGTAATGGAAGATTTTACAGATTTCTTTTCTATTTGTTATAAATTCCACATTCAGATGTCAATGATACTCAGAATTTAGGGCCCTTCTATTCCATCACAGGTTCTTATCTGGGTAAAGGGTTACCCCGATCCATTATTATACCAACCACAAATATAATCTTCAGTACAAGTAATGTGATAGGATTGTCACATTAGTTCATATATACGATAAGCCGCATATATGTTAATAAGCTCAAGAAGCATACTATGTAAAAACAGATTACCACTATTATAAATCAAGCAAAGCTAGCTAAAAATGAAGCACATGATTGTATATGCAGTTGTAGCCACTTGTCCAGTCATGATCATACTATCCAGCACCCGTAGTGATTAATCTCTTTGGCAGTTGCCAAGCTTCCAACAAGATCGCCCCCTTGGTAGTCACTTTGAACCTCATTGTAACCAGTTTAAGCCGAATGGTATCCACAATTGCATCTTTCACTTGAGTTGCATTCCTCGTGTTATTGCTAAACAAACGGTTGTTCCTTTCTTGCCATATGAAGTAGGCTGTAGCCGCCAGGACAAGTCTTCCAACAACACTTTTAACTGTTCGATGCTTGGAGATGGGAATTAACCACGCAAGTGCATCCTCCCACTTCGCAGCCACATTATGCATGCCCGCTAGTGGTTTAATCAGTGACCATACCTGAGACGAAAAAGGACATTCAAAAAAGAGATGTTCGTGTGAGTCTGGTCCGGTCTTGCACAATGAACAACACATAAGATTCAGATTAGTGGCTCCAGAAATGCGGCTGTTTGGATACTGTCAGTGATACTTGGATGCTTGGGAGTATTCTACTTGCATTTAAGTATATGACTAATTTCTACCATTAGATGATTCATTAAATGTTTACCTTATCCCTCGGGGGTTTTGGGAGTCAGGCCTTTTAGTTCTGCTAAAAAACAATTAATTTATTTACGACGTCGTTTTGGAGCTTTACTATCTATATATAGCCGCATTTTACATAGGGTTTTTTATACACTGTTTAGTATTACCTTTTAAAATATATCCCAAGGGTTTCCGCCGCATCTAAAATGGACGATCGTCAAGATGGTGGAAATGTCATTCACATCATTGGTGGAGATGAATCTGATATTCGGGATGATAGGCCTGTTTCAGCAACAATGTATGAGTATAACAAGACATTTGCTGAAGAACTCAGAACTGCAGATCTGAGTTATGAAGAATTTAGGCCTGTCGACGATCATAGAGCTAATGTGGCTAAGTTAGAGGATACATTCCAATTTCCGGCACTTGGATCCTCTAAAGTTTCAATGGAGACTGGCAGATCTTGCAAAAGTCGGTACTGCAAGATGTTCAGTACTGCAAGTGGCTGTCCTTTTGGAAATAACTGCACTTACAATCATGATGAACAATCTATAAATAGAGAAACAACGACAATAGTGTTGGGTCGTGCATCTGCTGTTGGCCATAGGAATGGAGGAGTGACTGGGAACCAAGGACCAGTACCACTGCCTGCAAGGCCAATGATACTGCCATCACCACTACCACCACCATTTTCATCTCTGCCAATTGCACGAGCCACGTTTAATACTAACTTGAAGCCTCCAAATTGGAGAACAAGGATATGCAGCCAGTGGGAACAGGCAGGTTATTGCCCATTTGGGAGTAAGTGCAACTTTGCTCATGGTGAAGCAGGTATATTCCATATCAATTACCTTTACATATAGTAATAAGTTGATAACCACAAATTACCTTCTTGTTTATATATTTATAGTTTTATGTTGGATATTACAATTAATATCGTGTACTTGTTAGCTTGACTAATACATGTCAACCATGAGTGATTGAGTTTCTATCTTAAGTTGTTGACTAATATCTAAGTTGCAAAGATTCTTGCATTGTATGCAATTGGCAGTTATACTTCTAACACTTTTGTAACAGAGACTTCACCTTAGATATACCCTGTTTATTGTCAATGGATCTCAAGGTTAAAAGCGAATCTAGAAAATTGGTAATAGATGGTAAAATATACAGATAAATTTTAACTCTTATTATGGAAGGGGTTACACTTTTTGGTCACTGCTTAGCTTAGGTCAATCTACAGAATAGTGTATATTAACCAATGTTTATAAATTATTAAATTTCATGTTGTGACTCTTAAGCCTACTCTTGAACCCGATCTTTGTCTTTACTCTATGTGCATTAATGCTAAGTTGCTAAGTGCAACGTTATGTATTACTGTTAAGGATAATCTCATCAATGCTCATTATTTATGGAAATTGCAATTTACAAGTTACTATTCTTAAGGAATTGTTTGTCAGTCTCTTAAGTTCTACAATATGACCCATTTGACAAGGCTTACAAAGTGAAAATACAAATGAAATGGTTGATGTGTAACTGCACTAGGATAGACAGGAGTGTAACTAAGGATTTCATGAACCTGTTTAGGAATATGAATACATTGATCCATATATGTGTAAAGTCTGAAGCCCAGATAGATAAGAGGCTACATTCACAAAGCGCATTTTGCTTTGGTCAAGTAACCATCCTTGCTGAGGGTGACTTCACTCCCTCAAAACTGTTTAGAAATAAGTTTGTTGGAACTATCAGTCTAGGAAATTCCAATGTCATCACACTGAGCTGTTAACGAGTCATGCTTTTATCATTTTATTCGATCTCAAACTGGAGTTCAGTTTGTTGAATCGAACTTTATTGAGCCAGAGTCCGAAATTTGAGCTCACTTATTTATCAAGTCGATTCGGAGCTTATAAAGACTCAGCTTGAGTCCTTATCTAACTTTTCAAGCCTTATATATGTATGTACATGGTGTAGGGGTGATTGAACCAAACCGGTTGTCGAAATGGGTTAGGATTGGGGACTGTAAACTAGACCATTTTTCCGGTTTGGGTTCCATCCGGGTTAACTAACGGGCCTGGTTAAATGCTAAAAACCCGTGACCTGACTTTTCTAAAAAATTGTAAGTGACATAGTTTTGTTTTTGCTGGTTTTGGGTATACGATGCCTTACAAAGTTACAATCACTATTTGTGACCGAAGTAATTTACTTCTTCTTAGGGAGAACCTTAAATGGTTTACTCATCCGTTTCGATATACGAAACCATTTTGCAGTGCAAAGGTAGTCTGTGCGTATTAACTAAGAGAAGCATCACTTTATGTTTGAAGATAATAATCAAACCATATAAAACAGAAACCATCACATTCATGTGCAAGACTATTAATTAAGAGAAACATCATTATCTTATTTAGGAATCTAAAAGGTATAACGGGATATATATTACATTATTACTGAGGCAACATTCTTACCAGGTTACTCGGGTTTTACGGGTTTCACAGGTTAAATCCATCCCAGCCTGTGAATTTTTGGGCTCACAACTATATGACCTGTGAACCAGCCCATGTGTTCTTGGGTTGACTGGTTACGGGCTACTTCCGGTCCGGTTTTCTGGGTGCGTATATATATATTTAATATGTATATATAGTTGGGCCATGTTAAAATATACTACATATATGTATATCGTTTTAAAAGTAAAACCATATTTTGTAGACATTTATAAAAACTCATAACTATATCTTTTATTGTCATTGGACTTGTCAAAGTTGAAATTTGACTTTTGTTGTTCTAGTTTTTTTTTGTTAATTTTTTTATATGTATATGAAGTCATTTTTATATGTATTTAACAGAGTTTTTTACAAATCTTATTCGACTCTGGTTCGAGCTTGCATCAAAAAACTCATCTAGCTAACGAGCTGAGCTTGAGCTTAGCATAAATGTTTCGAGTCGAAGTCAAGCCCTGTCGAGATCGATCTCGTTTTGACTTGTTAACAGCCCTAAATCATTGTCTATGAGTATAGTTTTTTATATAATCATCCAAGACTATGCATTTCCCATCATCATTGATCTGCTGATCTTTTTGCTTTTGGACTGCTGGAGAACATATTTATATGAACAAACCTTGCTTTATGAGGACATATTTATTGAAAAGCAGAGTTACCTGTATCGGTCTAAGGCTGCATTATATGATCTAAAGCCGACTGGGGCGATGATCTTGCTAGCTTAACTTATACAAAGTAGTAGCAGTCTGAATCAATGGATTAAAACAATCTTGGAGGCCGTAAATATTATGATAGACTTTGGTCTTTGGGTGACCTTTTACCCATTTAGCATGTTCTTGGGTTAGTTATTTTTATTTATTTGACCCATTTTTGTGTAAGCACAACCCAAATCTACCAAAATTGCAAGTAAATGGGTTAAATTGGTCACATCTCATATTCAATAGCGATGCAAGCAACATATATGCACACAAAAGCCATAATAAGTAATGACCACCTGGAAGAATGTCTGCTTGTAGTCTATCTCATATGCCTTTTGCCCCTTGATGACCTTGCATTCTACGAGTATTCATAATTTATATTATTAAATAGCCTAGTGATTTTTTAGTAAAGATTGCAGAGTTTTAAGAAAATAGAGGGTATGTAAAGCTTTTTTTAATTTTAACCGCTTGCTTTAAAATTTGAATTTTGATGTGCATGTGCTCAAGTATCAGGAAAAACTTGTATTTACATCAAGCAGAAAACTTAGATGTATTAGTAAAAGAAATGTGTAAAACTATGGTAGCAATTATCAATATAGCTCATACCCTTTGACTTTCAAAGTCAAACAAATTATTATGTATGTCGACATCATATAATCCAAATAGCTTTAAGATGATTCCTATTATTGGTATGATCATGAAGGTGTAGTCCCCACGGTTACTTGTCATTTGCATGTCAGATGACTAACTTTCAAATTCATGCACTGATGTCTAGTACACTAATTGTTAGAGCAATGTAAAATATTGAGTTATCATGCAAGTTTGACAAGTAATAGAGAACAGTTTTTTAATTTTGTACACGTTTGGTTGTATTGTAACTAATGCTTTGGTTTGGCAGAGCTGCAACGATATGGCGGTGGACCTCTTAACAGAGAGGCTAATCTGAACAACCAAGGGCTAGTGTTTCCAAACAATGTAGCGGCCTCTGTTGTCGGACCATCTGTCTCATCAGTTGCTTGTGCAGGTGGTTCTGAGAAGCTACCGAACGCAGAAGAAAAATCTATTCAGAAGTGGCCTAAGAAAATTAATCGTATTTATGGTGACTGGATTGACGACATTGAGTAAGCTTGATGAAATTCAAATCCGTCCTCAAGAAAAGAAACTTGGTTCCCCTTTTTGACCGTGTTTGCTAATCTTAATTATTTCTTCGACAATTAGACTATTAGTATTAAGACCATTGTCGAGTCATTTTGGTGAACCTTTAATTTGATGCCAAATTGG
The DNA here is from genome assembly GCA_034093135.1 of Erigeron breviscapus. Classification (NCBI taxonomy): domain Eukaryota; kingdom Viridiplantae; phylum Streptophyta; class Magnoliopsida; order Asterales; family Asteraceae; genus Erigeron; species Erigeron breviscapus. The sequence continues at coordinate 77,332,478 of CM067174.1, forward strand.
ATGACTTCAAATAGTTCTATGGATTTTTCTGCAAGTTTTTGGATTTAGAGGTTTTCTCTAGAATGGTGTTTGTTCTTGAATTTTCTTTGTTATTTTTTCTTCCGTTTGTAACGCTGCTTGGTGTCATAACTATGGTATCATTTCAATACTGCGATCATATAGTATATATGTTTTTACCAAAAAAAAAAGAAGAGCATTTAGCTTGTTAAAAAAGGACTAGCTATTATGAAGAGGAAAGAAACTTGTGGTCACATCACATGGAATATCATGGCTTGATGTCAGACAGTCAGAAAGGTTGGACCCTGGTCTAAGGGAGACACCACAATCTCTATTGGTTGTAGCTTGTTTCCTTGGCCTTTTGGATCTTCAACAATTTATCATGAACATATTATCTGCATAAAAAAAAATCGAACTTGACTAACTATTGACGATGTCGGGAACCCCATGCCACGATAAATGATGCAATTAGGGACCTTATTTAATCAAAGTGAGCTTCATAAAAGTAGTTTTCCCACTCATTTAGTTAAAAGAGTTATAGGGTGGTACCAACAAGGAGTTAGCCTAGTGGTAAGACAATCACTTGATGACCTTAAGGTCTCAGGTTCGATCCCCGCTTGACACAAAAAATAATTCCTTTAAGGTACCCGTTACCGATGAAGCCTAGACCCACATGTGAAGTTTAAATACGCGGGTTCGATCCTTTGGGGTGCCCAGATCATGTGGGGATTAGGATGGAGGTATTGTACCGGCATCATATGACTCATACGGGGTGAGTCGATGGGTATCCAATTGTGGTACCGGGACTAGAGTTCCCTCCATTACCCTTTTAAGAGTTATAGGGTGGTTGTGCAAATTGAAAGTGTTGCAAGCTATTATCTTGGTTTGAGGTATCAGTGTTAGAAGTATATCGTTTTAGAGTATGTCTTCCGAATTATAGTTTATATCGTCATCCATGATGTTTATTTCCGTTTTATAGTCTATATCATCATTTTTTCAACCCTATTATCCTTCACCCTCATCCTAAATGAAAGATACACCCTTATTTAGTATAGTATTCGAGGGGGAAAAAAGAAGATAAAAAGGGCTCACATTTTGTTTCATCATGGACGGTTTTCGGGTGAAGCTCCACCCTAAACATCATATAGCCAAACATGCCGGCCTGGCCAGATGGCATGTGGGGTGATGCCAAACACCACCCCTATGCATAGTGTTTGTTTTAATAAGGTGATTATGTCACATGATTCTTAACACACACAAAATATTACGAGTACTTGGTAAAAAGTTTGAGGGGATATATTTTGCCTTTTGTGCCGATAAAAAAAAGGTACATATGCTTAAAAGATAAATTTAAAAATGTGTCCAAAGATAGATTGTAACAAATGTAAAATTCAAATATAAATATGATGAAAGGGAAGAAGGCATGTACAGAAAAGTAGGTGATTTATCTTGTTACAAATAAAATGTTGTCGCAACTTTTAAAAGAATTAAATTTAAGTAGATATGATCATTTTAGATAAAAGATTCTTTGACCGAAAGTTGACCTACTACTTTTTGTCTTGGGATTCATATTTGACGACATAAAGCACCATTGAAGGCCAATGCATAGTCTACTAAGGCTGGCAAATCGTGTCTTAACAGGTCTTAACAGGTTCGGTGCGCACAAAATTCTCAGCTTTCAAACATGAAAACGACTCATTTAACACTTGTCTTTGATGATTTGAGCGTGACAGTTATTCGTTTTATGTATCAAAAAAGTTAAATGTTGAACTTTAAAATATTAAAAACAATTATTTTTAAAAATAGAAAAAGTTGCATAGTACATTTTTTGCTTAACAGTTACTTTAACAGGTCTTAACAGGTACCCAATTGCCAGCCTTAGTCTACTTTCACTTTAACCATCATTGTTGATCTGTCTTCATAAAGTGAAAATGAACGGTTCGAAAATGTTAAAAAGAATTATTGACTTTCCCACCTGCAAGAGTACTACTCATTCCCTCAAAAGTTGCATTGCTTTTTCACAGGTAAATATAATGTAAGTAATAACATCATCTACCAATCATCAATAAATGGAATGGTATATGGTGGAGCCTGAGACTGAGAGGTCTTGGGTTCAAATCCTGTTGTGAGCAAAGCTCCCAGGAATGGAGACAGGGGTTTTCCCATAATGGTTTTTCTCTGGAATTAGAGTTGGGTATATGAAGAGGCATGCCGCTGAGCCCAAATTTGTCGTTCAAAAAAAAAGAAGTAATAACATCATTTCGATCAGAATGATATGACCAGATCGTTAATGTCTTATAAACACCAAAATGTATTAATTTTGGTTATTCTTAAACAAGTTTATTATTGTGAAAAGGCTACACCAAAAACATCATTATAGTTTCGCTATTGTAATTTCTACATTTTGTTTCATAATGGTTTTTGTTATAACGGTATTCTACATGACTAATTAAAACAAATACAAATCGAGAATTACGAGCTTATTGTGTGTTTTAGTGTGTGCTAATGGCGGAAATGTATGTGTGTGTAGTGACAGTTACTTTTGTGTGTATTGAGAAAGAATGTTGTGAAAGTGGATACAAATATACGATTGTAATTAAAATGAGGTAAAGGTTACAACATACCATGTGTTTGTAGTTTATATACAAGGTAACTTATTTTACGTTTTAACCCCTCAACACATAATTGTTTACAATACAAACATTTAAGTATTTAACATATAAATTGACACTACAAAGTATTATTTCTAACACTAATCAATCAATAAGTTATGAATTCTAGTCTCGTTTTGGACAAATTATGAGTATGTATGGATGTGTATGCAACTATGCATACTTGCCTCTTTTTTTTTCTTCTTTAGTATACAATCCACCACATTTTTGGTGTATTAAGTTGATAATAAGAAAAAATATATATCTTTCAAGATTTTCAATATCTTTGACAAAATGGACACACTGTAAATATGATTATGCATAGTTTTGTCTCGTTGTTATATACTTATATGCATAGTTTAACATAGATGTGGTCAATGTGTCCAGCCAATGGGTCCTCCCCAAACCTGGCTTGTTTCATGCCAGAAGACCTCTGCCTCTCTGTCTAACTTCTATTATTAGAAACTTTTTGGAAAGAGAGATACACTTGATAAGGAAAGAAGAGTAAATATTTGTATAAAACTTGAATACCATAACTAAAGATAGCACAAACGATTATGAATTAGTAACGAGACTATGACAAATTCGTGAAAGAGTCTGATTCAAGAAAAGGTTTCGACAAGAAAAATACATCATTTGAGTCTCCAAAATAAACCTTTGATATGTTTTTATTGTTTTAAAAACTCTAGAATGAAGATTATCGATCCACTACCTAGTCATGACCTACAACCTCAACCATCTCTCATGTGGGCTAGTAGTAAGACGCAAAGCTATGGAAAAGAGAGACCAATTACGTAGTTTGAACTATCATGAAAACACCAATTAGGCTACCAATAAGGATGTTTGTGAAAAGGATGAGATAAGGTGGAGAATGTTGTTGTAGGTGATGACTGATGACATGGAGGGTGTCCATCAATAAATGTTTGTAGGGAAAAATTGTGACTGATGATGAGGGATCGATAATGTTCGTGTGTGAATCGTATGTATATATTAGTTGGATATTTGTGAAGAATGAATATGTTATTAATGTAGGTAAAATAATGTTTGTCGGAAAAATGTATGGTAAAAGCTGATGTGGCATGCTAATTAGGTTGTTTGTGAGAAGAACGACCTCAATTGATGCGGACAGTCTTAGATTGCATATATTAGATACAAAGACTCATTCTTCCTTACTAGTCCAAACAGTATACGTTTATATTTAGTTACAATCTCAAACTAAAATTAGAATGATTTGACGAATTTGAACAACAGTAAACTACATAAAAATATATGTTATACGGTTTTTGTTATTATATGTTCATGAAGTTTTATTTTCACATATCGTTGTAACAAACCGTGACTTTGACATTTTTGCATATATCAGATTTCTTAAACCTCGTAGACATTGGCATTTTGATAGTTCAAGTTCCGTTAATGAACCTTCTTAGTAAAGATGTCCAAGATATTGAGGTACACTTTGACATGACAATCAGACAAAAAACTATTTTTAAGTGTCTACAAGCGCCACATGCTCAAGATTATCTCCTTGTTGTCCCTATAGATGGGTTAGGACAACATATGTCACCGGTAGAGTATCACACTATACTCAAATACCGTCTCATGATCCCCTTATTTCCTATTGATGAGGTATGCCCTATTTGTCGGAAAGCATGTTTGGATTCCTTTGGGGAGCATGCGCTTCACTGTAGAGAGCTCCGGGGTTCAAATACAGACACGATTTGGTTAGGGATGTTCTCTTTGACATTTTTAGGCGGGCTGAGATTTCTGCTAAGAAAGAAGCGCCAGTGAATTTCTTGACTGACCCGTTGGACGGAAGATCTACTCTAAGACCCGCTGACATTTTGGTCTTTGGTTGGACTGGGGGAAACATGCATGTGTGGATTTAACGGGAGTCTCTCCTCTTGTTGGCTTAGGGTGCAGCTTTACCGCCGGTCAAGCTGCTTTAAAAACTGCTTCATGCAAAGTGGCCAAACTTGAGAAGGCGTGTCTTGACAACCAACACGTATTTATACCTTTTGCATTTGATACTTTTGGGTTCCTTGCACCTGAGGCCGTTGAACTACTTGGAAGGGTCCAGCGTGTGATGCATTGTAATGTTATGACGCCACGATCTTTGAATGTAGTTTTTAAACGTCTTAGTTTTGCTATACAAAAAGGAGTGGCGGCGCAGCTTGTTGCCCGTTTACCTTCTATTTCTATGTAAAACATCAAATGATGTTTAAAGACAGTGCAAGCGTGTCTGATTGTGTTCCTAAATACTTTGAATTATGTGTTTAAAAAAAAAAACATGTGCTAATTTAATTAATTTTGATAAATTGAATACTGTGATTGGTTAATTGAGGTTAGGTCAGTTGCTAACTTACCATTGTATTATTAACTCGATTCATTTATGTTTAGTTTGCCTTAGATACATAATAATTTCAAACACAACAAAAATGTTTGCTATATAAACAAAAACAAAAAATGTTTAGTTTGCCTTAGATACATAATAATTTCAAACACAACAAAAATGTTTGCTATATAAACAAAAACAAAAAAACCTTTGATAAGGAGAGAAACAAAGGAACAACAAAAGATGGGTACCATAGAGACACCTTGTTCTTGTAGTGAACTACTTCACTTCATGCTCAATGATACTATTTCTGAAACCCATTATGAAATCACCACCTTGTTCCCACCTCCCACCATTCCATCACCATCTGAATCAGACCAAAAGCTAGTAGAAAAAAGTGGAAAGAAAAACATTAAGAAGAAGAAGAAGAAGAAAAGGGCAGTTTGTAAAACCAAACAAGAAGCAGAGTGTCAAAGAATGACCCACATTACTGTTGAAAGAAACCGCCGGAAACTAATGAACCAACATCTTGGTGTCTTAAGGTCCCTCTTGCCGGAATCTTATATCCAAAGGGTTTGTTTTTTTTTTTTTCCTTTATAAATTACGGTTGAATTATGAGATTTGAAGTATTTGAATATGACAAAAAGTTAAGCATAAGCCAAAATATCACAAATACTTATTATGGGATTGTTTAGAAGTGCAAATAAGTCTTTATATATAATTTTTAAAGTTAGTGCTATAAATAAATGCCACTTCCAACAACAACAATAACGTATAATGTAAACTGGTAAACGGAGAAAGTTTTCCCTAAAATACCACTAAAACCTAAAACCCAATACTTTTAATTTAAATTGTGTGTTTCGGATTGTGTATTTTTGAAAATACTTTTGGCTTATAAAGTGTCATAAACCTAAAATAATGGGGTTTTTTTTAACTAAGCTGAAAAACACATAATAACCACAAAAAAAAAAAAAGTGACATACAAAATATTGGATAAGCTAAAACGTACCTAATGACTAAATATTTCAAACCACATTTTGGTTTTCAGAAAACCCAATAAGCTTTACGCACCCCTAACACCCTTAATATGAGATAATCTGAACAAGTTGTTAAGGATTGTGTATTTAAAGTGCTTGTTACTTTTTAGCTAAATTTATAAAGTAGGAAAGCATAATAGGCATAGTGTTTGTTTAGGTAAAAAGAAATTTAGAAGTTTTGGCTTCTACTGATATCACAACATTGTTCATGGTTATGTCATACACAAGTTTTTTTTTGAAAGGTATGTCATACACAAGTAATATGTAGCAAATGCTTATAAATAAACAAAAGCTAAAATATGCAAATGCCACAATACAATAACATGGATGGTTAGAAAAGGAAGGTATGTTGCATTATTTGGTTCAGTTGGTTGCGTGATTGATAACAATATCAAATTAACCTTACTTTAAGACATGTCTGATATAACTTAGAGGCAAATAGAGTGGCTATATGTCATATGTTAAGTTGGTTAACATAGAGCCAAAGATCGGAGAACTAGAAGTCTAAGGCTTAAATCAATAAATCTTGGGCAATGCAGTTGACCCGTGTGTGGCCACGATAGTCTACGCCTGAAAGAGTTTTACAGATTTCACTTTGTGTAGTTGTGGTCTTGTGGATCTAGCCAGACAAAGATCGGATACCACAACGGCCAAGAAAAGCAATTTACCAGCAACACGTTAGTGTCTTGATTGTTGCCCATTTAAGTTTGAACAAGACATCTTATTTATATAAGAATTGTTAATCATAGGACTTGGATGCTAGATTATATGTTACTTTAAGCTGCAAAATTCTCATGAAGCTGCAACATTTTCGTTTATTTTAGTTTGTTTACAGGTACAAACATTTCTAAAATGTCATACAAGTGTATCTGTTTATATAATGGCAAAGACTGTTAATATGTATATATTTTCACTATAGTGGACAATAGTTTTGTGACGAGAGGGAGTATATATTATGAAATCATCTTAACGGACATAGAGGTAATGTTTCAGGGTGACCAAGCATCAATAGTTGGTGGTGCAATAGAATTTGTAAAGGAGCTTGAACACCATCTGCAATCTCTTGAAGCTCAAAAGTTCCTCTCAGCTCAACAACAAGAACAAAAGCCAGTCATTCATGACCAAAATAGTACTTTTAGCACTAACCCAACCGAGGAGTGTGAAATACCACAAATGCCCCAATATTTTCAAAAACTTTTCTCTTACCCACAATACACATGGTCTCAATCTCTCAACAACAATACTTCAAAGAGCAAGGGATCAATGGCTGATATTGAGGTTAATTTGGTGCAAACACATGCTAATCTTCGGATCCTGTCACGAAAACGGCTAAATCATCTCTCGAAATTTGTTGGGTTCTTGCAAACGTGTTACCTCTCCGTACTACACCTCAATGTCATCACGTTGGATCCATCGGTGCTATACTCCGTCAGTCTTAAGGTATGTACATACTTTATGTAAAAATAGATCGAATGGTATTAACTGAATCTACACACACACAGGATCACTGTAACTTGTTAATATATGATGTACAAACAAACTCCCCAAATGAAACTATACGAAATGAAGTAACGATAAGGATATTTTTTTGGTCGCGCAGTTAAACTCAAACTTTAGTGTAAAGACAACTTCACTTATTTATGATAAAATGTGTTAACTTATGTCATAGTTTATTGCTCAACAATGAGCCTAAAAATTAGCTGAAACATAAGACCGATGAGCCCTTCCTAAAAAGTTGTGGTTGGTCCACATGACCCGTTTTGACCCTGCCTAAAACTTTACGGGCTTTAGCATAATATCAGTTTAAGCAGTTACCCAACTCATCCGACTTATCCATTGTGCCACCAGTGATAAACTTGGCCATCTGCTGAATGCAGTACAATTCGTAATTTAGTACTAATCACATAAGCATTATGCAGATGGAAGAAGAATGCTGGCTAAAATCTGCAGATGAGATAGCAGGTGTAGTCCATCATATACTTGGACTTGTTGAAGAGGAAGCTGACTTATGTATTGATTACAAAAACGAAAAGTGGCCGCATGTTTACTAATTTACCCCTGCAGGCTGGGTTATATATACTACAATGTGAATACCATCCCTTCCATGGTAAATTTCACATCATTTTGATGTACAATTCTAGTTAATTAAGATGCATGTTTTCATGTGGGCATATATGAGTAATATTTATTGACTTAAAGCGGACAAGAATAGTAGAAGGTAAGATAAATTGCCACAAGCCCACAACTAATTTTGTGTAAGATAAACGGGCTGGATGGTCAACTACCAATAAAGTGAGCCTAGTAGTCAAGCATCGAGATGTTTTCACATATCGAACTTCACTAGGTAAGCATCTTGATGATGACCAGATAATATTCGAACAGGTTATGCCGTGTACATTAGAGTCCAAAACTTGTCTTTTCCAGTTACCTTGAACAGGGGAAAATACCCTCTGTTTATAAAAGGAATGATCTATAGCAATTTTCATAATTTAACAGTATTTAAAAGATATGAATGTGATACATTTTGGACTTTCTAGAACCTTAGCCCATACACTTTGAAAGTTTTTCTTTTGCCTCAAAACAATGCCTGTAACTTTAATGCTACAAAACTATCAACGTTAAAACTAGTTTGTGTTACTTGAAAGAACTAAATAGCCTTCCAATTGTTTACACGCACTGTGGGAAAGTGTGCATACTTTAGTGATTGTGAGTTTTTTTGCTGGTGCTCTCTTTCGTCACAAATTCTGTTGTTTAAACGGATCCCCTGTCCGAGAATCGTTTTTGAGGTGATTAGGAAGGAAAACTTCTCTTCCCTCTCCTTTCCACCTTTAAGTTAACTAAACAATACAGTGAGAGTTGAAAATATAAACTTAAACATAACAATACCATGAGGTACGTACATGAAATGAATGACCATATATCCATCCAAAAATAACTACTACTTCAAAACAAAAATCCTAGTTACAACCTCTATAGTAACAAATATTTACAACTTGAATATGATCTTTTCCAAGATGGCTCGCATTAACAAACTTCAACACATGTTTTCCTTGTAAACATTTTGTGATGATTCAGCATCATTTCCATAGTAAACTTCTTGTCGTGCCAGTTCTTCCGCTTGATTAAAGAACGTTACTTGTGCTATTGATGCTTGAGTTTGGCACAAATAGCCCATGGATTTTGATCTGATAACCTCCCTTTTACCATCCTCTCTAATATCTCTTTCTTCTATCTCACTTGTCATCACTGGTGGTAGCAGTGGTGGAGTACTAGGAGGAGGTGGAGGTGAGTTATGTGTCGAATCTTTAACTTCAAAGCATACATTTGCTCTACATAAGGGGCAATTCGAGTGAGTTTTAAGCCAAGTATCAATACAATGAACATGAAAGGCATGATCACAATTTGGTAAAAGCCTAATGCTCTCCTCTTCTTGAAACTCGCCTAAACAAACCGTACATTCTGTACACAAAACCAAACCATCTCCTTTCTTGTACTTACACATTGTAATCGACTTGATCAAAGCCTCATCCAAACCCTTACCTAAAACAAGCCAAGGAACGTAGTTTGAATTATCATCATCTTGATCAATACCATCCACTACAATTTCTAAATCACGGTTTTCTTGATTCACAACCACTCTACTTGACAACATAGATGTATCATTGTTTCTTGAACAATATCTTGAGATTATAACATAGTAAGCAATCAAAAGAGAAAAGGTTCCAATTAGAGCAATGATCATAATCACCACCGGTGAAAGGGTGGTGCCACTACCACCTAAAACATCCTTAACTAGAGGAGGAGGTGGTGGTGGTGGTGGTGGTGGTTGTGGTGATGGTGGTGATGGAAGGACAACATATTTACACCATTTTGTGCAATATATGCTGCATATCTTTTTGGAACAATCTTTAGTACTTATATGAGGTATCCATGTTTTTGGATCTTTTAAAGACCCCATAACAACAAAAGTTGTAGCACAAAAACCTTTTTTTCTATAGCTTAAGTATACATTAAAAAGGGGGGTTCAAGAGAAATTCAAAACTACTACACACACATACCTCTAACCATGCATCAATAGAAACTTGAAACATGTAGAACATATAGGATCTTAAAGTAAAATTGGAGAAAAGTTGAAAAGATGACCAAAGAGTTTGGGATAAAAGAATGTAAGGAGAGAGCTTTCATTCACTTTTTCTTGTTCTTTAATTTTCTTGTTCTTCTATCTTTCAATTTTTTAATTTATGTTGGTGATATTTTGATAAGTGTTGGTTAGAAAGTCTTGCAAGTAATCAATGTTCTTTTATTATTTATAGAAGGTAAGTAGTAGTTGGAATTTCGACATATCTTTCTTTTATTTTTCCTTAATAGAAAATATATTTTTGTTTTATCAAATATAAAATAACGAAGTGTACCAAAAATTGAATATGAACTAAAACGGGTTAAGTGAAACTAAATTGGTATTTGGCTTAATGTTATGCTTTTTAAATAAATAAGCTTCTTATCGGCACAAAATCAGACCAATTTGATTAAAACGGCCACGGAAATGGGGTTTGTGTGCGGTAGCTTAGGAGATGTCATCTTAAAAATAGGAAATTATTCAGACAAGGACTCCATTTTAGGGCGTGAAAGCATTCCATCGGGCTTCCCGTTGAAGGAAATGTTCAAGTCTCTTGTCTCATATCGTATGCTTTCTAGCCTGCCTCTTTCTTGAGCTGCCCATGGAATAAAAAGTAGATCTCTATCCGATCTGTGAAAGGCCATATTGCTATGCAATGTGGTCATTTGGGGAAGGTTGTGTGAAGTTGAGCTGTTTTCTTGACAATAGCCAAATTAACCAAGTTCTTGGCCTAACTAGATAAAGTAGAGCTGCGAGAAACCAAATAAAGCAACATGGTTACATGGGTTTAAATTTGTTCATTAAAGGATATAGTATGCTAGAGCATGTGGCAAGATGGCCAACAAATGGGTTGTTTAGAATTAAATGTGATTGAAGTTGACTCAAAATTACGACTCAAAGAAGAAGTAACTTACGACTCAAAGAAGAAGTAGCTTTCTTGGGTCCATGAAATAAGTGGATTGCAAATTTGAACAATTTAAACTTGTAGAAATAACCAAAGTTATTAGAATCATCAATCGGTTCAAAATAACAACATATTTTAAGTTAATGAGTTTAAGTCCAGTGTGTTTAAACTTTTATATTTAACAATCTAATCTGATTATTTATATTCTACTATCGAGTAGTGACGAAAGACATCTGATTGCTAAGTTTGTGTATAAAGCTAATTGGGAAATCCTCGTGATCATTTTCGAGTAAGGCGATTTTTAACTCGGATGTATGCAGCTAATTAGGAAATCCTTGTGATCATTTTCAAACCTTTTTTTAACGACGAGTTAGTAGTTAGTAGTTAGCATTCGAGACAACACATTGACATCCAATTGAGCAGTATGCGGAGCTACGCAATTTTAAAACGTCGATCTGACCACATAAAAGAAAAATATGGAAGTAGTAGGATCGATGAAAGCAATATTTGATCCACCATATTTAATTTCAAGAAGTATGAGTATGATCATAAGCTCTACACAATAACGTCATTTTCTACTTACTGAAACTGTTGCATGTTGCACAATCTAATTTATGACAAATAGCTGTTTTGAAAGGTGTGAATCATTTGCTCGCAACAGGGGATCTAGTCTACGTTGTCTTAATCGGGTCCGCGCTAGAGAGCCCCCTCAGGAGAAACTCCCAACTAAACCTCCCGAAGGCACGACATTTAATTGGGATAAAAAACTTCCCCTTCTACAGGACTCACTGGAAGACTTTATTGTGAAATTTCTTCAAATGTCTTTCCCATATTTTGAACTCAAGACCTTCAGCATGTAAAGCTGATACTCAATCACTAAGCTATAATGAAAAGTACAATTTATGACACATAGATATTACATAGAACAAAATTATGCTACGACTAATTATAATCTTTTTTAAAATTTGATGGTGTTAGAAACTGTCAAATTTAGGGCCTCGGGAGTAAAAAAGAAAAACAAAAACCACTAAAATATACTTACTAATTCCACACATATTTACAACAAGTTTTTTGACCCGGGCGTTGCCCGGGATCGACGTTGCGTTATGCAAACATATATACATACAACATTACCTAAAAGTTTGGACACTTAAAGTTTACTATAAGGGGTAGAAACTAAAAAAATTGGTGGTCAAAACCAAGAGTTTGATGGTAAAAGTTAGAAGCCTTAAAATAAGAGATAGAAAGTAAAAAAATAAAAATTGATGATTAAAGTTAGAACTATAATTAAGTTTGTATACAAAAAGTTGGACTAAAGTTAAAAAATCCAAAAGTTAAGTGGTAAAAATAAGTTTAAAGCGTTAAAATAAGAGAAAGAAAGTAAAAAAAAAAAGATTTGATGATTAAAGTTAAAATCCAAAGTTAATTGATAAAAATTAAAGACTTTAAAAGTAAATTATACTTGTATACAAAAAGTTAGACTAAAGTGATAAAACCTAAAAGTTAAGTGGTAAAAATAAGAAACTCAAAAAGTATACAATCGTTAAAAATAAAAATAAAAAATCGGAAAAAGACAAAATAGGAATAAGACAAAATTGCTGACGTCATGATGACGTCAGCGCCGGGTTACTGTAGCTAAGGCCTCTATAATTGTTATATATATATAATTCGTTCACTATGAGATTTGAAGCTACAATCTTTGGGTAACAAATAAGATAAAGAGTCGTGACACATGGCGTACTCTTTGAACGACACATATACCTTTAAAGTTATATAAATTAGTTTTATTAAATTTTAATGGATAAGTTGTAAGTCCCTCACTTGATGGTTTAACCCACGAGTGTAATAAGTCAAGTATGCACTAGAATTGGACTAGTATTACATAAATATAAATGCAAATATATAAATAAAGTAATACAAGACTTAAAGCAATAAATAATGTAAAGGTGGAACATAATGTAATTTTCAAGTGTATTTTATTTATTGATGTTAAATAAAATACAAGGTTGTTGCGGAACCAAGATAATACAAATGTAAGTATCTTAACAACCTATGAATTACAAATGATCTATACTTGCTAAATAATCTCCTTTGATCGAAATACTAAAAGTTGTGAAGTATTCCCTTTTGCGATCGGGAGTATTTAAGCAAGTTCACCAAATTGCAAAAAAGTAATTTGTACAAGGAAATGACTTGGTATTTATAGGCAAATAAATTCAACAGTGAATTTATTATGCCGTACAAATATGGTTGCATGCATTTAAGGAAACAACTTTAATTTCTTAAATGCATTGGTTAAAGTACAAGGATAAAGTCATGTTGATGTGACTTGTCATCCTTTTAACCAACCACCTTTACACGCGTGTTGTACTTTTATCAATAGACAAATGGATTGTCCGGATAAAGGCGTGTAAAGGCAAAAGTCAAATCCTCGTAATCAGTGTTCAGATTTGTAAGGTCTAAAACACTGATAAAGCTCCAGTCGTCGATCGGTTAAGACTGCCAGTGGGCCCTGCCATTTGTCAATCTTCTTTCTTCAGACTTCAGTGAGAATGTCTTCAGTGGGGTGATCTTGACTGGAGTGAAGTTCAGTGAGCTGAAATCTGGTGACTCCAGATTTCCTATACAAGTAAGGCGCTCACTGGTCTTCTATTATTTCTGGACAAATCTTCAGTATGGCTCCAGTCTTCAAGTCTGGAGTGAGTCCAGTGAAACTGGACTTAACAAATTCCCTCTATTTGTTCAGAAATAATGCAAGGTTTTTCAAGCTTCTATCTATACAATTTGTATGCTTGAAAAACACTTGTTTTGACTAAGTCTAAAATATTTTGTTACTGGAGAACACTTTATAGATCATCAGTGTTCCAGTTTTGTCTTTTGGTTCTAACTTAGACCTAGTCTGGCCACTTACTTGTGAATCAAAAACTTGCAACTTTATTTACAGACATCAACAGATAATAAGTTACAATTTTTGATTAAAAGATAAATTACAAATACAAGTAAATGATAAAAGAGTCAGGCCCTTCTCTTTGAAGCTTGTCCTGGTGCATCTTCAGTGGCCTTTCTCTTGGGTGAAGGGGTAGTGCTTGCTGAGCGAATTCCCAGTGCAACCTCCATATTTTCCTTTTTCTGCCAGACCCACTGAATCCTCTTCAGGAAGGCCTTCACATCTGGAGTTACATCTGGTTTCCCCTTATAAACCAAACCAATTTCCTTCAGTTCAGATAATCCAAAGGCCTGAACTGAAGTACTCTTCCTATCATCAACAAACCCACCTTCTTTGGTCAGCTTTACTTCAAACTTGGTAAATTTTTCATGATTTTCTGCAAGTTTGATTTCAGCATCACTGATCCGTCTGGAGTTTGCCCTGAACTTCATTAGTTCATCATACTTGGCTCTAGTTCTGGCAACCTGGATCATTTCCTCAGTTTCCTTGGGCACCTTTATTTGTTCCATGGCTCTTTTAACATCAGCCTGATTGATCTTTCTGGTGGTGTCCAGTGGAATAAAAGTACTGAGGTCTGCATCTCTGGCAGCCTTGGTCTGTCTGGCTGGAAGTTTGGGCAAGCCCTTTAACTTCTTTCTATACTCGTTCTCCAGAGCTGCAGCATTTTGTCTGACCTTTTTCTGGAGGTTCACCAGTTCCTCCTTTCTTTGCCTAATCAGTTCCACCACACTAACACCATAAGTTTCAGCATCAAATTTTTGTTCTTCTTGAGAGTATCTGGAGCGAACATAAACATCTTCCATAGCATCCAGAGATTGATGAACTCTAGGATCTTCCTTCATTCTTTTATACACATCAACATGAATGCCCAACCTGCCAGCATTATAAGAATCAAGAGTCCCCATTTTTGCCATCTCCCTTTTGTGGGCCTGCAGTTCATCATTTTGCATTCTTTTAAAGATATCAATCATTATGCCCTCTTGCTCCAGTCTCTTAGAAGTTTCATCATCAACTGACACTTTTATTGGAGAACCTTCAGTGGTTTCCACTTCAATTTCACCTCCAGATATCACATGCTTCTTTCTTTTCAGACTTTTCAATGTTGTTGTGATATCTGGAAATTCTTCAAACTGAGGCTCACTGGCATCAGTACCAGCAGCCTCTTCTTCTTGCACAATGGCTTCAGGACCAAGGGCTTTCTGAGCTTCTTGTGCACTGGCATCAGTACCAGGCACTTGTTTCATCACTTCCTTCTTCTTTTCCAACACTTTCTCAGTAGCAGATGATCCTTCCCCCTTGGAATTACCACCAGTTCTTGACTAGAGGTCATTCCACAATTGCTCCAACATATGCCTATTTGAGGATCCAAAAGTACGCCCTGCTACTGGAGAAGTGATATTTACAGTTTTTCTGAGCCCTAGAACTTCCTTTTTCAAAATATCAACCTCATTAGGCAAGTTCTTGGGAAGCTCATTTTCAATCATCTTTTCAACCTGAGGCAACAACCCATCTTGAAGATTTCTTAGTACAGATGCAGAGACCTCATCAGTAAGTTCTTTCAGCATTATGATTTTGAACTTTCTGGCACATTCATTACTTATGTTGCTGATGATGGTACTCTGATCAAGGGCTGACCTATTCTCCAGATTTGTTACTGATCTGGTCAACTTCTGGACCTCTTCTGTCAGACCTGCAAGTGGTTGAACAAATTCGGCTTTGATTGCAGTCTGAACAGAAGACACTATCTTCTCCTCCAAGCCCTGGACTGCCACTCTAATATTTTCTGAATTTTTATTAGTGGCCAGTACCAGTTCATCCAGCTTATCAAAGACCATCTTCTCATTACCTGCAAATATGTTCATCTCTGACTGGAGATTGTTAGAAAGGAGTGATTTAAAGTCAGAGATAACCTGAGAAGATGACTGAAGTGATCTCTCCAGGTCCGCCACCTTATTTAAAAGGCCTTGGACCTCGGCAGAAGAAGAAGTGAAGAGACCATCTGGAGGAGGACCAGTAACATTTCTGGTCACCAAAAAGACTTGTGTCTGGACTCCTTCAGTTGAAGTTTCAGAAGTTGTGACAGTAGAGTCCATCACACGAGGATCAGGAAAATTTAATGGTGTCTCAATTGGCGGAGGTTGAACTGGTGATATAAAAAATGGAGAAACTGATTCTGGTGGTGGAGGTTGGAAATATGAAATATTTGATGGAAGTGAAGGATGTGGTGGTGGTGGTGCATTTAGTGATTCTGGTGGTGGTGGCATATCTGATGAAGGAGGTGGAATGATTGAAGCAACAGTATGACTGGAAGTCGATGGTGGATCTGAAGTATGGTCTACTTCCAATGTCATTTCATTTCCAAAGAAATCCATGTTAGTATCAAAATTGTTGTCTGACATGGGTGATTCAGCTTCGTCCCAAACTGGAGGTACACCAACAGTCTGATCAGCTACTTCTCTGTTCAGATCAATTTGAGCAAAATCTGGCTCAACATTTCTTTCTCCAGGGGGCACAACTGCAGTTTCTTGTTCCAATGCAGTTTCAACATTTGAATCCATAATTATTGTTCCATCTGCATTCATAATATCACCAGCCGTAGAAGTTGAAATTGGGATTACCAGAGGTGAGGCTCCAGTAACCCTTTCAGTTTGTGCAAGAGTTGTGTCAGAAATTTGGCTTTGTACAAGAGATTGTGCTAACACGGACTCTACTGAGTGGTTGCTTGTACAATCTCTATTGTCTTCACCACTCACCCCTAAAAGAATGTTGGGAGTGGTTGCTTGTGGGTTTTCCCTGTTGACATCTCCAGACTCCTGTTGGGAGGAATCTGGATGGCTAGCTGAGGTACTACTGGGAGCGACCAAATCTCCCTGTTTCCTAAGACGACGAGGTTTATCATTTCGTGGTCGTCTGGGGGGGTTTGCTGGTAAGATAATATCAGTCTGCTGAGGGTCAGGAACCACCTGGGTTTCTGGTGGCCCCATTTCAGCAATGAGGACTCCAGTGGGTCCTTCATTATTTTGAAGCCCGCCTGGAGCCTCTTCCAACTCATCTGGTGATGATGCATCGGTTACATCTCTTCTAAAATGGTGAATCATATTGGGAGGGATATCAATCTCACCAGGTGTGGAAATTAATTGATTGAGATCCCTCATATATTCACAAACAGAAAAATGTTGAGAATTATAATCATACTGGTTACCAAGAGCTCTTTTGAAAACAAGTGAAAGAAAGCGAATAAAAGGTACGTGAGCTTTTCTACCTTTCACCTTCAGACGCTCAACAAGATCATCAAAGAAAATCTGAGCAAAATCTACCCTGTATCCAAACCAAAGACAATATGCAATCTGGAGTTGCGTCTGGTTAATCTGATCTAACCCTCCAGAGCTGCCTCCCAAACACTCAACCAGATGAGTGAAGAAAAATCTACATGAGTCTGTCAGTTTGCTCATGTAGATTGTTCCCTTTCTTTGTAGCACACCATGTTCATAAAGAATGTCAGTATGCCCCATCTGCCTACAAACATCCCTCATATTTATGCCAGAGGGAAGTGTAATGGCCAGCTTGTTTTCTGCAAAGTACTTCAATCGAAGAGCATCTCTAAGAGAGTCAACGGTGAGAGTCAAGTCCATGGTGCCTTGTTTCAATGTATAGTGGATTGATTATTCTTGCTCCACATACACAGCTATGTACCAGAATTCACAAAGGTATTCATGGTACATTTTCCCTGGATTTAGGGTTAGGGCTCCATATAATGGACAACTGGGGAAGAAAGCAGTTAGTCGTCCAATAATGGATTGGGGATCATGGGTGCCAGAAAGTTTGGCCATCTAATTGTTCATGTTTATACGGATGGCCGCTGCATCTAAAGTAATATGTGGTGCTTTGGTGACGGCGGCTGGGGGAGCATAAGTAGCAGAAAGAAGATTTTTATTGAATTTGATTGTCGAGGGGCCATTGTATACAACCAAAAACCCAGAATAGGAAAGAAAAATGGTGATTTAGGGTTTGATTTATGAATTTATGAGAGATGATTGGGAATTGAATGAAAAAGAGAGTAAATGAAGGAATTTTGGGAGTAAATACTTTCGAAGTAAATGAATAAGAAAGTGAATGTGGGTATTTATAGAGGAGAGAGAAAATTGGAATTTCAAACGGTTATTTTGAATTTATTCAATGTAATTTTGATCGGGTTTGAAATCCGCATTAAATTCATCACATCACACATAAATGTGTGACGGTTGACAGCCCACAAAAACTATCCATTTGCACTTTTTGTCTTCCCAATGTAAAAATACCATCATTTAGTTTGAAAAATGACATGCCACGTATGATAAACAGTAACTATCCATTCAAAAGGTTTGCTTACGTGGCACGCACAAAGACAAAGTATTAAAGTATTATGACTGACAAACCATGACTCATTTCAGTGCATCTGGAGGTTGACAGGACACTCCAGGATCACTGGTGGATTATGCCAGTGAAGTATGCACTGATGGTACATTGGAGGATTTCCAGTAAAGCACCAGTGATATTTTCCAGAAAATTCTTCCAGTGGGAAAAATAAATTCCCCCTGAAATTAGAAACATTTTAAGGACAAAAATATATGGTCTGAGTCTTCCCCCTGGAATGGTGATCCATAAATCTATTAATGCAAAGATAGTAACACAAAGGCGTTCGATAGCTAAGCTGGTATAGATTTATAAATCTGGAAATCAAAGAACCCTGCCAGTGTCACGAAGACGTTCATAACAAGGTTCCAGATTAAGGGTTCAACATTCCCAACTCACCAACAAGATGTTCAAAAGGTTTTACATCCAGTGGTTTAGTAAAAATGGCAGCGAGTTGTTTGTCAGTGAGAATAAAATGGAGTTCTATGTCACTTTTCATAACATGATCACGAATAAAATGATACCTGAGATCGATGTGCTTTGTCTTAGAGTGCATGACTGGATTGTTTGAGATAGCAATGGCACTGGTATTATCACAAAATATTGGAGTCTTTGAATATTTAATACCATAATCAAGCAACTGGTTCTTCAAAATTCACACATCAAATCACATAAAATCACAATTATTTGTTCATCATTAGATTTGTGGTTGTTGAAAACATAATCCTGTCAAGTTTCAAGTTCCAATTCAATCTAAATATCGAGATTGAATTTGAGTTTTGGCGCGAATTGTGAGGGATTTGAATCTGTTGTGTTTTGTGTTGAATTTTGTTCATAAACTTGTTGCGGACATGAATTCAAACAGTTTACAAGTGATTTCAAGTTCTAATTTCCAGTAATTCAAAAGTTATTGAAGCTTTCTGAAGTTGTTAATGGAGTTTTTTTTTTTTTTTTTTTTTTTTTTTTTTTTTTTTTTTTTTTTTTTTTTTTTTTTTTTTTTTTTTTTTTTTTTTTTTTTTTTTTTTTTTTTTTTTTTTTTTTTTTTTTTTTTTTTTTTTTTTTTTTTTTTTTTTTTTTTTTTTTTTTTTTTTTTTTTTTTTTTTTTTTTTTTTTTTTTTTTTTTTTTTTTTTTTTTTTTTTTTTTTTTTTTTTTTTTTTTTTTTTTTTTTTTTTTTTTTTTTTTTTTTTTTTTTTTTTTTTTTTTTTTTTTTTTTTTTTTTTTTTTTTTTTTTTTTTTTTTTTTTTTTTTTTTTTTTTTTTTTTTTTTTTTTTTTTTTTTTTTTTTTTTTTTTTTTTTTTTTTTTTTTTTTTTTTTTTTTTTTTTTTTTTTTTTTTTTTTTTTTTTTTTTTTTTTTTTTTTTTTTTTTTTTTTTTTTTTTTTTTTTTTTTTTTTTTTTTTTTTTTTTTTTTTTTTTTTTTTTTTTTTTTTTTTTTTTTTTTTTTTTTTTTTTTTTTTTTTTTTTTTTTTTTTTTTTTTTTTTTTTTTTTTTTTTTTTTTTTTTTTTTTTTTTTTTTTTTTTTTTTTTTTTTTTTTTTTTTTTTTTTTTTTTTTTTTTTTTTTTTTTTTTTTTTTTTTTTTTTTTTTTTTTTTTTTTTTTTTTTTTTTTTTTTTTTTTTTTTTTTTTTTTTTTTTTTTTTTTTTTTTTTTTTTTTTTTTTTTTTTTTTTTTTTTTTTTTTTTTTTTTTTTTTTTTTTTTTTTTTTTTTTTTTTTTTTTTTTTTTTTTTTTTTTTTTTTTTTTTTTTTTTTTTTTTTTTTTTTTTTTTTTTTTTTTTTTTTTTTTTTTTTTTTTTTTTTTTTTTTTTTTTTTTTTTTTTTTTTTTTTTTTTTTTTTTTTTTTTTTTTTTTTTTTTTTTTTTTTTTTTTTTTAGTTTTTTTTTTTTCTGGAAAACTGTTGAAATGAAGAAGATGACCTACAGAACGATCTTCACTAAGACGATCTTCCTAAGATCGTTTTAGTTCCAGTAACTTGTGGCTTATTGGACGATCTTCACAAGATCGTTCTAAACAAGAGTGTGTTGTGAAGTGTTGATTCTGGCTAATTAATCCGAAAGGATTGGTTTGGTCATTTCATACACTTAGAAGTTTTGGGAAAGAAACCTAAAACGATCTTTAACCAAGATCGTTTCATTCCAAAGAAACTTAAAACGATCTCTTGTCAAGATCGTTTCATTTCTTAGAACCAAAGACGATCTTCACCTAGATCGTTTCATACCTTCGAAACCCAAGACGATCTTAAATCAAGATCGTCCCATTTTCTTGAATCATTTCAAATTCAACAACATTCTAATCAAAGATCGTTTGTTTCCAAACATTTTATTTCAAGATCGTTTCATTTCCAAAGACCGTTTCATATTCAAGACCGTTTCATTTTTCATACTTAGCCAAATTTCACAAAAATTACCTAAGACGATCTTCTCAAGATCGTTTCACATTCTGTTTTTCAAGATCGTTTCATTTCTAATACTTAACCAAATTTCATTAAACTCCTAAGACGATCTTAATCAAGACGATCTCACCCAGAACGATTTTAACAAGATCGTTTCATTTCTTTTTCTTAGCAAGATCGTTTCACTTCTTTTTCTTATTAAGATCGTTTCATTTCCTGTTTTTAACTCAATTCAATCTAAATATCGAGATTGAAATTTGAGTTTTGGCGCGAATTGTGAGGGATTTGAATCTGTTGTGTTTTGTGTTGAATTTTGTTCATAAACTTGTTGCGGACATGAATTCAAACAGTTTACAAGTGCATTTCCCAAGAAGGAACACTATCATCCAAGGAGCAATGAGCAAGGTGAAGCTAATGGATCAAGGTATGGTGAAAAGAAGGAAGCCTATGAGAAACCAACTGTTGAGAAGGGTAAGGCATCAGACAAAAAGTGCTACAATTGTGGTATTCCTGGACATTTTGCTGTTGACTGCAAACAACCTCGAAAGCGGGACTATGAGTATTACAAGCAGAAGATGCTGTTAGCCAAACAAGTTGAAGCAGGACATGCATTGCTTGCCGAAGATGACAAATGGCTGTTGCTCACTGATGATGAAGATCAAGATCTCTCCGCTAATGTTTGCTATATGGCAAGATTGGCCAAGAACAACAATCTCCGCACTTCTTCTACAAGTGCATTTCCCAAGAAGGAACACTATCATCCAAGGAGCAATGAGCAAGGTGAAGCTAATGGATCAAGGTATGGTGAAAAGAAGGAAGCCTATGAGAAACCAACTGTTGAGAAGGGTAAGGCATCAGACAAAAAGTGCTACAATTGTGGTATTCCTGGACATTTTGCTGTTGACTGCAAACAACCTCGAAAGCGGGACTATGAGTATTACAAGCAGAAGATGCTGTTAGCCAAACAAGTTGAAGCAGGACATGCATTGCTTGCCGAAGATGACAAATGGCTGTTGCTCACTGATGATGAAGATCAAGATCTCTCCGCTAATGTTTGCTATATGGCAAGATGGCCAACAAACAACAATCTCCGCACTTCTTCTACAAGTGCATTTCCCAAGAAGGAACACTATCATCCAAGGAGCAATGAGCAAGGTGAAGCTAATGGATCAAGGTATGGTGAAAAGAAGGAAGCCTATGAGAAACCAACTGTTGAGAAGGGTAAGGCATCAGACAAAAAGTGCTACAATTGTGGTAT
Source organism: Erigeron breviscapus (assembly GCA_034093135.1). Lineage (NCBI taxonomy): Eukaryota > Viridiplantae > Streptophyta > Magnoliopsida > Asterales > Asteraceae > Erigeron > Erigeron breviscapus. The sequence goes on from CM067174.1 coordinate 77,354,501, forward strand.
TCCTGGACATTTTGCTGTTGACTGCAAACAACCTCGAAAGCGGGACTATGAGTATTACAAGCAGAAGATGCTGTTAGCCAAACAAGTTGAAGCAGGACATGCATTGCTTGCCGAAGATGACAAATGGCTGTTGCTCACTGATGATGAAGATCAAGATCTCTCCGCTAATGTTTGCTATATGGCAAGATTGGCCAAGAACAACAATCTCCGCACTTCTTCTACAAGTGCATTTCCCAAGAAGGAACACTATCATCCAAGGAGCAATGAGCAAGGTGAAGCTAATGGATCAAGGTATGGTGAAAAGAAGGAAGCCTATGAGAAACCAACTGTTGAGAAGGGTAAGGCATCAGACAAAAAGTGCTACAATTGTGGTATTCCTGGACATTTTGCTGTTGACTGCAAACAACCTCGAAAGCGGGACTATGAGTATTACAAGCAGAAGATGCTGTTAGCCAAACAAGTTGAAGCAGGACATGCATTGCTTGCCGAAGATGACAAATGGCTGTTGCTCACTGATGATGAAGATCAAGATCTCTCCGCTAATGTTTGCTATATGGCAAGATTGGCCAACAAACAACAATCTCCGCACTTCTTCTACAAGTGCATTTCCCAAGAAGGAACACTATCATCCAAGGAGCAATGAGCAAGGTGAAGCTAATGGATCAAGGTATGGTGAAAAGAAGGAAGCCTATGAGAAACCAACTGTTGAGAAGGGTAAGGCATCAGACAAAATGCCAGAAGTTGTATCTTCTGATCCTTTGGCATTGATAGTTGAGAAGAAGATTTCTGAAGCTCTTAAAAGGCAAATGGTGGTTGTTTCTTCGTCTGATGAGGAGGGAGATGATCTGATGGCTACAAGAGATGGTGTTTCAGATGAACTATATCAAGCTCTTGCCGCGGTAACAAAGCATTTCAAGAGGAAATTTTACAAAGCGAGGCCAACAAACAACAATCTCCGCACTTCTTCTACAAGTGCATTTCCCAAGAAGGAACACTATCATCCAAGGAGCAATGAGCAAGGTGAAGCTAATGGATCAAGGTATGGTGAAAAGAAGGAAGCCTATGAGAAACCAACTGTTGAGAAGGGTAAGGCATCAGACAAAAAGTGCTACAATTGTGGTATTCCTGGACATTTTGCTGTTGACTGCAAACAACCTCGAAAGCGGGACTATGAGTATTACAAGCAGAAGATGCTGTTAGCCAAACAAGTTGAAGCAGGACATGCATTGCTTGCCGAAGATGACAAATGGCTGTTGCTCACTGATGATGAAGATCAAGATCTCTCCGCTAATGTTTGCTATATGGCGAGGTTGGCCAAGAACAAAGTCTTTGAAGAAGAAAGCACTGATGATGAATACCCAGATGATGAGGTAAATCTCGACTCTACTTTTTCTTTGGTTAAGGACAAAGAGTCTTGTAGATTAGCTTTATCTAATTTAACAACTCATATCAAATCTTTAGCCAACAAAAATAAAAAGTTGACAAATAGCATTTCATTTTCTAAAAGTGAATTTACAAAACTTCTTGAAGAACATTCAAAATTACTTTTTGAATATGATGCTATTAAACAAGATTTTCAAGCTTACAAAGATAAGATGTTGGTTAAAGAATGTGAGTTGAATGTCTCTCCTGATTCTAAGTTATTACAAAAATGTCAAAATCTAGAAAAGACCATTCATGATCTTGAAAAAGCCAATCAAGATCTTGAAATTCAAAAGACCAATGAATGGCTTCGGGCAAATGCAAGACAAATGGATGTTGATATTCTCAATAAAAAGCTTCAAGAAGCTAAACCAAACAATGTTGAATTCGAAAGGAAGATTTCTGATTTAAATCATAATTGTTTTCTGAAAGACGTTGAAATTGAGCATCTTGAAAAACAAGTTGAGGAATTTAAAAAGAATATACTTTTCTATCAAGAAAAGTTATATAAAGTTGAACAAAATCCTTTCTTGAATTTCACTGCCTATTTCAACAAGTCAAAAATTGACAAAACAGAACTTCTTCTCGGGTTGGGATTTGAGAATATCACACCATTGCAAAAAGCCAAAGAGGAAATTGAACCCTTGTATGATGAAAAATTCCTACGACTTGGTATGATACAACAATTTATTCGTCCATTGAATGATGAATTTGAGACTGATGAAGTTGAGAGAATACCAAAACAAGAATTTTTGGTTAATTATGATGCAATAAATGATTCATACAAAACAAAAGAATCTTCAATTTTCAAATTGGAAGAGATTGAATCAAATTTTCAAAACCAAGAATCTGTCGGTACTCCACCTAAACCAACTAAAATGTACTTTCCAACCACATTTTTGGAAAAACAAATAGAAGGTTTACAACAAAAGGTGGAATCTCAACAAAAAGTTATTGATCATCTCAAGTCTCAAAGTCCGAATTCAAAGGATAAATATAGTGTTGTTGATACTAAGAAAGTTTGTGAGAATGCTTCTACTCAAACTGACCAAAGTGTTTTAGTAGACAACTCTACCCAAACTACTTGTGATTCATCTACCAATACCTCTACTCAGGCCTTGACTGATTTTCTTGAATGTACTTGTCAAAATCCTGCTAAATTTATAGCTGATGATTATGTGCAATCTGATTTATCTAATGAAGAACTTGCACATAGTTTAGTTTTGATATGGTACTTCTATAGGTTTTTCACATGCAACACTGTTGATGAGTTAGTTGTTCACCCTAAGCCTAGTGCTAGTATAGGTGTTGATACTTCTACTCAAATTTCTTGTGAAACCAAAGATGTGTCAGTTCAATTTGACCTAATTTCCGAGACTACCCATAATGTGAAGTTGGACACCAAGATTCCTGATTTTTCAAAACTTTCAAATGAATCTGAAACCAATCAATCTCCATTGAAATTTTCTTTTTCCAAAGATTTCACAAAGAATGATTTTGATAAATTCATGGAGGGAGAATATGTTTTTGATTCAGAAACTGAGAAAAAGATTGAATCTACCAAAATCAAAGTGGAAACAAAAGTGGAATCTCAAAAACCATGGTCCAAAGCTCCAACTTCATATTACTCAAAGAAACGAGTTAAGACCAAACTCGTCAAGACTGAACCAAAGACCATTAAGTTAGAAACCTTTGTTGCTACCCCATTGAAACATGTCAAAGAGGAACAAGCTGAGACCCCACACAAGACAAAGTACACCAAAGTGAAACTTCCGAAAGACTACTCTACTGCTTCTCAATCTAGCTCTCAAACTAGTTTTATACCTAAGGTGTCTAAGTATAGCTCAGTTTTGCTAACTAAGGATGCGTCAAATGGTACAACTAGATATAGGGATAGATATGGATGGTTTTCTCATGATAAACCAAAGAAGCAAGAAGTTTCATCACCTCCAAAAGATTCCAAAAAGATGAAAGTGTCTAAAACTCCTAGTTCTAATCTTCTTAATTTCAATTCAACAGGTGGAAAGAGCTTAACTAGTGGTGCTAGATGGGTTGCTAATACTTTAGTACCTAAGGTCACTAGTAATCTAAAGAATGTTGAGAAAAAGAAGAATAGAAGGAGGAGAAAGTCTGTCAATAGGAGGAAAGGTGTTACTGTAAATCAAAACAATTCATCGTTGTTAAATAATGTTGAATGTGCCAAGGCAAGGCCTTGTGAGCTTGTAAACAATTTTAATTCTCGTGAGGTTGATGTGAATGCTTGTAGACATGTTACTTTTAATTCTCATGTGAATGTTCGTACTTTTTATTCAAATGTGTTTGTTGATAATGTGCTTGTCAATGCTTATGTTGATTCAAAAACATGTTTGAATGCTAATCCTAAGTTATATACCCTGCCTGTTTTAACTAACCATAAAGGACCCGTCTTCAAGTGGGTACCTAAAAACGGTTAAATTTCGTTGATTGCAGGAAATAACCATCTGTGTTTGGATACTCGATTCCGGGTGTTCGAAACATATGACTGGAAATAAATCTTTGCTCAAGAATTTTGTTGAAAGATTCATGGGAACAGTTCGCTTTGGAAACAACAATTTCGCTCCCATCTTAGGGTATGGAGACATTGAACGAAATGGAATTACCATCAAGAAAGTTCACTATGTTGAAGGATTAAGTCACAACTTGTTCAGTGTTGGACAATTCTGTGATAACAATCTTCAAGTTCTGTTTCGAAAATCTCTTTGCAAAGTCCAAACTCTAGATGGAGTTGATATTCTTTGTGGTGATCGTGATGATAACCTTTTTACAGTCAATCTCGATGATAACCAACCAACTGATAATATTTGTCTCATTTCAAAGGCTACTTCAAAGAATTCTTGGTTATGGCATAGAAGGCTTTCTCATCTGAATTTCCAAACTATCAATACTTTAGTCAACAAGCATCTTGTTGAAGGCTTACCTGACTATAAGTATGAAAGTGAGTATGTTTGTCCTTCTTGTGCTGTTGGGAAGATCAAGAGAACTTCTCATAAACCGAAGAAATCTCCAAATTCTTTAGCACCTCTTCATTTGCTTCACATGGATCTTTGTGGGCCGATGAAAGTACAAAGTCGAAATGGGAAGAAATACATCTTGGTTATTATTGATGATTATTCAAGATATACTTGGGTTAAGTTTCTCGCATTCAAAGATGAAACAACTCAGATGTTGATAGATTTCATCACCAATACTCAAGTAAATCTTCAACTTCCAGTTCGTTACATCCGTTCGGATAACGGAACTGAGTTCAAGAATGCTGTTTTTAATGAATTCTGCAAATCCAAAGGTATAACTCATCAATTTTCAGCAGTTCGCACCCCACAACAAAACGGTGTTGTTGAAAGGAGAAATCGATCGCTGGTGGAAGCAGCAAGGACAATGCTTGCTTATTCCAAATTGCCATCCAATATGTGGGCTGAAGCCGTTGACACTGCTTGTCACACTCAGAATCGGTCCATTATCAATCAGCGTTTCGAAAAGACTCCTTATGAGATTGTTAACAAACGCAAACCCAACATTAACTATTTTCATATATTTGGGTGTGTTTGTTACACGTTGAATGATCGGGAGAATCTTGGAAAGTTCGAGAAGAAAGGTGATGAAGGATATTTTGTTGGTTATTCCAAAACATCAATTGCCTACCGAATCTACAATCGCCGAACAAACACAATTCAAGAAACAATGAATGTTTGGTTTGATGAGATGTCAGGCATGATTTTTGAGCAAGAAAGTTTGCTACCAACAAGTAATGATCCAAGTGCTTCAAGTCCTTCTACAAGGAATTCTACCTTAGCTTCTAAATTCAAGAAGTTTCCAACTCCTACAAGTGATGAATTAGATATTCTTTTTGAAGAATTCTACAATTCAAAACCGATTCATGATCAAGAACCTCAAGTCATCGTTGAACCAATTCACACCAATGAACCTCTTCATAACAACGATCCAGTTCCTGACATCATTCATGAATCATCATCAAATTCTTCAGAGCAAGAATTCTCTTCTAATAATACTCCTCCACCATTCTCTCAGGATAATTCTTCTCAAGTGAATGTTCAAGAACAACCTTCTCAATTAACTCAGACAACCAATCCATCGAACACTCCAAGTGTGTATGTTCCACTTGACTTTGATCATCCAGCTTATGAGGAAAGAGTTATACCAAGTTATGATACCATCTCACAACATAACTCAAGCTTTAATGATGATGATGTTGATCTTCAACAACAAGATATTCTTCCTCATGATCACAAGTGGACACGTATGCAGAAATACCATCCTACTGATCAAATTATTGGAGATCCACAAGCAGGAGTAACTACTCGTACTTCAGTAAATGAGTGTCTTGTTGCACTTTCTCTTAGCAATATCGAACCCAAAACAGTATCTGAAGCTCTTCGAGATCCAGAGTGGGTTAAGGCAATGCAAGATGAACTCGCACAATTTGAAAGACTGAAGGTATGGAGATTAGTTCCAAATCCTAGAAAAGATGATCCAATCGGAACGAAGTGGATATTCAAAAACAAAAAGGATGAGAATGGAGTGGTGGTAAGGAATAAAGCTCGACTTGTTGCAAAGGGTTATTGCCAACAACCTGGTGTTGATTTTGACGAAACTTTTGCTCCAGTAGCAAGAATGGAGGCCATTCGAATATTCTTAGCTTATGCCGCATTCCGAAACTTTACTGTGTTTCAAATGGATGTGAAGACTGCTTTCTTGAATGGTGACCTCAAAGAAGAAGTTTACGTTGATCAACCAGAAGGTTTTGTTGATCCTCAAAGGCCAACCCATGTCTACAGGTTAGACAAGGCTCTCTACGGTCTTAAGCAAGCACCCCGAGCATGGTATGATTCTTTAACTACTTTCTTACTAAGAGGTGGATTTACCAAAGGCACAATTGACCCTACCTTGTTCATTCGCAAACAAGGTAAGCATGTTTTACTTGTTCAAATATATGTTGATGACATTATCTTTGGGTCGACCAGTCAAACATTTTGCCGAAACTTTTCATCTCTGATGGTAAATCATTTTGAAATGAGTATGATTGGGGAAATGAATTACTTTTTGGGTCTTCAAATCAAACAATTACCAACTGGTATTTTTATATCACAAGGTAAATACATAAATGACATGTTGAAAAAGTTTGATATGACTTCATGTTCTTCAATTTCTACCCCAATGGCTGCTCGAACAAACATAAATGCTGATACAAATGGGAAACCATTTGACCAAAAGAGATATCGAAGTATGATTGGCTCGTTGTTGTACCTAACAGCATCTCGCCCAGATATAATGTTTGCAACATGTATGTGTGCTAGATATCAAGCTGCTCCAACTGATTTACATTATCAAGCTGTGAAACGAATCTTTCGTTATCTAAAGGGTACACCCGATTTAGGTCTCTGGTATCCAAGGGATACTGGATTCAATCTAACTGCATATTCAGATGCAGATCATGCAGGTTGTAAACTTGATCGCAAGAGCACTTCCGGTACTTTACAATTTTTAGGTGATAAAATTGTGAGTTGGTCTTCCAAGAAACAGAATTGCGTGTCACTATCAACGGCTGAAGCTGAATATGTGGCTGCGGCTAGTTGTTGTGCTCAGGTGTTATGGATGAAGACACAACTAACTGATTATGGTCTGAAATATGATCATATACCTATCTATTGTGATTCTCAGAGTGCCATTGCCATTGCTGTCAACTCAGTAAACCACTCTCGCTCAAAGCATATTGACGTTAGATATCATTTTCTCAAGGATCATATTGAGAAAGGTGACATCGAGCTCTACTTTGTGGGAACTGACTTTCAACTTGCAGATTTGTTCACAAAACCATTGGATGAAAAGAGATTTAACTTTCTTATCTCCAAGCTTGGTATGTTAAATCTTAAACCTTAATTCTTTTTCCATCTGAAAGAATTCTTGACACATTCCAGAAAAACAAAATACAAAATTTGAAAAGAGAAAATCAAAACTTAAAAGATATATTTATTTCAGTGGCTTGCATATACTATGTATGCAACCCGTTCTTAAAAGATATATTTATTTCAGTGGCTTGCATATACTATGTATGCAACCCGTTCTTAAAAGATATATTTATTTCAGTGGCTTGCATATACTATGTATGCAACCCGTTCTTAAAAGATATATTTATTTCAGTGGCTTGCATATACTATGTATGCAACCCGTTCTTAAAAGATATATTTATTTCAGTGGCTTGCATATACTATGTATGCAACCCGTTCTTAAAAGATATATTTATTTCAGTGGCTTGCATATACTATGTATGCAACCCGTTCTTAAAAGATATATTTATTTCAGTGGCTTGCATATACTATGTATGCAACCCGTTCTTAAAAGATATATTTATTTCAGTGGCTTGCATATACTATGTATGCAACCCGTTCTTAAAAGATATATTTATTTCAGTGGCTTGCATATACTATGTATGCAACCCGTTCTTAAAAGATATATTTATTTCAGTGGCTTGCATATACTATGTATGCAACCCGTTCTTAAAAGATATATTTATTTCAGTGGCTTGCATATACTATGTATGCAACCCGTTCTTAAAAGATATATTTATTTCAGTGGCTTGCATATACTATGTATGCAACCCGTTCTTAAAAGATATATTTATTTCAGTGGCTTGCATATACTATGTATGCAACCCGTTCTTAAAAGATATATTTATTTCAGTGGCTTGCATATACTATGTATGCAACCCGTTCTTAAAAGATATATTTATTTCAGTGGCTTGCATATACTATGTATGCAACCCGTTCTTAAAAGATATATTTATTTCAGTGGCTTGCATATACTATGTATGCAACCCGTTCTTAAAAGATATATTTATTTCAGTGGCTTGCATATACTATGTATGCAACCCGTTCTTAAAAGATATATTTATTTCAGTGGCTTGCATATACTATGTATGCAACCCGTTCTTAAAAGATATATTTATTTCAGTGGCTTGCATATACTATGTATGCAACCCGTTCTTAAAAGATATATTTATTTCAGTGGCTTGCATATACTATGTATGCAACCCGTTCTTAAAAGATATATTTATTTCAGTGGCTTGCATATACTATGTATGCAACCCGTTCTTAAAAGATATATTTATTTCAGTGGCTTGCATATACTATGTATGCAACCCGTTCTTAAAAGATATATTTATTTCAGTGGCTTGCATATACTATGTATGCAACCCGTTCTTAAAAGATATATTTATTTCAGTGGCTTGCATATACTATGTATGCAACCCGTTCTTAAAAGATATATTTATTTCAGTGGCTTGCATATACTATGTATGCAACCCGTTCTTAAAAGATATATTTATTTCAGTGGCTTGCATATACTATGTATGCAACCCGTTCTTAAAAGATATATTTATTTCAGTGGCTTGCATATACTATGTATGCAACCCGTTCTTAAAAGATATATTTATTTCAGTGGCTTGCATATACTATGTATGCAACCCGTTCTTAAAAGATATATTTATTTCAGTGGCTTGCATATACTATGTATGCAACCCGTTCTTAAAAGATATATTTATTTCAGTGGCTTGCATATACTATGTATGCAACCCGTTCTTAAAAGATATATTTATTTCAGTGGCTTGCATATACTATGTATGCAACCCGTTCTTAAAAGATATATTTATTTCAGTGGCTTGCATATACTATGTATGCAACCCGTTCTTAAAAGATATATTTATTTCAGTGGCTTGCATATACTATGTATGCAACCCGTTCTTAAAAGATATATTTATTTCAGTGGCTTGCATATACTATGTATGCAACCCGTTCTTAAAAGATATATTTATTTCAGTGGCTTGCATATACTATGTATGCAACCCGTTCTTAAAAGATATATTTATTTCAGTGGCTTGCATATACTATGTATGCAACCCGTTCTTAAAAGATATATTTATTTCAGTGGCTTGCATATACTATGTATGCAACCCGTTCTTAAAAGATATATTTATTTCAGTGGCTTGCATATACTATGTATGCAACCCGTTCTTAAAAGATATATTTATTTCAGTGGCTTGCATATACTATGTATGCAACCCGTTCTTAAAAGATATATTTATTTCAGTGGCTTGCATATACTATGTATGCAACCCGTTCTTAAAAGATATATTTATTTCAGTGGCTTGCATATACTATGTATGCAACCCGTTCTTAAAAGATATATTTATTTCAGTGGCTTGCATATACTATGTATGCAACCCGTTCTTAAAAGATATATTTATTTCAGTGGCTTGCATATACTATGTATGCAACCCGTTCTTAAAAGATATATTTATTTCAGTGGCTTGCATATACTATGTATGCAACCCGTTCTTAAAAGATATATTTATTTCAGTGGCTTGCATATACTATGTATGCAACCCGTTCTTAAAAGATATATTTATTTCAGTGGCTTGCATATACTATGTATGCAACCCGTTCTTAAAAGATATATTTATTTCAGTGGCTTGCATATACTATGTATGCAACCCGTTCTTAAAAGATATATTTATTTCAGTGGCTTGCATATACTATGTATGCAACCCGTTCTTAAAAGATATATTTATTTCAGTGGCTTGCATATACTATGTATGCAACCCGTTCTTAAAAGATATATTTATTTCAGTGGCTTGCATATACTATGTATGCAACCCGTTCTTAAAAGATATATTTATTTAGTGGCTTGCATATACTATTTTGCTCCACCTTTCTATGAAAATTTTTGATCTATCCTTGCATAGATTAAGGAGGAGTTTGTGATTTCAACAACCTTCAACACTTCGAATGTGTTTCAAATTCATTTCATACACACATTTGATGTTTTTCCAATGATTTTCATTCAAATGGAGTTCGGAGATTAGTTTGCACATGAGTGATAAGTTTTTCTCAAATTTTACTCCATGAATTTCATCATCGCCGATGAATTCTAACCCCGGAGTATTCACTTCTTTCATTAGATAGTGAGGGTATTTTGAGTAATGTTGTATTCGTGCAAATAGGATGGAGGGAGTAATGTCGAAAAGTGAGAGGTTAAGGTGATATGATGTGAGAAAGGGCTAAAAGAAACAAAAGCCCTCCCCAAATTCTCAAAAAGCCGGGTAAAACACATTCCTATCGGATTTCATTTGTTGATATCTCGATATTGAAAAAGCCTTCATGGACCCAGTGAAGCAATGCACAAGTATTTCTTAACAAATGCTTGTTTTATTCTCACGGAGATTTTCACACTTTTATTGACTCTTCTTTTGGAAGACGTTGATATTGAAAAAGGGCGACATTCTTCTCCTGTCCCCGACTTCATTTGTTCACTGTGTCTAGAGCTATATTGCTTGGTCATTAATTTGATCATTATTCATTTTCTATATAGGACACAATCGAGTCATATCTTTGTGATATAACTGCTTATCTTTGTGATATAGCCGGAACATTCGTAGTGATATCTTAAATTGATATTCCACGATGATTGAATGGAAATCCTACCAATGCTAACATCTTTTCCAACGTTGAACGTAGGTCTCATAATTACATTTATGTGATTATTGAGTTACCGAGAAGTCTAAGTGACCTCGTTTTTCCCTAAAAAGTCTTTAAGGATAAAATTGTGGTTATCAAATGCTTCGGTAGTGTTAACCATGATTTATATTCTTTGAAGCAATCTAGTGGTTGCAAAGCCGCAGACCGAACTATGTTAGAAACTTGTTTTGTGCATATCTCAATGATACATAGGAAATCCGAAAAAATGTTATACATTTCTATCGGTCATTTCATTAATCCTTTTGATTTTTGAACATGCAAACGAATCATTCTTATCCGGTTTCATTTCTCTTCACACAAACACAGAAAACACCAACACCATGATATAACGTTTGTCCCAACAACTTCAATCTTACCTTTTAGTCACCCCTAGGATTTCTTGGGTTGAGCTACTAGTTTGGGTTGATGTTTTGATGGTTGACATTTCTTCAGGACTTATTATTCCTTGTGACATTTAATCAATCAAATGTATACATAATGACATTGATTCCCAATTTTGTCATTATGAGGGGGAGAAAATATTATGATTGATTCATAGTCATTGTCAACTGAGCTTTTACTTGAGATTTGCTTGAGAGATGAACTTGGTATTGTCTTCAAATGATACCTTCTCTCTATCATAGAAATGGAATGAGAGTCTATGTTGAGAAATTTTTGGTTTTGGGTGTTTCAAATGGGAAAAGGCTTATCAAAGTTTGTGTATAGGGGGAGAAAATTGTTCATGATGAGTCAATAGTTTCAGATTTTACTAGAATTTAATTGATTGAGAATTTTGTTTTAAAAAGGGGGAATCTGAATTGACATCAAAGATAAGAATGAAACCGAAGATGAAAAGATTTTCACTCAAGATGCTTCAAAAATTCAAAAATGCTCCAAAAGGTGTATACTCATGAATTGAGGGGGAGCATGATTACTTCATAAGAATTTCATCTAAACTTCATTCAATTGCTTACTCTCCAAAGTGTTCGAGTTGATGTGACAAAGATCAAAGCTTCAAAAAGGTTGAAAGATTTGGTAGAAGATTCAAGTCAAAGAAGTAAAGTCTCAAAAGAGTCTTCATCAAACACACTTCATTCAAGATCTTCAAGTCATACAACAACATTTTATCAAGAAACTCCAATGCATACATCAAGGGGAGAGTTCATATTCATGAAACTTCATTTCAAGAAGATGAGATTCATTCAAGAATTAAATCCGAAGAATCAAAAAGTTGAATCTCACTCGAGAATCGAAGATTGATACATTCGAAACAAAGATTCATACCTTCCGCATTTCAAAAGACAACTCTGATTCATGATTCAACAACTTTCGAAGATTTAAGTCACACACATATGTTCGACTTCATGATACTCTTTATTCAAGACTCAGACACATTCATTATTCTCTGTTCTAAAAGAACATTGAGAATCCTCACATGATTTAACTTCAAGAAGTTCAAGACCAAGACCAAGACTGAATCAAGTTCTCCAAAGACAAAAGAGAAAGCTTTGAAGAATTGTTTCAACAACCTAATTGTCTTCACCACCGGGCTCATCAAATTCATTCCTACAAGACATTATAACACGTACTTCATTCATTACAATATATCACTAAGGGGAGAATGTTAGAAATCCAAAAATAGTGATAAATTGTAATCTAGATTAGATTAATTTCTTGTTGTTAAGTCATAGATAAATGATCACTAAGGTTGAGGGGCTAATAGTGAAAATTAGCATAATTGTGTAATTAGACTATAAATAGCCCTCTCATACCTTAGAGATCATAACTTTTCATACATTACAACTTTAATACCAGATTTACACACAGTTACACACAATTCTCTCTCAAAACACACACAAACACCAAGAACACACACTCACCAAATCCACCATTGATGGATTGAATTCAGTAGTTAAAGTCGTGTTATAACAAAGAGTTCATATCATATTTCTTTAAAAGATCTCGAACATATTTTTCTTGATTAATAAAAATACCATCACTGGTTTGTTTAATCTGGAGTCCTAGAAAATATGTTAATTCACCCATTAAACTCATTTCATATTCAGACGACATGATTTTAGAAAATATCTTGCACATATTTTCATCAGTAGAGCCAAAAATAATATCATCAACATAAATTTGTACCAGCAGAAGATTACCTTTTTCACGAAGAATAAATAAGGTATTGTCAATTTCACATCTTTTAAAGCCATTTTTCAATAAGTGTTTAGTCAGAGTGTCATACCAAGCACGTGGGGCTTGTCTGAGACCATAAAGTGCTTTGTCCAGACGATATACCCAGTGGGGATGCTTCTCATCAATGAAGCCTGGTGGTTGTCTGACATAAACTTCTTCTTCTAGTTTTCCATTCAAAAATGCACTCTTTACATCCATCTGGTAGACCTTGAATTTATGATGAGCAGCAAATGCTAAGAAAATTCTGATTGCTTCAAGTCTAGCCACTGGAGCAAATGATTCATCAAAATCAACATCTGATTGGCAATACCCCTGTGCAACTAATCTGGCCTTGTTTCTGACAACATGGCCATCTTCATCTACCTTATTTCTGAAGACCCATCTGGTTCCAATTGGTTCTTTCTTGCCAACTGGAGGAGGAACCAGATACCATACTTTGTTCCTCTCAAACTGGTGAAGCTCTTCTTGCATAGCAATCACCCAGCTTGGATCTTCCACAGCCTCGTCAATCTTCTTCGGTTCTACCAGTGATAAGAAGCTGACGTATAAACATTGTTCACTGGAGGCTCTTCTCGTCTGAACCCCTCTACTGGAGTCACCTATGATCTGTTCAATAGGGTGAGCTTTTGTCCACTTAGAGTAATGACCAGGATTATTACTAATAGTAATATCAGTGCATGTAGATGCAGATTTATGTGACAGTAGCAACGTAAATTTGGTTAACGTTTTTGTTCTTAGGAATATCTATGTAATCGTTTAAATAATAAGTCGCTAGGACTTACGTTTGTGTTTAATGATTACGTTTGAACTTCAATGTAAGATCTGTTTGTGTTTATTATTATGTTTGTGTGTTATATTATTGTTTTGCAGGTACAAGAATGTAGAGCCAAGGTTATAAGTGTCATAGAACACTTAAACGGTGGCTGGACGTTATGTACAAGTGAGACAAAGGACCAAAAGGGACGCTCCTCGTGCTGACGTCATCAGCACATAGAGTTGCCCTCGTGCTGACGTCAGCACGAGCTCGAAAGGGTTTTGGTGAATTAGGCTTATGGACTTCGTAATTAGATCCAAGCCCACACGAATTAAACAAGTACAAGTATAAATACATGTAAGTGCACGTCTATGTCAATAGCAGTCTAGATTGTTTGGGCTTATATTGTTATATGTCTTTGTAATGTGATTGTCATTAATGAACTTAGTATTATGCATAGAATACTAGATTAAGTTTAAGTATTGAATGTGTAATAAATCTGCTAAGTGTGAAATGCGACCTCGCATTTCACATAGGTAATACGACCCCGTATTTGCAGGGTCAAATACGAGGCCAATCACAGAATGCGACCTCGCATTAGTGACGGGCTTGGCTGGGTTTGCGAGGCCGACTTGCTGAAGCCCATGTCGGGTGTTACCTATATAAACCGAACCTTAACAGAGATTAGGGTTGAACATTTGTCGAAATATCAAGCATTCTTGTGCAGGTTACGTCGTCAAAGGCTGTTCCGCTAGCCCGAAGAAGATCTGCGAGGTAGCAGGTGATCTAGGGGCTTTCCGTTGATCACCAAGTTATTGTGAGGGATTCCGCACCTCAAGATAACTGGATCAAGCTATTAACGATCCGTGCCAGGGGACTTACAATTGGTATCAGAGCCTCTTGGTTTAATACCGGAAGGTTATAGCTTGTTGGTGATAGACAATATTGATTCAGGGTTGTTTAGACGTGATTCTTTCACGAGTTTACGATCAGAAATCGTGTTTGTGACCTCTATTTTGATTTGCAGCAGTCGAAGGTGTTGCTTTTGGTTTTTAGGGTTTCGAATTCAAGAGATCTAAGGATTCCAGCATCGTTTGCGACCTCGCGGGCTCGTATTACCTCATCCAGCTCGTATTACGACCTGGGTAGCTAATTACGACCTGGGTAGTTAATTACGACCTCGCCAGTTCAATTGCGACCTCGTATTTCGTTTGCGACCTCGTGAGCTCTTTAAGACCTCGCCAGTTCAATTACGACCTCGAGTATTTAATTGCGACCTCGTATTTCTTTACGACCTCGTGAACTTTTATGACCTCGTTTATTTTTGTAAACAGTTCGTGAATTTTGCTAGCTCGGAGAAAATGACGTCTCAATTACCCGCAAATTATCAATCTTTGCTGAATCAACTAATTCTGATGGATCACGGAACCGGAAAGGCCAACTCACCGCCTAAGTTAATAAGCCTTGATAGATATTTCAGTTGGAAGGGCATATTAGAGTCATATTGCAGGTTAATGGATGTGAGGATGTGGATATGTATTGTTAATGGTTATGTTCATCCCACTGTGCAAAATGACAAAGAACCTACTGGTTCTGGTGGTGGAAAAGCGGCTTCGTATGAGCAAATGACTGTCGATCAAAAGAAAGACTACGAAGCAGAAAGTAAAGCTTTAGGATCACTCCGAATGGCTCTCCAAGGGGAATTCTTGCACTTGTTAGAAATGTATGATAGTGCAAAAGGCTTATGGGATGCACTCAAAGAGCATTGTGAAGGTGATGATGATCTCAAGAAGAGAAGGAAGGATTTGTTAAAGAAGCAGTATTATGTCTTTACTAGCTTCAAAGATGAACCTCTTGATGAGATCTTGATTCGTTACAGTCATTTGCTGGTTGAGCTTGCATACTTTGGGTACAAACCTGATCCAGAAGATGTCATCGAGAAGTTGTTGGAAGCTCTTCCAGTTAAGTGGGAAGGGTTTGTAACTTCAATCCAACAAAATCCCGAATTTAGTACATGGACTCTGGATCAGATCATTCAAAAGCTGAGAGGTCAAGATATGAAACGAAAGTCGAAGGAAGCAGGTAGCAGTGATTTTGTTCAGCGTCCTGAACTTTATCATAGCAAATCAAGCGTTCCTTCTGCAAAATATTCAAGTGGAGGGATTACTGCCTTCTATAGTGGAGATGATGACAAGATGAAGATGTCAACGAATTCTGATAGCAACTTGATGTATGTAACTTCTCCAGAATCGGCCATGGTAGTGCATAATGGGATTCAGAATAGTAGTTCTCAAAGCTCGGATTACACAGGGATGCCGATGAGCATTAGAACTGCTGAGGGACATTTGGACATGCTCGCTTCATTTGTGTCTGCTCATGAGAAGTTAATTGGAGGAAAACTAACTGATCCTGATTTGGTTAGGGAGGATTACAAGCAAGTTGATCCAGATGATTTGGAAGAAATGGATCTGAACTGGCAATTAGCTATGTTAACATTGAGAGTTCAACGTTTCACAGATAGAACCGGAAGAAAGGTTGTGAATGGAAAAGTAGGGTTTGACAAGACCAAGGTGAAGTGTTATAACTGTGATGGTTTTGGACATTTTGCAAGAGAGTGTCAGAGGCCAAGACGGGACAACAATTCAGCTACAGGCCGTCAGAACTTCAATCAAAGTGGTTCTATAGTGAGTCAGAATTCAGGACATCAGTATGCTAATACTGGGAACCGAAGCTCAGGAGAAACGGATAACTCAAGAGCTTTAGTTGTTCAATCTGATGGTACTTATAATTGGGGTTCAACTAGTACCGATGATCAGAATCATGCATTCATGGCAATAATTCAAGACCTTGATGAAGAAATGAATGATCTTACTGATAATTCATTTGATCCTATGGTATGTGTTCATGATCATGGTAGTGTTCATCAGAGGGTAGAAAAGGAACCTGAATCATCAGAACCAGTAAGAGCTGAGATTGAAGATGTAGCCAAAGCTGAAACGAGTTTGATGGTACATCTTGATGTCGTTGAACATAAGGAGCCACTAAGGAGAACTAAAGGGTTATGGTTTGTCGATAGTGGATGTTCAAGGCATATGACTGGTGACAAAAGACTGTTAACGGAGTTTACACCTGTTAAAGGGTCTTATGTTAGTTTTGCTGGTCCCAAGGGTGGAAGTATTTCTGGTATTGGAAAAGTTGTCAATGGGAAGATTAAAATGGATAATGTGAACTTTGTTGAGCAGCTGGGGCATAATCTGATGAGCGTATCTCAAATATGTGACAAAGGGAATCCTGTTCACTTTACAGAAAGGGAAGCTCTTATCTTGAAACCAGGTTATGTTATTCCAGAGGAATGGATTTTACTGAAGGCTCCAAGAAAGAAGGACATCTATGGTCATGAATTAGGTGTAATTGATTCAGTGGAGCCAGTTTGTCTGCTCTCCAAAGCTTCTGAAGATGAGTCTCTGCTATGGCATAGAAGGATGGGTCATATCCATTTCAGAAAAATGAATTATATTACAAGCAATGGATTGGTTCTCGGTGTTCCAAATAAAAGATTTATGGTAGAGGATAAATGTGTGCCGTGTTTAAAAGGAAAACAAACTAAAAAGCCACACAAGCCGAAGACTCAGAATTCTATTGCCACTCCATTTCAGCTACTACACATGGATTTATTTGGACCAGTAAATGTTCGGAGCATAGGGTTTATGTACTAATGTCTAGTAGTTACTGATGATTACTCTAGATTCTCGTGGGTATTTTTCTTGAAGACCAAGGACGAGATTGCTCAAATCCTCATGGAGTTCTTGGAAAGAGTTGAAAATCAGTACAACACAAGAGTGAAGAGAATCAGAAGTGATAACGAGACAGAGTTCAAGAATCAGATTATGGAAGTATATTGTCTGAGCAAAGGAATTGAGCATCAATTCAGTGCACCCTATGAGCCTCAACAGAATGGAGTAGCAGAGAGGAAAAACAGGACATTGATAGAGACCGACAGGACTATGCTAGCTGATTCAAGGCTTCCTACTATGTTTTGGGGGGAAGCAGTGAACACTGCTTGTCATGTGTTAAATAGGGTTTTAATTGTTAAAAGATTTAATAAGACACATTACGAGCTTTTAAACAATAGAAAACCGAATTTAACCGGGTTGGAACCTTTTGGAGTCCCATGCACATTTTTAAAAGTTCGTGACCAACCCAAATTTGCCGAGAAGGCTGAAGAGGGAATTTTTCTTGGTTACATTCCGGGATCTCCAAATAGGAGGGTGTACAACATTAAGTCTGAAATAGTTGATGTTGGTTACAATGTCGTTATTTCTAGCTATAATCCCCCTGTACATCAAGGGTCTACTATCTTGTTTAATTATGATGATGTGTTTACCTCCTTTAATGGTCCTATTTCTTTTGGTGCAGGTAGTTCAGAGGTGGATGATGTAGTATTGCTACATGATCAGAATATTGAAGCAAGGTCTACTACTCCCTCAGAATCCGTGACTGCTACAGCATCAAAGAATAATGAGGTATCAAGAAAAGATCTAGATACAGAGCTTGTGTTAACTTCTCGCAACATCAATGCAGATGGTTCATCAAAGGATACTGAAGATTCAAATGCACAAGAATTGGAACCAGTTACTCCATTTCCTCATGGAGAAATAGGTTCAAATTTGGGTGTAAATCTTCAAGTTGATAAAGCTATACAACATAGAGTCAACAAGTATCATCCAGTTGAGGACATTATTGGTGAACCAAGTGCAAGGATTAAGACAAGAGCTCAAATTAATAAGCTATCTGGTTTATTCGCTGAGATGAAAGAAACTGGTATAGTTGATGATTGTATGTTCAGCTTCTTTGTATCTCAAGAAGATCCAAGTAATATTCAAATGGCTTTAAAAGATCCATCTTGGGTTGAAGCAATGCAGCAGGAACTACTTCAGTTTGACAAACTCCAGGTCTGGGAGCTTGTTGATCTACCTCCGGGAGAGTATCCTTTCGACACCAGATGGGTTTTTAGGTGCAAAAAGGATGAAAAAGGCATTGTGACACGTAATAAGGCTCGGCTAGTCGTTCAAGGTTTTGCTCAACAGGATGGGTTAGACTACACTGAGGTGTTTGCACCGGTTGCTAGGCTAGAAGCTATTCGCTTGTTTCTAGCATTTGCTGCTTTCAAGGACATTAAGGTATATCAGTTGGATGTAAAGAGCGTGTTCTTATACGGTACTATCCAGGAATTAGTGTATGTTACTCAACCGCTAGGGTTTGAAGATCCAGATCATCCTGATAGAGTCTATCGACTGAATAAGGCTTTGTATGGATTACATCAAGCTCCAAGGGCATGGTACGACAAACTGTCGAAGCATCTTCTTGAGAATGGTTTTGAAAGAGGATTGATCGATAGTACGTTGTTTACAAAATGGAAGGGAGAGGATTTCCTACTTGTACAAGTTTACGTGGATGATATTATTTTCGGATCATCAGACGAAAAGATGTGCAAGGAATTTGAGCTGATTATGAAAGGGACTTTTGAGATGAGCGGTATGGGAGAGATGAACTTCTTTTTAGGTTTGCAGGTTGAACAGAAAAAGGATGGATTCTTCATTCATCAGACGAAGTATGCACAAGATATCTTGAAACGATTTGGCATGGAAGATACTTCACCTATGGATACTCCCATACAAAAGAACCATCAACTTGGGATATTTTCTTTCAATGATCCAGAAGTTGATCCTACTCGTTATAGGGCCATGATAGGTTCATTGATGTATCTTACAGCATCAAGACCAGATATCATGTTTGCGGTTTGTTTGTGTGCTCGTTTTCAGTCATGTCCCAGGGAAAGTCACATGAAAGCTGTTAAGCGAATTCTTCGCTATCTCAAAGGGCAACCAGTACTAGGTCTCTGGTATTCAATTGGGGGAGACTTTGAGTTCGTAGCTTATACAGATGCTGATTATGGAGGCTGCAATTTTGATAGGAAATCGACTTCAGGTGGATGTCAGTTTTTAGGGGGAAGATTAGTTTCATGGCAATGTAAGAAGTAGACTTCTGTTGCAATCTCGTCTTGCGAGGCAGAATACATGGCAGCTGGTGGATGTTGTTCATAGGTTCTATGGATTCAGCAACAACTGCGTGATTACGGTCAGAATTTCCTTTGTACTCCCATAAAAATAGACAATGAATCCACCATATCCATAACCAATAATCATGTTAAGCACAGTAGGACTAAGCATATAGACATAAGGTTTCATTTTATTCGTGATTGTGCTGAAAAGAAGTTAATAGTCCTAGAAAAGGTGCCGAGTGACTTTAATTTAGCTGATCTGTTCACTAAGGCTTTCGACCGAACTCGTTTCGAGTTGTTAGTCCAATTGATTGGAATGAGAAATCTATAGTGACAGTGTCTCTCAAAAGGAACTTTGTAAAATGAGTCAGTGTTTGTGTCGTAATGTATGTGTGTCATATAGTGTCAGAAAAACAAAATAAAAATGAGAAAAATCAGAAAAGAAAAAGAAATATAATAAAAGGAGTAAGGTCACTGCATCAAGACGATTAGACGTGACGATACTTTAGCTTTTAAGCCTACTGAATTGTACTTTAAATTGCTTAGTTCAGTGATACCATTATATGATGTATCGATAGGCACAAAGTGCCAAGGTTTCCTTATAATCTGAACTTAATTGTATACAATGTTCTTATGGGAAACATATTCAGATATATGGCTGAGAATGCTTGTTCTTAAAATAGTCAAGTCCTTTAAATCTTATGAAAGATCTTGCATTGTTATTATGTATATTTGGTCTTTATATAGAAGGTCTCGGGTACATATATGTGTATGTATTGCTTTTTTGGATGTATATTTGTGACAAGATATGCAAATATCTAATAAAACTATAAATCTGTTGAAAATATGAAGCTAATGTGGCCTTTGAGATTTGAACAAGTAAGTCCTTGGGGTGTCTTTGTATACCTAGCCTACCTAAAGCTTCCAACTTGGGATAGGTTGTCAGAAAGTTCGCTACACGGGTCTCATCGAAAGTCACGGGTTTTCATAAGTGCTTAAAATAATGTCACAAATATGCAAGTACTTAGCATTATGCAATGTTGAGTATATTTCCGTACGTGAGTCAAGTTAAGTCGCTTTGCGCGTGAGGAATCACCGACCTGTCACTGCTGACTTGATTCTTAAAGACTTTCTCACTTTACTCACCAAATGTCTTAATTTTAATGCTTGTGTCGATTGTGAGAGTGTATCTGAATATGGGGCACATAAGTTCGCAAACATGATTAAGTGACATATTAGGCTACTCGGGTTGCATGGTGACTGTCCTTGGCCAGGGTATATCGAAAGTGTCACAAACCAAAAAGGAGACTGGAAGTACCGAGTGTTTAAGAGGACAAACATATTGGTAATCGTTTTTGGATCACTGTTCATAACTAATAATAAGAGAATTTTTTCTCACTAGTAGGCTTATGTAACATGCTAATCTGATCTAATCAGTAGTAACTTTAGCTCTTGTAACTATGTTAATCGTTTATGTTTAGTGTTTGTGTGTGTGTGAGTTATGTTTTTCGTAAAGTGTTTAATTTTTATTTTTATTGTATTGTTTAAATAAAAGTTCCTATTGCACGAGAGATATAGTCAGAATAGAATCTAGTTTCCAAGAGGACTCAACTACGTTCTTATGGAACAGTGAATAAACGAGTAGGGTAGTTAAGCGATAGTGTTGTGATCAAAAGCTAAAAGAAAGTATGTCACATTAACATAATATGGGTTTAAGGAAAAGAACACAGAGATGTTGATTTCAATAAACAGATATTGAGTTAATGCCTTTGCATTGATTCTTAGAAAGAAGATTTTCTTAAGAATGAACACAAAGATGTTCATAGTTTTGAATTTTATCTTTAAAAGAATCATTTTATATCTTACAAAGAAGATTTTCTTAAGAATGAACACATAGATGTTCATAGTTTTGAATTTTATCTTTAAAAGAATCATTTTATATCTTAGAAAGAAGATTTTCTTAAGAATGAACACAGAGTTGTTCATAGTTTTGAATTTGATCTTTGAAAGATTTTTTGAATAAAAAAGATTTGGAACAGAGATTCTAAATAATTTTGATAAACTATGTGCATAATTTGAAAGTGCTTGCAGTGAATTATTTGACCTTAAAGTGACCTAGGTTAATAATAGACCGTCAAGTATATTCATTTTATCTTGCTATTTTATTCAATTCTTCAGATTGTATGATTTTACTTTGAGAAGATTTGATGTGTATGTGTTGAGATGTGTAGGACAACGGACATATATTCGTTTTTGTAGGTTGTCAAGAAAGATCTCACCATGGAAGCAAAATATGGATCATGCAAATATATCCGGAACAAAGATAAATACTAGTTTGATAAGACTATCATAGGAGTATTTATAATTGTTATCCAGTTTAACCAAGATGAATACTAGTTTGATGAGGCAATCATAAGAGTATGTCATATGGTTTTGATGGATTTTGCATTATCAGATCTCATTTGCAAAAATATAAGAGATTAGGTTTCAGTTAGATGTTTTTACAGAGTTAAAGACAAGTGACTTTAGAAACAAAATCTATATAAGTTTGCATAATGAAGGATATTTTGTTGGAAGACCTTAGATTAGGTTATCCATAGAATGATAAGATAGGGTTCTTAAGATTCTAAATTTGTGATAAGTATCCGTAGAATGATAAGACAGAGATCTTAAGATTCTAAATTTGTGATAAGTATCCGTAGAATGATAAGACAGAGATCTTAAGATTCTAGATAAGTATCGATAGAATGATAAGACAAGGTTCTTAAGATTCCAATTTTTTCTGATAAGTTGATGGATAAACAAGGAGTTTATAGGTCAATATTTTTGAACAATAAGAAGTTCAAGTTCTTGAAGATTTGTAGTTCTAGACTAAGATAATGTCATATGTTTAGGACTTATGATAGTGAAGAATAACAAATTTGGAGAAGAAAATGAAGAATGTAGTTCTAGATTAAGTCGTTACTATCAAATGTAATAGTGATGAAATAATGAAGAATAACATTATCATTTTTATCTCGTTTGTGTGTTTTGTTTAAGCTAGTTTGTGCAGGTATAGGCACAAGAAGCTGTATTCTATATGTTTTGTCTGAAGATGTTGATCATAATCAGAAGAAACATTTTGATTTATGGAGACAAAGAATTGCTTTTGAAACAGGTTCCATGTTCCTGAAGTTTGTGATTCAAGTTTCAAAGTTTCTGGTTTTCATGAGAGTTAACTAGTTCAGGATTGATTGTTGGAAATTCTACCTCTCTATTACATGCCGGTTATGCAAGGCGAGCAGGTACTCGAGCAATATATCCAAGAAGGAAGATTGCATATGATTAATTCGGAGGGATTTATCGTTGAGGGGGAGAACTACAACAAGCTATGGTGCATTAGTTGATTATTATGACGATACAGAGAGTTTGAAGTTTGTCTTTCAAATCTGAAGTTTCAGAGGATCGAGTTTCGGGTATAGCAATTAACTTTTGTTGTCTCAAAATTATCTTTTTCAGTGTATTTGCAGAGAAGTCAATCTAAAAGAAGGATTTCTAAGCAAAAGATTGAAGTGTTCAAGACAAATGCTAAGAACATCAGGTTTTTATAATATATTATTTATATAGTAATTACAGATGTTGATAGCAAGGTCATTATTAGTTGAAGATCTTAGATATAGAAATAATTTTATTTTAATATGAAAGATTATCAACTATGTTAGTAAACCTTAGACATAGACATAATGTGAATGTAGAAGGTTAAATAAATCCTTAGATATAGACTTAATGTGAATGAAGAAGATTAAGAAAATCTTAGTCATAGACGTAAGTGAATATGAAAGGTTATTGACTATATTGTGCCTTAGACATAGAAATGTCATATTTGAATGTGAAAGGCTACATAGTTAATATATTATGCCTTAGACATAGATATATTGTTTGAATATGAAAGGTCTTTGCTACCTTAGATATAGAAACATATATGAATGTGAAAGGCTTAAACATTGATTATTT
>CM067174.1:77379492-77424492 GCA_034093135.1 Erigeron breviscapus
GAAGATTTTCTTAAGAATGAACACAGAGTTGTTCATAGTTTTGAATTTTATCTTTAAAAGAATCATTTTATATCTTAGAAAGAAGATTTTCTTAAGAATGAACACAGAGTTGTTCATAGTTTTGAATTTTATCTTTAAAAGAATCATTTTATATCTTAGAAAGAAGATTTTCTTAAGAATGAACACAGAGTTGTTCATAGGTTCTATGGATTCAGCAACAACTGCGTGATTACGGTCAGAATTTCCTTTGTACTCCCATAAAAATAGACAATGAATCCACCATATCCATAACCAATAATCATGTTAAGCACAGTAGGACTAAGCATATAGACATAAGGTTTCATTTTATTCGTGATTATGCTGAAAAGAAGTTAATAGTCCTAGAAAAGGTGCCGAGTGACTTTAATTTAGCTGATCTGTTCACTAAGGCTTTCGACCGAACTCGTTTCGAGTTGTTAGTCCAATTGATTGGAATGAGAAATCTATAGTGACAGTGTCTCTCAAAAGGAACTTTGTAAAATGAGTCAGTGTTTGTGTCGTAATGTATGTGTGTCATATAGTGTCAGAAAAACAAAATAAAAATCAGAAAAATCAGAAAAGAAAAAGAAATATAATAAAAGGAGTAAGGTCACTGCATCAAGACGTTTAGACGTGACGATACTTTAGCTTTTAAGCCTACCGAATTGTACTTTAAATTGCTTAGTTCAGTGATACCATTATATGATGTATCGATAGGCACAAAGTGCCAAGGTTTCCTTATAATCTGAACTTAATTGTATACAATGTTCTTATGGGAAACATATTCAGATATATGGCTGAGAATGCTTGTTCTTAAAATAGTCAAGTCCTTTAAATCTTATGAAAGATCTTGCATTGTTATTATGTATATTTGGTCTTTATATAGAAGGTCTCGGGTACATATATGTGTATGTATTGCTTTTTTGGATGTATATTTGTGACAAGATATGCAAATATCTAATAAAACTATAAATCTGTTGAAAATATGAAGCTAATGTGGCCTTTGAGATTTGAACAAGTAAGTCCTTGGGGTGTCTTTGTATACCTAGCCTACCTAAAGCTTCCAACTTGGGATAGGTTGTCAGAAAGTTCGCTACACGGGTCTCATCGAAAGTCACGGGTTTTCATAAGTGCTTAAAATAATGTCACAAATATGCAAGTACTTAGCATTATGCAATGTTGAGTATATTTCCGTACGTGAGTCAAGTTAAGTCGCTTTGCGCGTGAGGAATCACCGACCTGTCACTGCTGACTTGATTCTTAAAGACTTTCTCACTTTACTCACCAAATGTCTTAATTTTAATGCTTGTGTCGATTGTGAGAGTGTATCTGAATATGGGGCACATAAGTTCGCAAACATGATTAAGTGACATATTAGGCTACTCGGGTTGCATGGTGACTGTCCTTGGCCAGGGTATATCGAAAGTGTCACAAACCAAAAAGGAGACTGGAAGTACCGAGTGTTTAAGAGGACAAACATATTGGTAATCGTTTTTGGATCACTGTTCATAACTAATAATAAGAGAATTTTTTCTCACTAGTAGGCTTATGTAACATGCTAATCTGATCTAATCAGTAGTAACTTTAGCTCTTGTAACTATGTTAATCGTTTATGTTTAGTGTTTGTGTGTGTGAGTTATGTTTTTCGTAAAGTGTTTAATTTTTATTTTTATTGTATTGTTTAAATAAAAGTTCCTATTGCACGAGAGATATAGTCAGAATAGAATCTAGTTTCCAAGAGGACTCAACTACGTTCTTATGGAACAGTGAATAAACGAGTAGGGTAGTTAAGCGATAGTGTTGTGATCAAAAGCTAAAAGAAAGTATGTCACATTAACATAATATGGGTTTAAGGAAAAGAACACAGAGATGTTGATTTCAATAAACAGATATTGAGTTAATGCCTTTGCATTGATTCTTAGAAAGAAGATTTTCTTAAGAATGAACACAGAGTTGTTCATAGTTTTGAATTTTATCTTTAAAAGAATCATTTTATATCTTAGAAAGAAGATTTTCTTAAGAATGAACACAGAGATGTTCATAGTTTTGAATTTTATCTTTAAAAGAATCATTTTATATCTTAGAAAGAAGATTTTCTTAAGAATGAACACAGAGTTGTTCATAGTTTTGAATTTGATCTTTGAAAGATTTTTTGAATAAAAAAGATTTGGAACAGAGATTCTAAATAATTTTGATAAACTATGTGCATAATTTGAAAGTGCTTGCAGTGAATTATTTGACCTTAAAGTGACCTAGGTTAATAATAGACCGTCAAGTATATTCATTTTATCTTGCTATTTTATTCATTTCTTCAGATTGTATGATTTTACTTTGAGAAGATTTGATGTGTTGTTGAGATGTGTAGGACAACGGACATATATTCGTTTTTGTAGGTTGTCAAGAAAGATCTCACCATGGAAGCAAAATATGGATCATGCAAATATATCCGGAACAAAGATAAATACTAGTTTGATAAGACTATCATAGGAGTATTTATAATTGTTATCCAGTTTAACCAAGATGAATACTAGTTTGATGAGGCAATCATAAGAGTATGTCATATGGTTTTGATGGATTTTGCATTATCAGATCTCATTTGCAAAAATATAAGAGATTAGGTTTCAGTTAGATGTTTTTACAGAGTTAAAGACAAGTGACTTTAGAAACAAAATCTATATAAGTTTGCATAATGAAGGATATTTTGTTGGAAGACCTTAGATTAGGTTATCCATAGAATGATAAGACAGAGATCTTAAGATTCTAAATTTGTGATAAGTATCCGTAGAATGATAAGACAGAGATCTTAAGATTCTAAATTTGTGATAAGTATCCGTAGAATGATAAGACAGAGATCTTAAGATTCTAGATAAGTATCGATAGAATGATAAGACAAGGTTCTTAAGATTCCAATTTTTTCTGATAAGTTGATGGATAAACAAGGAGTTTATAGGTCAATATTTTTGAACAATAAGAAGTTCAAGTTCTTGAAGATTTGTAGTTCTAGACTAAGATAATGTCATATGTTTAGGACTTATGATAGTGAAGAATAACAAATTTGGAGAAGAAAATGAAGAATGTAGTTCTAGATTAAGTCGTTACTATCAAATGTAATAGTGATGAAATAATGAAGAATAACATTATCATTTTTATCTCGTTTGTGTGTTTTGTTTAAGCTAGTTTGTGCAGGTATAGGCACAAGAAGCTGTATTCTATATGTTTTGTCTGAAGATGTTGATCATAATCAGAAGAAACATTTTGATTTATGGAGACAAAGAATTGCTTTTGAAACAGGTTCCATGTTCCTGAAGTTTGTGATTCAAGTTTCAAAGTTTCTGGTTTTCATGAGAGTTAACTAGTTCAGGATTGATTGTTGGAAATTCTACCTCTCTATTACATGCCGGTTATGCAAGGCGAGCAGGTACTCGAGCAATATATCCAAGAAGGAAGATTGCATATGATTAATTCGGAGGGATTTATCGTTGAGGGGGAGAACTACAACAAGCTATGGTGCATTAGTTGATTATTATGACGATACAGAGAGTTTGAAGTTTGTCTTTCAAATCTGAAGTTTCAGAGGATCGAGTTTCGGGTATAGCAATTAACTTTTGTTGTCTCAAAATTATCTTTTTCAGTGTATTTGCAGAGAAGTCAATCTAAAAGAAGGATTTCTAAGCAAAAGACTGAAGTGTTCAAGACAAATGCTAAGAACATCAGGTTTTTATAATATATTATTTATATAGTAATTACAGATGTTGATAGCAAGGTCATTATTAGTTGAAGATCTTAGATATAGAAATAATTTTATTTTAATATGAAAGATTATCAACTATGTTAGTAAACCTTAGACATAGACATAATGTGAATGTAGAAGGTTAAATAAATCCTTAGATATAGACTTAATGTGAATGTAGAAGGTTAAATAAATCCTTAGATATAGACTTAATGTGAATGAAGAAGATTAAGAAAATCTTAGTCATAGACGTTAAGTGAATATGAAAGGTTATTGAAGATCTTAGATATAGAAATAATTTTATTTTAATATGAAAGATTATCAACTATGTTAGTAAACCTTAGACATAGATATATTGTTTGAATATGAAAGGTCTTTGCTACCTTAGATATAGAAACATATATGAATGTGAAAGGCTTAAACATTGATTATTTAGATCATATAGTTATGAAAACATGTCATAAATTGAGGAGGAGTACCTAGTCAATTGTGTTTTCATGAGAATATGAAGTATTTAATCAATATTTTTTTATCATAGTTATGTATCCCAGTCATAAATTGAGGGGGAGTACATAAGAATGATGGTTGTTATAATGATTAGTCATCGTTATACTTCCTAGTCATAAAATGATGGGTATAATGATTAGTCATAGTTATGTATCCCAGTCATAAATTGAGGGGGAGTACATAAGAATGATGGTTGTTATAATGATTAGTCATCGTTATACTTCCTAGTCATAAATTGAGGGGGAGTACATAAGAATGATGGTTGTTATAATGATTAGTCATCGTTATACTTCCTAGTCATAAATTGAGGGGGAGTACATAAGAATGATGGTTGTTATAATGATTAGTCATCGTTATACTTCCTAGTCATAAATTGAGGGGGAGTACATAAGAATGATGGTTGTTATAATGATTAGTCATCGTTATACTTCCTAGTCATAAATTGAGGGGGAGTACATAAGAATGATGGTTGTTATAATGATTAGTCATCGTTATACTTCCTAGTCATAAATTGAGGGGGAGTACATAAGAATGATGGTTGTTATAATGATTAGTCATCGTTATACTTCCTAGTCATAAATTGAGGGGGAGTACATAAGAATGATGGTTGTTATAATGATTAGTCATCGTTATACTTCCTAGTCATAAATTGAGGGGGAGTACATAAGAATGATGGTTGTTATAATGATTAGTCATCGTTATACTTCCTAGTCATAAATTGAGGGGGAGTACATAAGAATGATGGTTGTTATAATGATTAGTCATCGTTATACTTCCTAGTCATAAATTGAGGGGGAGTACATAAGAATGATGGTTGTTATAATGATTAGTCATCGTTATACTTCCTAGTCATAAATTGAGGGGGAGTACATAAGAATGATGGTTGTTATAATGATTAGTCATCGTTATACTTCCTAGTCATAAATTGAGGGGGAGTACATAAGAATGATGGTTGTTATAATGATTAGTCATCGTTATACTTCCTAGTCATAAATTGAGGGGGAGTACATAAGAATGATGGTTGTTATAATGATTAGTCATCGTTATACTTCCTAGTCATAAAATTGAGGGGGATGTATAAGAATGAAGAATCAATTTTATAACTGGTTAGAAATATGAATTGTTGCAAGTGGTACAGATTCGGGAAAGCTAAATTCGAGAAAGTTTTGGAAAGATTGATCGTTGAAAAGTTAAAGAATTTTGTGTAAGTTTATTAACTTTTCAGGTTAAGACGAAGATCGAGGAAAAAATGAAAATTTGATGCGTACAGGTTTGATCTTTTAAATTTTCATATTTCCAGGAAGTTCGTGGTAATCGTTGATCAATTATTCAGAAACTTTGACAAAATTTTGATTTTAAAGTGTGCAGGAGGTAATTACGACCTCGTAAGTTAATTTAACAGATTTTCAAAAGTTTATGTTAATAAAGATTTGAAAATGAGTTAATCTATCTATAACTAAATTACAGGGATAATTTATGTTATTTTTAACTAAATTACAGGGATAATTTATGTTATTTTTAACTTTATTACAGGGATAATTTATGCTTTTGACTAAATTACCGAGATAATTTTAGTTGTGTATGTTATGCATATGAATTTTTATGTCTATTTGAGTAATTAATTATTTGTTATTGATTACAGAAATGGCAAGAAATTTGATAGCAGGTCATAATTATGTGATGAAGTTCGATGATAATCAGGAAGGGAAGGCTTATTATCACGAGATATTTGCCTTTTTCCGAAGATCAAGGATTCATCATGTTTTTACACATTTTCCAGTCATATATTTAGATTATCTCAGAGATTTCTGGAATAATGCTGATTGTGTGAAGGCAGGAGATGTGTATATCTTTCATACCATAGTTGCTGGGCAGCAGATACAGTTCACAGCTGCTGATCTCATTAACATTCTTAATCTGGGCATAGTTGAACAAGAAGGTGGTGCTACAGGTCTCACCAAGTTCAGACATGAAGTCATTCAAGGTGCTTTCAGAAGAATGGGGTTTGCTGCAGATATGTCAAGTAAAACTCTGTTCAAGAAGGGTTTTTATGGCAGGTGGAGGTATCTTGCGCATGTGTTGCTGGTTAGTTTAAGCAACAAGAAGTCTGGTTATGATACATTGAACCAGGAAGCCCAAGCACAGATGGTGGGCTTGGTATTTAACAAGCCGTATAGTTTCTCGAAATTCTTTTTCGATGAGATGAAGAAACAGATCACAGCCACAGGAAAGAGGAGGTTTTTGATGTATCCTCGGTTCGTGATGATGATAATCAATGCTCGACTTCCAAATCTACATGCTGTAGGAGAAGTGAAGCAAGTGAGCTCGATCATCCGACGTGGTTATGATGAGTTTGTGTCTCGATACCATAATGATCCAAATGCACAAGATGTTGCATTGTTCGGTGCCATCGTTAATGCCAACTACATAGCACCTACTGATGTGGTCATATCAGCTTATGAAGGGCCTCAGCCAGAGGGTGGTGAAGCTGCTGAGAATGTTGAGCAGTTACATGACGTAGTGGTTCAGGAAGATGCACCAGAAGAGCCTGAAGTAGTTGTACAGGTTGCAGATGATGTGATAACCCAACCTGGAGCCAATCCTGAGATTGTAGATGAATTATTGGAAGAGATGGCTGATCCAGATGGTGATATTGCCCAAGTGCAAAGGTACAATGCCAATGTTGATGACCTAGTAGATGCGGACCTTAACCGAGATATAGATGATTATGTAGCTGGAGCTGCAGTTAGTTCTAAAGCAGCTAGAGCTAGTGGGTCTGGTACTAAAGAAGCTAGTGGGACAGGAGCAGGCCAGGCTAGTGGATCTTGTATGAATGCTGAAGGTAGAGGAAAGGCTGTTGCTGATGTTCAAGTAGACAGAGAGCCTTCTATCCATTCTGATGATGATTCTAGCAGTGATGGTGATGAAGATCCTTACAGATCTCATGCATTCATCAGGGTTGGATTTAAGATGGTTCCTAAACCTACTGAGGCAGCTCAAGGAAGAAAAAGGAGAGAAACGGATGAAGATTGGGTGCCAGAGCAGCTGTTGCTTAAAAGAAGAACACTTGTCAGGGCACAAGACACTTCTGCTGCTGCTGGTATGTCTGATAGTGTGCCAAGGGTTGTTGTTCCTGAGACTATATAGCCACAGTTACAAACAAGTGAAGAAACCAATCTTAGTGATCTGCAGAGATAGATGAATGAGATGAGAAGTTTGATTACTCGTTTGACTGATGATTTGAAGGTTGTTAGTGACAAGAACACATTTCTTGAAGACAAGTTGGGCAAAGCCGAGGTGGTAGTGTCCAAGATGTATAAAAAGTATATTGAACTTGATGGGAAGGTTGTCAGGATGGCAGATGCAATGGATCAGGGTGTACAGATTCCTGAAGAAAAGGTGCATGAGCTCATCGACAACTACATGAAGTTGAGAGCTGAGAGAGACAGCTTAGATTGCAGAGGTGATGAGCTGGCTAAGGCAAGGCATGATGATGATCAGAATGAAGATCCTGATGCGGCCAGAGCTACTCAAGAGCTAGGAGGGAGTTCTATTTTAAGAACAGAGACTCAAGGAGAGTCTAGCCAGGCTGGTATTGCTGGCAAGGCAACCTCAGAAGCTCCACAAGCTCAAGAATAGATGTCTACAGAGATAAACATCATAGTTGAGTTTGAGGCACCTCAAACCAAACTCCTTACAGAAGATGTTGATGTTGATCGATTAGTTAAGGGTAAGGATTTGGTAGGGCAATCTGATGCTATTGATTTTGATGCTGATAATGCTAGTGCTCAGGATAGTGAGTCTACCAAGACCGACTCTACCAATAATACTTCTACCGAGTCAGATTTGCATCCAGTTATTGTGCACAGACTGGAGAAGAGGTTGGGATATGATCTACAAGCTCATTTGAGAGCTAGGGCAGAGATTGCGGATTATTATGAACCAGGATCTATGTGGGATCAAGAGAAAGAACGGTTAGGGTTGACTCATACTTATTCAGAGTCAGAGTCAGATTCTGATTTCGAGACAGAGACTGAGACTGAGAAGGAGCAGAGCAGGAGCAAGAAGAAGAAGCAGAGGAAGTAGATTAATGACAAAGACAAGACAAAGACATAGGTATGTTAACGTCTAGAAGCTATTGCCAAGGGGGAGTCTGTAAGTGCACGTCTATGTCAATAGCAGTCTAGATTGTTTGGGCTTATATTGTTATATGTCTTTGTAATGTGATTGTCATTAATGAACTTAGTATTATGCATAGAATACTAGATTAAGTTTAAGTATTGAATGTGTAATAAATCTGCTAAGTGTGAAATACGACCTCGCATTTCACATAGGTAATACGACCCCGTATTTGCAGGGTCAAATACGAGGCCAATCATAGAATGCGACCTCGCATTTCACATAGGTAATACGACCCCGTATTTGCAGGGTCAAATACGAGGCCAATCATAGAATGCGACCTCGCATTAGTGACGGGCTGGGCTGGGTTTGCGAGGCCAACTCGCTGAAGCCCATGTCGGGTGTTACCTATATAAACCGAACCTTAACAGAGATTAGGGTTGAACATTTGTCGAAATATCAAGCATTCTTGTGCAGGTTACATCGTCAAAGGCTGTTCCGCTAGCCCGAAGAAGATCTGCGAGGCAGCAGGTGATCTAGGGGCTTTCTGTTGATCACCAAGTTATTGTGAGGGATTCCGCACCTCAAGATAACTGGATCAAGCTATTAACTATCCGTGCCAGGGGACTTACAATACACACCCTAGTTAAGAATTAAGTAACGAATTAACAACTAGAAAGTCGAATTGTTGCTCGTGTGATCTCCTACACGAACTACGAACTCGTGCAACACCTAGGGTCGATTAATTGCTCATTAATTGACAGAAGGTAATAGAAATCTAGTTATCTCAAGAGGATTCCGCACTCTTGACATAACGAATCACGTCTTATTTACGATCTATACGACGATATGGACTTACAAGTGGTATCAGAGCCCTAAGGTTGATTACCAGAAGGTGTAAGATCGTGTGATTTGCTATTAATTGCATCTTCGTTCATTGCTTACGTCAGCACGACCTGACTTTGTGTTCACTTCGTGCCACGTCAGCACGAACTGCTCTTCGTGTACTCTTCGTCAGCCTACTTCGTGCCACGTCTGCACGAACCCAAGTGCTACAATAACATTCTCGTTTGATTTAACACATTAAAAGACTCGAAATGACTACTGTACCAGTTGCTACCAACTCACCAAATGTCGTACTTATCAATCAATTGATTATGCATGACCATGAAGTTGGTCGTGGTAATACACCTCCAAAACTCTTCCGAATGGAGAACTATTGGATGTGGAAGAGACGTTTTGAAGATTATATGCGTCTCAATGATATTGATATGTGGTTTATGGTGACACAAGGATATGACTGGCCAACTTATGAAAAGAATGGTGTGATTGGTAGTTACACCTACACAGATATGCCAGATGAGGAAAAGAAAAAGTATGTCATTGAAGGGAAGGCTCGTTCAACTCTAACAATGGCATTGCCTCAAGAAAGTGTTCATCTTTTCAAGAAACATAAAACTTCAAAGGAAATGTGGGATGCTTTAGAAAAATACTGTGAAGGCGATGAGACTTTGAAAAAGAATCGCATAAACCTGTTAAAGCGTCAGTATGAAGCATTTAATGGTTTGAAAGGGGAGTCACTTGATGAAATAATTGCCAGATTAAACCATTTGACCACAGGGTTATCCTATTTTGAAGTGTCATATCCAGAATCAGAGCTAGTTGACAAATTCTTGGATTATCTACCAAAGATATGGACTGAATATGTTCATCATTTGCACGATGACAAGGAATACAGTTCATGAGATTTTGAGACTGTGGTTTCAAAACTGAAAAATAGAGAAATGAAGAGAAAAATTAAGGATACTCATGCGGATTTTACTCAAGATCCGTCATTGTATCATGCTACTTCAGTTCATTTGGCAAGTACTAGCTCAGGAACTAATGCATTTCTAAGTGGTGTTGAAGCTACACCAATAGTAGATGCAGATGGACTTGCAGGATATGTTGCTTATGACAATACTGCTTCTACTGTCAAGAGAAATACCCAATCATTTCATTCCATGCCAATGAGTATGAGTTCAGCAAAGGGAAGAATGAATCTTTATTCAACCTTCTGTTCGGCTCATGAAGCTTATATTGGTGGAAAGGTTACTGATCCTGCACAGATTGATGATGATTATAATCAGATAGATCCCGATGATTTAGAAGAAATGGATCTACAATGGCAGCTAGCTATGTTAACTATTAAAGTCAGAAGATTTACTCAGAGAACTGGAAGATTTTTGGGTAATGGCACTAAAGGTTTTGACAAATCCAAGGTGAAATGTTATAATTGCGTGGATTTGGTCACTTTGCAAGAGAGTGTCAACGTCCCAAGAGGACTGATAATACAGTAGCAGGTAGACAAAACTACAATCAAGGCGGTATTACTCCACCAAATCATCAAAAGACTCAAGCAATGATTACATTCCCTGCTACTCCTCAACAGTCAGGTTCTCCTCAGCTTTTGGAGTCCAAGGCTATTGTTGTTTAGAATCCAGATGGTACTTATCAGTGGGATACACAATAAGAAGACACTTCAAATCATGCTTATTTAGTTGAGATTTATGATGACTATGCGCATGTGGCTAATGAAGTTGTTGAAACTATTGATTATGCTGTGTACACCAGTGAAGAAAGAGCATCTGAGATTGTCAAGCAGAATGTCAAGAAGGTAGCTGAGATAGTGAGATCTGAGAGTGAATCCATGACAGCTATGAAGGCCCTAGAAGAGAAAGTTGTGTCATCTAAAGTTAATGATGCAAATTCTGAAAAGAGCGTTGAAGATCAAATGAAGGAATTTGTGATACCTGAAGGTATGACAACTGAAGATTTCGTTGCATACATGGCAGATTGTCAGGCTGCTGATCAAAAAGGAAAATGACTCATTTCTACTAGAAAGTCTTAAAAAGGAGACAAAACCAGAATTAGAATTTGATCCTAATAAAGTTGTGTACTATACTCTGAAAGACTATGATACAGTATTCTTTGATAGAGAAGTATCTATAACTAGGATTCAACCTCAATCTAGAATTGATAAAGTCTGGTGTGCAAAAGATAAAGAGAAATGGTTAGAAGAACAAATTCCATATAAGAATAGACATTTTGCTCCATTGAAGCCTGTAAAGACCATGGAAGATGCAATTCAAACATTAGATGCGATTGCAGAACTTAAGGCTTATGGAATACCCGTCCCTGAAATAGCATATGACCATCCTAAAAGAAAACCAGTTAAATCGTGTTATACTTGTCGTGAAAAAGGTCATGTAGCTAGTAAGTGTCCACTTAAGAAATCCAAAGATCCTAAGAATGAATGTTCAGTCAAGTTGAAGGATGATGTTGAATCTTCTGAACTTAATGGGAAGGGTAAGTTAGTTGAACAAGTTAGTTCCAGAGAATTTACGAGTGCATATAAAAGAAAATATTATGAGGATTATGCTAGAAGACATCCAGATAATGTAAATGCACAAAATTATGTGAAACTCATAAATTCAATGTCATACGGTGAGTCTAGTATCTTAGATCAGGTAAATGAGCAAAATCAGTCAACTCAAGATTTGAGGAATTCTTTCCCTCAAAAGTTAAAATCTAGATATGTCTCACCTCGAGATAAGTCTAGTGGTAGTTATAATTATGCTCATAATGCTCGATCTAAGACCCATAAAAGACAGGGACATTCACAAAATGCTAGTCATGATAGTGGAAGTCCGAGTCGATCACGTACACCTCAAAGGAGTAATTCACCTAGGAATAAACAAGTTCAACGGAATTGGTCACCGCCTCGTAGAAATGAAAATGTTTCTAAATTTTTTGATCGATTAGAAAGTCAACCTAGGTTTGGTCCACATTCACCTAAGAATTCTCCTCCTAAGGCTCGTTTCATTTCACCGACTAAAAGAAAATCGGTGACACCATCTTCATCCAAGGCTCAACCAAAGAGCAATGGATATTGGACCGAATTAATTATGAAAGATGAGTTCGGTAAACCTAAACCTCAGAAGGTTTGGGTACCCTACAGAAACTAACTTAATTTGTGTCATTGTGCAGGGAGAACCAAGGAAGCCTATCAGTCTTTGGTATGTTGATAGTGGATGCTCTCGGCACATGACAGGGGACAAGAAGTTGTTGTCCAATTATGTTGATATAAATGGTTCTTATGTTAGTTTTACAGGTCCCAAGGGCGGCAATATCTCAGGTCAAGGTGATGTTGTCAATGGGAAAATTACATTGGAGAAAGTCAATTATGTGGAACAGTTATCTCATGATCTCATGAGTGTTTCTCAGATTTGTGACAAGGGTAATCATGTCCATTTTACTGAGAAGGAAGCACTTATCTTGAAGCCGGGATATGTTATTCCTGAAGACTGGATCCTACTTAAAGCTCCTAGGAAGAAAGACATCTATGGCCTTGTGTTAGGTGTTGATAATTCGAAGGAGCCAGTTTGCTTATTAACTAAAGCAAATGAATCTGAATCTCTATTATGGCATAGAAGAATGGGACATATTCATTTCCGAAAGATGAATCATATTGTGAAACATGGTTTGGTTGAAGGTGTTCCGATGAAAAGGTTTGAAATGGAAGACAAATGTGTGCCTTGTCTGAAAGGTAAACAGCAAAAGTCTTCTCATAAACCAAAGAAAGAAAATTCTATTGCCAACCCATTTGAGCTACTTCACATGGATCTATTTGGCCCTGTGAATGTAAGAAGTATAGGTGGGATGCACTATTGTCTAGTGGTTACTGATGACTACTCGAGATTCTCATGGGTATTCTTTCTTCAATCGAAAGATGAAACTCCACAGATTTTGATAAACTTCTTTGTCGAAACTGAAAACGTTTATGGAGTTCGTGTTAAGAGAATCAGGAGTGATAACGAAACTGAATTTAAGAATAAAACATTGGAAGTCTTTTGTTTATCCAAGGGAATCCAACATCGATTCAGTGCACCGTATGAACCACAACAAAATGGAGTTACTGAAAGGAAGAATAGGACTCTAATCGAAACAGCCAGAACAATGCTTGCTGATTCAGGGCTCCCTACTATGTTTTGGGGGAGGCAGTGAATACAACATGTCATATTTTAAATCGGGTTTTGATAGTTAAGCGTCTTAATAAGACATGCTATGAACTTCTATATAAGAAGAAACCCAATTTACAGAATGTTGAACCATTTGATGTACCGTGTACTTTCTTGAAATATTTATCTCAGTCAAAGTTTGATCCAAAAGTTGAAGAGGGATTTTTCATGGGTTATAAACCAGGTACTCCAATTCGTCGGGTATATAATAAACAGACAGGCAAAGTTGACTTGGCAACAAATATCAAGATTGTCAGTCATAAACCCGCTATTTATTCTGGAACTCGCAAGATTTTCGATTATGACAGTGTGTTTCGTTCATTGCATGGTCCTGCTTCTTATTCAGGTCCTGACACAGTTGATGATGTGATCATTTTAAGAGATCATATGGATTATACTCTTACATCTCCTCCTGCTCAAACTGTTGATACTTCTCCAACCAAAGTTCAGTCCACTACTGTTGTTGGTGAAAGTAGTAAGAATAATGACAAGACTTCAGATTCAGAAGTAACTGAACCCGAGAACACTACTCCAACCACTCCTTCAAAGGTTCCATTGCCAGATGATGATCCTATTTCTGAAGAATCGGAAGATGATTTTAGTTCTCCTGAATTGCAGATTCAATCGAATCTAGAAGATAATCTAAATGTTGATTCGGTTCCTCAACATAGAATAAATAAGGCTCATCCAGTTGAAAATATTCTTGGTGATGCTTCAAAGCCTGTTCGAACTAGAAATCAATTAAATAAGGAGATGACTAGTTTGTTTTGTGAAGTGAAGGAATCAGGATTAATTACTGAGTGTTTGTATTCTGGTTTCATTTCATAAGAAGAACCTAAGAATGTTAAGATGGCTCTACAAGATTCTTTTTGGGTTGAAGCTATGCAAGAAGAGTTAGCTCAATTTGAAAAACTTGGAGTTTGGGAGTTAGTAGATGTGCCTAGAGGTAAAGAACCGATTGGAACTCATTGGGTATTCAAATGCAAACGAGATGACAAAGGGATCGTTACAAGGAATAAGGCACGTTTGGTTGTTCAGGGTTTGCACAACGAGAAGGATATGACTATAACGAAACTTTTGCGCCAGTTGCCCGGATAGAAGCTATAAGGTTATTTTTAGCCTATGCAAGTTTCAAAGGTATAAAGGTGTATCAGTTAGACGTTAAGAGTGCCTTCTTGTATGGTGTACTTAAAGAAGAGGTTTATGTGTTTCAACCACCTGGGTTTGAAGATCCTAATTATCCAAGACGAGCATATCGACTTGATAAGGCTCTTTATGGATTGCATCAGGCACCCAGAGTGTGGTATGAAATGTTGTCAACACACTTGTTGACAAATGGTTTTACAAGAGGATCGATAGACAGCACATTGTTTATCAAATGGCGGAAGCGAGATTATCTGATTGTACAAGTTTATGTAGATGATATCATTTTTGGTTCATCTAACACTAAAATGTGCAAAGAACTTGAAATGAGCATGAAAAAGCAGTTCGAAATGAGTGCTATGGGAGAACTTCAATTCTTCATTCACCAGTCTAAGTATGTCGATGACATCTTGGAGAGGTTTCAAATGTTAGAGTCCAAGACATATGGTACTCCTATTCATCAAAATCATCGATTAGGAGTTTTGGATCTTAAAGAACTGTCTGTGGATGCTACTTATTATCATGCTATTATTGGCTCGTTGATGTATCTAACTGCTCCGCGACCGGATATTATGTTCGCTGTTTGTCTTTGCGCTTGATTCCAGGCTAGTTCGAAAGAGTCGCATTTAGTTGCAGCAAAACGTATCCTACGTTATTTAAAGGGTAACCAAGTGCTTGGTCTATGGTATCCTATTGGAGGAACGTTTGATTTTGTTGCGTATACTGATTCGGAGTTTGGTGGTTGTAACAACGACGGGAAGTCTACGACTGGAGGATGTCAGTTCTTGGGGGGAGACTTGTATCGTGGCAGTGTAAGAAGCAGACATCAGTTGCTCAGTCTTCTTGCGAGGCAGAGTATATGGCTGTTGGTAGCTGTTGTTCCCAGGTATTGTGGATTCAGCAACAACTACGTGACTACGGTATGGATTTCCTTGACACACCTATTAGAATAGACAATAAGTCAGCTATAGACATTACAAATAATCCTGTCATGCATAAAGTCACCAAGCATATTGATATTAGACATCATTTCTTACGTGACCGTGCACAGAAGAAGTTAATTCACTTGGAAAAGGTTATAACTGATGATAATCTAGCTGATCTGTATACTAAAGCATTTGATAAGACTCGCTTTGATAAGCTGATTCTTCTCAATGGTATGAAGAATGCTGATTCATATTAGATCTCTCAAAGAACTATTTTTGTATATTTATTTGTGTCTTAGTTTATGTCTGTAAATAGCTAGAGTCATAAAAATACAAAAAAAGTGTCTAGTTTAAGTTTGTATATAATTAGTGTCATAAAAATACAAAAAAAGTGTCTAGTTTAAGTTTGTATATAATTAGTGTCATAAAAATACAAAAAAAGTGTCTAGTTTAAGTTTGTATATAATAGTGTCATAAAAATACAAAAAAAGTGTCTAGTTTAAGTTTGTATATAATTAGTGTCATAAAAATACAAAAAAAGTGTCTAGTTTAAGTTTGTATATAATAGTGTCATAAAAATACAAAAAAAGTGTCTAGTTTAAGTTTGTATATAATTAGTGTCATAAAAATACAAAAAAAGTGTCTAGTTTAAGTTTGTATATAATAGTGTCATAAAAATACAAAAAAAGTGTCTAGTTTAAGTTTGTATATAATTAGTGTCATAAAAATACAAAAAAAGTGTCTAGTTTAAGTTTGTATATAATAGTGTCATAAAAATACAAAAAAAGTGTCTAGTTTAAGTTTGTATGTAAATAGCTAGAGTCATAAAAATACAAAAAGAGTGTCTAGTTTAAGTTTGTATATAATTAGTGTCATAAAAATATAAAAATGAGAAAACAAAATAAATAAATAAGATAGAGATTTAAGTTGATGCATTCAGATGATTAGAAGTGAGGATACTTTAGCTTTTAGGTCTGCTTAATCGTAATATAACTGCTTAGTTCAGTGATTACAATTTAGGATGTATCGGTAGGCACAAAGTACCAAGGTTTCCCTGAATTAATAATCTTTCAACGGAAATGTTCTTGTGGGAAACATATTCAGATATATGGCTGAGAATGCTTGCTTTTCAGAAATGATTAGATCTGGTCCTTAAATTCTGTGAAAGATCTAGCATTATTATAGGATTTATTCAATATGTATGCAAAAACCTCTACAAATCATGAGCATGAAAGTTAAATTTAGTTATAATGTGATATTGTTATTCTGTTTATGCAAATGAAATGAATGTAAATTAAGGGGCTAATGTGGTCTTTGAGATTCGGACAAGTATGTCCTCGGGGTGTCTTTGTATACCTAGCCTACCTAAAGCTTCCAACTTGGGATAGGTTGTCAGAAAGTTCGCTACATGGGTCTCATCGAAAATCACGGGTTCCCAATATAAAGAAATGCAAAAGCAAATAAATAAATAAGATAGAGATTTAAGTTGATGCATTCAGATGATTAGAAGTGAGGATACTTTAGCTTTTAGGTCTGCTTAATCGTAATATAACTGCTTAGTTCAGTGATTACAATTTAGGATGTATCGGTAGGCACAAAGTACCAAGGTTTCCCTGAATTAATAATCTTTCAACGGAAATGTTCTTGTGGGAAACATATTCAGATATATGGCTGAGAATGCTTGCTTTTCAGAAATGATTAGATCTGGTCCTTAAATTCTGTGAAAGATCTAGCATTATTATAGGATTTATTCAATATGTATGCAAAAACCTCTACAAGTCATGAGCATGAAAGTTAAATTTAGTTATAATGTGATATTGTTATTCTGTTTATGCA
Source organism: Erigeron breviscapus (assembly GCA_034093135.1). NCBI lineage: Eukaryota > Viridiplantae > Streptophyta > Magnoliopsida > Asterales > Asteraceae > Erigeron > Erigeron breviscapus. The sequence goes on from CM067174.1 coordinate 77,396,832, forward strand.
AATGAAATGAATGTAAATTAAGGGGCTAATGTGGTCTTTGAGATTCGGACAAGTATGTCCTCGGGGTGTCTTTGTATACTTATTATACTTGTTGATTTTGATGCATTGATGAAGTTTGTTAAGTGTGCAGGTTACAGATATCAAATTTCATTTCCACTGTTGAAACAGGTTTGGATCGGTTAAGCAATGATCTATTCGAATACAAAAGTGTGGAATGCATCATGTGATAAAAATTGATGATAGTTTTGGTGTAAGGTTTTCCAAAAGGCTAAGAGATAAGGTTATAATATCTTTTGCCGAAAACAGGGTTTTATTTTTATTTTTATTTTGATTTTGATTTTGATTTTTAGCTTTATTTGTATCTTATTTCTTTAGTTTAGTTTAGGTTTTAAGTCCATTTGTATTTTTATTTTTATTTTTATTTTTATTTTTATTTTTATTTTTATTTTTATTTTTATTTTTATTTTTATTTTTATTTTTATTTTTATTTTTATTTTTATTTTTATTTTTATTTTTATTTTTATTTTTATTTTTATTTTTATTTTTATTTTTATTTTTATTTTTATTTTTATTTTTATTTTTATTTTTATTTTTATTTTTATTTTTATTTTTATTTTTATTTTTATTTTTATTTTTATTTTTATTTTTATTTTTATTTTTATTTTTATTTTTATTTTTATTTTTATTTTTATTTTTATTTTTATTTTTATTTTTATTTTTATTTTTATTTTTATTTTTATTTTTATTTTTATTTTTATTTTTATTTTTATTTTTATTTTTATTTTTATTTTTATTTTTATTTTTATTTTTATTTTTATTTTTATTTTTATTTTTATTTTTATTTTTATTTTTATTTTTATTTTTATTTTTATTTTTATTTTTATTTTTATTTTTATTTTTATTTTTATTTTTATTTTTATTTTTATTTTTATTTTTATTTTTATTTTTATTTTTATTTTTATTTTTATTTTTATTTTTATTTTTATTTTTATTTTTATTTTTATTTTTATTTTTATTTTTATTTTTATTTTTATTTTTATTTTTATTTTTATTTTTATTTTTATTTTTATTTTTATTTTTATTTTTATTTTTATTTTTATTTTTATTTTTATTTTTATTTTTATTTTTATTTTTATTTTTATTTTTATTTTTATTTTTATTTTTATTTTTATTTTTATTTTTATTTTTATTTTTATTTTTATTTTTATTTTTATTTTTATTTTTATTTTTATTTTTATTTTTATTTTTATTTTTATTTTTATTTTTATTTTTATTTTTATTTTTATTTTTATTTTTATTTTTATTTTTATTTTTATTTTTATTTTTATTTTTATTTTTATTTTTATTTTTATTTTTATTTTTATTTTTATTTTTATTTTTATTTTTATTTTTATTTTTATTTTTATTTTTATTTTTATTTTTATTTTTATTTTTATTTTTATTTTTATTTTTATTTTTATTTTTATTTTTATTTTTATTTTTATTTTTATTTTTATTTTTATTTTTATTTTTATTTTTATTTTTATTTTTATTTTTATTTTTATTTTTATTTTTATTTTTATTTTTATTTTTATTTTTATTTTTATTTTTATTTTTATTTTTATTTTTATTTTTATTTTTATTTTTATTTTTATTTTTATTTTTATTTTTATTTTTATTTTTATTTTTATTTTTATTTTTATTTTTATTTTTATTTTTATTTTTATTTTTATTTTTATTTTTATTTTTATTTTTATTTTTATTTTTATTTTTATTTTTATTTTTATTTTTATTTTTATTTTTATTTTTATTTTTATTTTTATTTTTATTTTTATTTTTATTTTTATTTTTATTTTTATTTTTATTTTTATTTTTATTTTTATTTTTATTTTTATTTTTATTTTTATTTTTATTTTTATTTTTATTTTTATTTTTATTTTTATTTTTATTTTTATTTTTATTTTTATTTTTATTTTTATTTTTATTTTTATTTTTATTTTTATTTTTATTTTTATTTTTATTTTTATTTTTATTTTTATTTTTATTTTTATTTTTAGATTTAAAGTTTTTGTTTTTATTTTTGTTTTATTTTTATTTTTATTTTTATTTTTATTTTTATTTTTATTTTTATTTTTATTTTTGTACTAACATTTTAGTTTTTGTGTCAGTTTGTAGTGTCAAACTAGTTCTTATTGCACGAGAGATTTAATAAGCATCTAATGATTCCATAGGAAGTAATATGGTCCTTAGTGGATTGTATGAGACTTGTTGCTTATGGTATATTTGTTTACGAGAAAGATTTTCTAAACTTAAACAAATTAATTTAGAAAATGATTCTGTTTTGATTATTGAAAAGTCAAAATATAATTTTGAATGAGTTTCAGTATATTTTTGAAATTTCAATTGATTTTGGTTGTTTTTGCATACTTATGTTAGTTTGTTGCTTTTGATGCATTGATGAAGTTTCTATGTAAGTGTGCATATGTTTAGGTTAAGCATCAATGGAGAAATGATCGATTTTTATGTCAAGACTATAATGTAAGTTTGTATTTTACATTATTTTGGTGACATGTCTTTACGGATGATTTATGGTAAGATTACATTTTCGAGCAGATACAAGGTTCAGGTAACAAGTATCTACAGGTTTATGTCTTCTAAAATTTTGTAATTTTTCTTTATTGATTTTCTGCAAAATTGACAATTTTTGAAGTGTGCAGCTCGTGTGGATTAAAATTCGAAAATTCGCTCGCGCTGACGTCAGCAAGCCCACGAAGTGTGTCTTCAGCCCGGCCCACGAGTTTGAATATAAATATGGGTTTTAATCTTAATTATTTACCTTTAATCGAAAATTAACCCTAAAAATTAACCACACGAACTCCGTCTTCGCGCGCACTGTTCATCCGACCCAATTTTCGATCTTTTCATCTACTTTTTGTGTTAATCTTCCAGATTTGTTGGTATATATTCAATCTAGGATAGATTATTGATGTTTTTACTTCGAAATTCATCGAATTTAATCTGTTATAATGCCCAAATTTCGAATTTCTCTTCGCGTGAACAGTAACTCGGATGAATTGACTTTTAGATCTTCAATTTATGATGATTTGGACTAAAATTGGACTTAAAATTGGATTAAGTGATGTTCATACACCTTAAATCTAACAAAAGTTCGAATTAACATGTTTAAAATCAAGATTAATTAAGGATTTTATGTCACGGTCACTATTCACATGAAGAACACGAACCACTTCGTGTTCGTAGAATCCATTTTGAAATTGATTTCCGGGCATGAAATTCTTAAAAACAAGTCCAAGTTGATGTTTAAAATTGATTTCGATCGATTTGTTTATCATATGGAGATGTTTTTATGGATTTTGAAGATCAGCTCGCGCTGACGTCATCACGAAGAGGATTTCCCTCATGCTGATGTCACCACGAAGCAAATCGTGAAACTTAGAAATTTTTAATTTTAAACTTTTAATTTTCTTTTCGTTTTCTTTTGTTTTGTGCAGGTATGACAGGACAAGGTGCAGGAGCTCGTGTCTTTGTTAAAGAGCATAATGCAACGATTGATATCAGCATTACTCAGCAAGGATGCACGGAAGAGTTTCACGGTGTCCTACAGTATCTCGCGCGCTCGCGTATTCATTTTGCTTTGACCAAGAACCCTCCATTGATCATCAATCTTATTACTCAGTTCTGGAACTCTGCTAGATTGGTGACGGTTGGTGATCATACTATCATTCGCACTACAGTTCAGGGACGTAATATTGAGTTTTCTGCTGGAGATTTGAGGACTATTTTGGACTTAGGGAGTGTTGAGATGGAGCAAGGTCCAACAGAGTTTGAAGAAGGCTTTGTTGACGGTGCTATTAGACGTATGGGGTACGTGAATGAGATTGAGCATCTTTATCCCAAGAATCGTCTTAGAGGCAAATGGAGATTGCTTGCCTACTACTTGTTGAGGTCCATTAGTCATCGAGTGCATGTCATGATCAGATGAATATGCAGACTGCTTCTCAGATGGTTGCTCTTGTATTAAACAAGCCCTACAGCTTTTCTCAGTACATCTATGACAGTTTTGTTAGGCAGTTGAGAGCATTTGGGAATGAGAAGAAATTCTTTCTTTATCCAAGATTTGTGATGATTATTATCAGATATAGAGCAGCTGATCTACCTTTTGATGGAGATAGGTTTAATCTGGGTCGTCTTACTCAACGGGTGTTTACAGATATGATATCACAATCAGCAGGAAATAATGTTGCAGCTGATGTTGACAAACCACCATTGTTCGGACACTTGATTAATCCAGATTATGTGGCTCCAAGACAAGGTTGAGAAGATGAAGAGCCTGCTGCTGCTGCTGATAGTGATCATGAAGATCAAAATGATCCTCAGGAAGAGCAAGCTAATCAGTTTGAGGGACTGAATGATGTTCCTTTATTTACTGACGTTCCGGAGCATGATCCAGAGATGGATGCTCTTGTGGAGGATATAGAGGATCCGGCAAATCTTGTACCCACTACTGGAGTTTCTACTTCTACTATCGCTCCAGTAGATGTTGTTGGTCCATCTGAACCGAATATTGATGGTAATGATGATTCGGGTTCAGATAATGGTGATGATGCAGATAGACCACCAAAGAGAAGAAGAAGACAAGGGAAAGGAATTGACGTTGTTGAGAAGATTCAAGCCCTTCAGCGACCTCAGTTAGAAATCAATAGGGAGTTTGCTGAGTACAATTATGCTATGGAGATGTCACATACACCCGTTTCAGCAGATGCACCCTCAGTTGCTGCTTTGAGAGCTTCTGTTACTGATGTTCCAGTTTCTACTTCTACTACTTCTGCTGGTCCTTCTGTTGGAGAGAAAAGGCCAAGAACCAAGTTCACGATTCGTTTAGATGGTTCTCATGCTAAAGTTGTCACTGAGGCTACGACTGTTACGACTACTAGAGCTCCAGAGTCGTCAGTACGTCAAGAGCCAGAGCCGACAGTTCCTGCTCCTAGGCCTCGTTCTACTCCTACTCATGCGTTAGTTCCTGTTGCTACAGTCATGGATCGTCTGTTGGCACCACTTCAAAGGCCTCAGATGCCTCCACCAGGGACTTTTAATGCTTGTATGCCTTCATTTGAGACTACGATGCCACCGCCTGGTGCTACTTCTAACATTTCTTCTGATTCAGCTTTGCCGGTACAAGTTCAGCTGAGTCGTATTGTTTCTGAGAAGAAGATGTTAGAGATGAGAGTCTCAGCCTTAGAACGACATATGAAGATTCAGGTTGAAGCACATCAGAGTGAGATGGACAAAATGCTTAAACTTGTTCATTCTCTTGGTGATAAACTTGATTGATTCTTGTCTCAAGGGGCAGATAAAGATGGACTTGGTTGCAAGGATGATGAGTTAGCAAGACAAAGAAGAGATGATGATCAAGAAGATCAAGATCCAACTCAAGATCCACCAACCAGAGACATTGTTGAGCCAGAGAATCTTAATCAAGATGCTGCAGAGACAATGGCTTCAGAGACTGCTGAAATTCAGGGGGAGTCGCCAAGACAAAGAGAGTCAGATATTGCTGGTACAACTGGTGCTAGTACATCTGGGACTCAGAAAGATAAAGGCAAAGTTGTGATGGTTGCTCCTGATGAAGATCCTGATGCAGATCCTGATGATCTAGACAACTCGTCAGATGAAGAAAATTCCAATTCAGGTAAATCCAATTCTAGTAATGCAAGTAAGAGTCTTGATTATCACAATCCATGAAGTGTGAGATCAGAATAAGAAAGACTAGAAAGGGAAATTGCAGAAAAAATTGAGAATGATCCTCATAATTGAGTTGATGCAGAATCAAAAGTATGGGGAAATCTTAGCATAGAGGTCAATCAAGCTAATATAGACCTTCATAGTGATCAATGGTCAGATTCAGATCGTCATTGGAGAGAGAAGAGACGACAAAGGATTTTAAATCAATTTTCGTCTGGTTCTGAATCTAGTTCTAATGAGACTGAAGATTCAGATTATAGACCTTGATGTTAATGATTTTTGTACTTGAAATGATTAATAATGATTATAAGATAAATATTAATGTATTAAGTAGTTACATTATATTTATGATATAATATTATTTTATCTTGTTTTATGTATTTATACTTGTTTTTTATTTATGTCTTGACTTATATTTTTATGTTCTTTATCTTTGTATGTTTTGAAACTTTAAATTGCAGATAAGCTTCAAATAGGTGCTTTGGACGACATTGATGATATTGATGATGACTTAGACGGTATCGTTGATGAAGATCTGGAAAAAGGAGAAATTGTTCCTAGATCAGAATGGGAAAAGTTGCTAACAAAACCTTGTGACTTTGATCGTGTTTTTGGAGATGATAGAGACATTCCAATAGAACCGATATCTGAAGAGGAACATTTCAGACTTAATCCAATAAGAGATAGTCCAGACGAACCGAGAAATGCTGCAAAGTTAATATTCAAAGTATTTGCAAAGATAGTTCATGAAGAACATGACTATATTGTTGATCTTGGCTGGAGAATTAACGCTACGCGAGAGTTTGATATAAGAGATTTTAATATCCCTCCGGCGCAGCAAGATCCTGACTTCTGTATTGATCGAAGGATTCCAGCTTATATAGGTCCTACTGGTTTACCAATGGGTGAAAGTTTAAAGCCGTCGATGTTTTGGGAGTTTATCTCAGACAAGGACGCACCTACTTATTTCTCAGTGATACAAAGTTGGTTTTATGATGAACGAATCAAATTATTTGTTATCAAGAGAAAAGAGGGTTGCCAGTACATGTCAAGAGACTTAAAACATTTTCAAAGTCTAAATGATTCAGATTTGATGGATTTGGGAAAGAGATGGTTTGTTAATCTTCAGAATAATGGATATGCTGATTATTTCTGGCAGAGATTGAAAAAGGAAAGAAGTTGGCATTTTGGATATAGAGGTTTGAAACCTGAAGATAGGTTGGTTAAACCTAGATCGCCAAAGAAGATTACAAAACCAGATGGCACAGTTGAGTTTGTTCAAAGAAAGATCAAATGTGTTAAACAAGTTCCTGCTATCAAATGGGATCAAGATATGCTGACTACAATGAGATATTGGCAGATAGATATCAAGTCAGGCGAAGCACAAATGTTTGTTGATAATTCAAAGAAACAGATGTTGCTCTACATGTATGATCCAATACAAGTTGTCAATTTGTCAAGAGGTGATCAAAGAAGATTGATTGAGACACCCTGTACAGCTCATAGATTTTGGAAGACTGAAGTTAGACGCTATCGCAATATTCCTTGGATTTTGTTTGTCAGAGAGAATTCATGCGAATAGTACTAGACTTCTATTTAATGGTTGAGCTTGAAGTTCAAGTTAAAGAAATCTAGTCGCTAATGTCAAGGGGGAGTCTGTAGATGCAGATTTGTGTGACAGTAGCAACGTAGATTTGGTTAACGTTTTTGTTCTTAGGAATATCTATGTAATCGTTTAAATAATAAGTCGCTAGGACTTACGTTTGTGTTTAATGATTACGTTTGAACTTCAATGTAAGATCTGTTTGTGTTTATTATTATGTTTGTGTGTTATATTATTGTTTTGCAGGTACAAGAATGTAGAGCCAAGGTTATAAGTGTCATAGAACACTTAAACGGTGGCTGGACGTTATGTACAAGTGAGACAAAGGACCAAAAGGGACGCTCCTCGTGCTGACGTCATCAGCACATAGAGTTGCCCTCGTGCTGACGTCATCACGAGCTCGAAAGGGTTTTGGTGAATTAGGCTTATGGACTTCGTAATTAGGTCCAAGCCCACACGAATTGAAGAAGTACAAGTATAAATACACACCCTAGTTAAGAATTAAGTAACGAATTAACAACTAGAAAGTCGAATTGTTGCTCGTGTGATCTCCTACACGAACTACGAACTCGTGCAACACCTAGGGTCGATTAATTTCTCATTAATTGACAGAAGGTAATAGCAATCTAGTTATCTCAAGAGGATTCCGCACTCTTGACATAATGAATCACGTCTTATTTACGATCTATACGACGATAGGGACTTACAGTGTAAGAATTCAGTTGATTCTCTACTGGTGTTGTTTCAGGAAGAGGATCTTGCCAGACAACTTCAACGTCTTCATCTGAATCAGTAAGATCACGATTTGCATCATGAATTTCTTCATTTGAAGGCATTTCCTGGAGTACTGGTTCAAGTTCAACTGGAACTGATACTGGGGGAGTAGCACGAAATCTGATCCAATAACAAGTTCAGAGGGTAGCTGGAAACTTATTGAAGGATAGAAAGGAGTACTACTAGGAGTTTTTTCAATCTGAACGGGTTCCAGATCAGGATGACTAGAAACTTCTTCTGGAGTATCTTTAATGTAGTTGATAGGATCAGATTCACAGAAGACACTTGGATTTACTGGGGGAGAATCAAGGGTTGGCTTTTTATTGATTGCATTATTTGATTCATCAAATGTGACATGTATTGATTCATGAACCTTCTCCAGTCTCTTGTTGTAGACTTTGAAGGCCTTGCGAATGGCTGAATAACCTAAGAAATATCCTTCATCAGCTTTGGCATCAAATTTTCCTAACTGACTGGAGTCGTTCAGGATGTAAACTGGGCATCCAAAAACATGAAAATAACCAATATTTGGTTTTCTATTTCTTAATATTTCATAGGCTGTCTTCTTGTGTCGCTTCACATAAACTGACCGGTTCTGGGTGTGGCAAGCAGTAACAATTGCTTCAGCCCAGAAACTGGTAGGAAGACCAGATTCAGCTAGCATACTTATGGCAGCTTCTATCTGCGTTCGATTTTTCCTTTCTACCACTCCATTCTGCTCTGGAGTACGTGCTGAAGAGAAGTTCTGAGAGATGCCAGTGTCAGTATGGAATGACTCCAGAGTTGCATTCTGGAATTCTGTTCCATTGTCACTTCTTAACTAACACACTTTTCGCTTGTATTTGAGTTCAATTTGCTTAATAAGAGCGATGATTTCAGCAGAAGCTTCATTCTTTGACCTGAGAAAGATAACCCAACAAAATCTGGAATATTCATCAACTATCACTAGAGTGTATCTTTTACCAGCATGAGTCTGAACATTCACTGGACCAAAAAGATCCATATGAAGCATATGAAGTGGTTCGGATATGCTAAAATTCTGCTTGGTCTTGAAACTGGCACGTTTCTCCTTTCCCATCTCACATCCTGGACATGGCCTTTCCTTTTTGAAGGAAACTGAAGGGATCCCATCTGCTAGTTATTTTCTGGACAACTTATTAATATTTTTGAAATTTAAATGGAATAACCTTTTATGCCATAACCAGTTTGTGTCTTCATCAACTTTAGTATAGAAACACTGCTCTGAAGGAGAGCTTTCCATATCCATTACATACACATTTCCTTTTCTGGGAGCAATCAATACTACCTTCCAGTCCTTGTTGAATACGATGCCCTGAGCAATATTGAACAAAACTTGATAGCCATCATCACACAGTTGACTTACACTGATCAGGTTATATTTCAAACCATTCACATAAGCAACCCGTTTGAATTTGACTTGTCCATTGTTCAGAACACCATACCCCTCAGACTTTCCACAACCATCATTTCCAAAATAATGGAGGGTCCATCAGAAATTGTGAACTCCTCCAGCAGGGTCTTACATCCGGTCATTGTCCTGCCAGCAGCACTGTCAAGATACCAAATATATTTCTTTCGATCGCCCTGCACATCCACCAGATTGATTAGTTAGACTTGGGAACCCATCGACTGATGGGTTCACTGGACCCTCCCTTATAGGTCCATGGGGTATCTAGTTGAGTTCACTTTCCTGGATAGTAGATTTTTCAGAAAATACTACTGGAGTTGACAATTTTGAAACCTTTTTATTTTTCTCAACTGGAGACACATTTTTCTCTTTCTTTGAAAAAGGTTTTGAATTTTGTTTGGGGCTAGATGAAGTACCCTCAAAATTGTTCAGTCTTGCATTACAACTTTGAACCTGACGAGCCAGTAGTTGAAACTGGCTCTCCAACCTTAACAAAATGGTTTCTTCAGATGACACCTGAGCCTTTCCAGATGACTGGACTTTAGGCTTAGGAAGGGAAATATTCCTTTTCTTTGGAACTGAAGGTTCCTTCGAAGCAGACTAAGGCAAAGGTTTCTTTTGATTGACCTTTTTAACTGGAGGAGTCATCTGTGATGCTCCAGTCTTGACCTCTGGGTATTGAACTGGTATAACACTGGCTTTGGGAGTGACAGGCTCATCATAGATGGTACTTGGCCTGACCTCTTCTGGTAAACGGTCAATAACTGGTACAAGTGATGCAACATGGGTATTTCCATCCATATAAGCTCGTTTTTGAGTTGGAAATTGATTTATTGCTGCATCATATGGCTTTCTGGTTTCAAGCCATGATTTTATGACCTGTTTTTCTTTTTCCAAAATTATTTCCAGGTCTTGTTTTTCCTGGACCAGTTGTTCAATTACCAAAACTTGTGCTTGAAATGCCAGTTCAATGTCTTGAAGTTCTTTTAATTTTGATTGTAAAATTGCAAGTTCAGTGAAATCTGTTTCAAAACCTTTTGTCATATCAAATCTAATAGTTTCAACAAAAATTAAATCAGAATTAAGAGCTTCAGCAATGTCCAATTTTAATTCTGGGTCAGTCTCAACATCATATTCACTGACCTTTTTAATCACAATGTCCACCCATCTTCCAGATGTGACATCCTCTTTCACCAGATGGTCTTGGTCTGCCAGAGCCATATAACAACAATCTCTTTCCTCTTCTTCATCAACTGATGAATCATCAGAGGGAACCCATTTTTCTTCAGTGGTTGCAATCATGCATTTATTATTATTGTTTTCTGCAGACATGAGAGCAATTTGAGCCTTAAGCTTTTTGTACTTGGACTTGTAGCTATCATCAGGCTTTTGATAAGAAACAGATGGACCAGACTGGGAAACAAACTGACTGGACTTGCACTCCTTCATGAAATGACCCCTTCTGCCACACTTAAAGCATGTCAGGTTGGCCTTATCAGTAGAGGAACTGGGTGCATGTTGTCCACTGGACCTATTTGCTCTTGCTTTGAAACGGTTGAACGTTTTAGCAATCATAGCAACCAGGCCATCATTGTCAGATTCATCACAGTCTGGAGAGATATTACTTGTTACTCCAGATTTCATTAGTTCAGACATCATCTTCTTCATAGAAAATACATTCTCGGAAGACATTAATGCAACACAAAGTGGTTCAGTATGACTGACCACTGTGGAACTACTGGAAGCATGATTTAAAGCATCTTTTTCAGCCTCAACTCTTTGAGCTTGATTTTCTTCAGTAAATCTGAAGGCTCCATATAAGGTTGATAGAGTGTGAGAGTGCAGAGTTTTACCTTGTCTTAAGACCAGGATCATATGAGACCATTTGGTAGGTAAGATATCACAAAATTTCTCCAGAAGAATATCCTTGTCTTTCTCAACCCCCAGTCCTCTCAACTGGTTAATAATGCTCATAAATCTGGTGTAAGTACCAGTGAGAGACTCATTGGGGAGAGCAAAAAATGACTCATACTTCTTGTTTAAGGAGATCTTTCTGGTGACAATGGTGTCATCACCTCCTTCATACTGGTTCACCAGTTCATCCCACATGGATTTAGCACTAGGAAAAAGAACTAGTGTGGGAATTAGGGTTTCTGGAACAACCTCGAGGATCATGTTTTTGAGAATGGTATCTAAATTTACCAATCTCCCCTCCTCTTCAGACCAGTGTTCCTCCCTCTTTTCCTTTCCAGATCTAGATCCAGTTGGATCAAGATGTGGGTTGAGAGGTAGCCTAGGTACATAGGGTCCTTCATTTAAAATTTTCATCATATTCCTCTCAATTCCAGTAACATGTAATATCATCCTAGCTTTCCACGTTCCAAATTCATCACTGTTCCCATTGAATTTAGAAACAGGATTGTTTGAGTAGTGCACATGCACATGTGGATAAGCAGGAGTAGGAGGAGGTGGAGGATTATTATTGACAGCGGGTGGTGGGTCATTAACATTAGGTTCAGGATTTCCTTGAGTATTTTCTGGGTTGGCCATCAAGATAGCAGATCTAGGCAAGTATGTTAGCCTTCTGCTCTGATACCACTTGTAAGTCCCTCACTTGATGGTTTAACCCACGAGTGTAAAATACAACAAGTCAAGTATGCACTAGATTGGACTAGTATTACATAAATATAAATGCAAGTATATAAATAAAGTAATACAAGACTTAAAGCAATAAATAATGTAAAGGTGGAACACAATGTAATTTTCAAGTGTATTTTATTTATTGATGTTAAATAAAATACAAGGTTGTTGCGGAACCAAGATAATACAAATGTAAGTATCTTAACAACCTATGAATTACAAATGATCTATACTTGCTAAATAATCTCCTTGGATCAAAATACTTAAAGTTGTGAAGTATTCCCTTTTGCGATCGAGAGTATTTAAGCAAGTTCACCAAATTGCAAAAAGTAATTTGTACAAGGAAATGACTTGGTATTTATAGGCAAATAAATTCAACAGTGAATTTATTATGCCGTACAAATATGGTTGCATGTATTTAAGGAAACAACTTTAATTCCTTAAATGCATTGGTTAAAGTACAAGGATAAAGTCATGTTGATGTGACTTGTCATCCTTTTAACCAACCACCTTTACACGCGTGTTGTACTTTTATCAATAGACAAATGGATTGTCCGGATAAAGGCGTGTAAAGGCAAAAGTCAAATCCTCGTTATCAGTGTTCAGATTTGTAAGGTCTAGAACACTGATAAAGCTCCAGTCGTCGATCAGTTAAGACTGCCAGTGGACCCCGCCATTTGTCAGTTTTCTTTCTTCAGACTTCAGTCTTTGACTTCAGTGAGAATGTCTTCAGTGGGATGATCTTGACTGGAGTGAAGTTCAGTGAGCTGAAATCTGGTGACTCCAGATTTCCTATACAAGTAAGGCGCTCACTGGTCTTCTATTATTTCTGGACAAATCTTCAGTAAGGCTCCAGTCTTCAAGTCTGGAGTGAGTCCAGTGAAACTGGACTTAACATAAGTTGATCCTTATCTAATTTGATAATTAATAATTATATACAATCGATCTAAATTTAACTTATTTAATCAGTTATGTCCTCATTGGTTTACAAAATGAAAAATTCTTCAATATAGAGTAACCTTTTAACTATCAAACTATAATATTTTTATATTGTTAATATATTTTTTTTTTTTTTTTTTTTTTTTTTTTTTTTTTTTTTTTTTTTTTTTTTTTTTTTTTTTTTTTTTTTTTTTTTTTTTTTTTTTTTTTTTTTTTTTTTTTTTTTTTTTTTTTTTTTTTTTTTTTTTTTTTTTTTTTTTTTTTTTTTTTTTTTTTTTTTTTTTTTTTTTTTTTTTTTTTTTTTTTTTTTTTTTTTTTTTTTTTTTTTTTTTTTTTTTTTTTTTTTTTTTTTTTTTTTTTTTTTTTTTTTTTTTTTTTTTTTTTTTTTTTTTTTTTTTTTTTTTTTTTTTTTTTTTTTTTTTTTTTTTTTTTTTTTTTTTTTTTTTTTTTTTTTTTTTTTTTTTTTTTTTTTTTTTTTTTTTTTTTTTTTTTTTTTTTTTTTTTTTTTTTTTTTTTTTTTTTTTTTTTTTTTTTTTTTTTTTTTTTTTTTTTTTTTTTTTTTTTTTTTTTTTTTTTTTTTTTTTTTTTTTTTTTTTTTTTTTTTTTTTTTTTTTTTTTTTTTTTTTTTTTTTTTTTTTTTTTTTTTTTTTTTTTTTTTTTTTTTTTTTTTTTTTTTTTTTTTTTTTTTTTTTTTTTTTTTTTTTTTTTTTTTTTTTTTTTTTTTTTTTTTTTTTTTTTTTTTTTTTTTTTTTTTTTTTTTTTTTTTTTTTTTTTTTTTTTTTTTTTTTTTTTTTTTTTTTTTTTTTTTTTTTTTTTTTTTTTTTTTTTTTTTTTTTTTTTTTTTTTTTTTTTTTTTTTTTTTTTTTTTTTTTTTTTTTTTTTTTTTTTTTTTTTTTTTTTTTTTTTTTTTTTTTTTTTTTTTTTTTTTTTTTTTTTTTTTTTTTTTTTTTTTTTTTTTTTTTTTTTTTTTTTTTTTTTTTTTTTTTTTTTTTTTTTTTTTTTTTTTTTTTTTTTTTTTTTTTTTTTTTTTTTTTTTTTTTTTTTTTTTTTTTTTTTTTTTTTTTTTTTTTTTTTTTTTTTTTTTTTTTTTTTTTTTTTTTTTTTTTTTTTTTTTTTTTTTTTTTTTTTTTTTTTTTTTTTTTTTTTTTTTTTTTTTTTTTTTTTTTTTTTTTTTTTTTTTTTTTTTTTTTTTTTTTTTTTTTTTTTTTTTTTTTTTTTTTTTTTTTTTTTTTTTTTTTTTTTTTTTTTTTTTTTTTTTTTTTTTTTTTTTTTTTTTTTTTTTTTTTTTTTTTTTTTTTTTTTTTTTTTTTTTTTTTTTTTTTTTTTTTTTTTTTTTTTTTTTTTTTTTTTTTTTTTTTTTTTTTTTTTTTTTTTTTTTTTTTTTTTTTTTTTTTTTTTTTTTTTTTTTTTTTTTTTTTTTTTTTTTTTTTTTTTTTTTTTTTTTTTTTTTTTTTTTTTTTTTTTTTTTTTTTTTTTTTTTTTTTTTTTTTTTTTTTTTTTTTTTTTTTTTTTTTTTTTTTTTTTTTTTTTTTTTTTTTTTTTTTTTTTTTTTTTTTTTTTTTTTTTTTTTTTTTTTTTTTTTTTTTTTTTTTTTTTTTTTTTTTTTTTTTTTTTTTTTTTTTTTTTTTTTTTTTTTTTTTTTTTTTTTTTTTTTTTTTTTTTTTTTTTTTTTTTTTTTTTTTTTTTTTTTTTTTTTTTTTTTTTTTTTTTTTTTTTTTTTTTTTTTTTTTTTTTTTTTTTTTTTTTTTTTTTTTTTTTTTTTTTTTTTTTTTTTTTTTTTTTTTTTTTTTTTTTTTTTTTTTTTTTTTTTTTTTTTTTTTTTTTTTTTTTTTTTTTTTTTTTTTTTTTTTTTTTTTTTTTTTTTTTTTTTTTTTTTTTTTTTTTTTTTTTTTTTTTTTTTTTTTTTTTTTTTTTTTTTTTTTTTTTTTTTTTTTTTTTTTTTTTTTTTTTTTTTTTTTTTTTTTTTTTTTTTTTTTTTTTTTTTTTTTTTTTTTTTTTTTTTTTTTTTTTTTTTTTTTTTTTTTTTTTTTTTTTTTTTTTTTTTTTTTTTTTTTTTTTTTTTTTTTTTTTTTTTTTTTTTTTTTTTTTTTTTTTTTTTTTTTTTTTTTTTTTTTTTTTTTTTTTTTTTTTTTTTTTTTTTTTTTTTTTTTTTTTTTTTTTTTTTTTTTTTTTTTTTTTTTTTTTTTTTTTTTTTTTTTTTTTTTTTTTTTTTTTTTTTTTTTTTTTTTTTTTTTTTTTTTTTTTTTTTTTTTTTTTTTTTTTTTTTTTTTTTTTTTTTTTTTTTTTTTTTTTTTTTTTTTTTTTTTTTTTTTTTTTTTTTTTTTTTTTTTTTTTTTTTTTTTTTTTTTTTTTTTTTTTTTTTTTTTTTTTTTTTTTTTTTTTTTTTTTTTTTTTTTTTTTTTTTTTTTTTTTTTTTTTTTTTTTTTTTTTTTTTTTTTTTTTTTTTTTTTTTTTTTTTTTTTTTTTTTTTTTTTTTTTTTTTTTTTTTTTTTTTTTTTTTTTTTTTTTTTTTTTTTTTTTTTTTTTTTTTTTTTTTTTTTTTTTTTTTTTTTTTTTTTTTTTTGGTAGTTATAAAATTCCGCTTCAACGCGTGAGTACTATGCTCGTTTGTTTAAACATTCAAACATCTCCCTTAGGCCTTAGCATTTTCCGTGGGTAATTGGTAATTGTAAGTCCCAAATATAGATGAATAACAAACCCGACTGGCAAGTACAACTGATCTTGATGGACAAGTTCAGTTTACGATCCAGATATGGATAACAAGAAACAATTGACTAGATATAAAATGTAAGAACAAGTGGCAGAAACTATATAAGGATATATATAAATATAATCAAGTATGTAGCATTGAGACACGTTGTTTTCTTTTCAATGTATTTGATTTATTGATGTATAAACAAATACAAGGATTGTTGCGGAACAAAGATAAACACCCAAGTGTAAGTATCTAAACAATCCTGAAATACAAGTGATCTAATTAACTTGGAAATACTCGTAAGTTTACTTAGAGTATATCTCACAAGTTGCAATGCTAAAGTTTCAAGCCCTTTGCAAGTTGTGAGAAGACTTTGTATTTATAGACCAAGTCCATGATGATGTGGACAAGATCGTACAAATGTGGTTGTGAGCATTTAAGGAATTAAACCATAATTCCTTACATGCTGCACTTGGAAGAGTATATAAGTCACTTGATGTGACTTATAGTACTAGGTTCCAAGCCTATACTTTGTACCTTTTGTTAATAGATAAATCTATTAACCGGATAAAGGTGTAAAGTAAAAGTCTTCCTCGTAATCAGTGTAAAGTGTTGTAAATACTTTACACTGAGATGCTTCAGTCTTGATCTGGTAGAATCACTCTTTTGCTCGCTTCTGAGATGATTCTCTTCTTCATACTTCAGTCTTTGACTTCAGAATGAATGCTTCAGATTTATCTCGATCTGAACTGAAGTGAAGCTTCAGTGAAGGAATTCTGAGACACCTCAGAATTCTGTACAAATGTCTTCACTAAACTTCAAGCTATTTCTGAACAAATTATACTTGGTCGATTTCCGACCTAACAAATTCCCCCTATTTGTTCTGAAATAGTGCATGCATCTCAGACTTCTATCTATACATGTTTGTAAGTCTGAAATGCAAGTTTTTGTTTAAGTTGTAAAAGTTTTCTAAGTACATCTTATAGATCATTGATGTCTCAGAATTTTACTTGTTGTTTTTCTAACTTAAACTTATCATCTACTTATTTGTTACAAGTTGCAACATATATATACAAACTGAAATGAATGTTACAAATGTAAATTCTTTACAAGTACATGATAATCTGAAAAGAAAACTACTTCTTGGCAGGCCTTGAACCAGAAGGTGCCTCAGTAGGTTTTCTCTTCAGTGGAGAATGATCCTTTTTGCCAAACAATCTGCTTTCAATTTCCACCTTGGCTTGCATCTTTTGTTGTATTCTTGCTAACCATGCACCAGTCAAGGCAGATTTTGGTTTCCCCTTCAGAATCTGGATCATCTCCCTATGCTCAGAAATCCCAAACTCGTGCACTGAAACCTGATGGTATTCTTCAGCTGCCCTTCCTTCTCTTTTAACAACCAAGTCAAAAAGCTTCAATCCATCAGCTTTTGTTACTTCCATATCAACTATCTTGGCTGGATGAGATCGATGCTTCATATAATGCTCATATTGATCCCTTTCATGTTTTCTTTGAATTTCAACAGCATCATCAGACATTGGTTTGAAGGTAGAAAGATCAGCATCACGAACACTCTTTCTTGATGATCTAGGTCCAGTCACTTTGGGTTTAGAGGTTGGTCTGAGCAACTCTTTCTCAACATTCTGAACTTCGGCCAGAATTTCCTTCCTTTTTATCGCCATTTCTTTTTCTCTATTTTTCTTTAAGTCTTCAATGGACAACTTAAAGGTCAGACTTTCCAACTTTTGTTCCAGAGGAGAGTAGTTCATCCCACACTCATATTCCAGCATATCAACTATAGCCTTTTGCACTCTTGGGTCATTTTTGATTTTCTGATATCTTTCCAATGATAACCCAAGAGCTGCAGCATCTATGTGATCAAGGGTCCCCATCTTTAGATGTTGTTCCCTTTCTCTTTCTTTGTTCTCCCTCCACATAATGAATTGGTTAGAAACCTGCTTTTGCAAGTTGTGAGAAGACTTTGTATTTATAGACCAAGTCCATGATGATGTGGACAAGATCGTACAAATGTGGTTGTGAGCATTTAAGGAATTAAACCATAATTCCTTACATGCTGCACTTGGAAGAGTATATAAGTCACTTGATGTGACTTATAGTACTAGGTTCCAAGCCTATACTTTGTACCTTTTGTTAATAGATAAATCTATTAACCGGATAAAGGTGTAAAGTAAAAGTCTTCCTCGTAATCAGTGTAAAGTGTTGTAAATACTTTACACTGAGATGCTTCAGTCTTGATCTGGTAGAATCACTCTTTTGCTCGCTTCTGAGATGATTCTCTTCTTCATACTTCAGTCTTTGACTTCAGAATGAATGCTTCAGATTTATCTCGATCTGAACTGAAGTGAAGCTTCAGTGAAGGAATTCTGAGACACCTCAGAATTCTGTACAAATGTCTTCACTAAACTTCAAGCTATTTCTGAACAAATTATACTTGGTCGATTTCCGACCTAACAAATTCCCCCTATTTGTTCTGAAATAGTGCATGCATCTCAGACTTCTATCTATACATGTTTGTAAGTCTGAAATGCAAGTTTTTGTTTAAGTTGTAAAAGTTTTCTAAGTACATCTTATAGATCATTGATGTCTCAGAATTTTACTTGTTGTTTTTCTAACTTAAACTTATCATCTACTTATTTGTTACAAGTTGCAACATATATATACAAACTGAAATGAATGTTACAAATGTAAATTCTTTACAAGTACATGATAATCTGAAAAGAAAACTACTTCTTGGCAGGCCTTGAACCAGAAGGTGCCTCAGTAGGTTTTCTCTTCAGTGGAGAATGATCCTTTTTGCCAAACAATCTGCTTTCAATTTCCACCTTGGCTTGCATCTTTTGTTGTATTCTTGCTAACCATGCACCAGTCAAGGCAGATTTTGGTTTCCCCTTCAGAATCTGGATCATCTCCCTATGCTCAGAAATCCCAAACTCGTGCACTGAAACCTGATGGTATTCTTCAGCTGCCCTTCCTTCTCTTTTAACAACCAAGTCAAAAAGCTTCAATCCATCAGCTTTTGTTACTTCCATATCAACTATCTTGGCTGGATGAGATCGATGCTTCATATAATGCTCATATTGATCCCTTTCATGTTTTCTTTGAATTTCAACAGCATCATCAGACATTGGTTTGAAGGTAGAAAGATCAGCATCACGAACACTCTTTCTTGATGATCTAGGTCCAGTCACTTTGGGTTTAGAGGTTGGTCTGAGCAACTCTTTCTCAACATTCTGAACTTCGGCCAGAATTTCCTTCCTTTTTATCGCCATTTCTTTTTCTCTATTTTTCTTTAAGTCTTCAATGGACAACTTAAAGGTCAGACTTTCCAACTTTTGTTCCAGAGGAGAGTAGTTCATCCCACACTCATATTCCAGCATATCAACTATAGCCTTTTGCACTCTTGGGTCATTTTTGATTTTCTGATATCTTTCCAATGATAACCCAAGAGCTGCAGCATCTATGTGATCAAGGGTCCCCATCTTTAGATGTTGTTCCCTTTCTCTTTCTTTGTTCTCCCTCCACATAATGAATTGGTTAGAAACCTGCTTTTGCAATGTTTCCAACTTCTTACTATCAGCTTCAAGATTATGTAAGGGATAACCTTGCTCGTCTACATTTTCACCAACAACGATTCCAGAACCCTTAGCACTTTTCTTTGGTTCTTCTACTTGAACCTTGCCTTTTCCCTTATCCTTTTTCTGAAGTTGTTCCCCCTGAACTGAGGCACTACCAGAAGGTACCTCAGTTTGCTTCTTGGTTGCTTCAATTATCTCTTGAGTACTAGCAAGCAAACCAATAGGCACACCACTTCCCCCTTTGGGAATCTCTGAAGGCAATCTAGCATAAAGATCAACAGTAGATTTAATTGCCTTCAGTGGTTCCCAACTTTGTTGTTCTAGGCACTCACAAATACCTTTTGCCATTGTAGCAAACTGAGCCTTTAGTCTGAATGAAGAACTAAGGTTCAGTGCTTCTTTATCTTTTAAGTCCTTCAACATTTTTCTGTCTTCTTCAGTGAAGGAAGCAGGGGGAGGAGGAGTAACAACATTATCTTTCTTCAGAAGTGTTAGAATTTCATCTAACTGCTTTGACTGATTCTGAACTGAACCTTCAAGCCTGGAAACTGAATCTTTTACTTCATTTACAGCCTTTTCCACCTTGTCATTTGTGTCTTTGGTCAGTTCAGCAATCATCATTCTAACCTCTTCACCAACTTTCTGACAGACAGAATCTGAAATCTGAGCAGCTAGATTCTGAGATAGCTCAGACTTCAGATCTTTCACAATACCAGCACTAATAGAAGTCCCAAGTTCTTTCTCATTGACACTTGGCTTCTGAACCAACTCATGAACTTCATTTCCAACAACCATAAACTCTTGCTTCAACAACTCAACACTAGATGTCAAGTTCGCAACCACCGAAGCTTGCACATCTCTCTTTGTCAACCTGAAGGCTTCTCTGATTGCAGAGCTCACCTTGTTGCAAGTCATCACCAGCTCATTCAGCTTCCCAACCACTAGTCCTTCATTACCAGCAACTTTGGTCAACTCAGTTCCAAGGAACATCTGAGCACCTTTCATATCAGCCAAGGAACTAGTGTTGGCAGTTAGAGATTTGGTTAAGTCCTCCACCCTTAAAATAAGGCCTTGGACTTCGGTTTGTGTTTTCTCTAACTGTGCTTCTATATTCAAAGGAGGTGGGGGTTGTGTAGAAGCAGGAGCCACAAATGGTAAACTTCCAAGCCCTTTAAGTACTTTGTTCATTTGAATGTCAGTTGGACTCTCAGATTCTGTCTCAGAATCCAAGTCCTTCTCTGAAGGGGCATCATAGTTGATTGGTGGTGGTATGTTGTGAATTTGGGGGTGAAGAAATTGAAGTGATGGAGTGAAAGATGGATCGGTTACATATGCGGGAGTGGTACCTGGTGGAAAGATTGGATTTTGGTGAGATGGTGGTGGTGGAACATAAGGCTCATTGTCTTGTTCTGGTTGGATTTCTGGGGGAGGAGGAGGGGCGTTTGCGAGGATGGGGGCTGGCTCAGAATCAGATTGATTCGCCTCCAATAGTTCCTCGTCAAACTCAAAGTCAGCAAGAGAATCAAGATTCTCCTGAGGTAGCTCATCGTCATCCCAGAAAGCATTCACTTTTGCAATCTGGTCAGATATGCCCTGGTTTGGGTCACTAGTACCCTCACCAGATTCTGGTTCAACAGCTGCAGAAGCAGTTGCATCGTCACCAGATTCAATGATTGTCAACATCTCTTTAGGTCGACTAACGGGTCCTACATTCTTTTGTAGCCCACTTAGTGACCTTTCTGAACCAGCTAGTGTGGCTGAGACAGTTTTAGTAAATACCTGAAGCATAGCAGAGGAGAGTTCAGGCTCATCTTCAGTAATGGTTGCCTTTGAGAAATCTCTGCCATATTCAGGTACAGAAGCTTCAGGTCCAGCTTGATTATAAGCTTCTCCAAGGATATCCATAAAACACAAGCTTAAAAATCTTGGGAAAGCAATATGCAGACTTCTCTTTCCTTTTAACTTTGTAATCAACTGAGCAAAGAGAATCTCAGCAAAATCTGCTTGCATCCCATTCCAAATGTAATACCCCATCTCAACTTGGGGTAATGAAAGTTGGTCCAACCCTCCATGGTTGCCACCAAGACTCTCCACAATCTGGGTCCAGAAGAACCTCCAGCAATTGCCAAAACCAGACATGAAAATGTGTCCAGAGGTCTTCAAATTACCATCAGCATCCTCCATATCACCATGACCAGTGGCGACTAGAACCTCCCTGAAATTGACTCCTTTGAGTCTTTTAGCAAACACCTGGGGAGGTTCGAGGTAGTTCAGATGAAGGGAATTTCTGAACCCCTCAAGAGTGATGACACACTTCTTGGTGCCCTCATTGAGAGTGAAGGAGATGGATTGCTCATCTTTACTCACCACAGCAGTGTACCAGAATTCAAGCAAGTATCGATGATACAATGCTTGAGGATTTGCGGTCAACGCATAATGGAAAGGGGACTGCTCCCAAAAATTGTTGATTCTTCCCATTAAGGTTTCGGACTTCACATTCAATTGAGCCAAAAAGTTGCTCATGTTGAATCGGATTTGAGAAGGTGTGAAGTTCTTTGGCCATGTGGCAGATGTTTTCACATCACTCGATGGAGTATATTCAAAATTTATGAGTGATTTGTGTGAAGAAGAAGATGATGATTTAGACATTTTAAGAATTGAAAAATGAAAGTGAAAGGAATATGAAGAGTTAAGGAATTTTGAGAGTAAATATGAGAGAGATTGATGATTGGGAAGTAAATGAAAAACGAAGTAAATGAAAAACGAAGTAAATGAAAGAATGAGAAGGAATTGTGAATTTAAGATGGAATACAAAGTGATTTTCCAACTAAAAACAATTAAAAATAATTTTTGAATTTCAAAACCCAAGACTCATAAAATATTTTATATTCGAAAATGATTTTGATTGGGTTTGAGATCCTAAAATGATTTCTGGGGTCAAATCAGCATTAAATGCAAAGCCGTTTGAGTGACCCCACCTTGCAACATTTTTTCAGAAAAAGTACTCATTTCTTTTCCTTTTACGGCGCAACTTGTGTGACACATAAGCATGACCAACGTAAGTTAAAAACATAGTATGCAGTAGGTCACGTGTACACACAATTGACCAAGTATCAAAAAGAAAATATCTTGAAAGGTTGTTGTATTTCAGTGATGACTAAACAATTTCTGAGAATGGTCAGTTCCAAAGAGATCTGAACCATCTCAGTCAATAAAATTCAACTGAAATATTTTTGATTTTCTGAAGTGCTTCAGTTAAATACTCCTTTGAGTCTTTTAGCAAACCTGGGGAGGTTCGAGGTAGTTCAGATGAAGGGAATTTCTGAACCCCTCAAGAGTGATGACACACTTCTTGGTGCCCTCATTGAGAGTGAAGGAGATGGATTGCTCATCTTTACTCACCACAGCAGTGTACCAGAATTCAAGCAAGTATCGATGATACAATGCTTGAGGATTTGCGGTCAACGCATAATGGAAAGGGGACTGCTCCCAAAAATTGTTGATTCTTCCCATTAAGGTTTCGGACTTCACATTCAATTGAGCCAAAAAGTTGCTCATGTTGAATCGGATTTGAGAAGGTGTGAAGTTCTTTGGCCATGTGGCAGATGTTTTCACATCACTCGATGGAGTATATTCAAAATTTATGAGTGATTTGTGTGAAGAAGAAGATGATGATTTAGACATTTTAAGAATTGAAAAATGAAAGTGAAAGGAATATGAAGAGTTAAGGAATTTTGAGAGTAAATATGAGAGAGATTGATGATTGGGAAGTAAATGAAAAACGAAGTAAATGAAAGAAGTAAATGAAAAACGAAGTAAATGAAAGAATGAGAAGGAATTGTGAATTTAAGATGGAATACAAAGTGATTTTCCAACTAAAAACAATTAAAAATAATTTTTGAATTTCAAAACCCAAGACTCATAAAATATTTTATATTCGAAAATGATTTTGATTGGGTTTGAGATCCTAAAATGATTTCTGGGGTCAAATCAGCATTAAATGCAAAGCCGTTTGAGTGACCCCACCTTGCAACATTTTTTCAGAAAAAGTACTCATTTCTTTTCCTTTTACGGCGCAACTTGTGTGACACATAAGCATGACCAACGTAAGTTAAAAACATAGTATGCAGTAGGTCACGTGTACACACAATTGACCAAGTATCAAAAAGAAAATATCTTGAAAGGTTGTTGTATTTCAGTGATGACTAAACAATTTCTGAGAATGGTCAGTTCCAAAGAGATCTGAACCATCTCAGTCAATAAAATTCAACTGAAATATTTTTGATTTTCTGAAGTGCTTCAGTTAAATACATTTTTCTGAGCAAAAAGTTCCTCCTTAAAAATGAAGGTTTATTTTAATGTTTGAAAAATATTTAACATTCCCCCTGAAGTGATGATCCATGAATTAATAAGTGCCAAGATAGTATCACAAAGGCGTTCGATAGCTAGGCGAGCAAAAATTACATGGATCGCTCAGACTGGTGAACCAGATCAGTGTCACTGAGGCGTTCATAACAAGATTACCAGTCTAAGGATTTAACATACCCAACTCACTGACTAGATGTTTAAAGGTTTTGACATCTAAAGGTTTTGTGAAAACATCAGCGAGTTGCTTATCAGTGGGAATAAAGTGCAATTCAATATCTCCTTTCAGAATATGATCACGAATGAAATGATACCTGAGGTCGATGTGCTTGGTTTTCGAGTGCATCACAGGATTGTGAGATATGGCAATGGCACTAGTGTTATCACAAAAGATTGGAGTCTTTGTGTAAGTAACACCATAATCAGTCAGCTGGTTTTTCATCCATAGAATCTGAGCACAACAACTTGCTGCAGAAATGTACTCAGCTTCTGCAGTGGATAGTGATACTGCAGTCTGTTTCTTACTAGTCCAGCTTACTAATTTGCCACCAAGGAAATGACACCCACCAGTGGTACTTTTCCTGTCTATCTTGCAACCTGCATGATCAGAATCTGAATAACCCATTAGATCTAGACTAGAGCCTTTGGGATACCAAAGACCCAGTCTGGGGACACCTTTAAGGTATCTGAAGATCCTTTTAACAGCATTTGCATGTGCTTCTCTGGGATCAGACTGAAATCTAGCACAAAGGCATGTTGCAAACATTATGTCTGGTCTACTTGCAGTTAAATACATCAGTGAACCAACCATACCACGATATTTTGTATGGTCCACTGGTTTTCCATGTGGATCAGAATCCAAAGTTAATGGAGCAGAAATAGGAGTATCTTTTGATGAGACTGAATCAAATTGATATTTCTTTAGTAAATCTCTGACATATTTTTCTTGGTTTATGAAAATACCATCTTCAGTTTGTTTTACTTGAAGTCCCAGAAAATATGTCAGTTCACCCATCATACTCATTTCATACTCAGAAGACATGATTTTAGAAAATTTTCACACATCTTCTCATTTGTAGAACCAAACACAATATCATCAACATAAATTTGTACTAAAAGGATATCACTTTTATCATGCAATATGAACAAAGTGTTATCAATTGCACCACGTTTAAAACCATTTTTAAGAAGATGTTTAGTAAGAGTATCATACCAGGCTCTGGGTGCTTGTCTCAGACCATATAAGGCTTTGTTCAGTCTGTACACCCAATGTGGTTTTTCTTCATTGATGAACCCTGGTGGTTGATACACATAAACGACTTCTTCTAGTTCTCCATTCAGGAATGCACTTTTGACATCCATTTGATAGACTTTAAATTGATGATGAGCTGCAAAAGCTAAGAATATTCTGATAGCTTCAAGTCTGGCAACTGGTGCAAAAGTTTCATCAAAATCTATTCCCTCTTCTTGTGCATATCCTTTTGCAACAAGTCTTGCTTTGTTTCTGATGATATGACCATCTTCATCCATCTTGTTTCTGAAGACCCATCTTGTCCCAATTGGTTCCTTCTTCAGGTTACTGGGACAAGGAACGAGTTCCCATACATCGTTTCTTTTAAACTGGTTGAGCTCATCTTGCATGGCTTCAACCCAGCTTGGGTCTTTCATAGCCTCGTCAATCTTCTTGGGTTCAATAAGAGATAAGAAACTGACGTTTAAGCATTGATCGCTTGTGGCTCTTCTGGTCTGAACCCCACTAGTGGAATTCCCAATGATTTGCTCGATAGGATGTGCTTTAGTCCACTTAGTGTATTGACCAGGATGAATAATGATATCAGTGCAAGAACTTCTCTGAGTAACTTCAGGAGGAGCTTCAGAAAATACATCTGCAGCTCCTTCTTCTTCCTGCAGATCATGACTTGCATCATGAAATTCTTCAGATTGAGGTTGCTCAGTGGAGCCTGATATCAGAGGAGAAGCAGCATGTACATCTGATCCAATAGTCAGTTCAGAAGGTAGTTTGAAACTGACTGGAGGATAAAATGGAATGTTGCTTGGCCTTTTTATTGTTGGTTCTGAACGGAGATGTTCAGAAGCAGGTTCAGGTGACTGATCAGTTTCAGCAATAGGATCAGAATCACCAAAACTCATTGGACTTTCTGAGGGTGGTACAGGAATGGAATTTTTAAAGATTGCAGAATTTGATTCATCAAAGGTAACATGAATTGACTCATCAACCTTTTCAAGTCTCTTGTTAAAGACTCTAAAGGCTTTGCGATTTGATGAATATCCTAGGAAGTATCCTTCATCAGCTTTTGCGTCAAATTTTCCAAGCTGACTAGAATCATTCAGAATGTATACTGGACACCCAAATACATGGAAGTATCCAATATTAGGCTTTCTATTTCTGAGTACTTCGTAGGAGGTCTTCTTGTGTCTTTTGACGTAGATAGATCTGTTCTGAGTGTAGCATGCAGTTGCAACAGCTTCAGCCCAGAAATTCTTGGGAAGACCAGATTCATTCAACATACTTCTAGCAGCTTCAATCAGCGTACGATTCTTTCTTTCTACAACACCATTCTGCTCTGGTGTGTGGGCTGAGGAGAAGTTCTGAGATATGCCAGTTTCAGTGCAGAAGGACTCCAGAGTGGCATTTCTGAATTCAGTGCCATTGTCACTTCTGAGCTGACAAACTTTTCGCTTGTATTTGAGCTCAATTTGTTTGATGAGAGCAATGATTTCAGCAGCAGCTTCACTTTTGGACCTGAGGAAAATCACCCAGCAGTATCTTGAATATTCATCAACTATAACAAGGGTGTATTTCTTTCCTGCTCTGGTCTGAACATTCACTGGTCCAAAAAGGTCCATGTGAAGCATATGAAGAGGTTCAGTAATACTAAAGCTTTGCTTTGTCTTGAATGAAGCTCTTTTCTGCTTACCCATTTCACAACCTGGACATGGCTTGTCTTTGTTGAAAGACATAGAGGGTATCCCATCAACAAGTTGTTTTCTTGACAACTTATTAATGTTCTTGAAGTTCAGATGGGATAGTCTCTTGTGCCACAACCAATTTGTGTCTTCATCTGCCTTTGAGTAGAAACATTGTTCAGAGGTAGAAGGATTCATATCAATGACATAAATGTTTCCCTTTCTTGGTGCAATCAGTACCACCTTTCCATCTCTGTTGAATATGGTGCCTTGTGAAATATCAAATAAAACCTTGAAGCCATCATCACATAGTTGACTGACACTGATCAGGTTATATTTCAAACCGTTCACATATGCAACACGTGTGAATTTGACTTGACCATTATTCACCACACCATATCCCTCAGTTTTTCCATTACCATCATTTCCAAAAACTATTGAGGGCCCCTCTTGCACCCTATATTCCTCTAGCAGGGTCTGATAACCAGTCATGGTTCGGCCAGCAGCACTGTCCAGAAACCATATGTTCTTCTTTCGGTCTCCCTGCACACAATCAAAGATTAGTTCTTTTTGGGAACCCATCTTTGGATGGGTTCACTAGACTCTCCCTTAGCAGTCTCAGATTTCTTTGGTTCATAAGGAACAGAAGGATCAAAGGGGATTTCAGTCATTATTTCAGATGACAGAAAAATAGTTGGTTTGATGGGGTTTTCAACCTTTTTCTTTTCAGATTTCTTCTTGGTTTGCTTAGAAAAAGGTTTTGTGTTTTGTTTAGGTTGAAGAGGAGGAGTTTCAACATTTTTTAAACGTGCATTACAACTCTGCACTTGTCTAGCCAATAGTTGAAATTGACTTTCTAACCTTAACAAAATAGATTCTTCATTAGACACCTGAGCCTTACCAGAATCTGAGGTAGAAGGCTCAGTGGGGGAGATATTTTTCTTCTTCTT
>CM067174.1:77431992-77455000 GCA_034093135.1 Erigeron breviscapus
TCCTGTTGACAAAACTCAAGAGGAGTGCTGGAGATGTGGTAGAAAGGACACTACCAAAAGGAGTGCAGAGTTGCTTTACCAACTCCTGCTGCTCCTAAGACTAACTCTTCCAAACCTGCTGATGAGTACAGGAACAAATACTATCAGCTAAAAGCCAAGGTTGCTGAAATGGAAGATGCAAAAACACCAGCAAAAGGGCTGGTAGCTGAAGAGCACGACTGGGCTGAATCAGATGATTCAGACAGTGAAGAATACGTCGATGTCATGTGTCTTATGGCACTCGCTGATAGTGATGCTCTGACTAAAGACCAAGTCTCTTCCAGTCAGTGGGTAAACGTCACCATTAAAAAGGTATGTGCTCACTCTTCTGCCTCTGACGAAGATAAACCTAAAATCTTCGAATCTCTTCTCTGTGATATCCAGTTCGTTGAATCTATACGAGCTGATATCCAATCCAAACTTGACTCTGTCTGTTCAGAGTTGAGTGAAAAATCTGAAAAACTCAATGAGTTGAGGAATGTGCACGTTGAACTTCAATCTCATGAGTTGCTGGCACAAAAGGTTCAACTTGAGAATGAAAGACTCAAGCTTGAAGTTGCCAACCTTAAGAAGATTGTGACCTCCTGGTCAAAAGCTTCCAGGTTTCACCACCAGTGCTTAAACGAACAAGTCCCTGCCCAATTTCAGGCAGTAATAGGCGGTGACTTTGATGCCGCTGCCTCTCTTTCTGACTTGTTCAATGATGAGGTGAAGCCTGAAATTTCTATCCCTCCGTCTGCTGTCATCTCTCCTGAAGAGATGAAGAAATGGTATTTTGTTAGAGGTCTTAACGATTACCATAATGAAATGGAAGATGGTACTACCTCTTCAACTACCAGCAACCCATCTAATCCTGCTGGGGAAATTGGTGCTAGCTCTTCAACAAGCACCAGCAACCCCTATCCTCATCTTCCCATTATAGGCATGATGCCAAACGAAGGAAGAGTTCAATACTCTTCTGGGGAATCTTTTGAATAGGATATTGGTAGTGATGGTTTTAAACCCATCGCTCCTCAGCAGCTCACCATCAGACCTACTGAACCCTTCAGAAGAAGTAAGGTTGCTGTCCCTTATGACTATAGCACGCCTCAGCGAGCTAATCCTGTCAGTCAGCAACCTCAACCAATTGCTCAACCCTCTTCTTCTTCATCTTCTCAGCAAGTTCCTGCTCATGCTGACAGTAAAACTGTGCAGGATGATCGTGTCATAAAGAGACGCGTCAGGTTTGGTGACGCTAGATATCAGCAAGCTGGACCTTCTAAGGTCCGACCTGCTGATAGACAGGTCCATCAACAGGCTCCTCAGTCTATGCCTCCTTCTAATATGAGGCACAATACTCCTCAGAGAGGAAGAGTGCCTCACTCACAAAATAGGTCCAACACTCCTCAAAGAGGATACTTTCCACATCAGCAAGTAAGACCTATCACCCCTCAAAGAGAACACTTGCCCCTTCAGCAAGTGAGATCTACAACTCCTAATAGGCAGTACCTACCTCATCGGCAAATGAGGTCTGCTACTCCTAATCAGCAACCTAGATCGATCACTCCCAAAAGAGTGCATCCATCTCAGCAGGTTCCTTCTACCTCTCAACCTGCTGTCAGACAAGCCTGGAGTGTTGTCAAGGGATCACAAAATCCCTCTACTTCTCAATCAGAGGATCCAAAAGGAAAGTCAATTTTGGGTCCTGCTCCTAAGATGCCTCAGCTTACTCTTATGCATAAGCTAAAGTCAAAGCAAAAGAGAAAAGCATCTTCCTCCTCTGATCCCCAAATTAACGAGCTTGCTCAGCGAGTTAATGATCTTTCGTCTTAATTGAAGGAATTCTTCCTTCAAAATCAAAAGGGCAGCACCTCTGTCAAAAAATGCTACATATGTGGCAGCAGAGGTCATGTTGCTGCTGATTGTGATGAAGATAACTCCAGGGATGCTCCTGAAGTTGTCATTCAACCCAATCCTCCTTCCTCAACAGCTGCTTCCTCCTCCACTATGGTCAGCGAGAGTCTTTCTGCTGAACCTGAAAACAGTGTAGGAGATACAACTGTTCTCACTGAGGAAAATATTGCTGACTTCATTGCTGCTCAGCGAATCTCCTTTCCTCTGTCTCAAGAGATCATTTCTAATGGTCATGGCAGCATTCTGGTCGAGTATGGGAACAACAATCAAGTCAGCAACTTGACTGTTCTCGATACTGGAAACACTGTCACCTCTGCTGATCAATACTTTACTTATGTGGTTGATCGTGACATGCTTCCTGCTCATCAACTTGTTGATAACTTTCCAAGAGATGAGAATACTGACCCTAGTGCTCCTCTTCCTCTCTCTACTGATGACTCTATCAGTAGAGATGAACCCTCTGAAGCCCAAATCTTTAATCCCGCTGACATGGCTGTCAGCGAGTTCAACAGTGAACCAGTCTAAATCCTTTTGTTATATCCATGCAGGGCTCGCTAGGAAAAGGTGTGTGGTACTTGGACAGTGGCTGTTCAAAACACATGACTGGCACTAAGACCTTGCTGGATAACTACGTAGAGGCTACTGGCCCTACTGTAGTGTTTGGTGATAACTCCACTGGACAAACAGAAGGATATGGTCTTCTCTCAAATGGTCTCATCAAGTTCACCAAGGTTGCTTATGTAAATAGTTTGAAACATAATCTTATCAGCATAAGCCAACTTTGTGATGCTGACTACAAAGTGATTCTTGATAAGCATCAAGGCACTGTTGTAAACGTAAACAAGGAAGTCGTCTTGGTCACTCCAAGAAAATGAGATGTATATCTGGTAGACTTCACTCCTATCAAAACTGATAGTGAGACTTGTTTCTTTGCTAAGTCAGCAACTGAACTCAATTGGTTATGGCACAAGCGTATGTCGCATGTGAATTTCAAGAACCATCAACTCACTGGCCAAAAAGAACCTTGTTCGTGGCCTTCCTCATCTCCCGTTTGAAAAGGATAGACTCTGTGGTGCTTGTGAAAAAGGTAAAAGCCACAGAGCCACTTTCAAAACAAAGCAGGCCAATTCTATCTCTGGCTGCTTTCATCTTCTTCACATGGACCTTTTTGGTCATGTAAATGTCCAAAGTCTAAAGGGTAGAAAATACACTTTAGTAATTGTGGATGAATATTCACGATATACTTGGACTATCTTTCTTCGATCTAAGGGTGATGTTGCTGAAGAAATTATCAATTTCATCAAGAAAATGGAAAATCTCAACAGCATAAGGGTTAAAGAACTCAGAAGCGATCATGGTACTGAGTTCAGAAACCACACTCTTGAATCCTTTTGTGCTGATCAATGGATATCACAAAACTTCTCTTCCACCAGAACTCCTGAGCAAAATGGTGTTGCTGAAAGGAGAAACAGCAAAACAAAAGCAATAGAGAGCTAAAAGTCTCTATCTAGTCCAGCAGCAAACGGCTGCTGGTAAAGACAAACCAAATCCGTTGATGGCTGACAATTTGCCAAAAATTGTATAAAATTGGTCAGCGACCAACGTTTGAGGTAACCAGATTTACAAAATTGTCAGTGGATGTACTTCAAACTCAACTATTTTAACGTGTGAGTATATCTACCAAGTATTTTTATCAATATTTTATTGGAATCTCAAAACGGTTACCTCGATTTTCTCCCAAATGGACAACTTGTACACTGTATCCGCCGTAAAACTCGAGTACTTTTGAAATAAGGGTACAAGTTGTCACATCAATCCACTTTTATACGTTAATCAAATACGTATATATATATGTATATATTACGTATGAAAGAGAGTATTGGTGACGGTTCACTATCATAGTTATGGGGCCCATATCCATGCTATATATATTCAAATCTTTTTCAATCACCATTCTTCATACTCTCATAATTCTCCTTCTCTTCTTTTCTTATTCTCCAAATCTCTCAAACTTCTCAAAATCCTCTCTATCTCCTCTCACTATTCATCTTCCTCTTCCCATTTCTAAATCTCAATCTAAAATGGCTTCTTCATCGGAACAACAACCATCAAAAACTCAAAAGCCTTCATCGAAAAATCAACCTAAATCTCCAACTCATGCTGAGTTGCCTGATGATCTGGCAACTCAAAAGGCTCTTAAACATGTTCCCCTCTACATGCATTCGAAAAAATTTGATCCTGAAAAAATTGTTCCCTCGTCCAAAGCTAAATTCCAAGCCCATACAATCTCCATCAAACCTAATAATTATTTGGGGTCCATTGAAGTTCCCTCTGGTATCACTGGATATCAACAAATGCTGGACTTTATAAAGGCATGTCCTGCAAGTAGTGCTATTTATGCTGACCCAGAAGATATGTATGTCTATCTTCTTCGAGAATTCTGGTGGACATGTGATTATCACGTAAGTATCGGTGCTATTTCTGGCACCGTTAAAAAGAAGCAGGTACGCATATCAATAACACCCAAAATTCTTCGAACTGCTTTTGGTCTCCTTGACCAGACAAAAGAAAAACCTTTTGTAAATCCGGCAACAGTTGAACAATGGAAGAAGTGGTTGCCAACCATTGGGTATGGTGCGAACTTGGAAAAACCAGAAGTTGTTCCCAGCAACCCCACCAAGAAAAATCTCCCTGGTGTATGGAGATTACTTTTTTCTCATGTTATTCAATGCTTGGGAGGCAATTCTGGATCTCATGATCAAGCCACAGCAGCAAATATGCAAATTATACATGCATTAGCCACTGGAAGGTTTATTGATTTTGCCTCAGTCATTTTTGAAGACATGAAGGCTAAAGTCCAAGCAAGCAATCGTTCCTACACAATTCCATTCACAAGATTTTTCTCTCTAATATTCAAACAAGAGTTGAAAGAAAAGTACAATCAATTTGGTGCTACTGTCTACAAAGCACCAAGAATTGGTCCCTCTGTCTACAAACAGCCAGCCTGTGATAGTAATCTTTTTGACAGCAAGTTGCCACTCTCACTCCTCAAATGAAAGAAGTTCTATTCTCTGCTTATCCTTCTATGTATAAAAAGGTTGGTGGCAGTGAGACTGCACCATCCTCCTTTGTGATCGCTGACACTAGTGCAAACGCACCAAAGAAGGTAAGAACCAAGTCCTCCAAATCTGCTGCTCCAGCCTCACCGATGGCTGCTCTTAAAAGAAAAAAGAAATCAGCAAGAGGTTTCGCAATCAAGGGATTAGAATCCTCTCAGCTCTCTCTAATTGATGAGGAAGAAAATCTCACTGCTGTTGAAAACATAGAGCAGCAACAAACTGACACAGAAGCTCTTCATTCCCCCACCCCTATCAGCTTCTCTGTAGCTGATGACTCTGAAACACAAATTGCTAGGGGTGTTACCTTAATTGAAAGTGCTCGGTATGATGTTACTGAAAGTGATGGTGCTGATGATATTGTAGTTAGAAATATTGAAGAAAGAGTTGAAGAAAGTGGTGTTGGTGATATTGATGAGGGTGGTCATACTGAAGCAAATGAACGTGCTGGTGTAAGTGAAACAGTGATGGAAGATGCTGAAAGAAGCAATGTTGATCTTGGTAATGTGTCCGCTGTTGAAATAGTTGAAGATGATGATGCAAATGATGAAAGTGATTTTGAGTTGGGTGATTTTGTCGCTGATGATTTTCAGCTGGATTCTTACAGCCATGCGGATGAAAAGGAGGCCAGTGACATGGAAATTGAAGAAGAAAATGCTGAAGAAATTCCTGTCACTGTGCCTATGACAAATGTTGAAGAGATCACTGAAGCAGTTTATTTCACTGAAAGACCTCAGACACTTCCAATGCAACCAGTGAACACCATGCTATCTCTTGGCATGCCCTGTTCCTTCTTACGTGTTCCTGGCTGCTCATCCTCAGTTCCCCCTGAAATTGAACCTCAAACAGCTAAGGATTTGGGTATTTCTTACTCCACCTACTCTGCTGATAGGTTGGAAAAGGTAGAGCATCAGTTAAATGATCTCACCAAGGCTGCCACTCTTGCAATTAAATTGAAAGATAAGGAGTCTGACAGGCTGGTGTCCACATTGACCAGCTGGTACAACAAGCAGAATGAGAACAGCGAAGCTATTGACACGCTGAAGGATAACACAAGCTCCATTGCTGATGCTCAAAATAAAATACATGCCACAACAAGTGTTATCAAGCGTGATCAGCAGATCATTAAATCTGGTGCCATATCGCTGATCAAATGTGCAAACTCTACAAGCTACTCAGCAAAGAAGGCAGCCTCTACCAGCAAGTCTGCTGCTGCTAGTGTAAAGAAGCTGAGTGATCTCATCCTCCCTCTGACTACTCAAGTCGAAAATAACACTAAGGCAATTCATGCCTTAGAAAAACAAGTGACTGATCTTCCAATTCCTCAAGCTTCTTTCACTGAGGAAGATCGTCAGAGGCAAGTCAAGCTAGAGAAGGAGGTTGATGAAATCAAAAATCTGTTGGCCCAGCTTGTAAATCAACAATCTAAACAGCCAGCGACTGTGGAAGTTGTTATTAACACTACTTCCAAGGGGGAGAAAGTTGATGCTGCTGTTTTAGATATGGTAAATGAAGCAGTGCACAAGGCAGTTGCCCAAATCTATGAAGACTCTGCTGAAGAAGTATTAGAAATGGATGACACAACCAAAGCTGATGATATGGCACTTGTGGTTGTGAACAAAGAAAATGAAGATGTCAATATTGAAGTTCCCCCTGCTGGTGTTGAGGGGAAGATTGAAAAAGATGTCAATATTGAAGTTCCCCCTGCTGGTGTTGAGGGAGAGATTGAAAAAGATGTCAATATTGAAGTTTCCCCTGCTGGTGTTGAGGGGGAGATTGAAAAAGATGGAAATAATGAACCTCCCCCAGCTGGTATTGAGGGGGAGCAACAAATTGTTAGGTTCAATGCACCCCCTGCTGCTGTTGTGGGCCACATTGAAGCTTTTGGTGATTTGGAAGAAGAGTTTGACCCCAATGTGCTCAAAGCAACATGGGAAGCTGGTTTCGCCAGAGAAATGGAAAGAGATAGATCAAAGGAAATGCTTCCAGTTTTTCATAGTCGATATCTGGCCAATGCTCAAATTACTCCTCTCTCCGATGCTCATCGAAGACAGCTCACTGAGTCTGGATTCTTCAAGAAACCTCCCACTGCCCTTCCAGTGATCGCTTCTTCATCTACTCTTCCTGCTACTCAACTCTCCATTCAAACCTTAGCAGGCCATCAACATCAAGTGATTGATATTTTGGCACTGACTGCTGATGGAAAAACTCAAGAAGAAGCTATCAAGGAGTTGGATAGGATCAAGCAGAATCAAGAAAATGAAAGAAAGAATCTTGAGTATATCAAGCAGCTACCTCTCCTTGAAAAAGATCAGCTGGATGGTGGGCAAAGGATGCTGCTGAAATCGGGTGGTACTGAAGCTTTATACAGACAGAAGCATACAGAAGTTGAGAAGCAGCTCAGCGAGAAAAGAGCCAAGTTTGAGGAAGAAAAGGCTAAATGGCTGAAGCTTATGAAGGATAGAAAGAGGCATCAAAAGATTGTTGCTGCTGAGGCCTTCAAAGCTGAAATGGGCCTTAAGACAAACTTAAAAATTCTAAGACAAGGTGCTGACAAGCCAATCAAACTGGAAGGGGTCAAACCAACCACCTTGGGTGCTTCCGAGTGGGTTAAAGTTTACATGCTGGTGAAAGATAAGAAGGTTGCCAGCTATGAACAACTTCAAAACATGCTCAAGGATTATTTTGAGAAGGCCAAGGAGTATGAAACCAAATTCAAAGCAGACTTGCCCATGCTAAGGCAAGTGTTTGGTACTCCAGCAGCTATCTCCACCTCAGCAGGAAGAAAAGTTCAAAGAAAAAGGAAAGCAGAGCACCAAACCTTGACAATGGACCTTCCTCCTATCACTGGTGATGCCTTGCTGAACACCAGGCTTCCTCCCAGAAGCGTCTTTGAGGAAGGAAGAGTGATAGAGAATCCTGCTGGCATTTCCTTCACAAATTTTCAGAATAATCAGCTGTTCTTTCGCCTATCTGAAATAGAAAATGCGTCCACTGGGTTCATCCTGAGCATAAGAAGAAGATGTGCTGAAACGACCAACAACAGATGGTTTATCAGCAAATTGGATGAGGAACTGGTTAAGCCTCATAGATATAATGACCCAGCAGTTCAGATTTCCAAGCAAGAACATGCCTGGGAGTTTGAAGCCGAAAATCTGTAGATGTCTTATAAATGTAAATGTTGTATGTATCAGCTTGTAATGTTTAAAGTTGATATATAAGACATCTTTTCATCATTCCTTATTTCTATTCAAGTCCAGTCTGCCAGCAAGTCTTCTCAGCGAATAGGGGGAGATTGTTGAGTCAAGGATTCGCTGATGTTAGGTCCAGATTTACTGGACTCGCTCCAGACTCGACTATTGGAGCCTTACTGAAGATCTGTCCAGAAACGTGTTCTACTGGACCTACTCCAAACTTGGAATCTGGAGTCCCTCTGAAGATTTGTCCAAAAATAATAGAAGACCACTGGACTTCACCCTAGTCCAGATCTATTCTACTGAAGACGTTCTCACTGAAGTCAAAGACTGAAGTCAGAATAAAGAAGACTGACAAATGGCGGAGTCCACTGGAAGTCTTACCAGATCTGTACACTGGAGGATTGTCAGTGTTCTAGACCTTACAAGTCTGAACACTGATATCGAGGAATTGAATTTTGCCTTTACACACTTTCCAAAGGACATTCCACTTGTTCTTTACCAAAGTTTATACGTGTGTAAAGGGGGTTGGTTAAAAGGATAATAAGTCATTTGATGTGACTTTATCCTTGTACCTTAACCAATGCATTTAATGTTCTTGTCAGTTCATTAAATGCATGCAACCATATTTGTACGGCACAAAATTCATTGGTGAATTTTGTTGCCTATAAATACAAAGTCATTTCTTTGAGAAAATTACTTTAAAGCATACATTTAGCATTAGAGTGAATTTGTCTAAATCCTCTCGATTTTAAACAGGGATACTTCACAACTTTAAGTATCTCGATCCAAAAGAGTTATTTGACAAATATAGATCATTTGTAATTCATAGGTTGTTAGGATACATACTTATTTGTATTATCTTGATTCCGCACAACCTTGTATTTTATTTAACATCATAAATAAAATACACCTTGAAAAATACATTATGTTCCACTTTACTTGTTTATTGCTTTAAGTCTTGTATTACTTTGTTTATATATTCTTGCATTTATTTACAAGTAATACCAGTCCATTCTAGTGATTATTAGACTTGTTGTATTATACACTTCTGGGTTTAACCATCGTATTTGGGACCTCACAATTGGTATCAGAGCAGAAGGCTAAACATTGCCTAGATCTGCTTCTTTGATGGCCACCCCTGAAAATACACAAGCAAGTTTTAATTTTGGTCCCGATCCTAATGTTAATGTTAATGATCAAAATAATGAACCACCTATTGTTAATAACACTAATCCTCCACCTCCTCCTCCTACTCCTGCTTCTCTACATGTGCATGTGCACTATTCAAACAATCCTGTTCCTAAATTCAGTGGGAACAGCGATGAATTTGGTACGTGGAAGGCTAGGATGATATTACATATCACTGGTATTGAGAGGAATATGATGAAAATCTTAAATGAAGGACCTTATGTCCCCACATCACCTCTCAATCCCCTTCTTGATCCTTCTGGATCTAGAAGAGGAAGGGAAAAGAGGGAGGAACATTGGTCTGAAGAGGAGAGGAGATTGGTGAATCTAGACACCCTTCTCAAAAACATGATCCTCGGGGCCATTCCAGAAACCCTAATTCCCACATTAGTTCTTTTTCCCAGTGCTAAAACCATGTGGGATGAACTTTTAAATCAGCATGAAGGAGGAGATGACACCATTGTCACCAGAAAGGTCTCCTTAAACAAGAGGTATGAGTCATTTTTTGCTCAGTCTAATGAGTCTCTCACTGGTACTTACACCAGATTTATGGGTATCATAAACCAGTTGAGAGGTCTTGGAGTTGAAAAGGACAAGGATATACTTCTGGAGAAATTTTGTGATATTCTGCCCACCAAATGGTCTCACATGATCCTGGTCTTACGACAAGGTAAAACTCTACACACACACATTCTCTCAACTTTATATGGTGCTTTCAGGTACACTGAAAAAAATCAAGCTCAGAGAGTGGTTGCAGAACAAGATGCTTATAACCATGCCTCCAGTAGTCCTAATGTGGTTAGTCATACTGAACCACAAAGTACAGCACTGATATCTTCTGAGAATGTATTTTCTATGAAGAAGATGGTGTCTGAACTCATGGATTCTGGAGAGTCCAGTCAAATCTCTCCAGACTGTTGTGATGAAACTGATGATGATGACCTTATTGCAATGATTGCTAAAACGTTTAACCGTTTCAAAGCAAGAGCAAATAGGCCATTTGGACAATTTGCATCCAGTTCTTCAACTGATAAGACCAATTTGACATGCTTTAAGTGTGGCAAAAAGGGTCATTTCATGAAAGATTGCAGGTCCAACCAGTTTGTATCCAAGCCTGGTCCATTTTCTTCAAATAATAAGCCTGATGATAGCTATAAATCTAAATACAAAAAGCTTAAGGCTCAAATTGCTCTCATGGCACAAAATATGGAAAATAATAATAAGTGCATGATTGCAACAACTGAAGAGAAGTGGGTTCCTTCTGATAAATCATCTGCTGATGAAGAAGAAGAAAGAGATTGCTGTTACATGGCTCTGGCAGACGAAGAGCACCTGGTGAAGGAAGATGTCACATCTGGACGATGGTGGACATTGTTATTAAAAAGGTTAGTGATTATGATACTGCAACTGACCAAGAATTAAAACTGGACATCGCTGAAGCTCTTAATTTTGATTTAATATTTCTTGAAACTGTTAGATCTGACTGTGTAAATGGTCTAGAAACAGATTTTTCTGAAATAACTGCTTTAAAATCAAAATTGAAAGAACTTTAAGACATTGAACTGGCATTTCAAGCCCAGGTTCTGGTAACTGAACAATTGATTCAAGAAAAACAAGATCTTGAAGTCATTTTCGAGAAAGAAAAACTGGTGATTAAATCATGGCTAGAAACCAGAAAGCCATATGATGCTGGAGTAAATCAATTTCCTGCTCAAAAACGTACATATTTAGATGGAAATACTCATGTAGCATCATTAATACCAGT
The DNA here is from genome assembly GCA_034093135.1 of Erigeron breviscapus. NCBI lineage: Eukaryota > Viridiplantae > Streptophyta > Magnoliopsida > Asterales > Asteraceae > Erigeron > Erigeron breviscapus. The sequence continues at coordinate 77,443,191 of CM067174.1, forward strand.
AATCGATCGATTACCAGAGGGGTTCAGGCCCACCACTGTTTATGATAAGCCTGTAACTCCCAAGGCCAATATTTTCCCAGTTCAATCCCCAGAGGTTAAGACTGGAGCATTCCAGATGACTGCTCCAGTTAAAGAGGTTTATCGGAATAAACCTTTGCCTCAGACCAATCCCCTACCTAAGCCTAGAACTGGAAAGGCTAAGGTATCATCTGATGAAAATGTTTTGTCAAGGTTAGAGAGCTAGATTAAACTACTGACTCGTCAATTTCAAAGTTTTAATGCAAGATTAAACTTTATTGAGGGTACTTCATCTGGCCCTTTTGCAAAGAAAGATAAATCTATTTCTCCAGTTGAGAAAAAGAAAAAGGTTTCAAAACTATCAACCCCAGTGGTCTTTTCAACTAAGACCACTGTTGAAGAAAGTGAACTAAACCAGATTGCCCCAGGGACCTATAAGGGAGCGTCCAGTGAACCCATCAGTCGATGGGTTCCCAAATCTAACTGATAATATCTGGTATGTTGACAGTGCTGCTGGCAGGACGATGACCGGATGTAAGACCCTGCTAGAGGAGTTCACCAGTTCTGATGGACCCTCCATTACTTTTGGAAATGATGGTTGTGGAAAGACTGAGGGATACGGTGTTCTGAACAATGGACAAGTCAAGTTCAGACATGTTGCATTTGTGAATGGTTTGAAATATAACCTGATCAGTGTAAGCCAACTGTGTGATGATGGCTATCAAGTTTTATTCAATATTGCTCAGGGTATCGTATTCAACAAGGACTGGAAGGTAGTGTTGATTGCTCCCAGAAAAGGGAATGTGTATGTGATGGATATGGAAAGCTCTCCTTCAGAGCAGTGTTTCTATACTCAAGCTGATGAAGGGTATTTCTTAGGCTATTCAGCCATTCGCAAGGCCTTCAGAGTCTACAACAAGAGACTGGAGAAGGTCCATGAGTCAATTCATGTCACATTTGATGAATCAAATGCTGCAATCAACAAGAAGCCTGCCCTTGACACTCCCCCAGTAACTCCAATTGTCTTCTATGAATCTGATCCTATCAACTACAATAAAGAAGATTCAGAAGACACAGTTTCCAGTCATCCTGATCTGGAACCTGTTCAGAAAAAGAAACGCTCCAGTGGTACTCCATTCTATCCTTCTATTATTTTCAAAAACTATCAACCCCAGTGGTCTTTTCAACTAAGACCACTGTTGAAGAAAGTGAACTAAACCAGATTGCCCCAGGGACCTATAAGGGAGCGTCCAGTGAACCCATCAGTCGATGGGTTCCCAAATCTAACTGATAATATCTGGTATGTTGACAGTGCTGCTGGCAGGACGATGACCGGATGTAAGACCCTGCTAGAGGAGTTCACCAGTTCTGATGGACCCTCCATTACTTTTGGAAATGATGGTTGTGGAAAGACTGAGGGATACGGTGTTCTGAACAATGGTCAAGTCAAGTTCAGACATGTTGCATTTGTGAATGGTTTGAAATATAACCTGATCAGTGTAAGCCAACTGTGTGATGATGGCTATCAAGTTTTATTCAATATTGCTCAGGGTATCGTATTCAACAAGGACTGGAAGGTAGTGTTGATTGCTCCTAGAAAAGGGAATGTGTATGTGATGGATATGGAAAGCTCTCCTTCAGAGCAGTGTTTCTATACTCAAGCTGATGAAGACACAAACTAGTTATGGCACAAAAGGTTATCCCATTTAAATTTCAAGAATATTAATAAGTTGTCCAGAAAACAACTTGCAGATGGGATACCTTCAGTTTCCTTCAAAAAGGAAAGGCCATGTCCAGGATGTGAGATGGGTAAGCAGAAACGTACCAGTTTCAAGACCAGACAGAATTTCAGCATATCTGAACCTCTTCATATGCTTCATATGGACCTCTTTGGTCCAGTGAATGTTCAGACTCGTGCTGGTAAAAGATACACCCTGGTAATAGTAGATGAATTTTCCAGATATTGTTGGGTTATCTTTCTCAGGTCTAAAAGTGAAGCTGCTGCTGAAATCATCAGTCTTATCAAGCAAATTGAGCTCAAGTACAGTCGAAAGGTGTGTCAGTTAAGAAGTGACAATGGAACAGAATTCCAGAATGCAACTCTGGAGTCATTCTATACTGACACTAGCATCTCCCGGAATTTCTCATCAGCCCGCTCTCCAGAACAGAATGGAGTGGTGGAAAGGAAGAATCAAACGCTAATAGAAGCTGCCAGGAGTATGCTTGCTGAATCTGGTCTGTCTACCAGTTTCTGGGCTGAAGCAATTGCTACTGCTTGCCACACCCAGAACCGGTCAGTGTATGTGAAGCGACACAAAAAGACAGCCTATGAAGTCTTAAGAAATAGAAAACCAAATATTGGTTATTTTCACGTTTTTGGATGTCCAGTTTACATCCTGAACGACTCCAGTCAGTTAGGAAAATTTGATGCCAAAGGTGATGAAGGGTATTTCTTAGGCTATTCAGCCATTCGCAAGGCCTTCAGAGTCTACAACAAGAGACTGGAGAAGGTCCATGAGTCAATTCATGTCACATTTGATGAATCAAATGCTGCAATCAACAAGAAGCCTGCCCTTGACACTCCCCCAGTAACTCCAATTGTCTTCTATGAATCTGATCCTATCAACTACAATAAAGAAGATTCAGAAGACACAGTTTCCAGTCATCCTGATCTGGAACCTGTTCAGAAAAAGAAACGCTCCAGTGGTACTCCATTCTATCCTTCTATTATTTTCAAACTACCCTCTGAAATTAATATTGGATCAGATGTTCGTACTACTCCCCAGTATCAGTGTCAGTTGAGAATATACCAGAAATGTCTTCTTATGAAGAAATCCAAACTGAACCAGTACTTCAAGAAATGCCTTCAAATGTAGAATTTCATGATGCAAATCGTGATTTAAATGACTCAGATGAAGATGCTGAAGTAGTCTGGCAAGATCCTCCTCCTGAAGCAACTCCAGAGGAGACTCAACTGAATTCTTGCACTGATATTGTTGTCAGTAACAATCCTGGTCAGTACTCCAGATGGACAAAAGCTCATCCTATTGATCAGATCATAGGTGACTCCAGTAGAGGAGTTCATACCAGAAGAGCCTCCAATAATCAATGCTTATATGTTAGTTTTCTATCATTGATGGAACCAAAGAAGATTGACGAGGCTATGAAAGATCCAAGCTGGGTGACTGCTATGCAAGAAGAGCTTCACCAGTTTGAAAGGAACAAGGTTTGGTATGTGGTTCCTTTCCCAGTTGGAAAGAAAGAACCAATTGGAACAAGATGGGTCTTCAGGAACAAGGTAGATGAAGATGGCCACGTAATCAAAAACAAGGCCAGACTGGTAGCACAAGGCTACTGCCAGTCAGATGTCGATTTTGATGAATCATTTGCTCCAGTGGCTAGACTTGAAGGGATCAGAATATTCTTAGCATTCGCTGCTTATCATCAGTTCAAGGTCTACCAGATGGATGTAAAGAGTGCTTTCTTGAATGGAAAGCTTGAAGAAGAAGTTTATGTCAGACAACCACCAAGTTTCGTTGATGAAAAGCATCCACATTGGGTATATAGTCTGGACAAAGCGCTTTATGGCCTCAGACAAGCCCCATGTGCCTGGTATGACACTCTGACTAAACATTTATTGAAAAATGGTTTCAAAAGAGGTGCAATTGACAATACCTTATTTATTCTTCATGAAAAAGGTAATCTGTTAATGGTACAAATTTATGTTGATGATATTATTTTTGGGTCTACTGATGAAAATATGTGCAAGAAATTTTCTAAAATAATGTCAACTGAATATGAAATGAGTTTGATGGGTGAATTAACGTATTTTCTTGGACTCCAGATTAAACAAAACAAAGATGGCATTTTTATTAATCAGGAAAAATATGTTAGAGATCTTTTAAAGAAATATGATTTGAACTCTTCACCATCTAAACCCACTCCAATTTCTGCACCACTGACACTGGACTCAGATCTAGATGGTAAACCAGTGAACACCACTGTCTACAGAGGCATGGTTGGTTCACTGATGTATTTAACTGCCAGTAGACCAGATATTATGTTTTCAACATGTCTATGTGCCAGATGTCAGTCTAATCCAAAGGAATCTCATATGCTTGCGGTAAAGCGCATACTGAAGTACCTTAAGGGTGTCCCCAATCTAGGTCTTTGGTACCCCAAAGGCTCAGGCATGGATCTAATGGGTTATTCAGATTCAGATCATGCAGGTTGTAAGATAGACAGGAAATCCACTACTAGTGGATGTCATTTCCTTGGTGGCAAACTGGTCAGCTGGACCAGTAAGAAGCAAACTTCAGTTTCATTGTCCACTGCTGAAGCTGAATACGTGTCTGCAGCCAGTTGTTGTGCTCAGATACTCTGGATGAAGAACCAGTTGCTTGATTATGGTATTAAGTACTCAAAGACCCCAATCTTTTGTGATAATACCAGTGCCATTGCTATCTCAAACAATCCAGTCATGCACTCCAAGACGAAGCACATTGATCTCAGGTATCACTTCATTCGTGATCATATTATGAAAAACAACATTGAACTCCATTTTATTCCCACGGACAAACAACTCGCTGACATTTTTACTAAACCTCTGGATGTCAAAACTTTTGAATATCTTGTTGGTGAGTTGGGAATGTCAAACCCTTAAATCTGGAACCTTGGTATTGAACGCCATTGTATACTACTGAGGATCTTTGATTTAAAGATTTATAAATTTATGACTGCTTAGATATTGAACGCCGTTGTGTACTATCTTTGCATTAATAGATTTCTCGATCAACATTCTAGGGGGAAAGACTTGAAAGATATTTTTGCTCTTAAAAATGTTTTAAGTTCAGGGGGAATTTATTAATTTATCTTCTCAGTGGACAAATTCTTCAGAAAATATTACTGGTACTTTGTAAATGTGTCCCTCTTACTGGTAATTGGACAGGTTGAAGTGCGTGTTTGAGGTGACTTTTGTCTCCTTGTAAATGTGTCCCTCTCATTTGTCTGTATTAGTTGACGTGCGTGTTTGAAGTCACCAGTCTCTTTCAAATGGTTTTCACTGGTACTTTACTGGAGTGTCCCTCCAGTGTACCATCAGTACATGTGTCACTGGACTAATCCACCAGTGATACTGGAGTGTCCAGTCAACCTCCAGATGCACTGAAATGAGTCATAATATTTTTTAAATACTTGGTCATTGTGCGTGCCACGTAAGCAAACTTTTTAAAAATATTTATCTTATAATCCTACGTGGCATGTAAATTTTTCAAAGAAATGATGGTATTTTTACCTTGGGAAGACAAAAAGTGCAACTTGATACTATTTGTGGGTTGTAAACCGTCACACATTTATGTGTGATGTGATGTAATTAATGCGGATCTCAGAACCCGATCAAAATTTTATTTGATAATTTCAACTTAACCGTTTGAGTTCCACATTCTCTCTCCTATATATACCCACTTTCAATTTCATTTGCATTTACTTCGAACATATTTACTCCCAAATCCTTTCAAATTCCTTCATTTAATTTCTTCATTCAATTCCAATCATAATCATCTCTCATATTTACTCCATTTCCATTCAATTCTTCATCAAATCTTCATCAAAACCCTACATATTCAATTTCATCTTCATCTATTCATCATAAAATGGCACCAAGACAATCCAAATCGCCTAAAAATCTGCTCGCCGCTGAATATGCTCCGACTGAAAATGTTGAAAGGGCACCTCATATCACATTAGAGGCAAAAGCTATAAGAATAAACATGAATAACTGGATGGCCAGACTTTCACTTTCCAGTGTTCATAATGCCCAATCCGTTATTGGGAGATTAAATACATTTTTTCTCTCATGTCCATTATATGGTGCTTTGACCTTAAATCCAGGGAGGATGTACCACGATTATCTGTGTGAATTCTGGTACTCTGCAATTTATAATGATGAAACTTCATCAATTACTTATACTCTCAAGGAGGTACCAGATCCTTGAGTTTCTCTGTTAGTTTACTCAGGTCTGTTCTACAATTGAATTATTTTGAACAGAATGAGTTGCCCATCGAACTTCCCTCTGGTATAAATTTCAGGGAAGTATGCAGATTGATGGGGCACACAGAAATTATGGATGAGCATGGCCAGCTATCCAGAAAGGGAACAGTCTACATGAGCAGGCTGACAGACTCATGGAGATTCTTCTTCACACATATCGTTGAATGTTTGGGAGGCAGTTCTGGAGGGTTGGACCAGATAAATCAAACTCATCTCCAGATTGCCTACTGCCTCTGGTTTGGACTCAGAGTGGATTTTGCTCAGATCCTATTTGATGATCTGGTAGAGCGTCTTAGAGTGAAAGGTAGAAAAGCCTTTGTTTCGTATATCCGTTTTCTTTTACTGATGTTTAAAAGAGCTCTTGGAGACCAGTACGATTATGAAACTACTCACTTTTCTGTGAGTGAGTATATGAGGGATCTGACCAACCTAAGATCTCCACTGAATGAGGTTGATATTCCTCAGTCCATGCTCTCTTTTCAAAGGGAAGAAGTAGAATTGGCTCCAGGTAGAGGTCAAGTTGGTGAAGGACCCTCTGGTGACCAAGATGTTCAGATTATAGAAGCTGTACAACCCATCAGACAAGTGGCTCCTGAAGGTCAACAACCAAATGTTGAGCCTTCCAGACGACCTAGATCAAACAGGCGTCTGATGAGAGATGGAGTTCAGGTGAATCCAGAAAGACATCCTGGTGATGTAATGAACATTGATGGGTCTCCTATTTTTGAAGAGGAGAATGTTGAAACTGAACAAAATGTACAAGTTGTTGAGCAGACAGAGGATATTGTACAGGCTGTTGTACAAGAAGAAAATGTGGCTCAGATTGTTGAGCAGGTTGTTGAGCAGGTAGAACAAATTGTTCAGGCTGATGAACAAGTATCTGGTGAGCAAGAGGCTCGAATCGATTTGAATGTTGAAGCAAGTGAACAGGCTGGTGAACTGGTTGGTGCTCAGGCTGGTGATACAACTGTTGGTGAAATGTTTTGGGATGAGGCTGATTCTCCCATGTCAGAAGATCAGAATTTTGATGTCAATATGAACTTTCTGGGTGAGGATGTTGTACAAGTTGAAAGTCTACCAGAAATGCCACCACCTCCACCAGAAACAAATATGCCGCCACCAGAATCAGAAATGCCACCACCTCCACCAGAAACAAATATGCCGCCACCAGAATCAGAAATGCCACCACCTCCACCAGAAACAAATATGCCGCCACCAGAATCAGAAATGCCACCACCACCACCACCTTCAATTCCAGAAAATACTCAATACTTCACTCCTCCAACCATTCAAACTTCACAATCTCAACCTCCACCACTTGAAACTCCAGTCAACGTATCTGAACAACGTGTGCTGGACTCAACAGTTGTTACTGATGAAATTGCAACTGAAGAGGTCTGGGCACAAGTACCCTTAATGAACAGAATGACTTCAAATCTTGAACCTCCGAGTGGTCTCTCCACTTCGTCTTCAGCCGAGGTCCAAGGCCTTTTAAGTAAGGTGGCGGACCTGGAGAGATCACTCCAGTCATCATCCCAGGTTGTTTCCGATTTTAAATCTTTATTATCGAACAATCTAGCATCTGAAATGAATATATTTGCTGGGAATGAAAAGCTTGTTTTTGAGAAGCTGGATGAGCTGGTACTGGCCACTAATAACAACACTGAAAAACATCAAAGTGGCAGTCCAGGGATTGGAGACAGGGCTGGTGAATGCTGTTCAGACTGCAGTGAAAGGTGAACTTGTTCAACCACTGGCAGGTCTGAAGGATGAGGTTCAGAAGTTGGTTACCAGGGTTAGTTCATTGGAAAGCAGGCCCACACTTGATCAGGTTGCTGTTGTTAGCACGATTAGTGATGAATGTACAAAGAAGTTCAGAATTAGTATGTTGAAAGAAATTTCTGAAGAAATTTCTGAGTCTGTTCTTCGAACTATTCAAGATGGGCTGTTACCCCAAGTGGAGAAGTTGATAGAAAGAGAATTGCCAAAGCACTTGCCTCAAGAAGTTGAAAATGTTAAAAAGGAAGTGCAGGCACTCAGAAAGAATGTAAATGATACAACTCCAGTAACTAGAAGAACTTTTGGTGCACTGGACAGACACATGCTAGAACAATTATGGAATGATCTCAAGTCCAGAACTGGTGATCATTCCAAGGGGGAAAAGTCGTCTGGTGTCCAAGAAGGGTTGATTAGAAAGAAGGAAGTTGTTGCCAGTGCTGTTGAAAGGGCCTTTGCTACTGAAAGCATTGTGCAACAAAAACAAGTGACTGGTACTGATGCAGTACACGATTAGCACAGAGAGCATTTGGCACTGAAGCCACTATGCTGACTGAAGAAGCTGCTGGTACTGAAGCCAGTGAGCCCCAGTTTGAATCTTTCCCAGATATTCCAACTACTCTGAAGTCTTTAAAAGGAAAAGAACAAATGGTATCTGGTGAAGAAGAACAAACTGTTGAAGGTTCATCAGAGTTTCCCACTGCTGATGATGAAACCTCTAAGAAATTGGAACAAGAATGCATAATGATAGAGATCTTTAAGAGAAATCAAAAAGATGAACTGTTGGCCCATCAAAGGGAGATGGCAACTATGGGGACTCTGGATTCTTATAATGTTGGCAGGTTGGGCATAAACATTGATGTGTACAAAAAGATGAAGGAAGACCCCAGAGTTCATCAATGTCTGAATGCATTGAATGATGTTCATGACCGCTCCTTTTACGCTGAAGAAGAACAGATTTATGATTCAATAATTTATGGTGTTAGTGTACCAGAACTTATCAGGCAGAGGAAGGAGGAACTGGTGAACCTCCAGAAGAAGATAAGGAAAAATGCTGGTGCTCTGGAGTTAGAGTACAGGAAGAAATTGACTGGCTTACCTAAGCTTACTGCCAAACAGCTCAAAGCAATTAAAGATGCAGATGTGAGCACATTCATTCCCCTGGACACTTCTCTGAAAATCAATCGTCAACAACTCCAGTCTGCTGTAGAACAACAGAGAGTGTCAAAGGAAACTGAAGCAATGATCCAGACAGCCAAATGGAAAGACAAGTATAATGAAATGTTGAATTTCAGGGCTGATGCTAGAAGAATCACTGGTGCAGAGATTAAGCTTGCTGATAATCATGAAGGAATGTCAAAGTTTGAAATAAAGTTGACCAGGGAAGGTAACTTTACTGATGAAAGAAAGAGTACTTCAGTCCAGGCGTTTGGATGGACTGAACTGAAGGAGATTGCCTTAACGTTCAGGGGGAAGACAAATTTGTCGACTGATGTTAAAGCATTTCTGAAGAGGGTTGAGAAGGAATGGAGAAGAAAGCAACAGATGGAAGTTCAATAGGCATGAAATCGCCAGAATCAGTACCATCTTCTCCATCACCAAAGAGAAAGGCTTCTGAAGATGCTCCAGGACAGACATCGAAGAGAAGGGCCTGACTCTTATATCATTTACTTATTGTAATTTATTTTTTGATGAAAATTGTGACTATTTATCAGTTGATGTATGTAATATTAGTTGCAATTTTTGATTCATAAAAGTAAATGATCAGATTTAGTCTAAGTTAGAACTTAAAAGATGAAACTGAAAACACTCATGATCTATAAAGTGTTTTCCAGTAACTTAGATTTTTTAGACTAAGTCAAAACTTGTGTTTTTCAAGCATACAAAGTTGTATAGATTTAAGCTTGAAAACACTTGCATTATTTCTAAACAAATAGGGGGAATTTGTTAGGTCCAGATTTACTGGACTCACTCCAGACTCGACTACTGGAGCCTTACTGAAGATCTGTCCAGAAACGTGTTCTACTGGACCGACTCCAGACTTGGAATCTGGAGTCCCTCTGAAGATTTGTCCAGAAATAATGGAAGACCAGTGAGCAAACACTTATATAGGAAATCTGGAGTATTCTCCAGATTAGCTCACTGGACTTCACCCCAGTCCAGATCTATTCTACTGAAGACGTTCTCACTGAAGTCAAAGACTGAAGTCAGAATAAAGAAGATTGACAAATGGCGGAGTCCACTGGAAGTCTTACCAGATCTGTACACTGGAGGATTGTCAGTGTTCTAGACCTTACAAGTCTGAACACTGATATCGAGGAATTGACTTTTGCCTTTACACACTTTCCAAAGGAGATTCCACTTGTTCTTTACCAAAGTTTATACGTGTGTAAAGGTGGTTGGTTAAAAGGATAATAAGTCATTTGATGTGACTTTATCCTTGTACCTTAACCAATGCATTTAATGTTCTTGTCGGTTCATTAAATACATGCAACCATATTTGTACGGCACAAAATTCACTGGTGAATTTTGTTGCCTATAAATACAAAGTCATTTCTTTGAGAAAATTACTTTAAAGCATACATTTAGCATTAGAGTGAATTTGTCTAAATACTCTCGATCTTAAACAGGGATACTTCACAACTTTAAGTATCTCGATCCAAAAGAGTTATTTGACAAATATTAGATCATTTGTAATTCATAGGTTGTTAGGATACATACTTATTTGTATTATCTTGATTCCGCACAACATCATAAATAAAATATACCTTGAAAAATACATTATGTTCCACTTTACTTGTTTATTGCTTTAAGTCTTGTATTACTTTGTTTATATATTCTTGCATTTATTTACAAGTAATACTAGTCCATTCTAGTGATTATTAGACTTGTTGTATTATACACTTCTGGGTTTAACCATCGTATTTGGTCAAGGATTCGCTGACCAGACTTGGTCGCTGACGTGAGTCGTCAGCAAGTCATCAGCGAGTCAATGACTCTCGTCAACGGGTGGTTTACTTTCCAAGTTGTGTGTCAAGGCGGGAAGTTTTCAAACCACAAGAAGACAAGTAGTCACATGGTGGTTCTTCCAACTGAACATTACCTTATATGGCAAAGGTACAGTTGGGATCAAAACAAGGGTTTTCTCTTTCATACCCGTTTTGGTAAAGAAGACAAAGGCTCCTGGATCCAAGTACAACGAGCCTATGAGAAGTCGACAACCACCATTTTGTCACGATCTTTGTAAGGTTGTGTTGCCCTAATTCCTCCCCTATATAAAGCAACACAGCCGCATCATTTATACTGTGTGTTTGTCACCAAAAGTGTGTGTCACTTTATTTTCTCTCTTGTAATTGCTTAAGTTTATAGTGTGTCTAGACTTAGCAATTATTTAGTTCATTTGTATTCTTGTAAGACAAGTTGTATTATCGACCATGTATTCATCGTTTAATCAATGATACATATGATTAGACTTGCTTAGATATTTGCATTTGAACTTATTCTTGTTCATGTTGTTTACTTTGTCTTCTTACATTCTTGTCTAGATTAATTATATTATAAGTGTGCAAATCCTGGACTGTCAATATGTCTATCGTTTTTGTTTTCTTATTTATTTGTTTGGTTCATTCATTTTAATCTATGTTTCTAATTAATATTTACTTGATTCAGGTTGCAGAAAGTTGCATGTCAAAAGCCTCTATGATCTGATCCTTTATGATGTTGCTTACATCTGCGACCAGATGACTCCTAAGCGGATTCTCAAACACTTTATTGTGGGCCGTAACTATCATGAGAATATCATGAATTTCTTAAAGAAAAATGTTGAAAATGGTGTTTGGTTTGCTTTGAGAGAAAAAGAAGAAGAAAGAGATAAGAGAGAGAGAAAGAGAGTGAGGGAAATGAGGGGAGGGGGAGGGGGTTAGGCTCACTACACACACAAGACACACACTGTCTCGACCACTAGCTA
>CM067174.1:77456000-77517080 GCA_034093135.1 Erigeron breviscapus
TATTCTTGCATTTATTTACAAGTAATACTAGTCCATTCTAGTGATTATTAGACTTGTTGTATTATACACTTCTGGGTTTAACCATCGTATTTGGGACCTCACAGCTGACCAGACTTGGTCGCTGACGTGAGTCGTCAGCAAGTCATCAGCGAGTCAATGACTCTCGTCAGCGGGTGGTTTACTTTCCAAGTTGTGTGTCAAGGCGGGAAGTTTTCAAACCACAAGAAGACAAGTAGTCATATGGTGGCTCTTCCAACTGAACATTACCTTATATGGCAAAGGTACAGTTGGGACCAAAACAAGGGTTTTCTCTTTCATACCCGTTTTGGTAAAGAAGACAAAGGCTCCTGGATCCAAGTACAACGAGCCTATGAGAAGTCGACAACCACCATTCTATCACGATCATTGTAAGACTGTGTTGCCCTAATTCCTCCCCTATATAAAGCAACACAGCCGCATCATTTATACTGTGTGTTTGTCACCACAAAGTGTGTGTCACTTTATTTTCTCTCTTGTAATTGCTTAAGTTTATAGTGTGTCTAGACTTAACAATTATTTAGTTCATTTGTATTCTTGTAAGACAAGTTGTAATATCGACCATGTATTCATCGTTTAATCAATGATACATATGATTAGACTTGCTTAGATATTTGCATTTGAACTTATTCTTGTTCATGTTGTTTACTTTGTCTTCTTACATTCTTGTCTAGATTAATTATATTATAAGTGTGCAAATCCTGGACTGTCAATATGTCTATCGTTTTTGTTTTCTTATTTATTTGTTTGGTTCATTCATTTTAATCTATGTTTCTAATTAATATTTACTTGATTCAGGTTGCAGAAAGTTGCATGTCAAAAGCCTCTATGATCTGATCCTTTATGATGTTGCTTACATCTGCGACCAGATGACTCCTAAGCGGATTCTCAAACACTTTATTGTGGGCCGTAACTATCATGAGAATATCATGAATTTCTTAAAGAAAAATGTTGAAAATGGTGTTTGGTTTGCTTTGAGAGAAAAAGAAGAAGAAAGAGATAAGAGAGAGAGAAAGAGAGTGAGGGAAATGAGGGGAGGGGGAGGGGGTTAGGCTCACTACACACACAAGACACACACTGTCTCGACCACTAGCTAGTTACAACCTTACGGGTATAACAACAAATGCGTAAATGTAAATAAATACCAAATACGCAATTAAAACAAAGTTGACTCGACATTTCATTTATCATATAACTTCACTAAATCAAGAAATTACAAATAATTAGTAAAGTCAAACACAAGTCAACAGGGTCAAAACTCACGGATGTTACAACGCACATCTAGCTACCACTAAAAATCATGCATATGTTATCAACAAATTAATAGATAAGTGACAAAGAATAAATATGCTAACATCACGACATAACTTTAAATTAATCAACTTGAATTCATAAAATTATGCAACCATTATTCATTTGTATCACTTCATCTCATAGATGATTAAACACTTAGCCACACATATTAACTAATAATAATAATAATAATAATAATAATAATAATAAAGAAAAGTAAATGAGTTCAAACATAGTTTTGTTGCTGTTGTGGATCGACGAACACAAACAGAAAGCTAAGTTAAGATTCCCGCTGTTGCTTCACGAAAAATCAAGGCAAGAAGCCTTGTTCTTTGTCTTTTGTGGCTGTCAGCTTCCTTGGACGAAAACCAAGAACCCCACATGAGGGTTCTTTTGCGGCTAACTTTCTGCCGACCTCCCTCTCACGCACAACTCAATACTAATGAGATATATAAGGCGCGTTTGGTTGATGAAAACATTTCTTGTTTTCTATTTTTGTTTTTCAAGAAAACATGAAAAACAGAAAACGCGTTCTAATCATAGTTTTCTAAGAATGTTTTTCAAGAAAACAAAAAACAATGTTTTCCACTTTTCAATAGAAAACTTAAAAAAATCTTTTTCTTGTTCTCAATTTTACATTTCCTCCCCCCCTCACATGTCTAACATGTTTTTTAGTTTTTTAATTAGAATGAGTTCTTAAAATTTTTATTTGTAGTTTAAAGTGTAAAAACCCTTTTTATTTCTTGAAAATTAAAAATGAAAAACTAGAAAATATTTTTATAACCAAACGGGCTATACGTGTTTTCTTTTTTTCTTGCCCACGTGAAACAAGTGACAAAGGGCCTTTGCCCTTTTTGCTTTCTTTATTTCGGCCTTAAGCCCACACCACTTGATCAAATTCTTTTTTACTTACGGGTTTGCGATTGAGATTCTTTTTTACTTACGGGTTTGCGATTGAGAGCCCAAATTAAAACCAAATTGTAAAGCCTCTTCTTTTTAGCCGTGAAGACCATAATCTAATCTAATCTAAATCTAATCTAATCTAATCTAATCTAATTTAAATTTTAATCTAAATCTAAATCTGTCTGATGAAACTTAACTAAATAAAATTTAAGAATAACAATACATTATATCTTAAAATGGTAATCCTAATAAATAAATAATATTTATAATTCAAATGGGATTAAATACAAAATTCATTAAAGAGTATCTCGCAAGAGTCCGTTTGTAATTTCTTTCTCCATCTTGGTAATTTTTTTTTTTTTTCCCAATTTTTAGGGTTTATATTTGACCTTGATTTTTTGTTTTGTTTTATATTTGCTTGATGTTTTTTATCTCTGTTTTTGTTTCGATTTTGTGTTTCTTTTGTTCGCTTATTATAGTGTTTTTGATTTGGTTATATACACTAGGATTTACTTTTTGGTTTTTGATTTGTTGTTTGGATTCGTTGGCTAAATCTCAATCAACACCTACTCAAATTTAGGTCCGCTTTTGATATAGGATTTTAGTCTACATTTTTACCATCACATCTGATTTATAAATGGTGTTGCAGGTTACATCTTTATGATTTCGAATTTTTGATAACGTTTTGAACCTTATTTTTAAGGTTTCGTATGGCTTTATGAATAATTGATTTTGATTCAAGCTCAGTGGCGGAGCCAAAAACTGAAGTTAGGGTGTGCCAAAATTAATCACGATAAACAATTACTAAGGGTTTTTCCAAACTTGACATGGGCAAAATTTGGTTTTTTATATAAATTAGCTTATCAACATACAACTAAGAGTTAGGCACACAACGTTGTATATGTGTATCACTCATTTTATAACTAATATTACAAAAAAAGTGCTTGGTTACCATTTACCAACATGTATTCCTTTTTTATAAATTAGATGGGGTGTGAGGCCAAATTATATACACATAAACAAAAACTATCTTGACTTAAAAGACCACCATCTTTAACTGTTAGCTTTAAATTATAGATTAGTGCTTGTTTGTAACTATGTAAATAGAATTGTCCTTTTGGTTAATCTTGTTTATATGGAAGGTTGTTAGTGTAATTAACCAAGGACTATCTTGTAATTAGGGAGGGGGTTTAATGCAAATGTCAAGCCTATATAAACCCCCTCACCTCCCATTTGTAATTAACCTTTTGAATACAATTTACTTTCTCCCTTTCTCTCTCTAACTCTCTCTCTCACACACATTTCACAAATCACGATTTAGCAAGTGTTTTCATTTGGTATCAGAGCAAAATCACAACTTGTGTTAGATCCATTGCTTGATTTTGTTCAAATTTTGGCTAAATTGTGTTTTCCCCACTTTACCGAAAAATCCAATCTTTTCCCTCTTATCAAGTTAAAGCTTCTTCCTTTTTAGTTTTATTCCACTCATTACCTTCCTATAATCATCCTCAAGAAGTTTCAAATCTCAATTCAAAACCAAATGGCTTAAAATTGAAATTCTAACTTTCTGTTCTGAAATCCGGTTTTCATTTCCGTTTTTCATTTCCTTTGAATTTCTGTTGTAAAACCGGTATTCCTTCCGGTTTTCCTTCCGGTTTTCCTTCCGGTTTTCCTACCGGTATTCCTTCCGGTTTTCAATTTCACAAAATTTTGAATTTTCATTGTTATATTCTAACATATCTGGTTTACACCAAAACCGATATTTGTACTCTAATTTCATCTTTTTCCAACTCGTCATAATATCCAACCATTTCTTCGAAAACCGGATTTATTAAGGAATTTATGAATCCCGGATTTAGTTAAGATTTTTCTGAAAACCGGATTCTGTGAAGTATTGTGACTTTAAGTAAAATTGTGTGTGAAAATACCTGGTTTATCCCAAAACCGGTATTTGTTCTTAATTTCTTCACTTTTCAAGTCGAAACTCTACCCATTGTTTCCCTCGAATACCGGATTTTCTATATATTTTACCATTACCGGTATTTGTATAGATTTTAACCAAAACCGGTTTTATTATTGTGAATCCCGGTTTAGTTAAGATTTTTCTGAAAACCGGATTTATTAAGGAATTTATGAATCCCGGATTTAGTTAAGATTTTTCTGAAAACCGGATTTATTAAGGAATTTATGAATCCCGGATTTAGTTAAGATATTTCTAAAAACCGGTTTTTCTATACATTTTCTGAAACCGGATTCAGTTCACCTTTCCTGAAAACCGGTTTTTCTTCACATTTTAGCAGAATGTCGATTTCTGATTCCTTGATACTCGGATCCGATTCAAGACCTCCTGTTCTATATCGTGGGTCATATCCACAATGGAAAAAACGGTTTTTGGATTGGATTGAAAGACAACCTCTGGGAGATGACATTAAAGCTTCTTATGAAGAAGGCCCTGCTGTTCATATAAATCCAGTCACCAAAGAACTGATTCCTAAAGAAAGTTGGAGCACATCCCAAAAGAACCGCACTCAGGCTGATAATCTTGCAAGATCCCATCTCTACATGGCTCTTCCCAACGATATTTATTCCAATGTTGACTCATATGAGACTGGGAAAGAGATATGGGACGAAATTGAAAAACAACTTCAAGGTTCAGAGGTGTCATCTACAATCAGACTATCCAATGTTCTTGATCTGTATGAGTCTTTCAGACAAGAGAAAAGTGAAACGTTAGAAGAAGCGTACACACGTTTCTGTAACGTGATCAATGAACTCAGGAAGAATGCCATCAAAAAGACTGACTTGGAACTCAACATCAAATTTCTGAGAAATCTTCATGGAGAATGGCAAGTCTTTGGTGCTCAACTCAACCAGCAAGATGAATTTGGCAAACTCTCTATTCATACATTGTATGAAAAATTGAAGATAAACCTGCGAGCTGTCCAAAAGCAACAAATGAAGACTGAAGGAAGCTCCTCATCAGATCCACTTGCTCTTGTTGCTGACAGAAAGCCATCCAGAGTATCGAAGAAAAATGTTGTTGAGACTGCTGATGATGAGGAATCAAGTGACACCAGTGACCCAGACATGGACGACAAAGAAAAGGAAATGTATAAAGACTTGGCCTATTTCACAAGAGCTTTCAAAAAGAAATTTTTCACAAAGAAACCCACCAACAATCAACTTCGCACTTCATCCGTCTCTTCCTATGTCAAGAACTCACAAGCTCCAAAACTTGACAACCACTACAATCATGCTGGTGGGGAAAGGAAGTATGAAGCTCCTAAGAAGTTTGAGAAGAGGGTTCATGAGAAGAAGACCGAAGAGAAGAAATGTTACAATTGTGGTCTTACTGGTCACTTTGCTATTCACAGCACCAAACCTCGTCAGAAGAACTCCACCTACTACCAGAACAAGCTCTTGCTTGTGAAACAACAAGAAAGTGGTATTGCTCTTCTTGCAGAAAACGACGAATGGTTGCATCTGTCTGATGAAGAGACTGAAGAGCTTGCTGCAAATGTTTGTTTCATGACAAAGATTAAGAGATCAAAGGAACTTGAAGATGATGGTATAAGTTCTGAATCTGATGATGATGAGGTTTGTACTATTCCCAAACGTGAACTTGATGAATACATGAACAAAGCTGTCGAAACAAATAAATCTTTGAAAATTGAGGTTACTAATTTAACTGAATCTTTGCAAGAAAAAGAAAAACTTTTGACTGATTTTCAAACCATAAATGAAAAACTTCAAAAAGATTTTGATGATTTGACAGCTAATCAGGCTTCTATTTCCTTTACACCTTCTTCTGTGTTGCAACTTGCTAATCAAGAACTAGAAACCAAAGTTTTTGAATTAAAAAGGACCATCAAAGAGATGCAAATTGCTAAGTCTAATGAAACGCTTCGAGCAAATGCTTTGGCTGAAGACATTGAGTCCTTCAAACTTAAGCTAAAAGAGTCCAAACCCGGCTTTGAAAGAATTAGAAAACAAAATTTCTGATTTAAACTATGCTTGTTACATAAAAGATTCAAATAATCAACAACTTGATAAGAAAATTGACCAACTCAAAGAAGAAATCAAATTTTATCAAGAAAAGGTTTACAAGATCGATCGATCTAATAAACAAATCTTTTTAAACAAACCTACAGACTTTGAATATGGGTTGACTCAAGGGTTAGGGTTTGATAATCCAAAGAATTTGCTCAAAGCACAACAGGAAGTCCCATCTCTGTATGACGCCGAGTTGATGAGGTATGGCATGACCACCCAATTTGTGAGACCAAGTTATGGTGATATTGAGACAGATTATTTTCTAGCAAAATGTGCTATTCAATGCAATTATGATCAAATTAATGAGTCAAATGATCTTTTTAATCTCCCACTTGTTCCAAAAAGAAAAACTCACTCGGTTACTATTGTTGAACTTGATGATAACTCTAGTGATCAACAACTTGAGGTTTTTTCTAATGAGTCTAAACAAGTAGTAGAAAGTTCTGGGCCAAAACCTGCTTCTGCTAGACCATATATACCACAAAGTGTTTTGGAAAAGCAAATTGAAGATCTAAAAAGAACACTTGCTGCACAACAAATTTTGATCGATAATCTAATGCCTCAAAATCACTGTAACAAAGTTGTGCCAGTTCTCCCTACCACACCATCTGGTGTTATTTATGATTGTGTTGAACCCAATTGCTCTGCTTGTGAAGATATCATGTCCTCTTCTTCTCTTTCCTATATTTCTGCATGTGATCTTGTTGATGCTGCTGTTCAAACTGAATGGGATTCTGTTAAAACATATAACACTTCAATTCAAACTGACCTTGAATTTCCCACTGATGTGAACCCAATGGACCCCCAGATTTACTTGGATGAGATTCTTGCATTAAAACTTGAATTAGAAAAGGAACGGTGTCTAAATAAGGAAATTTTTGATGATGTTCATGATTCTGCTCAAACAGATTGTGAACACGAAATTGAAAAAGATCAGTTTTTTCCAAACATCTTTGATACTAAACCTTTCAACTTTTCTGAAGAAACCCAAACTTACTTGAATGAATTTGATACTTTGTCTAAAAAGTTTGAAAACGAAAGAGAACAACGATTGAATGTACTCGCTGAACTTAATAAAATTAAGATGGAAGTGGCGTACAAAAATATTGTTATTCAAGCTTTCGCAGATAATAAAATTGAAAAAGCTTCAAATTTACTCAAGAGAAGTCATTCTCCGGTCAAATTCAGTGAGTTAAGTCACTCTAAGGTGTCAAATGGAACTAATGCATCAATCCCATCCAAGGAAATTCCTTGTCCCAAAGACCCAAAAGTCCCAAGTGTGACTTTGGAATCCAAACCGACAGGCAAGTATTCCAAAATGAATTTTTCAAATCTTCCTAATCTAAATAATTTTTTAGAAGAAGATCATTCGTATGATCCTGATTTTGAAAAACAATTTGTTCCAAAGGAAGAAAAGGTTGAATTTTCATTCAAAAGGATTCCAAGATCACACTCTAAGACTCATACCACTGTCCATGCAAAGGGGGGGGGGGGGGGGGGGGGGGGGGGGGGGGGGGGGGGAGAGTCCATGCGAAGTTTCAAAGACCAAAGCCCAATCGTGTACCCAAAGCTTCTACAACACCAAAGACTCCTATCCCTAAACCCAAACTCAATAAGATGAAACACCATACTGGTAGTACTCATGCTCCTGCTCAACCTAGATATCACAGGTACTCTAGCTCTCCTAAGCTATCTGCAGTTTCAACTAAGAACATCCTAAAGGTATTTAGAGATGATGCTGTAGGAATAGTTAGATATCAAGATCAGTATGGTTGGTTTTCTCCCACGTACAAAAAGCAAACTCCACCTGCCAAAACGACCACCCAGAAGAAACATGTCAAGAACACACAGTCTTCCACTAACTTTAAAACTGTTTCTGTTTCAGGTCACGTGTGCTTAACGTGTCAAAGTAAATGGCTTCCTAAGGATAGATACTTTCATGCTACTAGGACAGTCAAGCTTGCTGGAAATGCTACACCTGTAAAACAAGAGTGGATAGTTCGTAGACCTAGTGCTATAGATCAATCACATGCTTCTAGGACTAGTCCATCTTGTTTTAAAACTTTGTAATGACTATTTTGTTCTGTAATTCGTTGTGTTACTTTTGAACTAAGTTTGTGTGTTTACTTGCTTTCAATAAAACTCCATGATGGATTGTGTGTTTGTTCTGTTGTATGTTTAAATGTTGATGTTTATTATATGCTTTCGTTCGTCTTTCTCTTACTTGTTATTCCCATAAATGTGATTGCATGATGAATCCCTAACCTTACATGGACCCAGTCTAAATGGGTACCTAAAACCTTACTTCCTGATTTTCCAGGAATTTTTCATCTGTGTCTGGTATGTCGACTCCGGATGTTCTAGACACATGACTGGTGATAAATCCCTGCTTAAGAACTTTGTTGAACGTTTCATGGGAACAGTGCGATTTGGAAATGATCATCTTGCTCCCATTCTCGGCTATGGATATATTGTTCAGAATGGCATCACCATCAAACGTGTGTCATATGTTGAGGGTTTGGGCCATAATCTTTTCAGTGTAGGACAATTTTGTGACAATGATCTGCAAGTTCTCTTTAGAAGACATGAATGTAAAGTTCAAACCGAAGATGGTGTCGATATTCTCACTGGTTCACGAGATAACAACTTGTTCACCATTGATCTCAACAATGTTCCAACTCCATCTTCCAATATTTGTCTTCTATCTAAAGCTTCCGCTCAGCAATCTTGGATATGGCATCGTCGTCTCTCACATCTTAATTTCCATACAATTAATATCCTGGTTGATAAACAACTCGTCGATGGCCTTCCTGATTTCAAGTATGACACCAACAATGCTTGTTCTGCATGTTCAGTTGGAAAACTCAAGCGAGCGTCACATAGACCAAAGAAGCATCTCAGCACGGATGCTCCTCTTCATCTCCTTCACATGGATTTGTGTGGCCCTATGCATGTCCAAAGCATTCATGCTAAACGATACATTCTTGTCATTGTTGATGATTACTCTCGCTATACTTGGGTCTATTTTCTTCGTGAAAAGAGTGAGGCTCCTCAAGTAATCATTGACTTCATCAAAAGGACTCAAGTAAATCTTCAAACCTCTGTTCGGATTGTTCGCTCTGATAATGGTACCGAATTCAAGAACACTACTCTTGGATCATTCTTCTCTTCCATCGGTATCACTCATCAATTTTCAGCAGCACGAACACCTCAACAAAATGGAGTTGTTGAAAGAAGAAACCGAACTCTTGTTGAAGCTGCTCGCTCTATGCTTGCTCATTCTAGATTACCACCAAATCTTTGGGCTGAAGCCATAGCAACTGCTTGCTTTACTCAGAACAGATCTATCATCAACAAGCGGTTTGACATTACTCCTTATGAAGTCATCAACAAGAGAAGACCAAATGTGAACTATTTTCATATTTTTGGGTGTGTATGTTATATCCTGAATGATAGCGATAACCTTGGAAAATTTGAGCCAAAAGGTGACGAGGGTTATTTTGTTGGTTATTCAAGAGAATCCATTGCCTACCTTGTCTATAACCGTCGAACCAAACAAATTGTAGAAAGTATGAATGTTAAATTTGATGAACTTTCTGGAATGGTTCTTGAACAACACGATTCAAGACCCGATCTTCAATGTCCACAAGCTTCCGCTGCACAGAACAGAACTGCTGATACTCAGATTTTCTCCAAACCAACAGATAAGGAATTAGACATTTTATTTGAAGAATTTTATCATGATCGTCCTCCTACTCTGGTCCAACCCTTGGATTCACCTGAACAATCGTTTTCCAATCCATCTCAACCTGAGATTTTATCTCCAAATCAACAAACTTCATCTCCTGTCACCTCTTCTACTGAATCATCCTCTCCATCTTCAGCCACTTCTTCATCTTCAAATGTATCTTCCCCTGACTCGTCTTCCGCACCTCAGGATTCTACTGAAATGCCTGCTCAGCAATACTCTCCAGGACCCATTCAATCAACTGATGCTAACTCTGATGATGAAGAATTTGCCCTACCAGAAGAACCAAGCTTTGAACAAGTCGCTGAACAACAGTCTCCAGGCTTTATCAATCCTGATGAAAATAATGAACCTGTTGATCCACTTCCTCACTCAAGGAAATGGTCTCGCTGCATGCTTCCTCATCCTCCCACTCAGATCATTGGGGATCTAAACGCTGGCCCAACCACACGTGCTGCCTCTGCAAATGAATGTTTATTCGTCAACTTCTTGAGCATGGTTGAACCAAGTAATGTTAATGAGGCTCTGCATGATCCAGATTGGGTAAAAGCCATGCAAGAAGAGCTATCTCAGTTTGAGCGCCTTGAAGTTTGGAAACTTGTTCCTAATCCATACACTCATAAAGAACCAATCAAGACAAAATGGATTTTCAAAAACAAGAAAGATGAGAATGGAGTTGTTGTTCGAAACAAGGCTAGGTTAGTTGCCAAAGGTTTTTCTCAACAAGATGGTGTTGACTATGATGAGACATTTGCTCCTGTTGCCCGCATTGAAGCCATTCGAATCTTCCTGGCTTATGCAGCATTCAAAAACTTCACGGTTTATCAAATGGATGTCAAGTCTGCTTTTCTGAATGGAGTACTGAAAGAAGAAGTCTATGTTGGTCAACCTGAGGGCTTTGTGGATCCTAAGCGTCCAAATCATGTTTACAGGTTAGACAAGGCATTGTATGGTCTCAAACAAGCTCCTCGCGCTTGGTATGATGCTTTGTCTGCCTATCTGCTACAATCTGGATTCAGTAAAGGTACAATCGACACTACTTTGTTCATCAAGCGTCAAGGTAGTGACATTCTTTTAATCCAAATTTATGTAGATGACATAATTTTCGGGTCCACAAATCCTAAGTACTGCAAAAACTTTTCTGCATTAATGGTCAAACATTTTGAAATGAGCATGATGGGAGAATTAAACTTTTTTCTTGGCCTTCAAGTCAAACAAATGTCAAATGGTATTTTTATCTGTCAAAATAAATACATCTCTGACATGTTGAAAAAGTTCGATATGTTTAATTGTCAACCAATTGGCACTCCCATGGAATCTCGAACTAAAATTAATGCTGACCTTAATGGAAAACCTTACAATCAAAAACTTTATCGCAGTATGATAGGATCCCTCATGTACTTAACTGCTAGTAGACCGGACATTATGTTTGCTACATACATGTGTGCTAGATTTCAAGCAAACCCTATGGAGAGTCATGCTCAATCGGTTAAGCGTATCTTTCGGTATCTTAAAGGTACTATGAACCTTGGTTTATGGTATCCGAAAGATACCGGTTTCGAACTAACCGCCTACTCAGATGCTGACCATGCAGGATGTAAGTTGGATCGCAAAAGTACTTCAGGAAGTGTGCAGTTCCTTGGAGACAAGTTGGTTGGTTGGTCTTCAAAGAAACAAAATTGTGTTTCCACATCCACTGCTGAAGCTGAGTATGTAGCAGCTGCCAGTTGTTGCTCTCAAGTTCTATGGATGAAGACTCAACTTTCTGACTATGGGTTTCAGTATGACAGAATACCCATCTATTGTGACTCCAAAAGTGCCATTGCAATCTCTTGCAACCCTGTTCAGCACTCTAAAACAAAGCATATTGATGTAAGGTATCACTTCATCAAAGATCATGTTGAGAAAGGTAATATTGAACTTTACTTTGTCCCAACTGACTACCAACTTGCAGACCTCTTCACAAAACCTCTGGATGAACAAAGGTTCAATTTCTTGAAAACCAAGTTGGGTATGCTTAATCTACAAACATAAATGCTTCCTGGCCCAAGTATTCTATGTTTATTTTCCTAGTCAAACAATTGATGTAAGGTATCACTTCATCAAAGATCATGTTGAGAAAGGTAATATTGAACTTTACTTTGTCCCAACTGACTACCAACTTGCAGACCTCTTCACAAAACCTCTGGATGAACAAAGGTTCAATTTCTTGAAAACCAAGTTGGGTATGCTTAATCTACAAACATAAATGCTTCCTGGCCCAAGTATTCTATGTTTATTTTCCTAGTCAAACAATTGATGTGTGCTTGTGTGCTCTTCATACAATGTTTGAGGGGGAGAACAAGGGTAGAACGCATGTTTTTAGGGGGAGTTTGTAGAATTTATCTGAGTCTGCATGTTCCTAGGGGGAGTTTGTATGTGTCTTTACTCATTGTATGTCCTTTGTGTTATTCTCATCTCTTCCGTCATTTGTTTATGTCCTTAAAAACCTTTTCCTTAAAGATTTTCTCTAAATGTCCTCTAAAAAAAAAAAAAAAAAAAACCGGGTTTGACCCGGTTTGACCCGAAAACCGGAAGTCATACCCGGGTCTGACCACTATTTATAGCCGGTTCTGACCTTATTTTGACTTCCTTCGAAATTTTTCTAAGTTATTTAAATCTTCTCAAATTCCGGTTTTTAGTATTTTCTTTACTATAACCGGTTTTCATTCCGGTTTTTAGTATTTTCTTTACTAAAACCGGTTTTCATTCCTTATTTGTATATTCTTTACTAAAACCGGTTTTCTCTCAACACTGAAAACCGGTTTTACATAATAAATTCTTCCTTCGAAATTTGAATACCGGATTTTGTTCTTCAATTCTTCAATACCGGATTTCAGGTATATTATTATCTATTTCCGGTTTTCATTTATTTCTTCATTATTTCCGGTTTTTACTTGTCTAATTCCGGTTTTTAGTATTTTCTTTACTATAACCGGTTTTCATTCCGGTTTTTAGTATTTTCTTTACTAAAACCGGTTTTCATTCCGGTTTTTAGTATTTTCTTTACTAAAACCGGTTTTCATTCCTTATTTGTATACTTTGTGCTTATCTTTCCAGGAGTGATATATTTGTGTCTGTCTGACTTGTTTTTCATTACTTATCATTCATTATAGCAGGTATAATCTCTATTTCGATATTGTCTTTTCAATATACTTCAGTTATATGTATATGATTTGATTTGATAATACTCGTACGTGCATTAAATACCTTACTTGTTTGAATAATTATGAATGCATGAATTGTTTGTTATTATCTGTGTTTGGTTTTAATTGTATTTGTCTGTTCCAAACAAGTGCATCGATACTTGGAATCCTTCCAAGTATCTTGATGCTTTGTTCAAAACCAGTGTTTGAAACCCGGTTTTCAGCTACCTTGTAAATCATCTTTGTTTTACAAAGTATTTTATTCACAATTTCCGGTTTTCAATTTGAATACCGGTTTTCCAACTAAAATTTATGAAAACCGGTTTTTCTCATACTTTTTCTAAAACCCGGTTTTCACTTAACATTTGTTTTTGAAAACCGGTTTTACAACATATTTTCCTAAAATTTTTCTAAAACCGGTTTTTCAACTCTATATAAGAAATTTTTCATTTTTTGTTCAACCACTAAAATCTCATTTTCGTTCAGGGTTGTTCTTTAATGAAACCTTTCTTACATCAATTTTGTGAGTCCAATACTCTTTCTTGAACAACAATCCATGTTCATTGATCTATCAGACTCCACAAACATTTGTCCCTTTACCTCTGTTTAATTTGTGCTTTGTTTTTCAAAATTCTATCTCTCAGTTTACTTAGGATGCATGGTATCGAACGCCTTGATGTACTACCTTTGTGTGTCCTTTGGCAACTGAGTGATAAAACCTGTTTCATGTATTATTAATTTCTTAAAATTCTTTTCAATCTTACATTGGTTTTCCCCAAGAAGCAAGGTATCGAACGCCTTGTTGTACTGCCTTCGCATCTTCTGTGAAAAACAGTGTACGATTAAATTTTCTTTTGAGTAATTAACCTTGGAAACAATGTTTCCTATTCGTCTTCTTCTTAACCGCAGAATGAATTTCCTACAAGATGGTGCTACAGAAAACATGCCAAACAACTACCAGTTGATCATACCTTTTTCGTGTCACCATGGGATAATACCAGTTATACTCACATACCACCCTCTATATCATGTATTGACTGTAACTGCTCCGGGAATTGAAGAAGAACTATTGTTTCAAATGTGGAGAACCATCGAGTATATTTCTCCAAGAGGAAGATCGAGCACCCCGTACTTTCAATTTGAGCTTCTCACAACTGATGGATCAACTCAAGCATTCACATTCACGCTTGACGACTTCAGAAGAGCAATTGGCTTTCCCACAGCAGACTCTCGTCAGGGGGCCACAGAATTTGTCGATCCACCTCCAACTCGTGAGATGCTTGAACGAGTAAGAGAACTCGGATATAATGGTCCACTCACCTCAATTGGTGCTTTCAAGAAGAAAAATCTTCATCGTCTGTGGTATCCACTTTGCTCGATCATCAATTACTGCTTATCGCCGTCAAGAAAAGGACAAGAGGCGATCACATCCCAGACTTTGACATACTTATTTGCTATCGCATACGATGTTCACATCGACTTTGCTGCGGTTGCTTGGGATCATCTTCGTCAAAACGTCAAAGGGAAGTACAATGCAACTAAAAGGTATATACCTTTCATTCGTTTCCTGACTGTTATTCTTCAGGGAACACTGAGCTCTCATGACAACATCCAACGTTTTCCTGCTTCCCACCGAATTCGCTTTCCTCGATATCAAACAGTGTATGGGAATTCCGGAGTTGAAAATATTCCGTTTATGCCGATTCCTGCTTCGCTTCTTCGCTTGGTGCCCCATGAGGATAGTGACCTCATGAACTACAGAGTGTTTCTAGGAGGGGGTATGGCTGCTCAACGCCGAGAGCCGCATACCGCTCCCCCGCATAGGTCGCCTAGTGAGGGTCATAGGTCTAAGAAAAGAAAAAAGGGTTAGTCGGAGAAGTGGCACCAAGCTCATCTGCACAATCCTCATCAACTTCCGCTCCACCGAAAAAGAAACAAAAGTCTCATCACAAATCTAAGTCAAAAACCAAAACTAACTCAAACACACTTCTTCGCAATGAACGTTCGCCTCCTCATGATCAAACTTTTGAAATTCCTTCTCCTTTCACTTCATCTTCATCTGAATCCCATTCCTCTTCTTCATCTAAGCATAAATCGAAGAAAATTCGTAAAATAAGATTTAAATATTCAAAGACTCTTCCACCGATTGAGGAAGAGGCTCCATTAGAATCTCCGGAGAGACAAGGTGGTTTGGAGGGAGAGGTTGAAAAACACAATGGAGAGAATGAGAGGTCCGGGCTAGGAACAGGGCATAAAGAAAAAGATGGCCCTCCGATAGTTGAACAACTTTCTCGCTGGGATGACGACCTTAGGATAGAGGACGAGGACTCCCCACCCTCGCATCTTTCACCTCCTCGCCGCTCTGGATCCTCTCCACAGGATTCAGATGCATCATTGCACAGGCACCAACCACGTCCACTATCGATTCCTCATTCGGAGGATGTCGATATTGAAGCAGCGGAGACTCTTGCCTCTCTCCCAACTTTTCTTGATGCCACGATTGAGTCTAGATCGCCTATTAAGTCACTGGATCTTGAGCACGCACGTCCTTTGGACGATGCCAGAACATACAGAGAATTGGTTCGTGAACCTTTTCCAGGACCGTATGGAATACCTGTCGGTGCCATCATCAAGCAAGCACTGGATACAGGAGCTGCGGAGAAAAGCTTTGAGGAAGTTAGGCTCACCTGGCTTCCTCCTAGCCAATCTTCCAGTTTAACGGGCAATCCAGGGGATCCCGGAAATCCCACCTACCGGAACATTGAGCAATCAATTCGTTCTGAAACAACCAATATCGAGCATTCGCTTCATAAATCATTGGGAAGTCCTGCTGGTTCACAACCTCCAGGCCACAATGTAATCCTTCGGGAATCTACAGCTGTGCAAACGGGCAATCCAGGGGATCCCGGAAGTCCCACCTACCGGAACATTGTGCTGTGCGTTCGCGCAAAACCAATTCGTTCTGCAACAACCAATGTAGAGCATATGCTACATAAATCACTGGGAAGCCCTGTTGGTTCACAGCCTTCAGGCCGCACTGTAAACCTTATGGAGCCTACAGGTGCGACAACGACATCTACGTCGGTCATTCCTCCTCCTTCAATTAATCCGCCGCCAACCGAAGTGCTCCAGAAAGATAAAGGCAAAGCCATTGCCGCTCCTGAACCGTCGGACAGTGATAAGTCTGATAGCCCACCTGCAGCAGCTGAACGCTTGCACATTCCATATGATCTAGAAGAGCGTGCAGATATCATGGCTCTTGATGCTGCAGGACTACTCCACACCAGAAAAACACAAACTCAACCTCCACCAATACTCCCTCATAAATCTCCTTCACCTCCCCATTCATCTTCTTCTTCATCTTCTTCGTCCTCCTCCGCTTCTCATCCAATCAAACTTCCTGGTTCCATATCTACTGAAAACCGATTTCGTCTTGATTCCCTTTATGATGAACTACTTGCCACGCTTATCTCTCTCAACGGTCAAATAGATTCTTTTGATAAAGCAATTCAAGCATCAATTCAAGCCCGCTTTGATCATCATCATCTGGTAAATAACATAAAACAACAAAGAGAACAAGAAAAGTTTCTAGCCGATGCAGCACTTGAAGCGGCTCAGAAGAGAATAGTTGAACTTGAGGCCACTTGCAGGCAGGCTGTTGTTGTACAAAGACGTGATGATCCTGATGATCACGATCAACACGAGGGGGAGAATATTGATGAAAATAGTGAGAATGTTAGAGCCAGTGCTGCTACGGAAATTATAGATGACACAAATGTTGTGGATGATGCTCAATCAAGAGATCCTCCCCAAGATGTTGATATTGTAGAGCACGTGGATGATAATGTCGTGGTTGAGAATGATGAAAACACTGAAGAAGTTCGTATTGATGAATCCTTGATTAGAGCCAGTGCTGCTACGGAAATTATAGATGACACAAATGTTGTGGATGATGCTCAATCAAGAGATCCTCCCCAAGATGTTGATATTGTAGAGCACGTGGATGATAATGTCGTGGTTGAGAATGATGAAAACACTGAAGAAGTTCGTATTGATGAATCCTTGATTAGAGCCAGTGCTGCTACGGAAATTATAGATGACACAAATGTTGTGGATGATGCTCAATCAAGAGATCCTCCCCAAGATGTTGATATTGTAGAGCACGTGGATGATAATGTCGTGGTTGAGAATGATGAAAACACTGAAGAAGTTCGTATTGATGAATCCTTGATTCGAGCCAGTGCTGTTACTGATGTTGTTTGTGGCTCTGCTTTCCGTGATGATGCGCACTTTCAAGGATTACTTAGGGATCCCTTGATTATTGGTGAAGATTTTGGTGAAACAATGTTCCCTGAGTATGATCCTAGAGATAATGATCTAAGAGATGTTAATAATGATGATTCCTCTGATGATGATGATGCTCCTCCAGGCTTTGATACCTACCAATCCATTCCGCAACCAAACCCTGACCTCAACCAAATGAACCTTCGTAATCTAATCCACCATCTTAACAACCCTCATCTCCAAAACATCACCAGAGCTCCTATTGTTAGAATAAATGAAGGTGGGTTCAGAAAGAATGTCGAAAGAAAGATTGACTACCTCAGAATACCAACCAGACTCTTCAAATCCACCAAATTCCTTGAAGAAAAGGCTTATGAGATCTTCTCAAAGAAACAAGAGCTGAAAAATATCGATGTAGATGAATTAAGAGCTAGGAGAGCTTATGATGCTGACCACCAAAGGGCTAAATATTTAAAGGATCTCATAGATGCCAAAAGCCATAAAGCTAACAAAGTGTGGAAGAATCAGTTCAAACTAAAGATTGTTGAGGTTGTCAGCATTCATTTCAAAGAATGGCGTAATCCCGGGTTTGCAAGACCCCCTGGCTTGATCTGGTTAATAGTAAGACGTGATGACAACCGTCGGTATATGTTTGGAGAAGCCAGGTTCAATCTATTGTCTGCTGATGATCTCATTTTTCTTCTCCATCACTTTGCTAACAGACTTATTCAGCCTGATCCAGAGAATCATGAAGCCTACTATGCTATTAAGAGATATTTGGATAGTCTTGTGTTGAGTCAAACTCAAAAGGACTTCCAATTGGCAGTGGAAAAGAAAAGAAAGAAAGTGAATCTCACCCTGCCTAATCAAAGAATTCCAGGAATCAATCTCGAGAACTTTAACACTGGAGCTGTTTTTGATAATCCTCGAGGGTTTGTATTTAAAAGCGATCAAGGGCATAAGATCTTTATAAGACTAGACGAACTCTCCAAGTATTCTGATGGCACTCTAAAGCAATGTTTGACTGTTTTTGAAAGTCTGGCTGAGTTCGAAGAGTCAGTGAAGGATAAAAAGAGATTGATGAGTGTGAGTAAAAAGATCAAGGCAAGATTGGATCACAGAAACAGAACAAGACAAATAATTGAGGCTAGACTTCCAAAAGAAAGAAAGGGAGTAATTCATGTACCAGAAGGTACTTGGGTCAGATATTCTCCTAACAATGAACAAGGTCCTCACAACATGCCTCCTGTCGATTTTGCTGACAACATCATTGAACCACCTAATCGCCCTGAAGATCCAAAATACCACTTTGTTCCTAAAAGGTTCTGGAAGGAGAATCATCACAAGTACAGAAAGCGAGCATTCAAATCTCAATCTGCTCAACCTGACAAGCCTGAATCATCACAAGTACAGAAAGCGAGCATTCAAATCTCAATCTGCTCAACCTGACAAGCCTGAATCATCAACGAAGAAAAGAAATCGGAGACAGAGAAAGAGAAAGAGATCCAGAAAGTGATCGTTCACAAACAACACTAAAGGGGGAGATTGTTAGCTTTAAATTATAGATTAGTGCTTGTTTGTAACTATGTAAATAGAATTGTCCTTTTGGTTAATCTTGTTTATATGGAAGGTTGTTAGTGTAATTAACCAAGGACTATCTTGTAATTAGGGAGGGGGTTTAATGCAAATGTCAAGCCTATATAAACCCCCTCACCTCCCATTTGTAATTAACCTTTTGAATACAATTTACTTTCTCCCTTTCTCTCTCTAACTCTCTCTCTCACACACATTTCACAAATCACGATTTAGCAAGTGTTTTCATTAACCCATCATATTGAAACTCGGTATATTAGTGTCACGTCATCAATACACTTACACTGAATCATTTTTACTATTAATCTTCGTATTGAATTTAATATCATTATTTATATCAGTGTTAAAATTCAAATAAATTAAATTAGTAAATATGCTATATTAAAATAAACTTAAAATATAAATTTAAAAACAGTAAAAGTATTTTATAATGTTATATTAACTTGGAAATTGAAACATGTCATCAATACTTAAAAACCTATTTGTGAAAATAAAGAAAACTGTAGGGGTGTAATTGAAAAATAATTTTTATCCTAATAGCACGAAAAGACAAAAGGATAAAAGAAAGAGAAATCTTCCTTCTTCTTCAAAACGCATAAACAGACTACACCGGAAAAAAGGAACACAGTTTTTTTTTTGTCATTAGATACAAGAAAACTATAATAAAATAATATAAATTAAAATGAAGAATCTGTCTGATCGCACAAAACAGGAAATAAAAATGGAGATGGGTTGACCAAATCTTCAAATATACTACCATATTCTTCATATGACAGAAAATTAGCTACTGTATACTCTTCCTTTCTATGTGATGGGGGTGGGCCATGGTCAACTCTACCCCCCACCCCCCTCAACCCCAAGCTCCGCCCCTGTTCAAGCTTATTTCTATAACTGGCAAACTGAGTGCTATTGTTTAATACAACTTCTGTTATTGTGACTCACCAACTGTTTGGTCTATATTTTGCATGTGGTAGCTTGCAATTTTATGCCATATATTTTTTAACATGTGTAGGTGGGTTTTCAGGAAGTTCGGCTAATTCGAGTACTTATTGGTCGTATCTGTTGTTGGAGTTGTTAATTGCCTAATTGGTGTTGCTCAAGCTGATTACTATATATCAGCTACGTGAGAAAATATAATTAAGTTTATCTTCACTATGTGAGTACCTATGATATCTATTAACTACATGATATATGATGTTTAATAATAGATGAATATGTTTTAACCTAAGTTTTGTTAAGAGTATAAGTTTTCGCGCATTTTGCGTAGTAATTAAGGTGATTGTGGGTAGGGATGAGCATATGGACCGGAAACCCGAAGCCCGATCAAGACCCGACCGAGACCGGCCCGAACCGGACCGACCGAGCCACAAACGGTCCGGTCTTCGGTCTAGGATTTCATTGATATATCGGGTTCGGTCCGAAACCCGGAAAAAGCCGGTCCAGGACCGAAACCCGACATACACTAGCATTTAGGGCTTTTGTGTAGAATGGGCTTATGAATTGTGAGGTTCATGCAATCTCTTCTTCATGTACTTGTGAGGTTCATCTAATCATCTTCGAGGTCTGTTCATATATGTGTATATATATGTATTATGAATTGTGAGGTTCATGCAATCTCTTCTTCATGTACTTGTGAGGTTCATCTAATCATCTTCTTCATGTACTTGTGAGGTTCATCTAATCATCTTCTTCATGTACTTGTGAGGTTCATGCTAATCATCTTCTTCATGTAATTGTGAGGTTCATGCAATCTCTTCTTCATGTACTTGTGAGGTTCATCTAATCTCTTCTTCATGTACTTGTGAGGTTCATGCTAATCATCTTCTTCATGTAATTGTGAGGTTCATGCAATCTCTTCTTCATGTACTTGTGAGGTTCATCTAATCTCTTCTTCATGTACTTGTGAGGTTCATGCTAATCATCTTCTTCATGTAATTGTGAGGTTCATGCAATCTCTTCTTCATGTACTTGTGAGGTTCATCTAATCATCTTCTTCATGTACTTGTGAGGTTCATGCAATCTCTTCTTCATGTAATTGTGAGGTTCATGCAATCTCTTCTTCATGTACTTGTGAGGTTCATCTAATCATCTTCTTCATGTACTTGTGAGGTTCATGCAATCTCTTCTTCATGTAATTGTGAGGTTCATGCAATCTCTTCTTCATGTACTTGTGAGGTTCATGCTAATCATCTTCTTCATGTAATTGTGAGGTTCATGCAATCTCTTCTTCATGTACTTGTGAGGTTCATCTAATCTCTTCTTCATGTACTTGTGAGGTTCATGCTAATCATCTTCTTCATGTAATTGTGAGGTTCATGCAATCTCTTCTTCATGTACTTGTGAGGTTCATCTAATCATCTTCTTCATGTACTTGTGAGGTTCATGCTAATCATCTTCTTCATGTAATTGTGAGGTTCATGCAATCTCTTCTTCATGTACTTGTGAGGTTCATCTAATCTCTTCTTCATGTACTTGTGAGGTTCATGCTAATCATCTTCTTCATGTAATTGTGAGGTTCATGCAATCTCTTCTTCATGTACTTGTGAGGTTCATCTAATCTCTTCTTCATGTACTTGTGAGGTTCATGCAATCTCTTCTTCATGTACTTGTGAGGTTCATGCAATCTCTTCTTCATGTACTTGTGAGGTTCATCTAATCATCTTCGAGGTCTGCATTTAGGGCTTTTGTGTAGAATGGGCTTATGAATTGTGAGGTTCATGCAATCTCTTCTTCATGTACTTGTGAGGTTCATCTAATCATCTTCGAGGTCTGTTCATATATGTGTATATATATGTATATGTAATTGTTGATGTAATTTGTGAAAGAGTAGGAGACTCTGGACAGATATATATATATATCAGAAAAAGTGTGGAGAGAAAATGGGTTTCTTAATTTTATGTTTGTTGTTTGGAATTAGATTGAAAGGTAAAAAGATTGGATTTTGTTCCTCCAAATCTCGTTCTCTGCCTTCTGTTTATATGATGTGGGTTTATGGATTTGACTATTTGAGTCAAACCTTGGAATATGTTGGTTTAAAAGGATGTTGAATTTGAAAAGATACGTGGAAGAATATGCAGCCACATGAAATGTTTATCTCTTTCTTTTTAAGAAATATTAATATCTAAAGTGTTGATGATCTCTAAATATTTAATCCCGATCCAACGGCTGAAATGGTTTGGTGAGAATACATGTAAAACACTTGATTTTAAAATATATAATTCACAGCCTGTAAGTTAAATATAAAAGGCCCACCTTTGTTTACACCCAATAATGAAAGTCATATACCCATATATCTAACTATCACTTATAGATCTACAACGGTCAAACATAAGAAGAAGAAAAACGCGAGAGAATATCTGATATGTCGTCAGGGGTCATGCCACCACCTCCGATAGGTAAGTAAGTTACAGGCATATGCGTTGATCATTGTCAGTAACCTTTAGCCACTAGGTGTTCTTCTTCTCCATTCTGAACTCTCCATTTTCAGTCCCAGTCGGTTAACCCGAGGCCCGAACCGAGCAAACCCGAACCCGACCGAGCAGGTTTCGGGCCGGGCTTCGGTCTGTGTTTTCATGCCAGTTCGGTCTTCGGTCCAGTCCGGTCCGGTCCGGTCTTCTGTCCGTGCTCATGCCTAATTGTGGGTGATCGCTTTGCAAATTCCACAATAATAGACGACAGCTGATGTATTTATACATGTGACATGTTGCTCATGAAACACCATTATTGATCAAGTGCCAAAGCCATAAGTGCTAAAGAATATAAGTTTTAGTCTACTTTGTACGTGGAGTAATCAAAGTAATTGTATAGGTGATAGCTATTGCATGTTTCTACTCACCTTTTGATATGTTTCATATACTCTAACAGCAAACTAGATCATGGGCCATTGTTTGATGTCGTTATATTTCTTTTGGTGACAAACTCGAGCTGCAACTTGAGAGCGTTCATTTATAAAATTGATCCTCATTTATGTAAAGCATAAAACTTTTTTTCGTTGACCTATCTAGTTCTGGATATTCTTATCTTAAGTTCTTATTTTGTCCACTACTAAGTATTGAACTGATAACCGAGTTAACAAAAGTGTCTACGTTTAGAGCATAATATTTGTTCAAGTTTAGTATAGGGCGTATAACAATATATTTTTAGTGCATAAGCTCAACAACCCCTTTGTCATCTCTTCATTTGTTTTTTGTTTTTTGTCTTGTGGAACAACCAAAATTGGTAATAAACAATATTGAGATGACAAGACAAAAAACACATAAGCAAACATATATTTCTCAGTTTTCAATCATCAACAAAAGTAGTGTTTTCAAAATCAAAAATGGCCTCTGTTAATTTTAGCTGTGTACCAAGAAACCAAGAGTTGTTGTGGTTACAAGCTCCAGATGTGCATCGCTCATACAATATTTCCCAAGAACGTGATGTGATATTCCTAAGATGTAGAAAAGGTGATGGAGAGCTGACTAGAGCAATGCAGGCTGGTATGCGCAGCAAAGTCGTTCAGCATCTCAAGAATGTTGGGTTTTTCCAACTGTTCAAGGCGGCGATTTGCCAACTTGATCATTCTTTGATCAACGCGTTGGTGGAGAGATGGCGTCCAGAAACCAACACGTTTCACTTTCCTATTGGTGAAGCAACTGTCACCTTGCAAGATGTGCAGGTGATATGGGGTTTACCCATAGATGGACCAGCCGTGACTGGTGAGTGGGTTACAGAAACCCGAAATGTTGATTACTGGAACAATCTGTGTTTAGAATATCTGGGCTTTTTTCCTACAGATGAACTAGATTTTGATAATTTGAAAAATGGTCGGATCAAATTTAAAACCTTAACAAGGCACATTGATGTGGAGTTCGACGAGGAAGATGATCAGCTGTGTCTATTCATGGCTAGAAGGGTTATGCTAGCTCTTCTTGGTTCGGAGCTTTTTCTTGATGCTAACACCTATGATGTTAGTTTGAATTTGTTGAGGAACCTAGGAGACTTGAGCAAAGAAGGTCGAAAGAGCTGGGGTTCAGCAGCTCTTGCTTGTTTGTATAGAAACTTGTCCAAGGCGAGTATGCCTTTAAGAAAGGGCATTGATGGGCCTTTGTTGTTGCTCCAGTATTGGGCGTGGGAAAGAATGCCACGGATTGCCCCACGCGTCACGACACGCAAAGAGAACAGAGAGAGACCGTATGCTTA
Source organism: Erigeron breviscapus (assembly GCA_034093135.1). Classification (NCBI taxonomy): domain Eukaryota; kingdom Viridiplantae; phylum Streptophyta; class Magnoliopsida; order Asterales; family Asteraceae; genus Erigeron; species Erigeron breviscapus. The sequence continues at coordinate 77,480,277 of CM067174.1, forward strand.
TCGGTCTTGTTTAGCAAACAGGTGGAATGGAGACCACTCAAATGTTGAGACACCGGCACACGTTCTTGTTTCGTACCAGTCTTTTTTCAATACGCTCACGAATGAGCAGGTATAAAATTAATATTTTTTAATGTGTTTAATATTTTATATACTTTGTAAGTTATAATAATTTAAATTTTTATAATACAGTTGTTGAGTCATGGATTCGCTGAAGATTACTTGCTGAGTCAAGTAGTCGCTGACAGCCTCAGCGAGAAGTTTCATCAGCGAGCCTTCAGCGATCATTATTATCTTCGAGTTAAAGGATAAGTTCAATGACTCACCGTCATATGTTGTAAGTCAAATATAGGCGGGAAAATGAAGATAAGAAGACTGGTCCCAAGGACACGTGTTGCAAGATCAAGATGGAGCCATGTGACCTTGTACCAAAATGGTACTAAGGTGTTTCTCTTTCATGCCGTTTTGGGAAAGAAACAAGATGGCAAACAGAGATGTTTGAAGACCAGTCTTACACACCAATAGATAGTTGACAACCTTCATGTGTCAACATCTATTGGGTTGTCATGTGATGTCTTTTCTCCCCTATATAAAGCATCATTTGACCTAGCCGCAAACAGTTGGTTCATTCTACAATAGTCACTTAGTGTGTTTTTCTCTCATTGTAGAATTGTATAATTGTTAAGTTTTCGTGTGTGCAAAAACTTAACAATATTTCTTTCTTTCTTTCTTTGTAAACCAACCATGTATTCACCGTTTAATTAATACTACTTATGATTAAACGTGTTTACTTTCTTGTCTTGCTTTCTTAGTGTAATTTACATTAGTTGTTTAATTACATAATCGTTGCAAACTTGGGAGTTTCAGTTGGTATCAGAGCGGTGGTTCGACACACCGAATCTGATCTGAGTAAAAGTTTGCAAGATTATCTTTCTTTCTTTCTTTCTGTACTTAATTTTCTGCATCTAAAAACTTTTCTTTAAACTTCTGTCTATTTTTCTTTTCTTACTATTATGTCTTCTTTCCTTCTCTGGTTAATACCAGAGATTTTGGGTATGTCTCCATCCCACCCAGATTCGATTCACATGATTTCAGATCTTGGAAGGAGAGAATGCTCCTACACATCGTAGGAGTTGAACCCTATCTTATGACCATTCTAACCAGAGGGCCATATGTACCGGTTCTGGTTACCAGGACACCAGGAGCCACTGCTGATGCTCCTGAAGTTGTCTCTGAGCTCATAAAACCAGAAGTACAATGACCAGATGACGAGCGTAGGCTTGTCAATCTGGATGCTCGGTTGAGAAATCTCATTATTACTACCCTTCCTGATGATATAATGAAATCTGTCATCAAACTTTCTTCTTCTAAATTGGTGTGGGATAATCTGTACCAGATTCGATGGTACGGCAGATGTTCTTGCTACCAAGAAAATAGATCTGAAACGTGCCTATGAAGGATTCTTCTCTCTCCCTAATGAGAGTTTGGATGGCACGTATAATCGCTTTAAGTGCCTTTTGAATGATATGACAAATGTGGGCATAGAGCATAATACGCTTGAAATATGCTACAAGTTCATTGACGTCTTGCCCATCAAATGGCAAGGCTTAAGGCAAATTCTTAGAACAACTAAGCAACTGAAGGAGCATGACTTAGAGTCACTCTTAGGCACTCTTCAATTTGAAGAGAGAGCCCTCGCTCAAACTTTGAGAGTTGAGGTTGAGTCTAAGAGGCATGCTGGTTCATATGCTTCAACTTCTTCTTCTTCTTTATCTAGTGTCTCTAATGTTCATGACCCTCTTGCCCTGGTCTCTGCTGAAGTTAGTCCTGTCCATCTTGACATGGACATCAGCAATTCTACCCCCTCTAACGTCCAAGATCTTGTCAATGACCTCGATTTCGAGGAGAGACAAGAGATGTTCTCGGACTCCATGAACTTTGCTCTTATCGCTGGTAAACGATATTCTAAAAAATGGAATGGTCGTAGGTCGACTCATTTCCAAAAACCAGTGGTAGACAAGTCTCAAGAAGAATGTTGGAGGTGTGGTCGTAAAGGCCATTACCAAAAGGAATGCAAAGTTTCTATTCTTCTTTGCAGGCAGCGAAGCCCTCTTCATCATCAGCGAGGCCCTCTTCAGTCAAGCCTACTGATGAATACAAAAAGAAGTATTATGAGCTTTGTGCCAAGATGGCTGATGTTGAAGAAGCCAAAGCTCCCGCCAAAGGTCTTGTTGTTGAAGAACATGACTGGGCTGATTCCGACATTTCTGACAGCGAGGACTTTGTTGATGCCATCTGCTTTATGGCACTCGCTGATGACCAGGCACTGACAAAAGATCAAGTGTGCTCCAGTCAGTGGGTCAATGTCACAATCAAGAAGGTATGCACTTTTTCCTCTGCCTCTGAAGAGGATAAACCTAAAATTCTTGAATCTCTTACTTGTGATATTCAGTACGTCGAATCTATTCGTTCTGATCTTCAGTCTAAACTTAACTTAGTAAGTGCTGAGCTAAGTGATAAGACTGACAAGCTCAAGGATTTGAGAAATGTCCATGTTGAGCTTGAATCCCAAAAGCTTCTCAACCAAACTCTTCAAATCTCAAATGAGAAGCTGAAAAATCAGGTCGCTGACCTTGAAAAGATAGTCACCTCCTGGTCTAAAGCCTCTAGGCTTCACGACCAAATCTTCAGCTTGCAGGTTCCTGCTCAAATGAAAGCAATAATCGGTGGTGATTATGAGACTGCTGCTGTCATCACCAATATGTTCAGTGAGAGACCTGCTGCTGAAGAGAGGATTCCTTCCAGTGCTCTTACTTCTCGTGAAGAATTGCTTAAACATTACTTTGTTAAAGGCATGAATGACTATCATTCTGAACTGGATGATGAGTCTCCCTCACCCAGTACTTCCACTTCCTCGTCACAAGCAGAAACTAGCTCATCAGCTAGCTTTGCTAAGACTGTCTTTCCAAACCATCCATTATTGACATGATGCCAAATGAGGGTCGTGTTCAATATTCCTCTTCCCAAACATTTGAAGGGAATATTTCAAATGATGGTTTCAAGCCTCTTGCTCCTAAGGTTTTCGCTGTTAAGCCCAATGGTGGGTTCAATGTTGAACCCTTTAGAAGGAGCAAGGTCGCTGTCCCATATGACTACAGCACCCCTCAGCGAGCTGTGCCTGTTAGTCAACCCGCTGAGAATTCCGTTCCCTCAGCAGTCGCTGAACGCCCTGCGTCTCAGCCCTCATCTTTTCTAATACTTCTCCAGCTGGCAGAAAGGCTGTTATGCATGAGCACTTAATGAATAGACGAGCTAAGTTTGCTGATGCTCGTTATCAGCAACCTAATTCTGTCTATGTCCCAAAGGGAACTTTTGTCCCTCGACAAACAAAACCTGTTCAGCAGGTTAGACCTCCTCAGCCAGAAGGTCAGCAAGTTGCTCTAAGTCATCATAGTTCTCAGCAACCCAGACCTATTCAACAAGTCAGACCTCCTCAGCAAGGAGGTCAGCGAGTTGTTCTGAATAATCATGCCCCTTCTTCTTCAAATGCTCAATCTAAGGGCAAGTCCATTCTTGGCCCTGTTCCCAAAACTCTTCCTGTTCGGTTCAGGAAGAAAAAGGCCCCTTCAGTAGCATCAACTTCTTCCTCCAATCATGAGATTTGTGAGTTGAATAAGCGTGTCAACGACTTGTCCTCACAACTCAAGGAATTTCTGATTCAAAATCAGAAGGCTGGAAGAAAATGCTATTATGTGGCGAAAGAGGACACATCGCTGCTGACTACAATGACAAAGACTCCAGGAATCCTCCTGAAGTAGTCATTCAGCCAAATCTACCCTCAGCTTCCGCCGCTCATCCCTCCTCTGAAATCGCTGAGCGAACTCCCCAGCTGAATCTAATATCAGCTTGGGTGAAGATGTTGTTCTCACTGATGACAACATTGTTGAATACATTGCCGCTCAGCGAATCTCCTTTCCCCAGTCTCATGAAATCATTACCAATGGTAGTGATAGTATACTGGCTGAATATGGGGAAAACAGCCAAGTCACTAACATGGTTGTTCTAAACACTGGAAGCTCTATCACTTTTACCTCTGAAGATCAATTCTTCACACGAGAGATTACTCATGACATGCTTCCTGCTCATCAGCTGGTTGATTTCCCAGTTGATCCAAATGTTGATCCTAGAGCCCCTCTTCCTCTCGTTTCAAATGATGATGACTTTGCTCATCTTCCTCTCACATCCTCTGCTGACGATACTATCAGCGAGGATGCTCATGATTCTTCCTAAATCCTTCTTATGTTATCCTGCAGGCCTCGCTAGGAAAAGAAGTGTGGTATTTGGACAGTGGCTGTTCAAAACACATGACTGGATCCAAGGACCTGCTGGATAACTTCGTGGAGACCGATGGTCCCACAGTTGTGTTTGGTGACAATTCTACTGGCCAAACTGAAGGATATGGGTCTCTCTCCAATGGGTTGATCAAATTCACTAAGGTTGCTTATGTGAATGGATTGAAACACAATCTGATCAGCATCAGTCAATTGTGCGATGCAGACTACAAGGTTATCCTTGATAAGCATCAAGGCACAGTGATCAATGTCAATAAAGAAGTGGTCTTGGTCGCTCCAAGAAAAAGGGATATCTACTTGGTAGATTTCACTCCTGTCAAAACTGATAGCGAGACCTGCTTCTTCTCAAAATCTGCTTCTCAAATCAACTGGTTATGGCACAAGCGTATGTCGCATGTGAATTTCAAAACCATAAACTCTTTGGCCAAGAAAAATCTAGTTCAAGGCCTTCCTCCTCTCACTTATGAGAAGGACAGGCTCTGTGGTGCTTGTGAAAAAGGTAAAAGCCACCGAGCCACCTTCAAAACCAAACAGGCCAACTCTATCAGTGGCTGTTTCCATCTCCTTCACACGGACCTTTTTGGTCCAGTAAATGTCCAAAGTCTAAGGGGTAGCAGATACACCTTAGTTATTGTGGATGAATATTCACGATATACTTGGACAATCTTTCTTCATTCTAAGAGTGATGCTGCTGAGGAAATAATTAATTTCATTAAAAAGATGGAAAACCTCAACAGCATACGCGTTAAAGAACTCAGAAGCGATCATGGCACTGAGTTCAGAAACTACACTTCTGAGACTTTTTGTGCTGATCAAGGGATTAGACAAAATTTCTCTTCTGTTCGCACTCTTGAGCAAAATGGGGTAGCTGAAAAGAGAAATAGAACTCTCATTGAAGCTGCAAGAACCATGCTCAGTGAGTCCTCTCTTCCTAGTAAATTCTGGGCTGAAGCAGTCAGTACTGCTTGCCACACTCAAAATAGGTGTCTTATTATCAAGCGACATGATAAGACTGCCTATGAAGTTCTCAAGGGCAAGAAACCTCAAATTGGATATTTCCATGTTTTTGGTTGCCCAGTTTTCATCCTAAATGATAAGGATCATTTAGGAAAGTTTGATCCCAAAGCTGATGATGGCTACTTTCTGGGATATTCTTCTATAAGCAAAGCTTTCAGAGTTTTCAATACTCGCACTCAAAAAGTAGATGAATCAATTCATGTTACTTTGATGAAAGTTGTTCAGCTTTAGGTGATCTCTCAAATGAGTCATCTGCTGAAGTAATTCTCAGCAATCTATCTGACTCGTCTGAAGTATCAACGACACATCATGATGTTGCTGAACAACCTATCGCTGAGTCTCCAAGTCCTTCACCAAATGATGAGTACATTGCTGCTCACATTTATTCTATAGATCCAGTTGAGCCTCTTCTTCAAACAGTTAATGCCACTTCCATTAATGTTCCTCTCTCAACTGAACCTCAAGATGCTGACGGTGTCGCTGAGGAAACATTTCATGATGCCTCAGCGAATCCTCTTTCAGGAGACACTGAGGATGACACTCCTCAACAAGAGGTACCCACTGTTCTCAGTGACCCTCCTGTCAGCAACCCTGAACCCTTGCTAACCATTGATCTCTCCTCCTATACTCCCACTCCTAGTGAAACTACCACCACAGTATCCGCTATGAATCATTCTTCTATTCACACACCAGCACTCAAATGGACTGCTGATCACCCTCTTGACCATGTGATTGGTAATCCACACAATGGTGTCCAAACTCGCTCAGGGACAAGTAATACTTGTCTCTATGTCAATTTTCTATCTCAAATTGTGCCTGCCAATATTGGTGAAGCCATGGCTGATCCCTCATGGGTGGAAGCCATGCAAGAAGAGCTAACACAATTTGAAAGACAACATGTTTGGTTCCTTGTTCCTCCTCCCTATAAAGAACCCATTGGCACTCGATGGGTTTATAGGAATAAGATGGATCAAACTGGTGTGGTCATCAGAAACAAGGCAAGACTGGTTGCTCAAGGTTATACTCAAGCTGAAGGCATTGATTATGACGAGACCTTTGCTCCAGTCGCTCGTCTTGAAGCCATTCGTCTCTTTCTCGCTCATGCTGCTTACAAAGGCTTCATTGTCTACCAAATGGACGTCAAGAGTGCCTTCTTAAATGGTGCTCTTGATGAAGAAGTCTATGTTAAGCAGCCTCCTAGCTTTGAGGATCCAAAGCATCCTCACTATGTCTACAAGCTAAATAAAGCTTTATATGGTCTTAAACAAGCTCCTAGAGCTTGGTATGACACTTTGTCTACCTTCCTTCTTGACCATGGCTTTCGTAGGGGAACCATTGACAGCACCCTCTTTATCTACAAGCATAAGGGTGATGTTGTGCAGATTTATGTTGATGACATTATCTTTGGTTCCCTATCCACCAAACTCTGTCGAAAGTTCAGTTCTCTTATGTCTAGCACTTTCGAAATGAGTATGATGGGTGAATTAACCTTCTTTTTGGGGTTACAAATCAAGCAGCTTCCCACTGGAATATTTATCAATCAAGAAAAATATATTCGGGATATGTTGCATAAATTTGACTTCACCCATGTCACTCCAAAGGGAACTCCAATGTCCCCTCCTAATAATCTTCACGCTGACCCTGATGGTAAGTATGTGAATCCTACTTACTATCGTGGCATGATTGGGTCACCATATATCTCACAGCGAGTCGCCCAGACATCATGTTTGCAACATGTCTCTGTGCTCGCTATCAAGCTTCTCCTAGAGAATCTCATCTCCTCGCTGTGAAGCGTATCTTCAAATATCTCAAGGGTACACCCACGCTGGGTCTTTGGTACCCAAAAGACTCCAACTTTGAGTTAGTTGGATATTCTGACTCCGACTATGCTGGTTGCATGCTTGATCGCAAAAGCACCAGTAGAGGATGTCAACTGTTGGGGGGGGAAGCTGACTAGTTGGACTAGTAAAAAGCAACACACAGTTTCCATCTCCACAGCTGAGGCAGAATATGTCTCTGCAGCGAGCTGTTGTGCCCAAATGCTATGGATGAAACATCAGCTTGCTGACTATGATTTGGAATACTCTAAAATTCCAATCATATGTGATAATACGAGTGCTATTGCTATTACACACAACCCAGTTCAACATTCCAAAACTAAGCATATTGATATTCGATATCACTTTATTCGTGATCATGTCATGAAAGGTGACATTGAGATCTACTTCATTCCAACTGATGATCAACTAGCTGACATCTTTACTAAACCATTGGATGAAACTAGATTCAAACTGCTTGTTAGCAAGTTAGGAATGTTGAATGGGGAATCAGCGACATGACTTGTCATGTATGCTAATTCAGCGAGCTTAAGTCAGTCTTACTCGCTGATCTCAAAGCAATGAAAAGCTTAAAGTCTTCATCTAGTCCAGTAGCAAACGGTTATTGGTAAAGACTTATAAAATCCGTTGATCCCTGTTGCTTTGGGAAAAAGCAAAATAAAAGCAATGGAGAGCTAAAAGTCTTCATCTAGTCCAATAGCAAACGGTTATTGGTAAGACTTATAAAATCCGTTGATCCCTGTTGCTTTGGGAAAAAGCAAATAATAGCAATGAAGAGCTAAAAGTCTTCATCTAGTCCAATAGCAAACGGTTATTGGTAAAGACTTATAAAATCCGTTGATCCCTATTGCTTTGGGAAAAAGCAAAATAAAAGCAATGGAGAGCTAAAAGTCTTCATCTAGTCCACTAGCAAACGGCTAGTGGTAAAGACTTATCAAATCCGTTGATGGCTGACAGTTTGCCAAAAACTGTAGTCAGCGACCAACGTTAGTTGTGAAGTCGCTGACAAAAACTTTAAACATGCTAAGCATCCTTCAGCATGTGATCTTTCCAAATATCCTTCTTAAAAAAAAAATCAAAATTCTCATTTAATAAAACATAGGATATTTTCAAAACTAAGCGTTTTCAAAGTAACTATGTGGGTGACGTGGCAAAATCTTGAACCACATGTTTTATAAATTCAAACTGAAAGGTCACCTCGATTTTTGCCCTGATCACGTCATTTGTCTGTATGTGACAGTCTGATTGACAGGTTACGACTGCTCAATATGGCGCACACTCAAGTATTTTGGGTTAAAATTTCTTTTCTTTTATTTAAACGTTACTCTCAAAATATTTTTATATTATATTTATGTACGAAACAGTTGTTGATTACAACTGTTTCACAGCTTGAAAAAGAGGAGAGAGAAATTATGTTGTAAAATCGTGGCCCACAACCATACCCTATATATACAACCTCACTCTCACAACCTTATTTTCACGCTTCCTTATAATTATTCACTTTCTCTCAAATCAAATATCTCTCTCCATCTGTTCATCTTCTCTCATAAATCTCCTTCATCTTCTTCCTAAATCAATGGCATCCTCCTCTGATATTCCTCAAAATGTTGAGATCCCTCCTTCTTCCTCTACCGCCGCCGTACAAAACCCACCGGTTCCTGAACCACAAGTTCAGGAACAAGTTCATATCTCTTATCTTAATTCACCAGTTTTCACTCCTATAAATATCACAAAATCATCCAAAGTGAATTTCTCTGCTTCCCAAATTGTTGTGAAATCCAATAATCATATTGGCACATCTGAGTTGCCAAAAGATTCTAAGGGGTACAAGCCCATGTTGGACTTTATCCATGCTTCTCCTGCCAGTCATTGTATTATGGCAGATCCGGAGAAGATTTTTGTTCATCTTCTCCGAGAGTTCTGGTGGACTTGTGAATATAATGAAGAAACGAAGTCCATCACTGACACTGTTAGACAAGGGGAGAAATCAATAACTATTATTCCGGCGTCTCTTCGCCAAACCCTAAGATTTCCCCAAGAGACAAATGAAAACAAGTTTGTAGAGGCTGTTGGTGAAAATGAATGGAAGGAGTGGTTACCTTCCATTGGCTATAATTATAACTTGAAAACTCCTCCAGCAATTCCAAGCAACCCCTTGAAGTAGAATCTTCCCGGGATCTGGAGAGTTTTGTTCACCCATGTAATTCAGTGCATGGGTGGTAATTCTGGATCATATAATCAAGCATCATCTACCTCGATGCCGATTATTCATGCCCTCGCTGAAGGGAGATTTGTAGATTATGGGAAGCTGATTTTCAATGATATGAAGAACAAGGTCAGTATGAACAATAGGTCACATACAGTGCCTTTTGTAAGAATTTTCTCTCTTATCTTCAAAGAGGCACTGAGTGAAGAATATGTGTTACCAAACGCTGCCACAATTCCTATAGCGAGAGTGGGCAACAACATCTACAAGCATCCCACTGAGCATCTTGTTGCTCGCCTTACCTCACACATGAAAGAGGTACTCTTCTACCTAAATTCTTCTTTATACCCGAAAGACAGCGACTGGGAGGCATCACTTCTTTCTGATGAAGTGGCTGATACAGTCGCTGTGGATGCTCAAATGCCTTTAGAGGCTGGCTCGCTGGTAAACCCCCCAGCAACCTCCAAAGCCTCCAAAAAGACCAAAGCAAAATCCAAGGCAGCATCCTCAACACAAACTTCACAATCTTCACCCTCCGCTGACGTCCCAAAACGTAAGCGGAGTGTACCAAAGGGCCAACCCAAGGTTAGAAGTCCTCACTGCCCAAGGACGATAGTACCCAGGCCACCCCATCAGCAGCCTCCCAACAGGCTGCTGACGAGACAAATGGGAACAGCAGGCAGCCACCTCAAACTTCTGTAGGCGAGGTTGGTGAAGATATTGGGTCACCCCAGCCCACTAGAGGTCAAAGTCAAACTCCTCCCCCAAATAATTCTCCTTCTTCTCAATTACCCTCTGAGTCGTTGACAGCAGCCAGATCACAGGTGATGCTAGAGTCAACACATTCTACGGCCGATAATGTCTTGGTGGAACAACACACTGAGACTGAGGCACAAGGTTCCCTTACCCCTCCTTCTTCTATTGTCTTGGAAACTGTCTGTGCAGGGACTGAGACAAATATCTTATCAAGTGAAATGGAAACTGATGAAGATCTGGGCAGCGAGTTTGACCTCCAAGATAATGATGCTGAAATCACACTCACTGCCACAGAAGAAAGTGAAGAAGAGGCTTATGTAAGTGGTTTCTTAGATGAAGACTTGGGATATATGTTGATCTCCTCTCCTCCTACTGAATCTGAGGATATCCCAGAGTTGTTGGCCGATATGCCTCCTCCACCATGCTACTCTCAAAGACCCACAGCTTCTCATGAACAAGTTGGTTTTTATGGAGACTATGTGCCTGAAGTGAATGATGCTGAGCTTCAGCGAAGGGTGGAATTATGTCACCTTCAAAGAATAAGGCCAGCTGTTTATGTTGAGGTGGAAGAAGTTGATGATGAAATAATCATGGAAGTGCCACCATTGCACCACCCAGATTTTTTCAGGGTTCCTTGTTCAAAGTACCCTGTTTCTTTGAAGGCACTCCAAGTTCCTAATGCTGATGAGGATCTTCAAACCGCTTTCACTGCTGTTAATGTCCCTGGCCTTGACTATGTTGAGACTTGTCAATTGCACGAATTGTTGTGAAGAGTGCAAATCTGCCAGAGCCAAGGCAATAGACATGGGTACTTATATGCTTGGCTGGTAGACCAAGTAGCTCAGGTTCATATTGAGGCTCATGAAAACTTTCTAAAGTTGATAGCTGGAAATGTTGACTTGACTGATGAGCTAGCTGAGCTCAAAGGTATGGTGTTTGGGATCACCAAGAATCAAGTCACCCACACAAAGTCAAATGAGCAGTTGTTTAGAAGAAATCAAACCTTGCTTAATGCAAGCATGAAGAAGGTCAGCACCTCTAATTTTGCCATTTCTGCCTCATTGGACAAGCTGAAGAATGAAGTTTCTGAGTCAGCTCTTAAAGAAGTTGTGCCAGCACTTCTTGAACTCTCCCAAACAAACATTCTCTTCACCGCCCAGCTTCGCCAACTCTACAATAAAATTTCTTTCTCTTCTACATCTCAAGATGATTTCCACACTTCCATCACTCAAGAACTCGATTCTCTCAAGAACAAACTTTTCTCTCAAACTCCTTTTCAAGTTGCTGTTGATAAGAAGCTACTTGATGAATCTGTCACCAGGACAAAGAAACTTGAAGAGGAGGTTGCTGGTCTTAAATGAATGATGCGTGAAATGTTGGGCCTCCTCAAAAAGGGAAATGTGGAAGTAGCTCGTACCTCAGCTACTTCCAAGGGGGAGAAAAATGTTGAGGACCCAACACAAAAATCCAAGCCAGCTGAGAAGGTTGTAGAACCGGCAGCTGTGAATGTAAATATTGAAAATGCTCCCCAAGTTCCCCCCACTGAAATTGGCAATGCTGAGAAGGTTAGTAAACCGGCGGCTAATGTTGAGGGGGAGCAAACCTTGAACGTCACTAAAGAAGCTGAGAAGGTTATTGAACCGGCAGCTGAGAAGGTTGTTGCTGAGAATGTGCCAGCAAAACCAATAAATGTTTCTATCTTCAAGCCAACTGCTGAGTTCCACGCTGCCCTTGAAAAGAGATATGCTGATAAGGGTAAAGCAGCAGTGGTTACTCAAAGCAAGCCACCAAAAGTTCCCACTTCAGCAAGGGAACAACAAGAAAAGTTAATGTTTGGAGCCTTTCCCAAATCCACAACTTCTACTGCTGAATTGTCTCCTGAGGAAGTTGTTCGTCAACATGAACGGTTAAGTAAGAAAAAAGAAGAGGAGCTGTCTCAGAAGTTTATAAGTGAGCAAATTGTTGGTGATGAACTTAAAGATGCTGATGATGAGACAAAGAGGTTGGCTCAGCAATCTGGTGGATTGGCAGTCTTGAAAAAGAATGAAGAAAAGTTCTTTGCCAAAAGAATGAAAACTTTTGAAGAAGGTCAGGCGACCTATCTTGAATCAAGAGAGGTAAGGCAAAGGAAAGAAGAGATCATGTCGGTCAGGGTCTCGCTAACCCAACAAGGGATGAATCTTTCCCTACAAAGAAAAGGAGTGCCCAAGTTATATACGCTGAAAAATGTTACTAAGGATACACTTGGGCCAACTGAATGGATCGAAATTTACAAGCTGATCAAGGATAAGACAGCTGTAAGTTATGAACCGCTGATCAAGATGGCAGGTGAGCAGATAAAACATATTTGCAAAATGGAACAAAAATACAAAGTCAAAGACTCTCTGCTCAGCGCTGCAAGACATCCATATCCTCCTCCTCCTCCTCAGCAACCAAGAAGTGGTGTGAAGAGAACAGCTTCTGGTCAAGTGATGTCTCAGCGTCCCTTCATTCTCAGAGCTATTCCAAAGACTGATATAGATGAGGAGCCTCTGCTGAATCTAAAAATGCCTTCCAGGACCCTCTTTATGGATGGAGCTTATGATGACAAGCTGGGAGGTTTCTGCTTTTGCAATGTCCATGGTCATGAACTCTTCTTCAGGACCAATGAAATTGGAATTGCCCCCTCTACTTTTCTTTTGAAAATAAGAAAGTATTGTGCTCAGTCGTCCAACAATCCCGAATTTATAAAGCTAATTGATCAAGAGCTGCTGAAGCCTGAAAGACAACAAGACAGAGCTTTCATCGAGGCCAAGCAAGAGTCACAATGGGATTAAGGAGACTTGTTGTGAGTCCCTTAAATTCGATGGTTAACCTAGAAAGTGTAAAATACAACAAGTCTAATAAGCACTAGAATGGACTAGTATTACTTGTAAATAAATGCAAGAGTATATAAACAAAGTAATACAAGACTTAAAGCAATAAACAAGTAAAGTGGAACATTATGTATTTTTCAATGGTATATTTATTTATGATGTTAAATAAAATACAAGGTTGTGCGGAATCAAGATAATACAAATAAGTATGTATCCTAACAACCTATGAATTACAAATGATCTATATTTGTCAAATAACTCTTTTGGATCGAGATACTTAAAGTTGTGAAGTATCCCTGTTTAAGATCGAGAGTATTTAGACAAATTCACTCTAATGCTTAATGTATGCTTTAAAGTAATTTTCTCAAAGAAATGACTTTGTATTTATAGGCAACAAAATTCACCAGTGAATTTTGTGCCGTACAAATATGGTTGCATGCATTTAATGATCCGACAAGAACATTAAATGCATTGGATAAGGTACAAGCATAAAGTCATAATGATATGATTTTATTCTTTTATCCAACCACCTTTACACGCATAAACTTTGGTAAAGAACAAGTGGATTGTTCTTTGGAAAGTGTGTAAAGAACATTAAATGCATTGGATAAGGTACAAGGATAAAGTCATAATGATATGATTTTATTCTTTTATCCAACCACCTTTACACGCATAAACTTTGGTAAAGAACAAGTGGATTGTTCTTTGGAAAGTGTGTAAAGACAAAAGTCAATTCCTCGATATCAGTGTTCAGACTTATAAGGTCTAGAACACTGACAATCCTCCAGTGTACAGATCTGGTAAGACTTCCAGTGGACTCCGCCATTTGTCAGTCTTCTTTATTCTGACTTCAGTCTTTGACTTCAGTGAGAACGTCTTCAGTAGAGTTGATCTGGACTGGGGTGAAGTCCAGTGAGCTAATCTGGAGAATACTCGAGATTTCCTATACAAGTATTTGCTCACTGGTCTTCCATTATTTCTGGACAAATCTTCAGAGGGACTCCAGATTCCAAGTCTGGAGTAGGTCCAGTAGAACACGTTTCTGGACAGATCTTCAGTATGGCTCCAGTAGTCGAGTCTGGAGCGAGTCCAGTAAATCTGGACCTAACAAATTCCCCCTATTTGTTTAGAAATAATGCAAGTGTTTTCAAGCTTACATCTATACACTTTGTATGCTTGAAAAACACAAGTTTTGATTTGTCTAAAAAATCTAAGTTACTGGAAAACACTTTATAGATCATGAGTGTTTTCAGTTTCATCTTTTAAGTTCTAACTTAGACTAAATCTGATCATTTACTTATATGAATCAAAAATTGCAACTATTATTACATACATCAACTGATAAATAGTTTACAATTTTCATAAAACAATAATTTACAACAAGTAAATGATAAGAGTCAGGCCCTTCTTTTCGATATCTGTCTTGGAGCATCTTCAGTAGCCTTTCTCTTTGGTGATGGAGAAGATGGTATTGATTCTGGCGATTTTATGCCCATTGCAACTTCCATCTGTTGCTTTCTTCTCCATACCTTTTCAACTCATTTCAGAAATGCTTTAACATCAGTCGACACATTTGTCTTCCCCCTGAACGTTAAAGCAATCTCTTTCAGTTCACTCCATCCAAACGCTTGGACTGAAGTACTTTTCCTTTCATCAGTAAAGTTACCCTCCCTGGTCAACTTTACTTCAAATCTGGACATGCCTTCATGATTTTCAGCTAATTTGATCTCAGCACCAGTGATCCTTCTAGCATCAGCCCTGAAATTTAACATTTCATTGTACTTGTCTTTCAACTTGGCTGTCTGGATCAATGCTTCAGTTTCCTTGGACACTCTCTTTTGTTCTCCAGCAGACTGGAGTTGTTGACGATTTATTTTCAGAGAAGTATCTAGGGGAATGAATTTGCTTACATCAGCATCTTTAATCGCTTTGATCTGTTTGGCAGTCAGTTTTGGTAAGCCAGTCAGTTTCTTTCTGTACTCTATCTCCAGAGCACCAGCGTTCTTTCTGATCTTTTTCTGGAGGCTTACCAGTTTCTCCTTCCTTTGTCTGATGAGTTCTGGTACACTTACACCATAAATTATAGAATCATAAACCTGTTCTTCTTCGGCGTAAAAAGAGCGTACATGAACATCATTCAATGCATTCAGACATTGATGAACTCTGGGGTCTTCCTTCATCTTTTTATACACATCAACATTTATGCCTAACCTGCCAGCATTGTAAGAGTCCAGAGTCCCCATAGATGCCATCTCCCTTTGATGGGCCAGCAGTTCATCTTTTTGATTTCTTTTGAATATCTCTATCATAATGCATTCTTGTTCTAACTTCTTGGAGGTTTCATTATCAGCATCTTCAGCAGTTTGCTCTTCTTCTCCAGATACCATCTGTTATTTTCCCTTAACTGACTTCAGAGTTGTTGGTATATCTGGGAAGGACTCAAACTGGGGCTCTTTGGCTTCAGTACCAGCAGCTTCTTCAGACAGCATCGTGGCTTCAGTGCCATATTCTCTTTGTGCCAAGTGCTTCAGTGTCACTTGTTTTTGGTCACCAGACGACTTTTCCCCCTTGGAATGATCACCAGTTCTGGACTTGAGATCATTCCATAACTGTTCAAGCATATGTCTGTCCAGTGCACCAAATGCTATTCCTGCCACTGGAGTTGTATCATTCACAACTTTCTTAAGTGCATGCACTTCCTTTTTAACAGTTTCAACTTCTTTAGGCAAGTGATTTGGCAACTTTTCTTCCAGCAACTTCTCCACTTGGGGTAACACCCCATCTTGAATGGTATGAAGAACAGTCTCAGAAATCTCTTCAGATAATTCTTTCAGCATACTGATTCTGAACTTCTTTGTATATTCATCACTAATTGTACTGACAACTGCATCCTGGTCGAGTGTGGATCTACTCTCTAAAGAACTTACCCTGGAAACCAACTTCTGAACTTCTTCTTTCAGATCTGCCAGTGGTTGAACAAATTCACCAGTCACTGCAGTCTGAACTGAACTAACCAGCCTTGTCTCTAAACCCTGGACTGCCACTTTGAAATTTTCAGTATTGTTGTTTGTGGCCAGTACCAGTTCATCAAGCTTCTCAAACACAAACTTCTCATTCCCATCAAACAGATTCATCTCAGATGCAAGGTTATTTGATAATAATGATTTGAAGTCTGAAATAACCTGCGATGATTCCTGGAGTGATCTCCCCAGGTCCGCCACCTTACTTAAAAGGCCTTGGACCTCGGCAGAAGATGAAGTGGAGAGACCACTGGGAGGTTCAAGATGTGAAGACAATCTGGTCATAAGAGGTACTTGTGCCCAGTCCTCTTCAGTTGCAGCTTCAGATGTTGCAACTGGTGACTCCGGCGCACGAGGTGGAGGTTGAGATTGTGAAGTTTGAATGGTTGCAGGAGTGAAGTATTGAGTGTTTTCTGGAATTGAAGGTGGTGGTGGTGGTGGCATGTTTGATTGTGGTGGTGGTTCATTTGATTCTGGTGGTGGTGGCATTTCAGAAGATATAATTGGTTGGGTGACTGAAGCAATAGCAGATGTTTCAATATTTTCTTCTTCATCACCTAAGAAATTCATGTTTACATCAAAGCCTTCAGATATTGGGGAATCTACATCATCCCATTCTGGAGCCATCCCAACTGTCTGATCACCAGTCTGTTCACCAGCCTCTACATTAACTTGTTCACCAGCATCTACATTCAAGTCTATTTGAGCTTCTTGCTCACCAGAAACATGTTCATCAGTCTGAACATCTTGTTCAACTTCCTCAACAACCTGCTCTATAATCTGGGCAACATTTTCTATTTGTTCATTAGTAACCTGCCCAACAACCTGTTCAACATTTTCTTCAGGTTCAAAAATTGGAGACCCATCCAGATTCATAACATCACCAGGATGGCTTTCAGGATTCACCTGAACTCCAGCTCTCATCAGACGCCTGTTTGTTCTAGGTCATCTGGAAGGTTCAACAACTTCTGATACTTGACCTTCAGGAGCAATTTGTCGAATGGGTTGTACAGCCTCTATGATCTGTACATCTTGGTAACTAGATGGTCCTTCAACAGCTTGACCTCTACCTGGAGCCATTTCAGCTTCTTCTCTCTGAAAGGAGAGCATGGACTGAGGAATATCTACCTCGTCCAGTGGAGATCTGAGGTTGACCAGATCCCTCAAATACTCACTCACAGAAAAGTGAGTAGTCTCAAAATCATACTGGTCTCCAAGAGCATTTTTAAACATCAGTGAAAGGAAACGAATATAAGGAACAAAAGGTTTTCTTCCTTTCACTCTAAGGCGCTCTACCAGATCATCAAAAAGGATCTGAGCGAAATCCACTCTAAGCCCAAACCATAGGCAGTAGGCAATCTGGAGATGGGTTTGATTTATCTGGTCTAACCCTCCAGAACTGCCTCCCAGACATTCAACAATGTGGGTGAAGAAGTATCTCCATGAGTCTGACAGTTTGCTCATGTAGATAGTTCCTTTTCTGGATAGCTGGCCATGCTCATCCATAATATCTGTGTGCCCCATCAGTCTGCACACTTCCCTTGTATTTATCCCAGGGGGAAGTTCAATAGGCAATTCATTCTGGTCAAAATAGTTCAACTGTAGAACAGACCTGAGTAGACTAGCAGTGAAACCAAGGGATCTGGTACCTCCCTTGAGAGTATAAATGATAGATGAAGTTTCATCATCATATTTTGCAGTGTACCAGAATTCACAAAGGTACTCGTGGTACATCCTTCCTGGATTTAGTGTCAACGCACCATATAATGGGCAAGAGAGAAAAAATGTGTTTAATCTCCCAATTACAGATTGGGCATCATGAACACTGGAAAGAGAAAGTCTGGCCATCTAGTTATTCATATTGATTCTTATGGCATTTGCCTCAAGAGTGATATGAGGTGCCCTGTCAACATTTTCAGAAGGAGCATATTCAGCGGCAAAGAGATTTTTGAGCGATTTTGATTGTCTAGGTGCCATTTTATAAAGAATAGATGAAGATGAAATTGAATATATATGGTTATGATGAAGATTTTGATGAAGAATTGAATGGAATGGAGTAAATATGAGAGATGATGATGATTGGAAAATGAATGAAGAAGTAAATGAAGGAATTTGAAAGATTTGGGAGTAAATATGTTCGAATTAAATGCAAATGAAATTGAAAGTGGGTATATATAGGAGAGAGAATGTGGAACTCAAACGGTTTATTTGAAATTATCTGTAACACCCCAAGCCGAGGCTCGGAATATCACGGAAATCATACAGCACCAGGTGGAATTACAATAGAACAACTAAATGCAATAAGAGGATTCAGTGAATCCATACAAACGATAAACGAGTAACGAAATACAACAGGAGCAAGTAAACATCAAGATTTCAAACGACAACAAAAGAAGGCTATCAATCCTAAATACAATGCAACATAAGGCAAATGGATCCTTGATCCATATCAGTCCAGTCCGGGTTCAACAGTAAGCAAACAATCAACCTCCACGCCCTGAATAACCTGGTTACCTGAAAAGTGTACTAAGCATAGTCAACACAAGGTTGGTGAGTTCGTAGTAATGGTCCATAAAGAACCAACATCAATAATCACAATATAAGGATAGAGGCTAGACATGACTTACAGTGAGCCTCTACATAACACAATATCGCCCAACAACAAGATTTCACAGGACAAATAAATGTGTAAATAAGGAATGCAAAAATGATATGAGTATCAATGCAAATGTCGGAATGCATGAATAAGCCAATATGCCTATCCTATGCGTGAACGCCGGTCACCAATGCAACGATACCCTTCTGCCATCGCTATGGACAAGGCTGTATCTCAAAAACATCGAGTTATATATGTCTATATACTCGGGGTCATGACTACATCCAAAATGGGTGCATACATCTATGCACCAGGATGCCGGCAAATCCCCTGCCGAGGGTCCAACAATAATGTATGCAATGCTTACAATCAAATGTAAATGCATAATCGTAAACCAACGATCGATATACGATGAATATGAATCAATAATCGATATTCGCCAAACCTGAGCCATCAATCAATAGTCGTCAATCATAACCAATAATCACCATTCATCAACATCAGCCATTAATACTTAACCAAAATATTAACCAAGTCAATCAACATATGATGGACCATAAACTAATAATCATTAATCGTCAATCTTAACCCACTAATCAACATTCGACAACCATAAGCCACCAACCACAATTTAAACCAACTATACGTACATATACTTCAGAGAATTCTACTTCCTTCGAGTCTCAGATGCTTATATATAGGGTCACCCGCAGCCTTCCCACCACATCTAAAACCCGACGAAGGCATAACCGACTTTCATGTATGTACATCTATCCTACTATTACTAGATACTTAACAAATATAAACTAAGTCATTCAACCACGATAATCGTCTCAACAATTCAATACTCCAACCAATTTAACCAATCAACGAAAGGAACCATCACACCAATCCAACAACTAAAACAATAAATCAATCAATCAATCAATAAATGCAAGTAAACACACCAGGTTTACACTTTTCAGCCCGGATCTCAAGTGAGTAGGGAGATACGAAACTCACCTTGATCGGCAAAGCAGCTTAAGTCGAGTTAATAAAAGGTTAATAGCGAGTCTTAGGATCCACACGGCCACAACCTATAAATATACATCATAATACCGTAATGTCAACTATACACTCATAAACAAGTGGGTTTAGCACAATTAGGTCAAGTCACAAACCCTAAACGCCTTTACAACTTAAACGAGCAAGAACAAGACACTTTGACTCGACATTTTTAGAAATGGAAGAAGGTTCATATAAAACGAGTGTTACTATAAGAAACTAGACTCTCTTACAATTCCAACGATAGGTCATACGACTTATTTGGACTTACGGATCAAAAGTTATTAACGTTTGAAAAACGACGCGCAATATTTCACAGTAACTATCCACTGCGCCGCAGTGAGCCTTGGCCAAGCTCACTGCGCCGCAGTGGGCTGACCCAACAGACCAGACCCTAGCCACTGCGCCGCAGTGGGCTAGGCCCAAGCCACTGCGCCGCAGTGGCTCCTTACTGGACCAGAACATAGGCAGCAGCAACAGCAGCACACGCAGGAAACCTAAACCAAAAACCCTTAAACTCGACTCAAACCAACCCAAATCGATTTGTAGGAACTTGTAACTTAATTTGAAGCATAAATAAACATCATTGACCATAAATAAACATAACCCAATCCACAAATTCGACCCAAAACATCAAAATCACCTCCAATCGTTCCAACCCTAAACGAAACCCTAGTTTGACCTAAATCGTCTTTCGACTCGATTCAAGACTTGAAATTGTTCAAGATGACTAGAAATGCATAAACAAACATAAATAGAAGTAAATGGGATGAATTTGACTTTTTTTTTTTTTTTTTTTTTTTTTTTTTTTTTTTTTTTTTTTTTTTTTTTTTTTTTTTTTTTTTTTTTTTTTTTTTTTTTTTTTTTTTTTTTTTTTTTTTTTTTTTTTTTTTTACCAAAACCTTCACCTAGTCTCCAATCCGAAATTGACCCGAAATGGCTAGAAATCTTGCACTTTGAAACCCAAATTTTTGATATGTTGTTAAGATGAGGTTGATGATGAAAACCCCAAACAAAATCTTGCTTAATTCCCAATATATGAGATGGAAATCTAGAGAGAGAAAGAGATATGTGTTTGTGTGTGTTTCTTGGAGGAGAAAAGAGAGAAAGATAGAAAGATAGATAGATAAGAGAATGAAAGGGAGAAAAGGGGAATAAGGAGGGGAGATTGGGTCTTGGGTGGCTGGTGGGTCGTGGGCTACCCACGGGCCGACCCGCTTCTCATCCCCAGCCAAAATACAAACGTTAGGCATTTAAACACCGGTTAAAACATATTATCGACCCGACGAATATACCACGTTGTCATTTAGTTACAAAACGACCCAAATATTTCATTAACTTAAATTGTTAGTCAAATTGCACGTAAAGTCAAATGGTCAAAATTCACGGATGTTACATTATCAAATATAATTTTGATCGAGGTTCTGAGATCCGCATTAATTACATCACATCACACATAAATGTGTGATGGTTTACAGCCCACAAACATTAACAAGTTGCTCTTTTTGACTTCCCAAGGTAAAAATACCATCATTATGTTGAAAAATTTATATGCCACGTAGGATTAAAATATCTTTAAAAAGATTTGCTTACGTGGCACACACAATGACCAAGTATTTAGAAAATATTATGACATATTTCAGTGCATCTGGAGGTTGACTGGATACTCCAGTATCACTGGTGGATTAGTCCAGTGAACATGTACTGATGGTACACTGGAGGGACACTCCAGTAAAGTACCAGTGAAAACCATTTTTGAAAGACTGGTAACCTCAAACATGCACGTCAACTAATACAGACAAATGAGAGGGACACATTTACAAGGAGACATAAGTCACCTCAAACACGCACTTCAACTTGTCCAATTACCAGTGAGAAGGACACATTTACAAAGTACCAGTAATATTTTCTGAAGAATTTGTCCAGTGAGAAAATAAATTAATAAATTCCCCCTGAACTTAAAACATTTTTAAGAATAAAAATATCTTTCAAGTCTTTCCCTGGAATGTTGATCCAGAAATTTATTAATGCAAAGATAGTACACAAAGGCGTTCAATATCTGGGCAGTTATAAATTTATAAATCTTTAAATCAAAGATCCTCAGTAGTACACACTGGCGCTCTGATACCAAATGTGAGTCCCTTAAATTCGATGGTTAACCTAGAAAGTGTAAAATACAACAAGTCTAATAAGCACTAGAATGGACTAGTATTACTTGTAAATAAATGCAAGAGTATATAAACAAAGTAATACAAGACTTAAAGCAATAAACAAGTAAAGTGGAACATTATGTATTTTTCAATGGTGTATTTTATTTATGATGTTAAATAAAATACAAGGCTGTGCGGAATCAAGATAATACAAATAAGTATGTATCCTAACAACCTATGAATTACAAATGATCTATATTTGTCAAATAACTCTTTTGGATCGAGATACTTAAAGTTGTGAAGTATCCCTGTTTAAGATCGAGAGTATTTAGACAAATTCACTTTAATGCAAAATGTATGCTTAAAAGTATTTTCTCAAAGAAATGACTTTGTATTTATAGGCAACAAAATTCACCAGTGAATTTTGTGTCGTACAAATATGGTTGCATGCATTTAATGATCCGACAAGAACATTAAATGCATTAGATAAGGTACAAGGATAAAGTCATAATTATATGATTTTATTCTTTTATCCAACCACCTTTACACGCATAAACTTTGGTAAAGAACAAGTGGATTGTTCTTTGGAAAGTGTGTAAAGGCAAAAGTCAATTCCTCGATATCAGTGTTCAAACTTGTAAGGTCTAGAATACTGACAATCCTCCAGTGTACAGATCTGGTAAGACTTCCAGTGGACTCCGCCATTTGTCAGTCTTCTTTATTCTGACTTCAGTCTTTGACTTCAGTGAGAACGTCTTCAGTAGAGTTGATCTGGACTGGGGTGAAGTCCAGTGAGCTAATCTGGAGAATACTCCAGATTTCCTATACAAGTATTTGCTCACTGGTCTTCCATTATTTCTGGACAAATCTTCAGAGGGACTCCAGATTCCAAGTCTGGAGTAGGTCCAGTAGAATACGTTTCTGGACAGATCTTTAGTAAGGCTCCAGTAGTCGAGTCTGGAGCGAGTCCAGTAAATCTGGACCTAACACTTGTAACCTTTGTAATGCTGTTTTTATTGTAAAGTTGTTTGTCAAATAAATAAGATCAGCATTCCTTCATTTCTATCTATTGTACTTCTAAGAAGTAACTTATACTCAGCTAAGTCTCCTCAGCGAATAGGGGGACATTGTTGAGTCATGGATTCACTGAAGATTACTTGTTGAGTCAAGTAGTCGCTGACAGCCTCAGCGAGAAGTTTCATCAGCGAGCCTTCAACGATCATTATTATCTTCGAGTTAAAGGATAAGTTTAATGACTCACCGTCATATGTTGTAAGTCAAATATAGGCGGGAAAATGAAGATAAGAAGACTGGTCCCAAGGACACGTGTTGCAAGATCAAGATGGAGCCATGTGTCCTTGTACCAAAATGGTACTAATGTGTTTCTCTTTCATGCCGTTTTGGGAAAGAAACAAGATGGAAAACAGAGATGTCTGAAAACCAGTCTTACACACCAATAGATAGTTGACAACCTTCATGTGTCAACATCTATTGGGTTGTCCTGTGATGTCTTTTCTCCCCTATATAAAGCATCACTTGACCTAGCCGCAAATCAGTTGGTTCATTCTACAATAGTCACTTAGTGTGTTTTTCTCTCATTGTAGAATTGTATAATTGTTAAGTTTTCGTGTGTGCAAAAACTTAACAATATTTCTTTCTTTCTTTCTTTGTAAACCAACCATGTATTCACCGTTTAATTAATACTACTTATGATTAAACGTGTTTACTTTCTTGTCTTGCTTTCTTAGTGTAATTTACATTAGTTGTTTAATTACATAATCGTTGCAAACTTGGGACTTTCAACAGTTCAAATGGACTCCGTATGAAGAGTTCATCAACGTACTCCCCCCGAGTTGTAGGACTGGTCAACACATATGGAGTTATATTGGTCCCTTGATCTTTTGGGATGAGGTGGAGGTACATGTAGCAAATAGAGTTGCTAGACAGTTTGGCACTATACAAACCATTCCATCTAATTTTGGTTTGTTGGAACCAAAGGAGTTTTCTGACCTTCAAAAAATACGGAAGGGGAGACCGGATGTGGTCGATTGGGGTGTTAAACATTGCGCTTTCAATGCATGAAATGTTACCGTAGGAGGTGATGACGGTTCAGATGATGATGAAGAAGCCATAAGTTTTAAAAAAAGAGACTGATAATGTTTTTATAACTTTGTTTGTTACAAATGGTTGTAAACCGAGTTATATATATATATATATACTACATTCGAAACCGGTTTTTGGAATACCGGTTTCGAAATTGATGCACACGACCACTGTAGCCAGTCAACTCTCGTACCTGCACGCTGTCACATCACCTGCAAAGCCTGAAACCGGTATTTGAAATACCGGCTTCAACTTCCTTTTTTTGAACCCGGTAATTCAAATACCGGTTTCAAGCCAAATATTTGAACCCGGTAATTGAATTACCGGTTTACCCACTTGTACAACTTTTTTTTTTCGAAAACTTGTTTGACAAAACACCCTTGAAATACGACCGTTTCAAAAAAAAATTCATGAAAACAAACTTTTGGTTGAAGAGAAGATTAATAAGCAAAACTGGCTTGTGTACAACCAGAATAAATATTCAAGATATCAACGACCCATTATGAGGGTATCTTAGATTTATTTTGGCTTATGCTCATAGTTCAACTTTGCTACTCTCGCAAGTGTTTATAATCATATGATTGGTTTTGTTGTTGCTATAAGCAATTTGAATACACATTCTGTTTTGCATCTACACATTCGGTATTTTTTGTGGCCAATGATATCATTTGGATCCATAAAGATAATGTTTGTATTATGCTTTAAGGATGTTGCTGGAATGTTTTAAAAGTACTACTCACGTGCCCGCGCAGTGCGGCGGTGTGGTGATAGTGGTGGTGGCGGCGGCGGCAACGGTTGGTGGTGGTGGCGTTGGTGGCGACGACCGGTGGTGTGGCTGCGGTGGCGGTAGCGGTATGATTATTAATGTAAAAGTAATTGACATAAAATGAGGTAGTGATATTGAATTAGGATAAAAGAGAGGGTTAATTTAGGTAGATCAAATTCTTTTTTGAAAAAAATAAGATAGGTCAAATGCTTTATAAGGTAATATAGATATAGATATAGATAATGGTTCAAAACATTTATCATCGATATCAAGCTCCAACCCAAAACAACACAAAATAGATAACATTTTTTAAAATTTTAATTAAACAACGTGGATTCTAAATCCGGGCTGATTAGCTAGTTGAATATAATTTGATATTCAGCCCCCGTCCATGTGATAGTCTTGGTTAATTCATGGCATACATCTTTGATTATTGCTTCAGTCTAAAAGTTTCTTAAAATCGCCAGCTTTTTACTCATTTATACCATCAACCCTTGGTTGAACCTACAATCCAACAAACGTTATGTTAAGTATCAAAAATCCATCAAAATAAGCATAACCTAAATATAAAATAAATGATATGGCATAAATAAATATGTATAAATAAGGCGATATCAAATACCGAACTACTGAAATCAGATACCATCATACTTCTTACCTTCGGGCCTATATTTTGTTCTCGATCACCTGCAAGTGCTTGTCATTCAAATATAAATTATCTCGTTCATGTCTATACCTGAGACCACACTAAACAAATGCCTACACAGAAAATTCATGCTAGTCCAACACGCTTTTATATAAAATATTTTACGATATTGCAGGTGAGGATGCAGGTGCTCCTCGAAAAAAGAAATCAAGGCTGTACGGCTGATCATATTATGAAGAAAGAAAGACAACGAGCATATTAGCTTCATGGTAGAAGGCGTTAGTTTCCGCTGAAGATTTAAGTTAATTACAGGTTGTTTTGTTACCCTTTTCTTTGATAATCTTTTACATAAACTAGAGGGTTTTATCAAAATAAGTATTCTACTAAAATGTTATTCTTTAGATCCTCACCAAATTGTTTCAGTGTGAGCTTTTTCCAACTTGAGCTAAATGATCATTCCTAAACATATGTGAAATTAAATTGGAAGGGATGCAGAAACCTTTAGAATACAATATGCGTTGACTCCCTGCAAGAACCAATACCACCCTTATGGCCTTATGAGTATCATTGGAATTGGCCAGATCAAGGGGGTAGGGATAGCTGATCGAGTTTGATTTATGTGGTAAAATTGAGGATATCCATCTATGATACACATACTATTAAGTATTTGTTACTTTTTTGGAAAGGTGAATGTTTGAATTTTGGTTTTATTAATTTGGTGCAGGTGGATGTAAAGAGGAGTATAGAGGAAGGGGAGAAATGATTTAACCAACTTTATCTCCTCTAAAAGAAGGTTATGGTTATTAATTTTAATTTTTTTGTCTATGTGGCATGCTTTAGAAGCCAGGAAAAGCCCAAAATTCTTTTTTTTTGAACAGCAAAAAAATCCCAAAGTTCTGATGTGGCACTCATTCTAAACTCTACGGATTAATTATTTTGGCTGAGCAGGTAAAGGCTGGGGTTTTCAATTCGAAATGGTTGCATATATGGCAGCTTCTACCATAATAGCAGTTGTTGTAGCACCCGAGAAAGAAAAACCAAAGACTGCAAGGAACTACAGTACCTTCGATGATGCAAGCATATACACTCGATGCTTTGTAATGTTGGAATATAACATGATTCAATTCGTAATAAACACGTACCGGTTGATCCTGAGGAACCTGTGAGGGCATTAAACATTGATGCCATTGATTCGGGTTCCCAAAACAAGGTGATTGAATTAGGATGGAATGATGAATTGGGTGTTCAGGGAGGCTGTGATTATGTTTGTAATTAACCTTAAATTAGGTTAATTACTCTCCATTTATATAAGGAGCATATTTTCACATTTAGTCCCTCTGGTGTTTAATTCGTGCCTCATTAGTCCTCTTAAGTCCAATCACCTAATGGGAAACCCTATAATACGTCTTTAAGAGTAAATACGTCCATCGAATATTTACTAGACATAGGGATTTCAGTTATCGTCAATTATCATATCAGGAAGGATAGATGATCAGTGACGGTCACACTAACGTGGTTCCAACATTCTCCCACTTGACCGAGCGATCATTTATCTATGAGTATTTAATAAGTCCGGCCGGGATAATACTCATTTTGTTTTAAACCGAAATCATAGCCAATAAGTACAGTCGTAGAGAAGAACATCAACTCAGGACCCCCACTAGTCAAACTATGACTCAAATTTAAAACTAATAAGCAATGATCAATTGACTAAGACAAATTTTGTTGCATAATGTCTTTACACTGTTATGAGCTCGAAGTGTAACTAATAGACAAACAAAATCTGAATAAGGAAGAAAATTTTCATTAACATAATAATAATAATGACCAACAAGTACAACATGCTATCATAATAGGTCCTTTAGTAAGCCTCATCTTCGATACGTATCCTACGAAGATTTTTAGGAGGAAGACCTTCGGTCATTGGATCCAGTAGCATCTTATGTGTACTTATGTACTCAATACAAAGAACATTTTCCTCATCTGTTTACATACAAACAGAAACTTTGTATCAAGATACATCTCAGCGCCAGTTGAACTGTTACTGTTCAAGCAAGTTACGGTAGCTGAGTTATCACAGTAAAGCTTCAATGGTCTATAAATAAAGTTGACGATTTTCGAGTCCACTGACTAAGTTCTTTAACAACATCCCATGACATGAAATTATGAACGTTCAGACATCATGGTAGACGTTGCAGTCAGTTTCTACTTATGACTCCGTCAAAAGATAGGTTTGCCAACTAACCATAAATATATACATTCAGAAGTGGATTTCTTATTGGAATTAAAACATCCTACTACTTCTAAGTTGTCACCTCTTCTATAAGTTAATGTGTAGTCTTTGGTCCTCAGCAGATATCGTTGAACCTTTTTTAACCGCTTTCCGGTGTGCTAATTCAGGATTAGATAAGTAACTCCCAAGCATACCGGCGATATAAGCGATATCTTGATGAGTACAGACCTGAGCGTACATAATGCTCCCAACTACTTATAAGTAAGGTATCATCCTCATTTGCTCCTATTTTATCTCAATGATTGGACTTTGGAAACAATCACATACGTCTCCTTTTACTACTAGAGTTATAGTGGGTGTGTAGTGCTGCATGTTATGGCGTTCTAAGATGTGTTCAATATAAGTCTTTTGAGAAGAACCAGAACATCATTACGCCTATCTCGATGTATTTCGATACCTATAACATAAGAGGCATCACGGAGATCTTTTATGTCGACATTCTGCGAAAAAGTAAACGCTTCGATTCATGCAACATATCCAAGTTGTTACTTGCAAGAATATCATCCATGTGCAAAACAAGGATTGTAAATTTACTCCCACTGATCTTGAGATAGGTGCAAAGATCCACTTGATTCTTTAGGAAGTCTTGTCCTTTTATGACTTTATTAAACTTAAGGTACCATTTTAAGTGATGCTTGCTTCAACCCGTATATGGACTTATTCAACTTGCAGACCATGTGCCATTTACCTTCTGGAATTATAGGTTCACATGTATACGTCTTATTGCAAGTTTCCATTCAGGAAAGTGGTTTTGACATCCATCTGATGTAACTCTAAATCATAATGAGCTACTAATGTCATGACAATCCTTAAGGAATCTTTATGAGACAGGAGATAAGGTCTCTTGATAATCAATTCCTTCCTTTTGAGTAAAACCCTTTCGCAACTAGTTATGGCCTTATAGCGTTTGACGTTTCCTTTCGGGTCTAATTTGGTTTTGAAGATCCATTTACAACTTATAGGTTTGGATTCTTCAAGAAATTCAACCAAGTCCCAAACGTCATTATGCTATATGGAATTGAGCTTTCAAATTACAGCTTCATTCCACTATGTGGCCTGATCGCTAATAATGGCTTCTTAATAAGAGGGTAGGATCAGTAAGCTTTCCAATGTCCTCAACTTCAGTTAAATAAGTTATGAAATCATCAAAAGTTATGGCCTTGCGTGACCTAGATGATCTCCTGAGTTGATTTTCAGGTTGAGTAAGGAAGATGCTTTAGCATTAATAGCATTAATAGTAAGATGCTTTGCTTTAGCATTATTTAATAAGATGCTTTATCATTAGTAGTATCATAATTAGGAGGATTAAGATTCTGATTTGGAGAAGGTGGATCAGTGATTTTAGGAGCAGCGTTGAGTACAAGAGGAGTTATCGGAGGAGTAATAATAACCGACGAGTGGTTCCCCCCGCTTCTTGTACTTATAGCAAATCTTAAGTTATGATTTGTCGTGCTCCCACTGATCTCTTAGTCTTTGAGAAACGTGGCATGATGCGTGTCAATAATGCTAGTAGTGCTAGAAAAGACAGTAAAACTAATAACCGATAAAGAAACATGTAAGGGATTTAGGATCCAGTTTCTTTAAGTTAGGGTTACAGACTTATGCTTCGGCATGACAGCCTCATACTTTCATATATTTTAGACTCAGATTCCTTTCTGTCCAGGACTCTTAGCGACAGATTCTAATGGAACTTTTATTGAGTTCATGAAAAGCTGTTTTAAGGCCTTAGTCCAAAGGAAAGTTGGTAAGTTAGTGTTGAAAAGGCATACTCTTCACCATGTTCATTAAGGTTCTATTTCTCCTTTTAGCAACATAACATTTTGTTGAGGAGAACCTGACATGGTGTATTGGTTACTTATGTCTTGTTCCTTTCAAAAGTTATGGAAAAAGAACCAGGAGCTTCACCAATATCAGTATGTCTACCATAATACTTACCTTCTTTATCTGATCTCACAACTTTTATTTTTACGATCAAGTTTGTTTAAACCAAAGGTTTAAGATCAATAAAAGTCTCTAAGGGTTCAGATCAGATTTAGGTGCATATAACGTGAATAATCGTTAATGAATGTAATAAATGATGCATGTCCTGAAATGAATGCGGGATAAGGGCCACTTAACGTCAGAGTGAATTATTTCCAACAAGTTGGAACTTTTAGTAGCTCCTTTCTTATTCCTTTAGCCATCTCACCTTAGAGGCAGTAAATACATGTTTCAAAATCACTAAAGTCAAGAGAATGTAATATTTCATCCTTTATGAGTCGCATCACGCGAACTCGTGATATGTGGCTAAGATATTTATGCCACATTATGGAGGAATTCTCTAATTATTTAGGTGATTTTGTCTTTGTTTTAGTTATGTCATCAATATCAGGAGACAACAAAGACTGTGAGAAATTATGATCTAGTTCTAACTTATACAACATTCCATTCAAGAAACTAGGACCACGTAATGCATTATTATGAGTAATGGCAATCTCGTCATAACCATGAATTATTACATAACCTTCAAGGTCTTAGACTAAAAAAACAGATACAAGGTTTCGAGAAATTCTCGATACACATAAGGTATCTACTAGTCTAATACACTTTCCATTGTTTATATGTAAATCATAAGTCTCCATGGTTTCGACATATAAGAGATCAACCCTTCCAACTCTAGGCTTTCTCTGGTCATTTGAGTTTCTAGATTGCATGGAATCCTTGTATAAAACTAGAATCACTCACACATGTATTGATAAGTACATCAAACATAAAAGAATCAAATATTACAAAAATTAAGTTACCTTTCTTAGCTAGCTACTCCTTGATTTTAGGGCAATCTAGGCACAATCATAATTTGCAGTTAGGATTGCTTGTCAAGGACTTAATGCTAGAGGTAGTAGCACCATGATTAGCCTTTGAACTTTATTTGCAGTTTTTATTACTGTTTTTATCTTTCCTCTTAATGGAATTAGCAGTGGTACTAAGATGAACAACTTAAGGTTGGCCCAACTTAAGGCGACCATTTTCTTGCACACACATTGCTATTAGTTCACTCATCAACCATTTATCCTTCATAGCGCTAAAATTAATTTTGAAGGAGTCGAAATGAGCAAGCAATGAGGTCATTAAAATGCAAAAGAAAATTGTCATAGACTTCCATTTTTTTGGACTCTTAAGCTTATGAGTCATGTCAGTCATTTACATTATGTGTTCACAAGCACTGCTATTTCCTTTGTATTTAAGCTACTTGCAAACGCCTTATACATTCCCTCGGAAACTATGATTGATGAAGTTTCTGACCATCATTATTGACAAGTGATTCGCCCTATCCCACTTTATTAAAAATTCGCTTTCTGAGCTGCGGAAGAGTTAGCAGTAAAGCAGTGGGTTCATTATGGTGAATGACATAGTCAAGGTCTATCATCTACAGAATTAGAGGTAATTAATCCTTTCATAAAGCAAAGTTTGCATCAGTAAGTGGCTCAATGCCTAGGTTAGGTACTTCAGTGGAAATAAGGAGGATATTAATTTATGATACAAGCAATAGAAGATTATAATAGTAATGCCTAAAATAAGTAGGCTTAATAGTAATGAAATTATAGTGACATGATTAGCTATATAAGGCAAACTAAGTAATGTCTATAAAAGTAAGGGAACTAAAGTAATGCCTAAAACTAACTAAGGGCTAATAATAATGTTCCTTATAGCAACATAATTAGATTTCAAAAGGTAATGAGACTAAAACCATTATAATAATGAAGCTAGTGATAAGTAAGCCTATTGTAAACACCAAAACAATAAGCTAAAGTAAGGCTCTACTTAGATCTTACATCACCTTTGGGCAGAAGTAACTAAGATCTAAGCAAACATGAGCATTAGGTCATGCAACACAACGCTTATCTTTTGACCTTTGGGCACAAAATTAAGAATCGTGTATTTTAGGCATGAAAAGAATCCCTTTGCTACACAAAACATATTAAATCACCTTTGGGCAGAATTAATATACTAAGTGTTAATTATGCAAAAGAGAAAAGAGCGCAACATGAGAATCACATTTGACCTTTGGGCGCAAATGATGAAACCATGTACATTAGTGCGAAGCCCCCACACATTACGGGGTCCGGGGGCAGCGCCCCTGGAAAGCGGGGTCCAAGGGGCGGCAGCCCCTGGCGGGGTCCAAGGGGCAGAGCCCTGGCTGGGGTCGAGCTGTGGTAAAAACGCCTCAGAAAAAATTATTTTCCGAAAATAAGGGTCATATTTTTCATTTAAACTTTAAGGTAAAACATAAGCACGAACTTGATAATCAACTAAGTTAATCAGTAATCCATGAAAAATAAGCATGGTACGAAGATAGTTAAGTTCGTAATAAGGATTAACTTCGTAAGTAGTGATTATCTTCGTAAGTAGTGATTATCTTCGTAAGTAGTGATTAACTTCGTAAGAAGTGATTAACTTCGTAAGTAGTGATTATCTTCGTAAGTAGTGATTATCTTCGTAATAAAAGTAAATTCGTAAGTAGTTAACTATCTTCGTAAGTAACTTACGAAGATAGCTTACGAACATAAGCAACGAAGATAGCTTACGAAAGATAGCTTACGAAGATAGCTTACGAAAATAGCTTACGAAAATAGCTTACGAAGATAAAGTTCGTGAGGAAGTAAGTGCGAAGATGAGCAGAAATTTCGTACACAAATAAGCCTTACGAACTTAGTAATTCCTTACGAATTTAGAGTTCAAACGAATTTAGAGTTCAAACGAATTTAGAGTTCAAACGAACTTAGAGTTCAAACGAACTTTAAGTTCGTAAGAAGCGTACGAACTTAAGTTTCTGCATTCTTCAGTTCGCGATTTAGGGTACGAAAACGAATCAAATCAAGGGATAACTTCGTAACGAGGCTCTGATACCACATGTTGGAATATAACATGATTCAATTCGTAATAAACACGTACCGGTTGATCCTGAGGAACCTGTGAGGGCATTAAACATTGATGCCATTGATTCGGGTTCCCAAAACAAGATGATTGAATTAGGATGGAAAGATGAATTGGGTGTTCAGGGAGGCTGTGATTATGTTTGTAATTAACCTTAAATTAGGTTAATTACTCTCCATTTATATAAGGAGCATATTTTCACATTTAGTCCCTCTGGTGTTTAATTCGTGCCTCATTAGTCCTCTTAAGTCCAATCACCTAATGGGAAACCCTATAATACGTCTTTAAGAGTAAATACGTCATCGAATATTTACTAGACATAGGGATTTCAGTTATCGTCAATTATCATATCAGGAAGGATAGATGATCAGTGACGGTCACACTAACGTGGTTTCCAACATTGTAATCCAGGTATGTAAACACATCCTAAAATATGCATTCTGATTATGAAATTGTGAATTACTAACTATTCTACCTAAATGACATATTAAGGGTTCGGACTCGGTGGCATCATGATAGACAAATCTCTTCTTTAAATCAACTAAGTATGAGGTAAGATGCTTCAATAATAACTCGCCGTATGGTGCCAAGTAACAATCATGAAGAAAAAAACTGTGTCAAAAGACCATATATATGAAAATGTACAAAAGAACAAGACATTTTTACTCGAACTATATTTTCTCCTAATAACCTGCCTGAATTGATCAGTGTTTCCACTTCTAATCCATATCCATGCTATTCAAGTGCACAACTTGGAACTATATTTTCTCCTAATAACCTGCCTGAATTGATCAGTGTTTCCACTTCTAATCCATATCCATGCTATTCAAGTGCACAACTTGGAACTATATTTTCTCTTAATCGCAGTATAGGTAACCCTGATGATAATAAATGGTGTATTTAACCTGGAAGACTGCAAGTCAAGTTGAACGTAATTCATATTATTTTTAGAGTAAACGACATAAATCGTCCCTGTGGTTTACTTAAATAGTCACCTTTCGTCCCTGAGAATCAAAAACCTCATGGATCGTCCTTATTTGGAAAATAAGCTTCGCCTTTCGTCCTTTGACTATTTGACCGTTAACCTCAATCCGTTAACCCCCCACGTGCCTACCACGTGAGGGGTATTCTTGTCTTTGCGCCCACTATAAATAGAGTAAACGACATAAATCGTCCCTGTGGTTTACTTAAATAGTCACATTTCGTCCCTGAGAATCAAAAACCTCATGGATCGTACATAAAGCTGGTTGAATAAAGTTGCTTTATGCTGCAACTTTACACAGCATTTTAAGGAATTAAATGTTATTTCTTAAATGTTCTCAACCATATTTGTACGGCCAAAGTTGACATCCCAATGTCAACTTTGCTATAAATAGAGGTCTTTGCACAACAAGAAAATAACTTTGCAAACCTGCAATATTCTTGGTGAACTTGTGCAATATTCTCTCAATCGCAAAAAGGAACATTTTACAACTTTAAGTGTTTCGATTGTTTAGAGAATTTCCAAGTATAGATCAATTGTATTTCATAGGTTGTTAGGATATTTACATACTTTGCATTATCTTGGTTCCGCAACAACCTTGTAATTTATTTAAAGTTAATAAATAAATTACACTTGAAAAATACATATTGTCTCACCAATTTACTTTACAAGTACTTTCTATTATTGCATGGTCTTTCAAGTGTAATTTATTTATTAACTTTAAATAAATTACAAGGTTGTTGCGGAACCAAGATAATACAAAGTATGTAAATATCCTAACAACCTATGAACTACAATTGATCTACACTTGGAATTTCTCTAAACAATCGAAACACTTAAAGTTGTGAAATGTTCCTTTTTGTGATTGAGAGAATATTGCATAAGTTCACCAAGAATATTGCAGGTATGCAAAGTGTGAAATCTTTCGAAGTGAAATTGTTATTCTTGTTGTGCAATGACTTGTATTTATAGGCAAAGTTAACATTGGGATGTTAACTTTGGCCGTACAAATATGGTTGAGAACATTTAAGGAATAACATTTAATTCCTTAAAATGATGTGTAAAGTTGCAGCATAAAGCAACTTTATTCAACCAGCTTTATGTACGATCCATGAGGTTTTTGATTCTCAGGGACGAAATGTGACTATTTAAGTAAACCACAGGGACGATTTATGTCGTTTACTCTATTTATAGTGGGCGCAAAGACAAGAATACCCCTCACGTGGTAGGCACGTGGGGGGTTAACGGATTGAGGTTAACGGTCAAATAGTCAAAGGACGAAAGGCGAAGCTTATTTTCCAAATAAGGACGATCCATGAGGTTTTTGATTCTCATGGACGAAAGGTGACTATTTAAGTAAACCACAGGGACGATTTATGTCGTTTACTCTTATTTTTATATTATTATTTTTCATATCTCTAAAAAAAAAAATTAGAAATATATACGAAAAATATAATAATGCATAACAGTTCATTTTGACTATTTACGAGTTGAGTTTGTTTATTTTTTTAACTTGATGTCCGTTGGATTAGTGTTCTTAATATTCAAATTTCTGTAAAATTACCAATCTATCATCCGTACTATTAAATTACTTTCAAGTCCAGTCTTTTTTGTTAGTAAAACACTTAAAGTTATGTTGTGTACGCCTTTCGGGTGTATTGTTTTTCTAATGGGCAGGTTAATCATCTTTGTTTTAACTTATGTTTTATAAAAGAGACCTTCACTCGACCCTTGTGAAATTAAGATTAATTTGACGTTGGCAAGTTGCTTGCTTTCAATAACAGAAGTTAGAATCATAGAAGATTTATGCATTTGTGCATAGTTATTTGTTTTGTAGATTCTGTTTATGAATTAGCTTTGTCATCAAATATGTATGGAATACTACACATTAAGGAAGGTTGTAATCTTTTGTGTTTGATAGAAACACAATCTGGGATGCAGTCTTTGATGTTTCTGCGATAGAATTCTTACTGTATATATCTTCATTGATCATAATGTAATAATTTTTTTTACAGCTAACACCACTCTTCATTATGATGTATTACATACCATGATCGGTTTTGAGAAGAAGAAAAAAAAAGAAAACAGAACTGATAATATTTTTTTTTTGAACGGCAATAAACAGAACTAATAATATTGAATGCCGTACAAGTTGTATCTGGTGCCCCGTTCTCTTTGGTGTTTGGGATCATGAAAGACCACTTCTAACTAATGTTGTATCAAGAATTTTTGCATAATTGATAGTTTTCTCTTGACAAATCTCAGTGCTTCTTCATGTTGCAAATATTGGCATAATTGTATGCATTTTAGCTTCTTATTTTTTTTAAATCAGTGATAAGGCTAAGACAGGCATTGGTAGTGTTGTATCAGAGTCTGAATAATCACCTTTAAGAGTAAAAATATTTTTGTAGCTATTTTTCTCCACCCAAGATCTATAATCTCAGATATATACTTCAAATGTTACTTGGTAACAATAAAATTCTTGAAATGCATTTCGATCTTTAAAGACGAACATGAAACTTCATCCGATTGATCTTCATATGGATAGGAATATTTATTATTGAACAGATCAAATCAGAAATTTACATCTTTGCATATGCGTAACCAAGAATCAAAAAATCAGGCTTTTCATGCTTTGATAGTGGCCGATCACCAATGTAGTTGGTTTAAATGACAATGCAAGTGGTAGACCTGGTTTAGATGACAATGTAAGTGAAAAAAACAATGCAGTTGGTTTAGGTGGTGGCTTAGAAGGTTCTGATGGTCCTACTAGTCTTTGGTATCCCAAAGGCTCAGGCATGGATCTAATGGTTATTCAGATTCAGATCATGCAGGTTGTAAGATAGATAGGAAATCCACAACTGGTGGATGACATTTCCTAGGTGGCAAACTGGTCAGCTGGACCAGTAAGAAGCAAACTTCAGTTTCATTGTCCACTGCTGAAGCTGACTACGTGTCTGCAGCCAGTTGTTGTGCTCAGATACTCTGGATGAAGAACCAGTTGCTTGATTATGGTATTAATATTCAAAGACCCCAATCTTTTGTGATAATACCAGTGCCATTGCTATCTCAAACAATCCAGTCATGCACTCCAGAACGAAGCACATTGATCTCAGGTATCACTTAATTCGTGATCATATTATGAAAAACAACATTGAACTCCATTTTATTCCCACTGACAAACAACTCGCTGACATTTTTACCAAACCTCTGGATGTCAAAACTTTTGAATATCTTGTTGGTGAGTTGGGGAATGTTAAATCTAATCT
>CM067174.1:77518080-77562034 GCA_034093135.1 Erigeron breviscapus
TCCTTCTCTAACAATTTGGTCATTGGCCGGGCAATTTTGGAGAAATCTTTTATAAACCTTCGGTAAAAACCGGCATGACCCAAAAAACTCCTAATCGACTTAACATTGGTGGGTGGAGGTAATTTACTTATCACATCAATTTTAGCTTTATCAACCTCTAAACCCGCCTTAGAAACTTTGTGTCCCAAAATAATACCTTCTTTAACCATAAAGTGACACTTTTCCCAATTTAAGACCAAGTGTGCCCGTTCACACCTTTCCAACATCCTATCAAGACTCTCTAAACAACTCTCAAAAGAACTACCAAATACCGAAAAATCATCCATGAAAACTTCCATGGAAGTTTCAATCATGTCTTGAAAAATTGCAATCATACAACGTTGAAAAGTACCGGGTGCGTTACAAAGACCAAATGGCATCCTCCTATAAGCATAAGTGCCATAGGGACAAGTAAACGTGGTCTTCTCTTGGTCTTTAGGGTCAATAGGTATTTGGAAGTACCCAGAAAACCCATCTAAAAAGCAAAAATATTCGTTTTTGGCGAGCCGTTCGAGCATTTGATCGATAAAGGGCAATGGGAAATGGTCCTTGCGGGTGGCATCATTTAATTTCCGATAATCAATACATACCCTCCACCCCGTAACAGTTCTAGTGGGAATCAATTCATTCTTATCATTTAAAACAACGGTCATCCCACCCTTTTTCGGTACACAATGTACCGGACTTACCCAAGAACTATCCGAAATGGGGAATATGATTCCCGCATCTAACAACTTAATAATTTCCTTTTTAACAACATCCTTCATATTTGGATTTAACCTTCGTTGTCTTTGCACAATAGGTTTAAAATTATCAACAAAATTGATTGTGTGCTTACAAAATTCTGGACTTATACCCGGAATATCAGAAATTTTCCATGCAAAGGCCTTTTTATGAGCCTTTAAGACGGTAATAAGCCTAGATTTTTCATCCTCCATTAAAGAAGACGAAATAACAACGGAAAGAAAAGATGTACCTTCTAAGTAAGCATACTCCAAATGATCCGGAAGCGGTTTGAGCTCCAAGTCGGTGGGAGGACTCTCAACCGATGTAAGCACTCGTGTGCTTTAATCAACCTTGATCTCTTCAAATGTTTCATCATCCGGTGGAATTTCATCTACACTCAAGGCCATGATCTCTTGCAACATCTCTTCATCAAGCTCTTGGTATTCTTCACTAAGTGATAGCAATGATTCTCCTTTCTCCATACCCAAGATATCCATGAGCTCCTTCTCTAAAGCATCCTCTTCTTCTTCTTCTTCCATAACATCAATCCTGAAACAAGATTCATCACACGAATAAGGATGTTTAAGAGCTTTATCAACATTAAAGACTACTCGGTCATCACCGACAC
Organism: Erigeron breviscapus; assembly: GCA_034093135.1. Lineage (NCBI taxonomy): Eukaryota > Viridiplantae > Streptophyta > Magnoliopsida > Asterales > Asteraceae > Erigeron > Erigeron breviscapus. Next base: position 77,519,474 of record CM067174.1, read on the forward strand.
CTAAGGAAATCTCCTTAGCCTTAACCCGGATGATGGCATCCGCGCTCATAAGGAAGGGTCGGCCAAGAATTAGAGGCACATTTACATCCGCCTCCATTTCGAGTATAACAAAATCGACCGGAAAAATCATATGACCCACTTTAATCTGTAAATTTTCCGCTATCCCCATGGGATATTGGAATGATCGGTCTGCTAGCCGAATGCTCATACGAGTAGGGGTCAATTCACCTAAAGACAACTTTTTATAAACCGAATAAGGCATCAAATTAATGCTAGCCCTAGATCGGCCAATGCCTTATACAACAAAGCACCAAAGGAACAAGAGATAAGAAAACTCCCTGGATCTTCCAACTTAGGGGGAATCTCGTTCTTGATGATGGCGGAACACTCGACACTCATGACTGCCGTCTTCGCCTTTTCCAACTTCATTTTATCCGAAATGAGTTCTTTGAGAAACTTCGCATAGTTAGGCATACCTGCAGAAAGATCAACTAAAGGAAGAGTAATGTTAACATTTTGAATCAATTTAACAAACTTCTTAAAATTCTCCTTGTTCTTCGCTTTCTTCAATCGTTGAGGAAATGGAATATGCGGTTGATACGGCTTAACCTGTGGTTTCTCAACGGTTGGTTTCTCAACTATCTTGGATGGAACGGCCGGTGTTTTCACGGCTGGGTTCGGCTCCATCTCAATCTCATCATCAACGGAATCATCAGCTTCTACCTGCACAAGAGGAGTAACATCATTAGGTAATGGATTAGCGAATTATAAGTATTACCTGCTCTTGTTGTGATCGCGTTCACTTGCTCATTACGAGCATTCGGAGGATTGTAATTTCCTTTATCGTTTGACGGAAGCCTTGGACTCTGTTGAGGCTTAGGATTTTGTTGAGTATTGCTCGGTAATGTCCCGAGCTGCCTATTAGAATTTCCTAGCCTCTCGAGCTTAGCTTTTATATCCTGAAATGTAGCTTGAGTGCTCTTAGTACTTTGATCCAGCTTATGACTCAAACCATCCAAACGAGTAGTCACTGAATCCAATGCCGAATACATCTTCTTAGTTTCTGCAGCTACTTGCTCGTTTGTTTGTCTCTGAGCACCGATGAAATCCTTAACAATATCTCTCAATTCACCAGTCATGCTCTGCTGACTGTTAAACCTGCTGAACCTATTGCCACCATACCCAGAATTATTAGCATTAAAAGAAGACGAGGGATAAGAAGTACCTGAATTCCGGTTTTGATAACCGGTGTTCTGACCGAAATTTCCCTGCGGTTGATTCTGAATATAATTAACATCCTGAGCTGGCTTGTTCGGGCAATCCTCACTGTAATGCAACTCTCCACAATAATCACACCCATCCGTCATAACCTTAACATCTCTCTCAAGACTCTTGAACCTGTTATCTTGGTTGTCAAACCTCTCATTCATTTGCTTTGAGAGTGCTTTGACTTCAGCAACTAGTCTTGAATCTTCACCTTCTTCAATCCGAGCAACTGTTTTTCCTCCAGATTTCCTATCCCGAATTTCTTCACGAACAAAGAACTCCTTAGCCATGTCATCGAGGATCTTGTAACCTTCACTTGGAGTTACATTGTTCAAACTCCCCCCGAATGCACCTGCAAGTTCCCTTCTGGTTTTCCTAAGCAATCCATCATAGAAAATCTCAACTACTGCTTCAGTATTCATATTATGCCCAGGACAGTTTCTAAGCATTTCCTTGTACCGTTTCCAAGCATCAACTACATCTTCTCCCGAATCTTGAGTGAATGCTCTAATCTTATTCTCCAGTTGTCTTTGAGTTCTTATAGAATAAAACTCATCAATGAAACCTTCTCGAAGTTCAGCCCATGTGGTGTACAAATCATCCGCTTGAGCCAAGCTTTTGCCTCTCCATAAAGAGTAAGTGGAAAGAGCTCAAGTTTCACTATGTCATTCTGTCCTTCGCCATAATTGTAGAACCTACAAATCTTTTCGAACCTTTCCAAATGGCCATAAGGATCACTGTTTGTCACACCATCGAACTTCTCTTCCTCCACACTCTTCAAATGATTTCCTTTAAGATTAAAGTTTATTCCGGTGGTTGGAGCACGAATTGGAGTGCCACGGTTGGCCGGTACTTCCCTTCTTCTTTGTCCGTAAGGACGGTTGTTGGGATCAACTGGTTGTCCTCCTCGATCACCCATTCCTCTTGGTTGTTGATTGATATTTACCTTTGGAATGGGAGAACTGTTCGGTTGAGGAGTTTGAATTTCCTCTTCTCCGTCTGAATCTAAATCTTCTCCTGATTTAAAAATCCAAGATGGATCTTTCAAGTTCTTAACCGCTTGATCTTCTGATGTTGACGTTTTAAAGGAAAGATCAAAGTCCTGTTGGACTTGGTCTGAATTTCCAGAATCAATCTTGTTGGATGTAGAGGTCTCCGTGTTGTTGCGTTGAATTAAGCGACGTCTGACTTTCCCCGGATTTGACAAAGGACTAACCAAAGGTCTGCCAGAAGCTCTTGTGTTCATCAACTACAAAGACCCTGCACAAGCACCACAAGACAAAACGTCAAACGTAATTGGAACAAAACGAAACAAAACAAAATTAAAAACCTAAAACAAAAATAAAATCTATCTAATAAAAACAAAGAACTTCCCCACAAATGAATGCAAGGAAGGATCGAATCACAAAACAAACAACTACTTAATTCAAGTCCCCGGCAGCGGCGCCAAAAACTTGATGTGTAATTTCGAGTCTTAAATTTATAACACGAACTACCTAGCTACTGTCTACTACACACTTGCGGGCAGTGTACCCGTTCGTATGCAATATAGTTACTTGGTAAGTACGAGGTCGAACACAAGGACTTTTATAAGCAATTGTTAAATACAATGATACAAAAATAAGGGGGTTTTATGGCCGAATTGCCACGTTGCAAAAGTTAGTTAAAATTGTTAGTAATCCCGTAGGATTAATCGCAAGAGAATTTTGTTGTTTAAAACAAGAATTTAAAAGATCATCTACCTCGACTCCATGACACATTTCATTTTGGTTGCATTAAGGTTAAAGCCAATTCAACTATGTTGATTCCGATAACTAAGTTAAGACAAGGAACTCACTAGTAGGCCTCCTAGCTCATTACCCTACCCGAACTCATTAACCAATTAATTCGATCCTAAAGATCCGGCTACCACCTTCCCTATTAAGATCTCCCTATCCGATTAATTTGTTTGTTATGATTAAACAATTTCACCTATCGATTCTACCAAACCGTTAACACATTGAATTCTCTTACCTATTGTTGTTTATCAACTCGCTACCACGAATTAACACCTATTGATTCTACCAAATCAACTAGAACAATGCACTCCTGGAATTAACTACCATTAAAACCATTTATACATTATCAACAAACAATAGAATAAATAATAAGAATTCAATACATTAAGATCTTGATGAAACGTTTAATAATCAACTTGAATTCAAAATAATATGCAACCAATATTCATTGTGTCATTTCATCTCAGTAGATGATGAAGTGTTTAGCCTGACATAATCATAAATAAATCACAAATAGCAAAAGAAAGAATAAACATCTTGTACCAAAGTGGGAGAGACAATGAAAAGCTAAAGAAATCGATGATTGAATGCCTCGAAACTCTTGAGCAACCCTTAGATCTTGGAGAAGGTAAAAACTGCTGAATATTGCCTCAAGAAACCCTAAAATCGCCTGAAAGTCGAAAAGTCACAAATGGGAGGGTTTTTGTCTTCTATTTATAGTGTTACTAAAAAACCCTTGCTGAACCGACCTACAGGTGCGGCGCACCAATTGCCAGGTGCGGCGCACCTTCCTTGTTTCCAAATTTCTTCCATGCCCGATATGCGGCGCACCAGAGGATTGGTGCGTCGCACCTCGCCTCTTTCTCAATTTTCCAATTTTTCTGATCAACTTATGCGACGCACCAAGGTATTGGTGCGACGCACTCCTTCATTTTTTCACCAAAACTTGTAATTTTCAACTCGTTTCTTCTCGTACACGTACACGAACCATCCAAATGCATCTTTTAGCCATCCAAAAGCCATTTCTCACCATTTTACCTGTTCTAAGCCTGCAATCACTAACAATACCATCAAAGCATCGAATATACATGTAATTTGCATACAATTAAGCTTAAAACGACTTAGAAACAATATGGGATTATACATATAAATGGACATATCAGCATCTCAAATCCGTATTAAGTTTTACAAGTTAAAACTATACCAAACTAACTTTAATTTTTTTCATGTTTATTTCACCGAATCAGATCCGAGTTGAATCATATAGTTTGCCTACTCTGGACAAATAAATGATATGTAATATGTCACTTCCCATTTTGTTAGGTCAAAATTACAAAATTAGGCTACAAAACACAAAACCACCTCATTAACAAGTTAACCAACAAAGAAAACAACACAGCACCAATTCTCATCACAAGGCCATTTTCGGAAATTCCGACTCTCCTTTATCTCTCCTAATCATATCATAAACGTAAGTACACAGAAAACAACACTATATATGTATATAGATATCTCTCTCTTTATATATTTTCATTTTCATTCTAAAAAAATATTCATAAAATCCCAAAATTGTTATTCTCCCTGAGGAGTAAATATAGTTCTTAAATCTAAGATTCAGTAATCTCCTCCTCAGGCAAAATACAATTTATTTTTATTTTTTATTTCAAAAATGGCTTCTGATACTTTCACCGACAAAACTCGCTGTTTTCCGGAAGCTCAAATCCAAATCAGAGAATAAGGTATGCATATATTATATAATTTCTGTATCTATACATCCGATCTGTATCTAGTTTTGTTGAATTGATCTGATTTTGTATCTAATTGTGTATGTATATGTGTATCAGATGTGTTTTGATTGTAACGCGAGGAACCCTACTTGGGCATCGTGACTTACGGGACATTTTTGTGTATCGATTGTTCTGCTACACATCGTAGTCTCGGTGTTCATATCAGCTTTGTTAGGTATATACTATCATATATGTATTATATTTTTTGAATTGTTTGTGGATAAATGAATGTACTTTACTGTAGTTTGAAGTTAAGTTTGGTTGGAACTTTAATGTAGTTGTAAGTTATGACATTTCACATTTGAGTAGAGATATAACGATGAAGTTCGGAAATGATGATGATGATGATGATGATGATGAATTGATCTAGGAGGGTTGTAAGTAGTTGTTTTCGTAATGCGGGTTTCAATAGTGGAAGGATTTTAGTTGGTAAAGGATGTTGCTTTTAAGTTTTAAGTGATGGGAAGGATTACAGTTTAAGATGGATAAATGTGTTAGTATATTAATGGGATTATGGCACTGGAGTCTAACCAACTATGACTGAATGGTTATCTTATGTAGTGATCTTTAAAAATGGCTATCTGATGTAAGAATCTCTCATTTTTGTTCTTTTCATGTACCGGTTGACCTGTTGTACCGTCATGGTTACGGTTGTGAGTTGTGAACTCCGACAAGATGGATGGTGGATGGTTTTAGACTCCGACGAGGTTGTAGTGGGTGGTCTCAGTCTCATTTTTTCTTCCATTTAAGAGGTGCGACCATCTCTCCACCATCTCCACATCCGGACACGTGCCACCGCTAATTGCCACAAATAAAATAAACAAATGTCACCTAGACAACCACCGTCGTCGTCATCCTCTGTCAAAATCCCCCCTTTTTACCCCATTGTAAACCAACGTTGCTACATCAATTTAACACTTTCGTAGGTCACTACATTACATAACCATTCGCTCATAGTTGGTTACACTCCGGTGCCTTAATCCCTATTCTTTTTAGCATCCAACGTGACATTACCGGTTACAAATAGGATGTTACCCGGTAGGATACATTAAAAGAACAAAAATGGAAGGTACTTACATCAGATAGCCAGTTTGAAAGGTCACTACATTACATAACCATTGAGTCATAGTTGGTTACACTCCGGTGCCATAATCCCTATATTAGTTGACTATAATGATAAGGGGCAATGTGAGTTGTGTATAACTGAGTATATAAATGTGAATCTTGAAACTTATTGGAATGAAGGGAACATGTATTGCGGTATTGCCCCATGTTGGTTAAATTGCTTTTTCTAGTTATTAATTCTCAAACTCTGCCTAAGATTTTTTGACCCCAGTCAAGTTAAACTATGGAATATAAAGTTTAAACCTTGCTGAAGTGCATTCTAAAAGTTCCATCTGTGTTTCGAAGACACAATTTTAACACAAAAATTGACTGTTGCATTCCAAAAAGTTATCTAGTCCAAAATGAATAGTAGAATGTTTTGGCTACCTTGATGCCGTTTTGGCTGTATGTTAATCGCAGCCGAGTTACGTTTAGCTGGTGAATGTTGCATTAATGCTAGATTACTTGTATTTGCACTTCTTACATTTGAAACGATATCTACAAAATGTTCATTATTCCATTAAGCAACTGAATGCAGTTTGGTCTGTGTCCATTTCAAACACTTGTAATTAAATGAAGTATGGGGTTATGTTGATCATTTTACTTTAGAAATCCTCTCTAAACCGGGGTCTCCCACAAAATAGGGTCCTAGTATATAGTCAGTTCTGAGGTTGAGTTCCATAATCAGGCCAAACTTTGGGGGGTACTTTGTGTAGTTTTTCCAAACACGAGTCAATTTCACTTGTAATTGCAATATCATTTTTAGAATGTTCTAAGCTTCATTAAAAAGCAAACATAATTGCGAGCAATATATCTATACTATCTTATAAAGCAAATAGCTTTTGTTTAACATTTTAAGTTTCAACATTTCATCAAAACCAAATTACATCAATAACCTACACTATTCGCCACCGCACCGACGCCACCGCCACCACCACTAATCTCCGCCGCCGCCACCACCACCACCGCCGCCGCCATTACATCACCATCACCGCCGCCGCCATTACATCACCACCACCGCCGCCGCAACGCGCGGGTACCGTTCTAGTGTTCTTAAACTGGATATATATATTTTCAGCTACTTGAATTGACTAAAGTAAGGTGGTCGGGAAGTGATATAGTTATCTTTTTCTTGTAAGGTTTTTTTTCTTCGCAAAGTTTTTACCCATTAAGGTTTTGACTTTTAGGTCAACCAATCTGGATTCATGGACACCGGAGCAGTTAAAGATGATGAGCTTTGGGGGCAACAATCGTGCTCAGGTCTTCTTCAAGCAACATGGGTGGACTGATGGAGGGAAAATTGAAGCCAAATACACCTCAAGAGCTGCTGAGTTATATAAACAGTTACTTTCAAAAGAAGTTGCCAAAAGTTCTGCAGAAGATGTTATTAACAATGCATCATCATTTGTTCCTGCCAGAGTTGATAATGAACCTTCTGACTTCAATGTCGTTGAAATGCCAAATGAGAGCTCTTCTGCAATACCTGACACCAATGGCTCCGCTACTGTGAAAGCCCCATCAATTCGTACAGCTACTCTCAAAAAGCCTATTGGTTCAAAAAAGCCTGGAAAGACTGGGGGGCTTGGTGCAAGAAAGCTTAGCACCAAAGTATTATATCAAATTGAACTATTAATCTTTTATAAATTTACTTTCGATATCCAATTTCTTCTTTCTGGTTTTTTTAAATCTACAATTTTTGTGCAGACTAGTGAAAGCCTGTATGATCAGACGCCTGAAGAACCAGTTATACAAGTGTCCACCTCAGCAAGTAGCATGCCGGCATCTGCAGCAACACCTCACATCTCTCGCTTTGAGTATGTAGATAGTTCCCAAACTGAGGAGACGAGTTCTGGAGGGGTGAATACACTTAGTCATGTTGCGCCTCCTAAGTCATCTAGTTTCTTTGCAGATTATGGAATGGACAGTGGTTTCTCAAAGAAGACTACTTCTTCAAAAGTCCAGGTAAACGAAACTTTATTGGTATTTTGCATCAAATAGTTATAAGATGATCTGTAAGGACTCTGACACTCTGCAAGAGCTGTATTGCTGTACTACTACTGGCTAATGGCTCTTAGAGTGATTATAATGATTTCATTTTTTGGATCTGATTCCCATTATCCTATTTGGTAGTTGCACATGCTATCCAGTTAGACGCCGACCAAACTAACTTTCTTTATGAACACGATTACATGTTCTTGACTCCATCCTTTATTTCACATATGAAGGGATCTCAATTGCAGTACAAGTAAATTTGGATTTTAGATGATCCCAAATGTATGAAAAGTATCCTTATGCTTTGTCTGTTTTTCACTTTTTTGTCCTACATTGATGTCTCTGTATATTGCTGTGCAATGTGATTTATATATTTTTCAGATTGTTGATCTGTTACTAACTGGAAAGAAAGCTAGTACTAAGCATCAGAAGTCTATTTACTCTAATGACATTTTATTTATCAGTTATTACCTGTACCAGCAACCTTACTTCTATTTCTATTATTATGCACTCTGCAATGGTTCCATTGATCGTAGTTCCTTGTTCAGTTTCTGTGCGATTTACACCAAAACTGGACCAATGTTGATCATTGGCTGAATTTTTTTTCTTCTTAACATTCACATCTTCACATTTCAATTATATATGGTTGGCTACTTGGCTTTGTGCATTTCTTTAGTTTCCTTACTGGATGTCGCCTTCCCCTTGGTTTGCTTACGTGGCCATTGCTTGTTCAGGTACAGGAAACTGATGAAGCGAGGAAGAAGTTCTCTAATGCTAAATCTATTTCCTCAGCACAATTCTTTGGAGACCAGAATAAAGCTGATCTTGATGGTCAAGTCTCCTTGCAAAAGTTTTCAGTACGTATTGTTTCTTACTCGGTACTTTCAATATAGTTTAACTCTCACGTGAGCCATCTTCTTTTCTCTTTTTTAACTTCAATGTCAATAGGTTCTTTCTGGTTATCTATAGATATATGAACCATTTCCAAACTTGTAATATGGACTTATACGGGTCACAGATCAGATGCGGTTATGCACATCTGCTACTTAGAAACCCAATTTTTTTTTCTTTCTATAGAGATGTCAATATTGCTGGGTCAGGGGGTTGTGGTTAGCATTGTATGCCTGGTCCATTTTTTAAGGTTCTGTTTGAATCTTGACTGGAACGTTTTCTTTTGAATGGTCTTCTAGGGCTCTGCAGCCATTTCAAGCGCCGATCTCTTTGGTAATGACTCGGATTCTAATCTTGATCTCAGCGCAAGCGACCTCATCAACCGGCTGTCCTTCCAGGTATTCTCATGATTCTATTTGTTAAAAGTGGGATGCACACTTTCTTCTTGAATTTAATTTAAATTAAGACATTTAAAGTAAGTTCACCAATCACCAGCATACTATATAAGTAATATAGGAATCTTTGCAAGTTAGATAATATAAATATTACAATTACAATTTCCCACACCTAAAAATACGAAAAGCAAAATTTAGTGGAAATTGCTCAAACCGTCCTATAACTAACTGGTCCTTATTGCAACTTGCTGGAAAAATTGGACCACTTTGGAGCTTATACCTGGGTACCAGGCCCTGGCTACAAATCTCAGAAATGAGACCAGGCCCTGGTTACAAATCTCAGAAATGAGGTTGATTCAAATTTTTTATTTTTTCTTTTAAATTTTCCTATTTCAGGCTCAACAGGATATGTCATCGCTGAAGAACATAGCAGGAGAAACAGGGAAGAAGCTGAGCTCAATAGCCTCCACTTTAATGAGCGATTTCCAAGACCGAATCCTGTGAGATAGTATGAGAAAGGTGTTAATTACAGAAGTACCCTATAAAGATCTTATTTGTAAAGGGTGAAAATTATATTTTACATGGCGTTCTATCGTATTTTTGTAGCTGGAGATGCTTTTAATATTGTGGTGCTTGTGTGTCTATCATTTTCTTGTTTAAGATCTAGAGAACTACAGTGTCGGGACATTTATGCAAGTATGCAGGTGCGAGGTAATGTTGTTAATGTGTAATGTTAAATCCTCAGAAACAGGCTATGTATACATCTTTATTAAGACTATATGATATTTCAAATTGTTGATGACATTCTCATAATATCTGATAGCCGAATTCCAGTTTGTGCTCGAGTTTTTTGATGTATCATGCGAGTTTGTACTTTATGGACAGCCGTTGAGTTCAGAGCACTTGACTAGTTTGTCCAAACTTAAAATGATTTTTTCTTTCTCCATTTCAGTAAATTGTTTTATTTACATGGAAATTTTACGCCAGGTCTATTTTATCAAGGGCACAGGTCAAGAGGACCGATGCCAAGACAGGACCAGTTAACATGAATTAGACCACAAATGGTCCTATTTCCAATATTGACAGCATGTAACAACTGGGACTGGGATGAGATGCTTTTTTCTAAACAGTTGAAGCAATTGTAGACATACTTTCCAATGTCAACTTTAAAAAAGCAGGAACATGCGGTTTGTATCTTGTGCTAGCATCCCCCATAACTTTATAAGTTAAACAAAGTGTTGATACTTGGCATTACCACGCTAAGCAAAAGAAAAAAACAATAATACGAATTTACGAAGATTGTAACAAAGGCACTGCACGAAGCAGACCATTAAAAACCCAAACAAGTGTGCAAGCGGAACAGATATGTAGTAGGAATATGAATTTCACAATAAAAGAAAAACTCACATATTTTGCCATGGATCATATAAAATATAGATCAAATGTCTTTATGAATATGATAAGTTATGATTCACATCAGAAACCACAAAATTGCACACGTCATATCTCATATGTTTGCATTGTTTAAAGATGTTTGTGCTGTAACCGCGGTCTCTAAGAGTGAAAATACTTGGAGGTCCCAAGCTCGAATTTTAGGAGAAAAAAATATACGCCTTGCGGCCACGGAGGTTCTCTTGCAACGAATCCGGGCTAGTCGCTGAACAGGTCAGATACCTAGGTTTAACTAAAAAGAATAAAACAAGATGTCTTTGCTGTAATACAATTGGTGTGTTGCACTCTCAGGCGTGTTCAGCTTATACTGAGATGCTATGTTTCTCATAAACCATACATTCAATCTTTCAATAATAATGTCCTATATACTTGTTCTATGTGTGAGGGTGGTTGTATATAGTCAACAAATGTGCAATGTACTCCATAGTGTCCCTTTTAGATGCTGTTTTGTCTTTGTTGTTTCCTGCAAACCATACATTGAAATATTTGCACTTAACAAAGTAACATAGATATCTACCAATAAACTAAAACATGATTGTAACACCATTTAATCGACATGTGGCGTAATCTTTAAGCGACACGTGTCTTTTTTGGTATTTGTTAATAATAATAAATCCTTTATTTGTAATTAGAATTGGAATTGGATTGGAATTGGAATATATATATATATATATAAGAACTAAGAAGTTTTAAGATATATTAAGAGGATTTTTAGAAATATAAATTAGGAAGATTAACCATTACCTTTTTTATAGAGATAATTCTATCAATATCGTATCATTATATTTTAATGTTTATTTAATAAATTTACAATACAATAATGTAAAAATCTCCATCCATCTATATATTTTCATATACAATCTATCTATAATTATCTAGCTTTTATGATAATTTAATCATAAACTCATTGTTATAATGTATATACATTAATTATACCGTATATCATCTATATTTAATTAATCCGTATATCGTACGGGTATTAGAACTAGTTCTCTATATATATGTGATCAACCGACTAACCAAGTGTTCGATTAAATGTAATCAACTCAGGTGCCAAAACAATCGGGTCAGAAGAGATTCAAAACGGGCCTTTGGAGTTTGGGTCATATTGGCCATGCCTATACTTCTGCTCTACTTTTATTTGTTGAGCCATAATGCCATATAAATAGTTGATGTATTAAATCTGTATATGAAAATTGTATTTGTGAAACAATAATCTTAACATAAAAGATGCATAATTTAAAACCCATCATAAACTCTAAAACTCTTGTTATAGCCAATATAAGATTTATACTCCAACATCAAACTTATCACCATAATTGACATAAATCCAGAGTCAGAAAAACACATGTACTTGGTATACTTCTTATAATCAAGTAATAAATTGCACTTTCTGTTAAAAGTTTGACGGTTGACATAGATTTCCTCTTCGAAAACCATATGAGTAAGTACTTGGACCTATGTTTGACCATAAAACTTAGAAAATACACCCAAATTTATTGTACATATATACATGAGTTACTTAGTTTGACCCCAAAAATTTAGGAGTTATAATAACAAAGCTATATTATCTTGTAAATGTCAAAGTTTGTTTTGTTTTGTTTTTAACACTTTTGGTAAAACAGAATTTGCCTCCTATAAGAGCTTTGGAGACCCTCAATCTAAATCCTTTCTCCCTGCTCACAATTTAAAGATGTTTTCAGCCATAAGGATGCATTGGATAAACATCCACCGCCGCCGCAACCAAAGAAAACACCAACACGTGCAGCCGACCTCAAACCACTACAGGAGATGTTTGGGCCGTGATCTGGGTCCACGAGAGTCAAATGAATCATTTCAGCAGAAGCATGTGGTGATTGTGATGGACGCAATGCAAGAATTTAAAGTGGAGACACTTGAATGGGTTCTTAAGAATATTGCACTAGGCAGTTGTGGCACCATTACTCTTTTAGGTGTCAAACCATGGCTGTCTTTTGTCTGTAAGTACCGGCTATCCTATCATAATAAAAAAAGATAGACTCAGAATATTTATATATGGGTTTTGGTAATACAATAGTCAGATTATGCGATAAATTGTTTGGTGAATGCAGTCTCTTGCAAGACTGAGACGGACATCTGGACAATGAACATACAAGAGCTACTGAATTTGAAAGACACTGATGAATGGAAGAATGATGCAAGGTGTCAAAAGGCTCAAGAACTAGTCGATCTTTGTGTGAAGTATAAGGTAACGTTTGACCGTCGTTAAAGCAGCAGCTAGACCGCAAATAAAACTTTTGAACTAGAGTAAATGTTCTATTAAATAGATTAAAAACCTATGCTGACAGCGTATAGTGAACTCAGGTTGCACCAAAAATAGAGATCAGACAAGGATTTCCAAAACGACTACTCGTTCTTGAAAGAATCTCAAGCGCATATGCAACATGGGTCGTTTTTGACAGGTAACTAGATTCAGTTTTGAGCATTTCTATGTGAAAAGTACTAAGAAATGATGAACATTGATGAATGCAATGTACACAAGCGGCAAACCCAAGCATAATCTAATCCTGCTTTTCTTGTTATATCGTATATCCTAAGCATAGACAATTATACGAAAACAAATACAGCTAACAAGTAATAATAGTACATTAAAAGGTCAATATTGTTAATCATCTAAGCCTTGTATTTGAAATCAAAGACACATATACAATTAGAAGTGCTATATAATCATCAAATAAAGTGATATTAGCAAACATGACTTACAGGCATCATAAAAAGAGTCACATAGAATACGTTGCCAAGAAGGTGCCATGCAACATCCTTGTGATGAACAGCAATGGAGAGGCAGATATGATTAGAGGCCGTTCAACAACTTTTGACAGTGATGATGAAATCCCGCCAGTGTTCACGCCTTCCACCATACCCACACCCATAGTAATACTCTCTGATGACTACAAGAAGCGGCTGAACCTCACAAGTCCTTAAACAGCTATGATCATATAGAAGTTTACAATAAGGGTCTCTGCCTACTAAAGCTTTACTAGGCATACGGTATTTCGTAAAAGATTTCACAAGGCACAAGGAAATAGACAAGGAAGGAGAAGTGATCAATAAAAAGTTGTTAATCTGTTTATATCAGATTTTGTTGTAATATATTGTGGGTATTGTAATATTTGGAATGTGTAGCATTTAGATCAAGTAAGTTTAATTTATGAAAAAACATACTGTATTTAATTGCACACTTGACTAAGATTATATTGCATCATTAATTTGAATCAAATCAACAATTAAAGATTATACAAGAATACAAGATTCAAGGATAGTCATACACTTATTTTTTTAAGATATGAAAACCAAAATTACATAAACAAGATGATACAATTAATGTATCATGGAATATAGCCACCATGGCCTCCCCCGGCACCATGTTCACCACCACCTCCGCCGCCGCCACCTCCGGAACCACCACCTTCACCCGCACCACCACCATATCCACCTTCTCCTCCTATTCCGCCACCACCACCACCACCACTATATGCTCCCCCTGAGCCACCACCTTCACCCGCACCACCACCATATCCACCTTCTCCTCCTATTCCTCCACCGCCGCCACCACCATGTCCACCTCCACTTCCGCCAGCGTATCCACCGCCATGTTCACCTCCTCCTCCATATCCACCACCACTTCCACCTCCGGCACCACCACCATAACCTCCACCATGCTCCACACCACCTCCATAGTATCCACCACTCCCACCTCCACTCCCTCCACCACCTCCACCTCCATACCCTCCACTACCACTACCACTACCACCTCCACCGTACCCGGAACCACCACCTTCACCACCACCACTACCTCCATAACTAGGAACATATCCACCGGTGGCAAATCCACCTCCACCACCATGTCCTCCACCGCCACCACCACCATATCCTCCACCATGCTCCCCTCCTCCTCCATACCCGCTCCCACTACCACCCCCTGAACCCGAACCACCACCTCCATATGAACCACCATACGTAGGGACTACATGTTCACCACCACCATTACCACTTCCATAGTTAAAAAGTGATCTAGTAGCAGAGCAAATGCCAATGCAAAACAAGAAGAAGAAGAAAACATTAAGCACAACTTTCCTATTAGCCATTTTTGGAAAGTTGAGTAAAACAAATGAACTTGAAATGCAATTTATAGGCATTTCCACTTTGGGGCTTTGAGAGTATTTACGTGCACATGGCTAGGTGTAGTTGGATTTGACATATAGTGTGCGTGCTAGCTAGTGAACTAGTGAACCCGGCCATTGTTGGTCCAGTCTCCATCCTTTTATTGCGCACTCCATTACCGCACTGAATATATCTACTGGATATATATAAAGAAAGATATATATAGTTTGGTAGCCAATATCGGTGCATTTTGCTGTCGATCACCCACATCTAATCATTATTATAATCATCAACATATTCTAAAAATATTTAATTACTAATTAAGTCATAACTTTGATTAGTATACTTAAATATAAGACGATATATAATTACACCAAAAGGGCCTTGACCTAACCAAAATGTGGGTTCAAGTCCCATGATGAGCAAATCGTAAATATTTGTGGATTTATGTGGACTAATTAAAGAAAAATACGACAACGATAATGTACGTACTGCTTAATACCTCTAAGATTGCTTAATAGAGAATGTAATAGTTTTTGAAAGCATAATAGTAGAAATTAACGTCATAATAAACAATTTCACCTAAATCTCGTTGCTCTCTTTTGATATTGATGGAAGCAATTCATTCAAAATGTATTTGAAGACAGCTAAAATTCCATTTTCATTGTGGGCACTAACTATACCCATGTCGATAATCAATTATTGGATTTATACAACATGTAAAGTAGGTCAACTGTTGCCCAAACTCATCAATATTGTAGATTAAGAAACCTTTTAGGAGTTATCATTAGAAGCTACCGGTTATGGAGTTGTATGTCATATGCCGACGCTCCACAAGCCGTAGACCCATTTTGTACTAACCAGTCCAGCCCAGCCGAATATATATGGCCCATAATAAAGCCCAACTTAATTTTTGCAAACGGATACAGGCGAACTGTCATTCACTCATCCCTGCTTTAAAACCATCTGCATATCATCATCAATTGGTGTTAGGAATTGCTTAATTATAAGTGCTTATCTTCTGGAGAAAAGAAAAAAAATAAGACAAAAAAGAGGATGCCTGCCTACTTACTTAAAAGTGCTCATCTGTTGCACAATAATAAGCAAATGAGCAGTTTTTTCAGTGAGTGTTTGGTATTACTTATCAACGAGCTATTAAGTTGGTTGTACATTAATATATTAAACAAAAAACCACATCACATTCAATTAAAAAACACATTAAATTAATAATAGAAACTTTCCGTTAATTAAAAAACCACCCAGAAATGAATTTTGTGTTGGATTGGTTGAGATTGTGTAGACGGATGGTAGGTTGTTCCAAAAATGAAAAGATGAGAGATAGTAGATGAGTTTTTTGTTTTGTTTTTGACGAGGATGGTGAATCGGATGGAAAAAAAATTGTTGAAAGGTGGTTTGATGATGGCTTTTGAAAATTAAAAATTTTACAACAGAATTATGAAATGAATACATAGATTGTGAATCGATAGAGAATGAATAATATGTTTTATTGAATTTTTTGATGATTTACAATGAGAGGCATGACCTCTATTTATACAAAATAATACGATAAATAAGGAAACAATGTCTTGGCTAAGCAATCGACATAAACCCTAATTCTATGATCGGCCCAATCGGCCCAACTCGTATGTGATCAAAGCCTTAGCCCAACTCGTATTATTTCCTGATCCTATACATTCTAACACTCCCCCTCAAGTTGAATATCGGGATTACCGAAATTCAACTTGCTTAGACACTTATGAAACATAGATGTTCCCACGGCTTTGGTTAGAATATCAGCAAGCTGTTCTTCAGACCTAACAAAAGGTAACTTGATAATTCCACTTTCCAATTTTTCTTTTATAAAATGACGATCAACTTCCACATGCTTGGTTCTATCATGTTGAACTGGATTCTCTGAGATCTGGATAGC
Source organism: Erigeron breviscapus (assembly GCA_034093135.1). Taxonomy (NCBI): domain Eukaryota; kingdom Viridiplantae; phylum Streptophyta; class Magnoliopsida; order Asterales; family Asteraceae; genus Erigeron; species Erigeron breviscapus. The sequence continues at coordinate 77,536,212 of CM067174.1, forward strand.
AGCTTCATTATCACTCATGATTCGAATGCTTTCTTTGGGAGCAAAACCTATTTCAGACACCAGCTTTCTCAACCACAAAGCTTCTGCTAGTCCCCTAGCTATACCTCTAAACTCAGCTTCAGCACTTGACAAGGAGACAACTTTCTGTTTTTTACTTTTCCATGTAACCAAGTTACCACCTACTAACGAAAAATACCCAGAAGTGGATCTTCGATTGCCTTTGTCTCATGCCCAATCTGCATCTGTATATATCTGAATCTTGAGATGACCATTAGCCTTAAATAACACCCTATGATCTGAAGTCCCTTTAAGATACCTAATAATTCACAGGACTGCATTCATATGATCTTCCTGAGGTTGATGCATAAACTGACTAACTACTCCAACAGCATATGCTATGTCTGGACGGGTATGAGCCAAATAAATAAGTTTCCCCACCAACCTTTGATATCTTCCTTTATCAGTAGCTTTAGCATCTGTCTTCACAAACAATTTCTGATTAATGACCATGGGCGTGTCTGCTGGCTTGCAATCAATCATTCCTGTTTCAGCCAAAAGATCTAATATATATTTTTTCTGACAAATAAAAATTCCACGTTTAGACTTTGAAACTTCTATTCCAAGGAAATACTTCAGTTCTCCCAAATCTTTCATTTCAAATTCTGCAAACAAAGCTGATTTTAGTTGGTTAATCTCCTTTTCATCATTCCCTGTTATAATCATGTCATCAACATAAATTATTAGACATGTCACAAGATTCCCTCTATGACGAAGAAACAGTGTGTGATCTGAGTTACTTTGTTGATATCCATATTTCTTCATAGCAAGAGTAAACCTTCCGAACCAAGCTCTGGGTGATTGTTTAAGCCCATACAAGGCCTTTTTCAATTTACAAACTTCCCCATTCTTAAAATTATGGGAAAAACCTGGAGGAGCTTCCATATACACTTCTTCTTGTAATTCTCCGTGTAAGAAAGCATTCTTTACATCAAACTGATGAAGAGACCAACCCTAATTTGCTGCTATTGAGAAAAGAACCCTTATTGTATCTAGCTTTGCAACTAGAGAGAAAGTTTCTGAATAATCAATGCCATATGTCTGAGTGTACCCTTTGGCAACAAGTCTTGCTTTGTATCTCTCTACATCCCCATTTGGTTTATATTTGATGGTATATATCCACCTGCATCCTACCGGATCCTTTCCTGTTGGAAGAATACACTTTTCCCACGTATCATTCTTAATAAGAGCCTCCATTTCACTATCCATAGCATCCTTCCAATTTTTAATCTAAAAGCATGCTCTACATTTGATGGGATTTCTTCAGAATATAATTTTGCCGCAAATGCTCTTGCTTCTTTGGAGAAAAAACCTTCAACAATATTAGCAAAGCCATCTACCGGATACTTAGTAGACCGAGAATTCCTTTCTGGAGAATACCGCTTTGCAGGTATTCCTCTGGTAGACCTTGGTGGAAGAATATATCTTCCAGGAGCACTTTCTGTGGTTTCTTCTTCTATATTTTCTGACTCTCCATTAATATTTTCCTGCACATCATTAGCTGGAATATCCAAAGTATGGCTTGGTTCAGAATTACTTACCTCGGATATCAGGTCTGGACTTGGGTTGTCACTTTGAGAGAAGGACTGTAGATCTTTATCTGGAGAATCTTTATCAGGTGTAGAAATACTTGGTTTGACCTGAACTTCTGATGAATATTGAAGCCAACTCAGTGTGTCACTTTGTTCCTCCCCCTGACCACTGAGTTCTTGAGAGTAGAAATACTTGGTTTCCAAAAAAACACAATTCATCGTAGTAAAAATACGACGAGTATTAGGATTGTAACATCTATACCCCTTTTGAGTAACCCCATATCCCACAAAGACACATTTTTCAGCACACGGTCCAAGTTTGTTACGATATGACTTTGGAATATGCACAAAAACAGTACATCCAAATACTCTAGTGGGCAAAGTAAGAACTGATGGTGGCTTATGAAACTCAGAGAGGATTTTCAAAGGGGTTTTCATATCTAGAATCTTTGTAGGAAGACGATTGATTAAATAGGTAGCAGTAGCTAAGGCTTCCGGCCAAAAACTCTTTGGAACTAAGGACTCAATAATAAGTGCCCTAGTCATCTCTAAAAGAATTCTATTTTTCCTTTCAGCCACACCATTTTGTTCGGGGGTGTGAGGACAAGTGGTTTGATGGATTATACCTTTGGATTGAAAAAACAGGTTCATTTGTGAATTCACATACTCCCCACCATTATCTGTTCTCGTGACTTTGATAGATTTTTGAAATTGAGTTTGGACCATGTTATAGAACACAGTAAATCTATCATAAACTTCATCTTTATTTTTCAAAAAATAAATCCATGTCATTCGGGTGCAATCATCAACAAAAATCACAAAGTACTTGAAATTATGACCTCCACTAACCGGTGCAGGGCCCCACACATCAGAATGTACTAATGAAAAAGGAAATTCAACTCTAGTATTGCGAGGTTTAAAAGATTGCCTATGACTTTTTGCCAAGATGCAAGTTTCACAATCAATCTTTTTATTCAACGGGAAAAGTTTTGGAAACAAAACATGTAAATAACCAATTGACGGATGCCCCAATCTTCTATGCCATAACCATGCTTCTCTTTCACTAGTTCCATGAGCAAGCATGACAGTTCCACTTTCAGTAACTTCATCAACATAATACAGTCCTTCTCTCTCAGTGCCACGCCCAATAATCCGTCCCGTCCTGATATCCTGCAACAAACAGAAGGTTGGATGCATGAGAACTGAGCAATTAAGTTCTTTTGTCACATGACTTATTGACAAAAGTTTGTGTGATAAGTCAGGAACATAAAGAAAATTAGACAATTGAATGTCTGTGGAGAATTTAATTGTTCCACCATTTTTTACATCCATTTTTCCTTTATTTGCGGCTTTGATATGAGTTTTCCCAGGTTTTGATGTTTTTATAAAATCCGATAACTCGTAAGTCATCGTATCCGTTGCTCCGCAGTCAAAGATCCATGACCCATCGGACTTGTCACAATTGTTTTGGGCCATGTAGACTCTTGCATTTGTATTTGGGCTTTCCAAAAAATAGAGCCCATTATGTGGGCCGTTTTTAATCGTGGCCTCAAAACAGCCATATGAATCGGCTGAAACACATTTCCCTTTACATTTATTTACTTTCCTAATTTGTTTTGAGGGAAAAGAAAAGTTTTCAAGGAAATTAGGGTTATCCCCTCTTTCCTTGTTACCTGCCACCACCGAGTAACTTTCTTCCTCTGCAACTCCGGCCGCCGCCGCTACTCCTCCGAAGCCGCCATCTGATCGCCGGTTATTATTATCATTGGTGGGGTTTGTGGCTTTGGCGGTAGGAGTTTTATTGGTACCCTTTTTGTTGTCCGTTTTATGATTTTTGGTCCACCAATCGGGGTAACCAATCAATTCGAAACATTGATCTTTAGTATGTCGAGCCATGCCACACTCTTCATACGTTAAATGGGATTTATCTTCTTTTGTCGTCTGTTTCTTCTTGCCGTCGAATTTTCGAAACCCTTTGGTTGCCAACCCAACACCGCTTGTTTCTCCGGCTATTAATCCGGCAGCCACGCCGTTATTCTCACTGCTAGTTGCTCCCAAGATTGTTTGGTGAGCGGCTTCTTTGCGAACGGTAGCGTATGCGGTCTCCACAGTTGGTAACGGGTCGACCCGGAGAATTTCCCGTTTAATATGCTCGAATTTTCGATCCAATCCATTTAGGAATTGGAACAACTTCTGCTCGGATCTAAGTTTGGCATATATTTTTATGTCTTCTGGACACTTCATGGGATTCGGGTCACTTCGGTCGATCTCTCCCCACACACCTTGGAGAGAAATCCAGAAATCTTCAAGTGGTTTCTCATGTTGCTTGAGTTCGTTTGCTTTGACGTGGAGATTAAAGGCCTGCAACTTGTCTTTGCCGCTGCTATATGTGGTTGCCAAGGCATCCCACAGTTCCTTTGACGTGGAAAATTCGGTGAGGTTTCCAGCCAAAATCGGTTCAATATTCTGGATGAGCCATGAAAAAACTATCAGGTCTTCCTGCTCCCATTGTTCATATTTTTCTGTTGATGCCTTTTCTGGTGGGTTTTCGGTAAGGTGATTTAGTAAGTTTTTTGATTTGCCGCCTATGGCAACTCGGATCATCCGAGTCCATAAAGCGTAATTTTGGCTATTTAGTTTTAGATTTATCTGGAGATTGTCTGATAATTTCGGATTTTGTGATTGATGGTTAGCATTATTTTGCAAGAAATTGACTAACTGTAAAGCCAATTCTGAACCGCTGCCGCCGGCTTCATCGGCCATGGTGGCTTTAGGTTCGGGTTTTTTTGGTGATTTGGTGGGTGATTAGAGGGTAGATGATGACGCCAGACATGTGAATCGATAGAGAATGAATAATATGTTTTATTGATTTTTTTGATGATTTACAATGAGAGGCATGACCTCTATTTATACAAAAATAATACGATAAATAAGGAAACAATGTCTTGGCTAAGCAATCGACATAAACCCTAATTCTATGACCGGCCCAATCGGCCCAACTCGTATGTGATCAAAGCCTTGGCCCAACTCGTATTATTTCCCGATCCTATACATTCTAACATAGATAAGCAGTTAAAAGATTGTTGTGATAAAGGATGGTTAAAAGCAAAAAAGAAAAAGAACAATGGAAAGGAAACGTACTTTTTTTAGATAAAAATCATAGCCATTAATATAAAAAATAATAAAAAAAATATATAAGAAAATGCAACAAACCAAATGTTTTAGATTGCTCCCCTACACTTTGATCCAATAAACCGAGCACACCGGGCCTCTAACTGTGGCACGCCAAGTTCGGCGTGTACACCAGCCGCGCTCCAACTGTTGGAGATGGCCTAATGGCATAACACAAGGTGCAAGTCAAGTAGTATAAAATTAGATCACGATGCATAATTGCATACAAGCCCAGCTGCTAGGGCCAAACCAGAGGCCAGTCCCCACCCAACTCATAGGTCCAGGTTTTGGAGGGATCTAGAACCGATTAGAATAGAACACGCATTATGTATATGGTGGGAGATAAAGGAGAGATCCCCACCACATGATTGATGATTACAGATTAGGTCATAACAGCCACATAATTTACTAAATTAAAAATCACTGATAACTTTCATACAAAAAGGTTATTGCCAAGTGATGAACTGATGCCTTTCGAAAAAAATAAAAAGAGATGAACTGATGATAAATATAAATACCACTTAATGTAAGACACAATAGAAACAAAGTAGTTCTACTTGCCCAAGCATGGAGTCTCAGAGTGTTGGCCAACCTTCTCTCAGGTTTTCCTTGTTCATTTTAGCTCATCAAACTAGTGTAAATTTCAAATAGCAGATATCTTGCTTCAAATTCAATTCTCATTCATCTAATCAGAAAAGTAATAGAAATTTCGTACAAACAATACACCGACTGTTTCAGCATATAAAAATAATCATGGTCTGTGACGTGTCCATTTGCCACCTCTATTAATAAGTCAGTTAGCCAGATCAAAGATTGACATATGTTGTTTATAATTTGTTAAATGATTAACCCATTTTTACTGGTACAGCACTGATAACAAGCCAAACTGCAAGTGCTCAGACGGATGGAAATGCACCATTACAAAAACAGAGCCATCTAAGGTCGGTAAACCGTTTGCAAATTGTGGTGGAAGTGGATGCACCTGTGTCACGTACGTTCTCTAACACTCGCTTTACTTTTTTACTATATGAACCAATATAACGTTATATGGTGTTGCAGTGACAAAAGTGTGGCACAGACAGTCGAAAGCTGTGCATCAGCCAAAGCATTCTGCGAGTGTGGTGAAGGTTGGTATTTGTGTGATCGATGAAACAAACGCTGTGAAGGTTGTATTTGTGTGATCGATGAAACAAACGCTGTGAAGGTTGTATTTGTGTGATCGATGAAACAAACGCTGTGAAGGTTGTATGTGTGATCGATGAAACAAACGCTGTGAAGGTTGTATTTGTGTGATCGATGAAACAAACGCTGTGAAGGTTGTATGTGCTTGAGTTGCTTCATGTCTTCAAGTAAAAAAAAAAACACACAAATTTGATCTGCTCTGGTATTCGATTACTTAAAATATCTGGTGTGTCCTAAATAACCATGTATAATATGTATTTATCTGCTAGATGTGTCCCCTGTAATATTTTCAGTATGGTGTCCAAGTTTCTAAGATAATATATTGTGTGTAAAAGTAAAAGTCCGTCAACAAACTACTTTGGATATCATTGAAAATTATGGATTTGGAGATACACAAAATCAGCACAATTCAGTAAAAACTTTTTATTATGAAACCTCATACTGGTGAGGGGAGTTTGTGTTTGTCTACAGAAACACCAGCTTAGATTCAAAATTCTAAACGCTAAATATATACTTACAATCTGGTTATGAATTCAGAAGTAGATTCACAGAATAATGAGCGACTTCATGAGATTCACTTCGAGCCTTGAATGAAGAATTATTTGGACCACATCACGACTTCAGTTGCTTCTTCCAGAGACTATATATAATAGAGAACAAAAGGTAAAAAAAGAAGAAGCAATAAGCACTCTTTTTTAATTAGTGAACATAACAAATGGAAATGATCTACCTACAATCTTAATACACCAAATGCCGGGCATAAAAAGTATGCAATTGCTTACTATCATATAGATCACGTTCCCTGTCCCTAGTTTTAAAGTTTAAGAGTATTCGCAACAAATGCCATATCTACTGATACGAATATGCCTAATCAACATATCTACTAATAATGAATATGAATACGCGACATTAGTCTATTTCACTGGCTAACACGAACACGCCATTGTAATTCATAAAAAACTGACAGAAACCACACCATATAGAATTCGCCGACTACCATGCTAGTACTTAACCATCTAGTAGAAAATTTTATTCTAACAATATGATATTTCCTAACAGACATTCTCAAAAATAACTTAAATTCTCATTATTATTTATTTGAATCTAGTCATAACACATAATAAGTGCAGAAATTTCACAAACTGAAGCTCCAAAACGTAATAATTGACTACAAGCATTAACAATTCAAATATGAAATACAGCAGATTGAATTCAGACCTCATAGTAATTTCGCATTCAATTCGACGACGATGAACAAAATAACGAAATTTGATCACGAAAACTCACATCCTTAGGCCGTAAATCACGTCTCACATAATCCTTAGCAACTTCCTGATTATAACACTCAAATCCTACCTCTCCACATCTCCGCCACAAATCCTCCGCGAAGCTCCGGTGAGCATAATACGCCTCCGCCTCAACTTTCCGATCAAATTCGCCGGAATCAAAACCAGCATCTATTCTCCGATCACCGGAATCCGGAAAAACAGTAATCGGAAGCCGTTCGTAATGACCTAACGTAATGCCTTCTAAAACGTCAAGCCGTTGAAGGCCGGAATCGGAAACGGAATACAGCTCGCCGTGAACACGGTGGGGCGATGATCCAGGAAGGTTAAGGAGAAACGGAACGCCGTGTGGACCGCGGACTAACGGTAGGCGGAGGTCAGTTACGTAACTTCCAATAAATACGGCGTCGTTTTTGGAAATTAAGTCTTGCATTAATTTATGATTTGAGAATCCATGCTTTAAAGTTCCGTAAGAGAATATTAGCGTTTGTTTTTGTGAAACGACGTGGTTTGATGAGATCGTCATTTCCGGTGAGATTTTAGAGAATTGAAATGAGTGGTGGTTTGGGCATATGGTAAGGTGTGATTTTTGTTTTTTGTTGTTGGGGTTTTGTTTAGAGTTAGGTACAAGTTTTATTACGTTTGGTATACGTTTGTAAAGCGTAGGTTATTGCCAAGTAGACAATTTTGGTCAAAGTAAAATTTGTTGTTTTATTACTTATTATTATTATCATTATTTTATTATGTGAAATATACATATGTTATTTAAACGAGTAAACGGCGATACGTAACTACGTAAGTGAGTCAATATAATATTTGAAAGTAAGTTTTAATATATAATAACTAAAATAAGAAAACCAATGGAGTCACGGAAGCGATGGACTACTTGAAGGGACGAGTTTGTGTAGCAATAAGGTTGGGTTAGGCTTCCCAAAGAGTCCAATTGAACCTTAATGTGTGACTAAAACAAACGTTTTTATAAGAGTTTTTAAGTAAGAATTTGTTAATAGTTAAAAATACGTTTGAAAATATCCTCTCATTTAAGTTGTATGCATCTTCTTAGTCAAAGTAAAATTTGTTGTTTTATTACTTATTATTATTATCATTATTTTATTATGTGAAATATACATATGTTATTTAAACGAGTAAACGGCGATACGTAACTACGTAAGTGAGTCAATATAATATTTGAAAGTAAGTTTTAATATATAATAACTAAAATAAGAAAACCAATGGAGTCACGGAAGCGATGGACTACTTGAAGGGACGAGTTTGTGTAGCAATAAGGTTGGGTTAGGCTTCCCAAAGAGTCCAATTGAACCTTAATGTGTGACTAAAACAAACGTTTTTATAAGAGTTTTTAAGTAAGAATTTGTTAATAGTTAAAAATACGTTTGAAAATATCCTCTCATTTAAGTTGTATGCATCTTCTTAATCATAATGACACGTTCTGTGAAGATAATCTAAACAAAATAAAACCTCAAACGTTATATCATGTAAAGCTAAAAAAAAAAGGTGAACAATCATCACCTAAAACGTTTATGTACTCGATGTTGTACACTAGTTCAATCATATCCACTTTATGTTGTGGCAGTCCATTGTCTTCCAAAATTGACACAATGTGTCATCTACACCACACAAACTAAATGTAACAATCTTCACTTTTACCTTTCAGTACCACCGTCGTCCATTAGAAACGAATTAGCAATAGTCTTTTGGTCAAAGTCGTGTTGCAGTGTTTGTGTGTTGCAAACGTTACTAGAAAATACTCCACATTTAAGAATGAACTAAGAGACCAAAAAGTACAGAAATTTATGATTGTTCTGGAGGATTCAGGGAAAGTTACCTTATGTTGGTTTGTTCATACTTTTGGTTTTCATCGTTTTATTTTCGATAATTAGGCCTTTCATGTCAAGTTTAAAATCTGCTAAATAGTCGAGCATGTTGATGTAGTTTTTCTTTGGGGGAAAAAAAAGAATGAAACATAGGGGCACCGAGAACATAAGGGTGAGTGATCAATAATCAAGTAGAACTCGAGGAAGAATACAAGTGAATTCAATTAACTTTATGGTGAGGTTCAGATTGCGTTCCAAGTTGTGCTTGAGTTTAGTTTATGACTTGAGTTTCGGGTGACAAAATACAGTTTTGAAAAAGCTTAGGGCACAACCGATATTCATACGTCAATGATTCGTTTGGGTGTCTCGATTTGAAACGATTCTCACGAGAGACGTGGAATATTGGAGTGGACGAGTAAATATAAAAGGAATATAGGAAAGAGTTTGTCTTGAACACAGATCGGGATTCATTAAACGAGGGTGTTAGTATAAGAAGAGATTGAAAGTTCGTGGACATTTTTTCGGTATTTTTTTCTTTTAAAAAAAAAAAAAAGTTAGTACGTGTTATAAAACTGTAATAAACTTTACATATATCTTTAAAAAATTAAGATTTTCATTACTCGTGTTTAACTGTTTATGATTGGGATGCCTTCTCAAACTCACAAGTCATATATCTTGTAAAAAAAACAAGCCAGTAGAACAATTCCTTTAAACAAAATACAAAAAATATTACTGTATATATTAAAGGATTTAGGGGGTGCTTGGTTCATGTTAAGGAATGATAATGGGAAAGGCAAAGAGAATGCTAAGGAATATAATGAGCATTCCTTAGTATTCCTTTTATTATTAATGTTGCTTGGTATATATATAAATATATCAATTAAATGCTAGTTAACTAAAATATATTGTTTATTTAAAAAAATATTTATGAAATGCTCTGATTATAAATAAAAAAAATAAATTATGTTTCACTTGAAAAATATTAGAAGCATTATATCATAGTAATTATATTTAAACTATGGCTATAACTAAAGTATACTATATACGAAGTATTTAATACACGTAGTTAGTTTTTATCATGATTGCAAAATATATTCTATATATTGGATATTTTAAAATATATAAATAAGTCATCTTAGGAAGTTACAACCGTATTAGAGTGAGAGAGATATTCGGAAGTTACATATAATTAGTAGGTTATCCATTACTTAGTTTTATTACCCCCAATTTAGTGGGGAATGGTTTATTATATAGTAATGGGTAATGATTACTTAGTGTATAACAAACCAAGCATTATCAATGATAATCATTCTCATTACTTACCTGCTAATACACCTAACCAAGCACCCTCTTAGTTATCATTTTTTTAAAACAATATTTTATGAAAAGCACCTGAAAAAAAAAGTGGTTGTTGTGGGGAGTCAACCTCACTTGTGAAATGGTCACAGATGGTGTGCCGTGAGGGTTGGGGTCAGTCAACTCAAAAGAACAATTCCTTTTTAATTAGTCATCTCTAGAAATTTTCGTAGCAGAAAATCTATGACGTTACCTTCAATAGTTTCATAATTTAATACTGTACAAATTTCCATAATTTATAAGTTCGCATTACATTAATTTGAATGCTATAAAGTTTAAAGTATGTGTATTGCGTTGCTTAAAATATACTAGAAACAATTAAAGACCTTTACCACAAAATTGTATATAGCTTAGCGGTATTTGGGTGTTTTTATCAACCAAGGAATCGCTACAACAAAATGTATCTTAAAGAAACTTTTTTGACGAGATATTTTGTTGTAAGCCTCCTATGAAGAGATCTATTATTTGGAGTAAAGCTACCTTTTAATTTTTACTTATTTTTGGATGTGAGGATGTAGTGACATACTTTCATTTAGATTTTATAGCCACAATGGTTAAGCTTGGTGTATTCTTCTTCTTCTTCATAATGCTCAAATTGTTACTAATATTGAAGATGATAAGTATGTCAACATAGCATGACAAAGAAGTTTAGGATGAAGATTAACAATGCCAAATCAAATAAAGAATGAACCCATTGGTAGTTTATGAGGCAGGTGATCCACAAACTAATAAAATTTCTCAGTTTTATAACAAATATAAAATTGCACATAAACAAAAATAAAAATACATTAATTAATCTGTTAAATCCCCTTTCATTCCTGACAGGCTGTATATGAATAATCAATCTCCTCCTTCCCCATCAATCGATCACTTTAATTTCTTACTTCAATCCGCCCAAATCCAAATTATTATTAATCTTCAATCAATCTCCTCCTTCCCCATCAATCGATCACTTTAATTTCTTACTTCAATCCGCCCAAATCCAAATTATTATTAATCTTCAATCAATCTCCTCCTTCCCCATCAATCGATCACTTTAATTTCTTACTTCAATCCGCCCAAATCCAAATTATTATTAATCTTCAATCAATCTCCTCCTTCCCCATCAATCGATCACTTTAATTTCTTACTTCAATCCGCCCAAATCCAAATTATTATTAATCTTCAATCAATCTCCTCCTTCCCCATCAATCGATCACTTTAATTTCTTACTTCAATCCGCCCAAATCCAAATTATTATTAATCTTCAATCAATCTCCTCCTTCCCCATCAATCGATCACTTTAATTTCTTACTTCAATCCGCCCAAATCCAAATTATTATTAATCTTCAATCAATCTCCTCCTTCCCCATCAATCGATCACTTTAATTTCTTACTTCAATCCGCCCAAATCCAAATTATTATTAATCTTCAATCAATCTCCTCCTTCCCCATCAATCGATCACTTTAATTTCTTACTTCAATCCGCCCAAATCCAAATTATTATTAATCTTCAATCAATCTCCTCCTTCCCCATCAATCGATCACTTTAATTTCTTACTTCAATCCGCCCAAATCCAAATTATTATTAATCTTCAATCAATCTCCTCCTTCCCCATCAATCGATCACTTTAATTTCTTACTTCAATCCGCCCAAATCCAAATTATTATTAATCTTCAATCAATCTCCTCTATCGTGAGTGATCCTTCACATCCACCACCGCCACCACCCTTCAGATCTTGGTCGGATCTTCTTCACCGGAGCTTCCTTCGCCCGATCTTCTTGCCGGATTTTGTTGTGTTTTGTAGGTGGGTATGTACTTTTTTTTCTAATTTATATCATAGTTGTATTTTGTAAAACATTTTTAAAATTGACAAAAAAAAGTTCTTGTTAACTTTAGAGGAGATAAATATGTTGTTATTTTTTATGATGATGATGATGATGATGATGATGATGATGATGATGATGATGATGATGATGATGATGATGATGATGATGATGATGATGATGATGATGATGATGATGATGATGATGATGATGATGATGATGATGATGATGATGATGATGATGATGATGATGATGATGATGATGATGATGATGATGATGATGATGATGATGATGATGATGATGATGATGATGATGATGATGATGATGATGATGATGATGATGATGATGATGATGATGATGATGATGATGATGATGATGATGATGATGATGATGATGATGATGATGATGATGATGATGATGATGATGATGATGATGATGATGATGATGATGATGATGATGATGATGATGATGATGATGATGATGATGATGATGATGATGATGATGATGATGATGATGATGATGATGATGATGATGATGATGATGATGATGATGATGATGATGATGATGATGATGATGATGATGATGATGATGATGATGATGATGATGATGATGATGATGATGATGATGATGATGATGATGATGATGATGATGATGATGATGATGATGATGATGATGATGATGATGATGATGATGATGATGATGATGATGATGATGATGATGATGATGATGATGATGATGATGATGATGATGATGATGATGATGATGATGATGATGATGATGATGATGATGATGATGATGATGATGATGATGATGATGATGATGATGATGATGATGATGATGATGATGATGATGATGATGATGATGATGATGATGATGATGATGATGATGATGATGATGATGATGATGATGATGATGATGATGATGATGATGATGATGATGATGATGATGATGATGATGATGATGATGATGATGATGATGATGATGATGATGATGATGATGATGATGATGATGATGATGATGATGATGATGATGATGATGATGATGATGATGATGATGATGATGATGATGATGATGATGATGATGATGATGATGATGATGATGATGATGATGATGATGATGATGATGATGATGATGATGATGATGATGATGATGATGATGATGATGATGATGATGATGATGATGATGATGATGATGATGATGATGATGATGATGATGATGATGATGATGATGATGATGATGATGATGATGATGATGATGATGATGATGATGATGATGATGATGATGATGATGATGATGATGATGATGATGATGATGATGATGATGATGATGATGATGATGATGATGATGATGATGATGATGATGATGATGATGATGATGATGATGATGATGATGATGATGATGATGATGATGATGATGATGATGATGATGATGATGATGATGATGATGATGATGATGATGATGATGATGATGATGATGATGATGATGATGATGATGATGATGATGATGATGATGATGATGATGATGATGATGATGATGATGATGATGATGATGATGATGATGATGATGATGATGATGATGATGATGATGATGATGATGATGATGATGATGATGATGATGATGATGATGATGATGATGATGATGATGATGATGATGATGATGATGATGATGATGATGATGATGATGATGATGATGATGATGATGATGATGATGATGATGATGATGATGATGATGATGATGATGATGATGATGATGATGATGATGATGATGATGATGATGATGATGATGATGATGATGATGATGATGATGATGATGATGATGATGATGATGATGATGATGATGATGATGATGATGATGATGATGATGATGATGATGATGATGATGATGATGATGATGATGATGATGATGATGATGATGATGATGATGATGATGATGATGATGATGATGATGATGATGATGATGATGATGATGATGATGATGATGATGATGATGATGATGATGATGATGATGATGATGATGATGATGATGATGATGATGATGATGATGATGATGATGATGATGATGATGATGATGATGATGATGATGATGATGATGATGATGATGATGATGATGATGATGATGATGATGATGATGATGATGATGATGATGATGATGATGATGATGATGATGATGATGATGATGATGATGATGATGATGATGATGATGATGATGATGATGATGATGATGATGATGATGATGATGATGATGATGATGATGATGATGATGATGATGATGATGATGATGATGATGATGATGATGATGATGATGATGATGATGATGATGATGATGATGATGATGATGATATTTTACAATATATATGAACAATATATCTATCAAAAGTAAACTAATAATATAATGTCTTTGGCCTGTTATTAGGCCTAATTAATGATTAATGAAATATAAAATATAAACAGTCTTGCCCTTATATAAGGTAGAGACCACTTATGGGTAAACGAGCCGAGCTTGAACTTAGCAGAGCTCGAGCTAATTCGAACATTATTATTTAAGCTTGAGCATGGCCCGTGATGTATTAAAAAACCTCGACATCAACTCATGATCGGCTCATTTATAAAAAAAACCAAACGAGGTTAGTTATTATTGGTCTTCTTTCATAAACGTTAGTGATTATATTTTGTAACTTTGGAGTTTTACTTATGTTTGATTATAATTAACTTTAGCGACCTGAAACGTTATAAATTATATTTTTCAAGGTATGCATATGCGGATGCAATAGCAAGTAATTTTGCTGACGGATACAAGACTGAAGCTTAGTGATCGCTAAAAGTAGATTGAAGCTCTGACATTTAAACTAATTTCCCACATTGAATTCTCATTGGTATTGTTTCTTTTGGCATAGACGTTTTTTTTAGAGCTTTAATTTATAGAAAACTATTGAGTTGAGATTAACCTACTTCTTATTTTATCTGTTTATTATATAGATAGACGTGAGTGAACTATAAACTATCTAGTATCTACACAATAATTCACACATCTATTACTAATTGTTTGTATAAAAGTAATCAATGGTATGTGTACACTGTGCATAGACATATAATCATGTTTTTTAAATTTAATGTATCTAAAATCACCATAATACTTTAATGACAATCTTAAATAGAACATAACAAACGGTTCAATACTGTATGAGCCTATAAACTAGTGGCTTTCTAGAAAAGGATGAACAATGTAGGTATCTAATATTTCATATTTATGTTATATTTCTGCTAATCTTATGTAAGTTAAGGTTAAATTGTTCTTTTCAACTTTATTAATCTAGTGTTTATTGATTTGCTTTAAAACTAAAAGTCAATAATATGTGTCTCCTTAATATATTTGATATTTTATTTAGGCACAGGGTAACACCACCAGGCAAAAGTCAACCCGACCAAGGCATTAGCGGCGACGTCGCCGCTAATACTCTGACACTGACAGGGGGCCCGCTAATTTCTCTGCCAGATTTACCATTACAGACATGGGGGCCCGCAGTATTAGCGGCGACGTCGCCGCTAATACTCTCTCTGGTGCAGTATTAGCGGCGACGTCGCCGCTAATAATGCCTCTGGTGGGGTTACACTTTTTTGCCTGGTGGTGTTACACTCCTCGTTTATTTATTTATTTCATATTTTCTTTTTCCTTTTGAATGGCTATTTCACATCTTCTTGATGTTTGAAATTTCTCGCTCGTATTAATGGAAGGAAATATGATGATGCACTTCAGTTGATTAATGGACCATATCATATAATCATAATGCTTAAAGTAAACGATGCTCTATTTTCTTTGTAACATTTATAATTGAAGTTGAATTTTCACATTAGTGTCTCTTTTAGTTGACTTATTCAGCATAAATGCATAAAGTCAAGAATCACTTTTTCAAGGAACACTCACTAGTCACTACATGGTTACAATATCTCGCCCCGCCGCCATTATCACATCATCCCATCACATTACACAGATAACTTACTAGTTTATCTACAAATGAAACTTTACATTGACCGATTGACGAGTCTATGGTGGTGGGTTTGGTTTCCTAAAATTTGTGACTCACCAAATATAAAGTCGACACACGAGGAAGACTCACGACATTAACTTCGAATCTTTTAAATCATTGTTGGGATGTTTATTTTTTTCCTGTAAGGCAGAAGTATATTAATTACGCGATTGCTACCAAGTCACTAGACAATCACAAAAGTACATATACAAATACAAGACCATAGAGAGCAAGAAATATAAGTACATATCAACATATGTAAGAACGAAGTGTTTAAGAATCGATAATCGTTGGTTCCTTATAGTCATTTATATTTTTTTTTAGAAAGAGAACTCAGGTTCCCTCACCTTTTAGCGTTCTGGGGCCTTTATATAATATAATAAAAAAAATATCAAAATCTTTAAAGTACCCTTAGGGGCAATTTGGTTCACAGAATGTTTTTGAAAAATTGGAATTTGATAAAGGATTTGGAATTTAAAGGAATTGGAATATGAAAGTTTTAAAATATGTCTTGTGTTTGGTTGACGGAATTTAATGGAATTCAATTAAAGGAATTCAGATATAAACTATATAAAATGACAAAATTAACCTTTATCACATTCTTATAATAATTTTTTTCATTTTATTAACATATTGTTATACACCTATATGATAATCAATAATAATAATATACTCCGTATAGATATATGAGACATACAACTACTTTACCATATCTTTTCATTGAAACTTTACCAGCACATAGTAATAATATCCTTTAAATTTTTATCCTCTTTCTCTTTCTCTTCAAACAAGAACATCACCATCTTTACCAGATCTTATTTTTATTTTCCTTCTTTTTTCTAAATCATTTAAAACCCTATTAATCAAAATCAAATGATAAGAGAGCACAATAACCATGTGGGTAGCGATTTTAAATTTCTAATCATCTGTGGTGGCTGCCATGGCGGTAGGCGGCGGCTGTCATGGCGGTAGGGAGGTTGGTGGCGGGGTGGCGGCACAACAGAGAGGTAGGTGGTAGGATGGCTGCACAGCAGCGGTGGCTACCAGGGAGGTGCTAATCACTAGCGGTGGCGTCAAGGCGGCAGGGAGTCGTGGTGGTGGTTGGTGGCGTGGTGGTGGCAGAGCAAAGAAGGATGGTTGCAGCTGAAATACAAAGGAGGAAAGATTTGTATGTTTTGGGGGCTTTTTTGTCAAAATGTATCAATTCCATTGGAATTGAAAACTTTCCATGGGTAAAGTGAATGATTTGTAAATTCTCTATTTTAAGGAATTTGAAGGAAAGTTTTGAATTCCAATTCCATATTTTTTCCAACCAAACAAAGTAAAGCATGGAAATTTAGATTCCAATTCCATGAAATTCCTTGGAATTCCATGAACCAAACACCAGTAGGGCCTTCAAAGGCCGTTGACTCTGCTTCCATGATTGAATAATTTTTCTTCAGATGATTGATTATGCGTAGACTTGCTGGAAAGAGTTATTGTACGCTATACCTCGGAAAGTCCGCGAAGTTGAGAAGTATACATTAAACGCCATATTAATCGCCATATACGTCCGAATCTTAACTACGAGGGGCTAAAATTAATGAAAAAACCTGGGAGAGGTCCAGGATAAAATCCCCAAGAGGGGCTAAAATTAATGAAAAAACCTGGGAGAGGTCCAGGATAAAATCCCCAAGATTAAAAATCGGGCCACTGGTTTTCATTCCAACACATTTTTGATAGCATCCAAAACAGACCCGGACCCACATAAAGGGCCGTTAAAACCAACCCTATTGCTTGATAACCAAAAGTAAACATGTTTATCATGTGATCACGTTATAATAAACGCATGTCCGGAAGTAATTTAAGCCTACGGGGTCACACGAAATGACACGGTAACTCTATACTATTAATTATTATATTAAAGTAATATATTAATTAATTTGATCACGAAATGATTAATTTAAATAAATTAAAGGGATAATTTTATTTAATTAATTAAAAGAGGTTAAAATGTGAAATTAGGAAATTAGAGTTGGGCTCTAATTCCTAATGGGTTGGGCCGAAAATTTCAAGGCTTGGAAAGCCTTGAAATTACTTGCCCACCAAGGTTGAAAACCCTAAAAATATCCCTATATATAGAGGGCTAAATTCTAAGGGTTTTTACATTCTTTCACATAAGTAATTCTCTCCTCTTTTCTCTTTTCTTTGGGGTTCGGCCGAAACAACAAAACCAAAGGGATTTGGGTTTGCTTTGGTTCGACTTTTAGAGGGTACAAGCAAAGGGTTGTTTGATCGTGATCGGGGTACTAGCATACGGTATAAGGGGTGTCTAGTGTGCGATCGTAGAGGGGTTTTACTTTAAACCCTACAACAATAATAATCTTATTATTATTGATTTTATTGGAAGCTTTGCATAAGGTACACGTTTCGATTCTCTCTTTGTTAATTAATGTGATTGCATATTCGATTCTTCCGTTGCGCATACTCGTGATTATATGTGAATATTTATATGATTTATGTTCGCATATTCTAACAGTGGTATCACGAGCCACATATGTGATCTATTAGTTACAAAGATCAAAACTTGAAGGGGGTTAAGGGTTGGTTGATTTTTAATTAATTGTTAAATAATTAAAAGTTGTTTTCTTTTTTTTTTTAATTAAAATCGGATTAAATTAAATAAAAATAAGAGTTTTTTTTTAATTAAAATTAACCTAATTCAATGGAGATTGAAACCCTCATGGCAAGTTTTGAGTTAGTGAATTGACATGATTTATTTGTATAAATTGCATGTTTTGTGTATCTTAATTATTTAAATTTGTTAAATAAAAGTAAAATCACAAGAATTCATGCAAAATTACTTGTGATTTTTACTAATATATAGAGATATATTTAGCAAAGCATGATGATCCAATAATTAGGGTTAATTATTAGATAATTGTGTGACTAAGTGAATTTTTTCGTGTGATTTTTCTGATTTGCGACAGTTCACTAAAAAATTCATATCTTTTAATCTGTAATGAGTTAGAAGTTTTGCTTTGGACAGTAGGTGCTTGACACATAGGGCTACAACTTTGTAGTTCTGGTCGAAAGCTGAATCAGACCAGAAACAGGGATAAATAGGTCGTAAAGCTGCTGGAAAATTTCCAGTCAGCATGTTTATGTGAATTACTTGTTAATTAAGTTGTTTAAAGGCTTACGCAATCAAGGCAACTTGATGTATGTGGTCCTCTTCTTCGGAGGGGGAGCCGGCTTTAAACATATGCATGAACCATAGTGACCATGTTTAGGTGGCCTACCTTAACTTGTTGCATGATTAAATTAGTTCGGTAATTAGTAAGTTTATTAATTTTTGCGTGTTTATAAAGAGCTATAAAGGTGATGCAAAAATTGTTTTGGAAAAAAGAATAAACTTGACTAAGAACTATCGAAATAGAGATTTCTTTAATAAAATTGGAGTCTTACAACCTTGAGATACACCGGCTCACTCATTTGAACAAACTCTAAGAGAGGTATAAGTCGGAGTGCGCTAGCCTCCTAAAAGGGCGGGTTTTTAATTGCGTCCTTCGCAAACCTTTGCCCTTGCGCTTCTTTGTGCGTTCAAATGGAGCTACCGAGCTCTCTTGTGTTACTCTGACTATAAAATGATTTTATTAAACATTATGTTATGAAGATTTGCATGAGTCTTCATACATAAACTTTTGATTCACATCAAATGCATTACCCATTTAAAGTTAAGTCATTGCCACCCACTTTGCTAAGAACACTTTCCAGTGCTTTTCGCTCCTACGTGAGACCGTAGGCGAATTGTATCTCTTCAAGGTAAATTACCACTCCACCGTGAGACCGGTGGTGGACTATTTACATGTTCTTAATTGGCGACTTAAAACGAGTTAAGAGGTGAGATCCTTGACCCGTGGCATAAGATGGGACAAAACATGTTTACAAAACACTTAATACCCCTTTAAAGTGTTGTTGTAAGTTCCATATCTCTAGGAATTGCATGAATGCAATTATTGATCGTCGATTACCTTTTGAGTACCGTCATTTCTAGCTGATCAACAGATGAAATGATTGTATGTCAATTGGATCCTAGCCTTAATGAAATTAATTGTTAAATGAATTTAACAAGGGTAAATTACATTTCTTAAGGATTATTATCGAAAATACCGATAATTGAACTTTTGTCTGTTTTGTAGATGGCAACAACAAATCCTTCTCAAAACATACACCAATCGGCTTTCAGGTCGATGCTAGAAAGAGAAAAACTTTCTGGACCTAACTTCAATGATTGGTTTCGTCAGCTAAGAATAGTTCTAAGAGCTGAAAAGAAAATTGAAATCCTTAAAGAGCAGACACCCGTTGTTCCGGGAGCTAATGCTACAACTGAAGAGTTGGCTGCATACACTACTGCGTATGATAGACACAATGAGGTTGCTTGTCTGATGTTGGGAAGCATGAATGCTGATCTTTAAAATCAATTTGAAAATTATTTTCCTCGTGATATGATTAACGAGCTCAAGTCTTTGTACGAAAAGCAAACGGGAGTGGAGTTGTTCGACCTAGTTGACACACTTCATGACTTGAGACACGAGCAAGGAACACCGGTTAGTCCTCATATACTAAAGATGAAGAGGTATTTTGAGCAATTGGAAAGGTTGAATTATGCTTATCCTCAGCCTATTGCTATTGGCATGATTCTCAAGTCTTTATCTAAGGATTTTGAGGAATTTGTGCGCAATTACAATATGCATAGCATGAATAAAACCATTGCTGAACTTCATGCCATGGCGAATGAGTATGAAAGAAGCTTCCAAAGAAGTCTGCCACACCCCAAGTTCTCACGATCAAAGGGGGAAAGATCCAGAAAGGGAAACAACCAAAAGGAAAGGGCAAGAATCAAGGTAAAGGACAGCAAGTTGCTACTCCTAAACCTAAGAAGACCCCTCCAGCGAAAAAGGAACATCCCGCTAAGGACCAAACATGTTATCACTGCAATGAAGTGGGACATTGGAAGCGGAATTGTTCTAAGTATCTAGCTGAGTTGAAGAAAAAGCAAACTGGTTTGACCAGTACTTCATGTATCTTCACAATTGAATTATATTCCTTTTCTAAGCGTAATTCATGGGTTTACGACACCGGGTGTGGTACTCATATCTGTAATTGTTTACAGGGGCTTAGAAGGAGAAGGAAACTGAAACCAGGATCTTTACAACTGTTCGTGGGAAATGGCCTACCGGCAGCTGTAGAAGAAATAGGCGACTATCATTTAGTTTTACCTACTGGTTTAGTCATTGTTTTAGACAATTGTCATTATGCACCGTCTATTACTAGAGGTGTCATTTCAGTTTCTTTGTTGAAAAACAACGGATTCATTAATGTTTTTAATGATATTGGTATTTCAGTTTCACGAAATAATGTTCATTATTTCAATGCTATTGCTTGTGATGGTATTTATGAAATTGATATGCATGGTTGTGATTCAAAGGATAATTCAATGTATAATGTTAGCAAACGAGTCAAGACCAATTTGGACTCGACTTATCTTTGGCATTGTCGTCTTGCTCATGTTGGCAAGAAACGCATTGAAAGGCTTCAAAGAGATGGAATCTTACAAACAAATGATGAATCATTTGACGAATGCGTATCTTGTGTTTCCGGCAAAATGACAAAAAAACCTTTTCCAAATAAACCGGAGAGGGCAAAAGAACTACTTGGACTAATACATACGGATGTATGTGGCCCATTTAGACATGTGTCAAGGAAAGGTGCTAGCTACTTCGTCACTTTTACGGATGATTTCAGTCGTTATGGTTATGTTTACTTGCTTAAACATAAACATGAAGTCTTTGAAACATTCAAAGAATTTAAAAGTGAAGTAGAGAATCAACTCAGTAGAACCATCAAGATTCTTCGTTCGGATCGAGGTGGTGAATACTTAAGCCAAGAGTTTAAAGATTATCTTAAAGCTTGTGGAATAGTTCAACAGCTTACTCCTCCATATACTCCACAGCATAATGGTGTATCGGAGAGGAGAAATCGAACCTTGTTAGAAATGGTTCGATCAATGATGAATCATACAACTCTTCCTTTTTCGTTTTGGGATTATGCCCTAGAGACTGCTGTTCGCATTCTCAATATGGTTCCAACCAAGAAGGTTGACAAGACACCGCATGAATTGTGGCATGGGAGTGTTCCCAAGTTGTCTTACTTAAAGGTCTGGGGATGTGAGGCACTCGTGAAGCGAGATACGCCTGACAAACTCGAATCTAGATCTGTTAAGTGCATCTTTGTAGGATACCCAAAGGAAACAATGGGTTACTACTTCTACTTTCCTACCGAAAACACTGTTAAGGTTTCTCGATTTGCTGAGTTCCTTGAAAGGAAACTCATATCTCAAGAAGACAGTGGGAGGATTGTTGAACTTGATGAGGCTCAAGAAGATGTGTCAACTTCTGAAAATACTAGCAATCATCAACTTGGGGGGGGGGAATGTTCAAAGAGATGAATCTCAAGATGAACTTCAAGTTGAAGATGAAGCGATTCCACTTCGTAGGTCCTAAAGGACAATACGTGCTTGTGAAAGATTAAATCTTATGATTGAGTCTGAAGAACACGTAGTAGGAGACTTAAATGAACCTCCTAATTTCAAAGCTGCATTATCAGATCCGGAATCTGAAAAATGGCTTGAAGCTGCGAATGTAGAAATAAAATCCATGAAAGATAATCAAGTCTGGAACTTGGTTGATCTTCCACCAAATGGTAGAACCGTTGGGTGTAAATGGATCTTCAAGAAGAAGACCGACATGGATGGAAATGTACACACCTATAAAGCTCGTCTTGTGGCAAAAGGTTATACTCAACTTTTCAGAGTTGATTATGAGGAAACCTTTTCTCCCGTTGCGGACATTAGAGCTATTAGGATCATCTTAGCCATAGCAGCGTACTATGACTATGAGATATGGCAAATGGATGTCAAAACCGCTTTCTTAAATGGTTTTCTAGATGAGGAAGTCTATATGGTACAACCAGAAAGTTTTGTCGATCCAAAACATCCCGACAAGGTATGCAAACTTCAAAGGTCCGTTTATGGATTGAAGCAAGCATCAAGGAGTTGGAATAAAAGGTTTGATGAGGAGATCAAAAAGTTTGGTTTTGCTCAAAATTCTGATGAGCCATGTGTATATCGCAAAGCTAGTGGGAGTAATGTTACTTTCCTTGTCTTGTATGTAGATGACATATTGATAATAGGAAATCACATTCCAATGTTGAAAGACGTTAAATCTTATCTTGGAAAGTGTTTTGCTATGAAAGACTTGGGTGAAGCGGCATTTATTCTTGGAATCAAGATCTATAGAGATAGAAGTAAACGGTTGATTGGATTAAGTCAAAGTGCTTATATAGATAAAATCTTGAAGAGATTCAAGATGGAGAATTCTAAGCGCGGGAATTTGCCGATGCAAGAAGGACTTAATTAATCTAGCAAGAACGGTGCTTCTACACCTGAAGAGGTGGAGCGTATGAAAAGAATTCCTTATGCTTCGACCGTGGGATCTATCATGTATGCGGTAAGATGCACTAGACCTGATATTGCGTTCGCGCAAAAAATAGTTAGCCGCTATCAGCAAAATCTTGGAGAGGATCATTGGACTGCTGTGAAGAACATTCTGAAGTACATGCGTGCTACTAAAGAATTATTCTTGGTGTATGGAGGAAATCCCGATGCAGAGCTTAAAGTAACTGGATACTGTGATGCTGGATTTCAGACTGATAAAGATGATACAAAATCTCAGTCAGGATATGTCTTCACTTTAAATGGAGGTGCAGTAGATTGGAAGAGCAAGAAACAATCTACAGTTGCTATGTCTGCTACAGAGTCTGAGTATATAGCTGCTTCGGATGCAGCCATGGAAGCTGTCTGGATCAGAAAGTTTATTTCTGGGCTTGAAGTGATGCCCTCAAATAACTCACCTATGGATCTGTACTGTGATAATTCAGGAGCAATTATCATTGCCAATGAACCTGGAGTTCAGAAAGGTGCCAGACATTACCAAAGAAGATATCACTATGTTCGTGAGCGAATCGAATCACGTGAAATCAATTTACTTAAAGTTCACACAGATTGTAACTTAGCAGATCCTTTTACAAAGGCTTTGTCAAAAAGGAAAGCTCAATAAGCATGCCGAGGGCATAGGTCTTAGATTTTGCTAGTTATATCATGTAAATCTGTGATTGGTATTTGGATAATTGGATGTTAAACGATTGTTATTTTAATAAATGAATTATGATACTTGGTATGAATGTTTCATTTTATAATAATTGTGTCCTATATTTGCATGTTTAAATCTATGAATATTTTTTGATATATTCTAAACGTCCATTGTCGATTAACTATATGGGAATATAGTTAAGCTAAGACAAATGTGAGAGATTGGTTGAAATATTTAAGGAATATTTGGAGATGGTCTGCCAAACTCACATGGTATTCAAAGAGGTGAATATCGGACTTACCCCACGTAACGAATTGTCATTTTATGGATCGACGTCATTAAGTGAAATTCGTGAAATGGTTGCTTTATTTATCCTTAGACTTGAGATACAAGCAGGTTATGCATGTGTGGATTGCATTTTCTAGATATAGTTCTAACTGTCCTGAACAAGGTAATAATAAAGGGCTATTTTCAGAAATGTAGTGAAACGACATGACTAACACGTGTAATCAATATAGGATTTGTTCCTTCAATTTGCAACTGAAGTATTGTTAGGTCCAGATTTAGTCCAGACTTACTGGACTGGCTCCAGACTGGACTACTGGAACCTTAGTTAGGTTTGTTAAAGAAACTTGTTTTGCTGGTCTCGCTCCAGACCCGACTACTGGAGCTCACTGAAGATCTGACCAGAAAACATATTCTACTGGACCTACTCCAGACTTGGAATCTGGAGTCCCTCTGAAGATTTGTCCAGAAATAATTGAAGACTAGTGAGCATTTACTTGTACAGGTAATCTGGAGCATTCTCCAGATTAGCTCACTGAAGACTTCACCTCAGTCCAGATCTATTCTACTGAAGACATTCTGACTGAAGTCAAAGACTGAAGTCTGAAGAAAGAAGACTGACAAATGGCGGAGTCCACTGGAAGTTTTACCAGATCTGCACACTGGAGGATTGTTAGTGTTCTAGATCCTGCAAGTCTGAACACTAATATCGAGGATTGACTTTAGCCTTTAACACACTTTCCAAAGAACAATCCACTTGTTCTTTAACAAAAGTATACGTGTGTTAAGGTGGTTGGATAAAAGGATACACGTACACTTGATGTGACTTTATCCTTATTCTTATCTAATACATTTAATGTTCTTGTCGGATCATTAAATGTATGCAACCATATTTGTACGGCACAAATTCACTGGTGAATTTGTTGCCTATAAATACTAAGTCATTCCTTGAACAAAAATACTTTTAGCATACATCTTGCAAGAAAGTGAATTTGTCTAAAATACTCTCGATCTTAAACAGGGATACTTCACAACTTTAAGTATCTCGATCCTAAAGAGCTATTTGACAAATATAGATCATTTGTAATCATAGGTT
>CM067174.1:77563034-77719139 GCA_034093135.1 Erigeron breviscapus
TATGATTAACGAGCTCAAGTCTTTGTACGAAAAGCAAGCGGGAGTGGAGTTGTTCGACCTAGTTGACACACTTCATGACTTGAGACACGAGCAAGGAACACCGGTTAGTCCTCATATACTAAAGATGAAGAGGTATTTTGAGCAATTGGAAAGGTTGAATTATGCTTATCCTCAGCCTATTGCTATTGGCATGATTCTCAAGTCTTTATCTAAGGATTTTGAGGAATTTGTGCGCAATTACAATATGCATAGCATGAATAAAACCATTGCTAAACTTCATGCCATGGCGAATGAGTATGAAAAGAAGCTTCCAAAGAAGTCTGCCACACCCCAAGTTCTCACGATCAAAGGGGGAAAGATCCAGAAAGGGAAACAACCAAAAGGAAAGGGCAAGAATCAAGGTAAAGGACAGCAAGTTGCTACTCCTAAACCTAAGAAGACCCCTCCAGCGAAAAAGGAACATCCGGCTAAGGACCAAACATGATATCACTGCAATGAAGTGGGACATTGGAAGCGGAATTGTTCTAAGTATCTAGCTGAGTTGAAGAAGAAGCAAACTGATTTGACCAGTACTTCATGTATCTTCACAATTGAATTATATTCCTTTTCTAAGCGTAATTCATGGGTTTACGACACCGGGTGTGGTACTCATATCTGTAATTGTTTACAGGGGCTTAGAAGGAGAAGGAAACTGAACCAGGATCTTTACAACTGTTCGTGGGAAATGGCCTACCGGCAGCTGTAGAAGAAATAGGCGACTATCATTTAGTTTTACCTACTGGTTTAGTTATTGTTTTAGACAATTGTCATTATGCACCATCTATTACTAGAGGTGTATTCAGTTTCTTTGTTGAAAGACAACGGATTCATTAATGTTTTTAATGATTATGGTATTTCAGTTTCAAAATAATGTTCATTATTTTAATGCTATTGCTTGTGATGGTATTTATGACATTGATATGCATGGTTGTGATTCAAAGGATAATTCAATGTATAATGTTAGCAAAAGAGTCAAGCCTAATTTGGACTCTACCTATCTTTGGCATTGTCGTCTTGCTCATGTTGGCAAGAAACGCATTGAAAGACTTCAACGTGAAGGGATCTTACAAACAAATGATGAATCATTTGACGAATGCGTATCTTGTGTTTCCGGCAAAATGACAAAAAAACCTTTTCCAAATAAACCGGAGAGGGCAAAAGAACTACTTGGACTAATACATACGGATGTATGTGGCCCATTTAGACATATGTCAAGGAAAGGTGCTAGCTACTTCATCACTTTTACGGATGATTTCAGTCGTTATGGTTATGTTTACTTGCTTAAACATAAACATGAAGTCTTGAAACATTCAAGGAATTTAAAAGTGAAGTAGAGAATCAACTCAGTAGAACCATCAAGATTCTTCGTTCGGATCGAGGTGGTGAATACTTAAGCCAAGAGTTTAAGGATATCTAAAAGCTTGTGGAATTATTCAAACAACTTACTCCTCCATATACTCCATAGCATAATGGTGTATCTGAGAGGAGAAATCGAACCTTGCTTAGAAATGGTTCGATCAATGATGAATCATACAACTCTTCCTTTTTCGTTTTGGGATTATGCCCTTGAGACTGCTGTTCGCATTCTCAATATGGTTCCAACCAAGAAGGTTGACAAGACACCGCATGAATTGTGGCATGGGAGTGTTCCCAAGTTGTCTTACTTAAAGGTCTGGGGATGTGAGGCACTCGTGAAACGAGATACGCCTGACAAACTCGAATCTAGATCTGTTAAGTGCATCTTTGTAGGATACCCAAAGGAAACCATGGGTTACTACTTCTACTTTCCTACGGAAAACACTGTTAAGGTATCTCGATTTGCTTGAGTTCCTTGAAAGGAAACTCAGATCTCAAGAAGACAGTGGAGGATTGTTGAACTTGATGAGGCTCAAGAAGATGTGTCAACTTCTGAAAATACTAGCAATCATCAACTTGGGGGGGAAAATGTTCAAAGAGATGAATCTCAAGATGAACTTCAAGTTGAAGATGAAGCGATTCCACTTCGTAGGTCCTCAAGGACAATACGTGCTCGTGAAAGATTAAATCTTATGATTGAGTCTGAAGAACACGTAGTAGGAGACTTAAATGAACATCCTAATTTCAAAGCTGCATTATCAGATCCGGAATCTGAAAAATGGCTTGAAGCTGCGAATGTGGAAATAAAATCCATGAAAGATAATCAAGTCTGGAACTTGGTTGATCTTCCACCAAATGGTAGAACCGTTGGGTGTAAATGGATCTTTAAGAAGAAGACCGACATGGATGGAAATGTACACACCTATAAAGCTCGTCTTGTGGCAAAAGGTTATACTCAACTTTTCAGAGTTGATTATGAGGAAACCTTTTCTCTCGTTGCGGACATTAGAGCTATTAGGATCATCTTAGCCATAGCAGCGTACTATGACTATGAGATATGGCAAATGGATGTCAAAACCGCTTTCTTAATGGTTTTCTAGATGAGGAAGTCTATATGGTACAACCAGAAGGTTTTGTCGATCCAAAACAACCCGACAAGATATGCAAACTTCAAAGGTCCATTTATGGATTGAAGCAAGCATCAAGGAGTTGGAATAAAAGGTTTGATGAGGAGATCAAAAAGTTTGGTTTTGCTCAAAATTCTGATGAGCCATGTGTATATCGCAAAGCTAGTGGGAGTAATGTTACTTTCCTTGTCTTGTATGTAGATGACATATTGATAATAGGAAATCACATTCCAATGTTGAAAGACGTTAAATCTTATCTTGGAAAGTGTTTTGCTATGGAAGACTTGGGTGAAGCGGCATTTATTCTTGGAATCAAGATCTATAGAGATAGAAGTAAACGGTTGATTGGACTAAGTCAAAGTGCTTATATTGATAAGATCTTGAAGAGATTCAAGATGGAGAATTCCAAGCG
This sequence comes from Erigeron breviscapus, assembly GCA_034093135.1. Classification (NCBI taxonomy): domain Eukaryota; kingdom Viridiplantae; phylum Streptophyta; class Magnoliopsida; order Asterales; family Asteraceae; genus Erigeron; species Erigeron breviscapus. Next base: position 77,565,969 of record CM067174.1, read on the forward strand.
TGGTTTCGTACCATGCAAGAAGGACTTAATTTATTTAGCAAAGAACGGTGCTTCTACACCTGAAGAGGTGGAGCGTATGAAAAGAATTCCTTATGCTTCGGCTGTGGGATCTATCATGTATGCGGTAAGATGCACTAGACCTGATATTGCGTTCGCGCAAAAAATAGTTAGCCGCTATCAGCAAAATCTTGGAGAGGATCATTGGACTGCTGTGAAGAACATTCTGAAGTACATGCGTGCTACTAAAGAATTATTCTTGGTGTATGGAGGAAATCCCGATGCAGAGCTCAAAGTAACTGGATACTGTGATGCTGGATTTCAGACTGATAAAGATGATACAAAATCTCAGTCAGGATATGTCTTCACTTTAAATGGAGGTGCAGTAGATTGGAAGAGCAAGAAACAATCTACAGTTGCTATGTCTGCTACAGAGTCTGAGTATATAGCTGCTTCGGATGCAGCCATGGAAGCTGTCTGGATCAGAAAGTTTATTTCTGGGCTTGACGTGATGCCCTCAAATAACTCACCTATGGATCTGTACTGTGATAATTCAGGAGCAATTATCATTGCCAATGAACCTGGAGTTCAGAAAGGTGCCAGACATTACCAAAGAAGATATCACTATGTTCGTGAGCGAATCGAATCACGTGAAATCAATTTACTCAAAGTTCACACAGATTGTAACTTAGCAGATCCTTTTACAAAGGCTTTTGTCAAAAGGAAAGCTCAATAAGCATGCCGAGGGCATAGGTCTTAGATTTTGCTAGTTATATCATTTAAATCTGTGATTGGTATTTGGATAATGGGATGTTAAACGATTGTTATTTTAATAAATGAATTATGATACTTGGTATGAATGTTTCATTTTATAATAATTGTGTCCTATATTTGCATGTTTAAATCCATGAATATTTTTTGATATATTATAAACGTCCATTGTCGATTAACTATATGGGAATATAGTTAAGCTAAGACAAATGTGAGAGATTGGTTGAAATATTTAAGGGAATATTTGGAGATGGTCTGCCAAACTCACATGGTATTCAAAGAGGTGAATATCGGACTTACCCCACTTAACGAATTGTTCATTTTATGGATCGACGTCATTAAGTGAAATTCGTGAAATGGTTGCTTTATTTATCCTTAGACTTGAGATACAAGCAGGTTATGCATGTGTGGATTGCATTTTCTAGATATAGTTCTAACTGTCCTGAACAAGGTAGTAATAAAGGGCTATTTTCAGAAATGTAGTGAAACGACATGACTAACACGTGTAGTCAATATAGGATTTGTTCCTTCAATTTGCAACTGAAGTATGATACCATTTGGCGCCCTCATTGATTAATTAAGATGTTTGTATGCGCATACCCAAATGAACTCAAGAGGTGGTCTTGACTAATTTGGTAATCTTGATTAATTGTAGAAATGAGAAACAGAATCGTTAAATTATGAAATGACATTGATCCATATTCATAATTAACAAGGGTATCGAAACAAAGGGATATTAAAGACTAAATCATTTCAAAAGATAATTTAAGAAACTATCCTTAAATTTTTCCGGGAGCATTGGCGTGTTGCTAGACGCTAACCAATGTTATTGCCTTTATATAACATGCTCAAGTGGGAGCTGTTGGTATGTGATCACGTTATAATAAACGCATGTCCGGAAATCATTTAAGCCTACGGGGTCACACGAAATGACACGGTAACTCTATATTATTAATTATTATATTAAAGTAATATATTAATTAATTTGATCACGAAATGATTAATTTAAATAAATTAAAGGGTTAATTTTATTTAATTAATTAAAAGGAGGTTAAAATGTGAAATTAGGAAATTAGAGTTGGGCTCTAATTCCTAATGGGTTGGGCCGAAAATTTCAAGGCTTGGAAAGCCTTGAAATTACTTGCCCACCAAGGTTGAAAACCCTAAAAATATCCCTATATATAGAGGGCTAAATTCTAAGGGTTTTTACATTCTTTCACATAAGTAATTCTCTCCTCTTTTCTCTTTTCTTTGGGGTTCGGCCGAAACAACAAAACCAAAGGGATTTGGGTTTGCTTTGGTTCGACTTTTAGAGGGTACAAGCAAAGGGTTGTTTGATCGTGATCGGGGTACTAGCATACGGTATAAGGGGTGTCTAGTGTGCGATCGTAGAGGGGTTTTACTTTAAACCCTACAACAATAATAATCTTATTATTATTGATTTTATTGGAAGCTTTGCATAAGGTACACGTTTCGATTCTCTCTTTGTTAATTAATGTGATTGCATATTCGATTCTTCCGTTGCGCATACTCTTGATTATATGTGAATATTTATATGATTTATGTTCGCATATTCTAACAGCAAGTGCTACTTGAAGCGCCTTTTCGTTGGGATGTTTATTACCTCCTTGTTTGATTTAGCATACTAAAAAGGGTGTTGTGAAACTCGGCCGATATAGCCGAGTCGGATCGTGTATCGGCCGACTGACGATACGAGTTTGTCATACTCGGTCTGAAAATCGGCCAGGGTTCCAGACTCGGGTCAAATTAGTAAAGACTCGGTTGTATCGATCAAGACTCGGTGTATCGGATTGGGTCAACCAAAGTCAAACCTTTTTTTCTCTCTTTTATCAATTATGTTAGTGTTTCTAGACAATTATGTTTAAGTTGAAAAATTATGTTATGTTTAAGTTTGAAGTTTTATATATATTTTTAATTTTTTCTTACATATAATTTCAAAAACTATTATTTTATACATAAAAAACTCACTATTCACCGATCCGATTGTAAGTCCCAACTCAATAGATGGCACTACCTGAAGACACCTATGTCGATGGTGGAGTTACTTTGCAATATAAGCCTGAACTGGAGACGACCAGTTACAGAGAGTATATACCAAGTTCTAGATAGATTACTTATTTAAGTGACAATAAGTAAAGAACAATGCAATAATAAATACTTGTAAAGTAAATTGGTGAGACAATATGTAATTTTCAAGTGTAATTTATTTATTAACGTTAAATAAATTACAAGGTTGTTGCGGAACCAGATAATACAAGAATGTAAATATCCTAACAACCTATGAACTACAATTGATCTACACTCGGAATTTCTCTAAACAATCGAAACACTTAAAGTTGTGAAATGTTCCTTTTTACGATTGACAGAATATTGCACAAGTTCACCAAGAATATTGCAGGTATGCAAAGTGTGAATTCTATCGAAGAGTATTCGAAGAAGTAATATTCTTGTTGTGCAATGACTTGTATTTATAGGCAAAGTTAACATTGGGATGTTAACTTTAGCCGTACAAATGTGGTTGAGATCATTTAAGGAATATCATTTAATTCCTTAAAAAGCAGTGTAAAGTTGCAGTATAAAGCAACTTTACTCAACCAGCTTTATGTACCTTTTATTACTTAAATAATAAGATAAATCTTATTATCCGTGTAAAAGCACATAAAGCATAAAAGTCAATTCCTCGTAATCAGTGTAAAGCTTTGTAAGAGCTTTCCACTGATGGTCTCCAGTTTGTAACTGACTAGAATGTCAACTGGGCTTCGCTGCCATTGTCATTCTCTATCTTCCACTTGTTGTCTTCGACTCCAACTGGAAGGATTCTTCAACTGGTCAGTTCTCAACTGGAGGAAATCTTCAGTTGCGTTAACTGTACGATGCAACTGGACTTCAATATATTTCTGGACAAATCATCTGGGTCTCCAGTTTCACTGGGTCTCCAGGTGCAACTGGAGACTGGCCAGTTTACCAGTAAACTGGTCCTAACAAATTCCCTCTATTTGTCTAGAAATATTGCCAAGTCTTTTTCAGTTCTTGTATGTGTACAAGTGTGAACTGGAGAGACTTGTTTGATTAAATCTATCTAAGTTTTCCAAGGCATTTTTATAGATCAATAAATGCCTTGGGTTTTTCTTTTAGGTTTGTTAGTTTTAATCTATTATCTACCTTGTGGTTACAAACTGGTAACTTCATTTATACAAGGAAATGAAATTTATACAAGTTACAGAATGTAAATACAATTACAAGTAGATAACTGAAAAGAGAACTTAATGAGATGGCCCTTCGCCTGTTCTTCTTCTCTTGGTCACTGAAGAGATAGGCTGAGAGTCTTCAGGATCAATATTCAACTTTAGCTCCAGATTTTCTTTATGTTGAATCTTGCCCCTTAAGAAGTTCACCCATGCTTTCTCAAACCTATTCTTTTGTGCCTTTGCATCCAAAACATTCACCATTTCAACCCATTCACTGAACCCATACTGCATTGCACCAGGATTGTCAGTTTTAACCAGTGGCCCTCTGGTATAACTAACTTCAACATGAAAGTACTTGGTGCCTGGCTTGATTGTTACATTAACACCATTGATAGTCCCACTATGTCTTTTGGTTGACATGATCTGGGAGTAATAGCTTCTAGCTTCAGATTCATTTGATATTTTAGTACTCCCAGCACCAGCAGCCAGTACAGCGGACTTGATGTCTTCATTTGATACCTCGCCAGTTGGTTCAACAAACGTGCTAAGGTCACCATCTCTGGTCAGTGGTCTTCTTGGTTGAGAAATCCTTCTTGGTGGATTCAAAACCCTTTTCACAACCTTTTTAACATGTTCAATTCTTTTCAGAATCCCACTGGCCCTATTCTCCTTTGCCTTCTCCACTAATATGTTCAAACTCTTGGCATCAAATTCAGCTTCATCCTCAGGATAGTGTCTGTCCAGTTCAACATCAAGCATTTCTTTCAACTGGTTAACTATCCTGGGATCATTCTTAATCCTGGCATACTCCTCCTTAGTGATACCCAAAAGATGAGCATCACTCATATCAAGCAACTTAATCTGTGCAAGATGTGCTCTGGCTTCAGCTTGGTTTCTTTGTTTTATCTTCTTTCTTTCTTTAATATCATTACCAAGTCTGGCCAATCTTCTGCTATCACTATCTGAAACTGGAGGAAGTATATCAGCATTGCCAGTTTCTAGCATTGGCACATCAGTGGCCGGCTGGGCAGATACATCAACTGCTAAACCTTTGCCCTTATCAACAACAACATTCCCCCTATCACCCATATCACCAGTTTGCTCACCAGCTTCAGTACTGGCAGCTACAACAATTTCCCTACCTTCTTGACTTCCAGATGGATTACTTCCATGTGCAACTGGTGCAAGGACTGCACTTCTTTCCCCCTTGGCAGCATCTAGACCTGCCCTAATAACTTCCCATTCAGAAGGGTGAGATGGCAACCGGTCAAGAGGCTGCCATGTTTGCATGTCCTTGCACTCCTTGAAAATTCCACACATCATCCTGAAAGACCTCCACAGATGGTTGGTCTCCTTTGACTGGGTCAAAACATTTGCTGTAACCTGTTCTTGACCAGTTTTTAGTTCATTTAAAAGCTTGGAGTCTTCATCCAAACCAGAAACCACCTTATCCTTCACTTCTTCATCCTTCTTCTTCAAATTCTCTACTTCAGTTGTCAGTTTATCTAAAGATTGAGCATGAAGAGATACCTGGGTGTTCAAATTGTCAATGCTGCCTCTCAACTGGTTGATCTCACTAGTGAGTGGGGCCAGATCAACCTGAGGAGTGGCCAGCTTGGTGATCTCAGACATCACCCTTTCAATCAATTGTTGTTCTCTAGCACCCAGCGTATCCTCTATCTTCTGACCAACTGAAGTCATTAACTGCTCTCTAAGTTCAGTTACATTTAGGCCAGGTTTTTCAATCAATTCCTTTACCTGCCTTTCAATCTCTTTCAAATCAACTTCTGATGTTCTAACAGTGTTTCCTAGCAAGTTGGAGATTAAGGTTGTAACCTTGGACTGAGTAAGGTCAAAGGCTTCCTTCAAAGATGTTGCCATATTGTTGCAGCCAGTGACCAACTCATTTAGCTTGTTGAACACCAAGTCTTCATTTGGTGAAAACTTGTTAATCCCCAGATCAACCACTTTAATGTTGGTCAAGTGATCCTTGTGGTATCTGGAGAAAGACTTGGTGTTTTTGTCAATTGTCTTTTGAATATCCTCCACCCTGGTTAGAAGGTTTTGGATATCGGCTTGAATAGAGACAACTTGACTGTCCAGTGACGAAGGAGAAGGTGTCACTGGACCAGCAGCAGTTACTACTGGAGCAACTGGAGGAGGCAAACTTAGAGAGGTCTCCCAGTTGTCATACCAGCAGTTGAAGAAATAGTAGGAGTGGTGGTAGAAGAAAGGACTGGAAGTTCAATGTGTTGTTCATGCTGAGAATGCTCAGGTGTGAACAACGGCGGCGGTGGTGGGGGCATTTCTCGAACAAGTGAGAATAGCCCAGTTGGTGAATAGTTATAAGTTGGGAATGGTATATCAGTAGGCATATTTTCTTGGAGTGGTGAAAGTGAAATTGATGCATCTGGAAGCGAGACTGGAGATGAAGGGTTTTGATCTGGTACATCAGAATCAAAAATCTCCAAGTCTGAAGCAGTACCTTCAGAATCCGAAGATTCTATAAGGATTTCCTTGTCATTAACATTCATGTCCAGATCCATGAATGTAACTGAGGGCTGACCAGAAAGGTCAGTCTCCAGATGACCTTCCCCAGTTTCCTGGATGGGTGCATCTGTTGGAGGATCAGATACCGAAGTATCTTCGCCAGGGATAGATGTTATTGGAGTTGCTTCATTTATGATTGCTCTATCCTCAACCATAACATTAGACGAACTGGAGGGTCCCTCATTATTTTGAGGCCCGCCCAGTTGTCTTTCTGACTCACCTTCAATTGGTGCATCAGTTTTAGCGAATGCCAGTTGCATTCGATCTGGAATCTCGACCTCTCCAGCTTCAGATACCAGAGAGTCTAAATTCCTCAACAAATCTGGCCTAGTGTACGGTGAATCTGTACTTGAGTATGCTTCATTGCCCAGAATTTGTTTAAAACAGAGAGAGAGAAACCTTGAGAAGGGGATACAAACTCCCCTGGTGCCCTTCAGCTTTTGTACTAGGCTTCTAAATAGAATATCTGCAAAGTCTACTCTCAATCCATTCCACAAGCAGTATGCCATCTCTCCTTGTAAGGAGTTAATCTGGTCAAGTCCACCAAAACTCCCACCCATACTTTCCACCAGGTGGATGAAAAAATACCTCCATGAAGGTGTAAGACCCTTCATGGTCATCGCACCCTTCGTCTTCAAAACTCCATTCTCCAAGCACTCCTTGTGTCCCATTTCAAGGAGGACTTGGCGAAAATTAACATTTGAGGGTAAGACGACTGGAGATTCACCCTCTCTCCAGTAGTTGAGGTGTAAGGAATCCCTCAACACATCAGCGGACAAGGTACACTGGATTGTTCCACCTTTTAATGTAAAACTGATGGAGGAACAATTGGAAGAAAGAGTGGCAGTGTACCAAAACTCACACAAGTAGTCGTGAAACAACTTGCGTGGGTTTAGAAAGAATGAGGGTCCTATTGGAGAATCCTTCAAAAAAATTTGGATTCTACCAATAAGGGTATTGGACCCTTGAGATCCTTGTAAGCTTGCCATCGGATTATTAGGATTGAGTTTGATGACCGAAGCATTACTAGGAGCACCAGATGCCGGTTTGACATCTGGTGAAGGAGCATATGGAACAGTCAAGAGATTTACATCTCTTGAACGGGATGATCTAGGAGCCATTGGAAAATTGAAATTGAAATTTAGGAATTAGGGTTCTTGATTTATGAAGCAGAGAGAGAAATGAAGCAATTTTAGATGATTGGGAAGTAAATGAAAGAATGTGAAAGGAAAGAATGAAAAAAGGGTATTTATAAAAAAAAAAAAAAAAAAAAAAAAAAAAAAAAAAAAAAAAAAAAAAAAAAAAAAAAAAAAAAAAAAAAAAAAAAAAAAAAAAAAAAAAAAAAAAAAAAAAAAAAAAAAAAAAAAAAAAAAAAAAAAAAAAAAAAAAAAAAAAAAAAAAAAAAAAAAAAAAAAAAAAAAAAAAAAAAAAAAAAAAAAAAAAAAAAAAAAAAAAAAAAAAAAAAAAAAAAAAAAAAAAAAAAAAAAAAAAAAAAAAAAAAAAAAAAAAAAAAAAAAAAAAAAAAAAAAAAAAAAAAAAAAAAAAAAAAAAAAAAAAAAAAAAAAAAAAAAAAAAAAAAAAAAAAAAAAAAAAAAAAAAAAAAAAAAAAAAAAAAAAAAAAAAAAAAAAAAAAAAAAAAAAAAAAAAAAAAAAAAAAAAAAAAAAAAAAAAAAAAAAAAAAAAAAAAAAAAAAAAAAAAAAAAAAAAAAAAAAAAAAAAAAAAAAAAAAAAAAAAAAAAAAAAAAAAAAAAAAAAAAAAAAAAAAAAAAAAAAAAAAAAAAAAAAAAAAAAAAAAAAAAAAAAAAAAAAAAAAAAAAAAAAAAAAAAAAAAAAAAAAAAAAAAAAAAAAAAAAAAAAAAAAAAAAAAAAAAAAAAAAAAAAAAAAAAAAAAAAAAAAAAAAAAAAAAAAAAAAAAAAAAAAAAAAAAAAAAAAAAAAAAAAAAAAAAAAAAAAAAAAAAAAAAAAAAAAAAAAAAAAAAAAAAAAAAAAAAAAAAAAAAAAAAAAAAAAAAAAAAAAAAAAAAAAAAAAAAAAAAAAAAAAAAAAAAAAAAAAAAAAAAAAAAAAAAAAAAAAAAAAAAAAAAAAAAAAAAAAAAAAAAAAAAAAAAAAAAAAAAAAAAAAAAAAAAAAAAAAAAAAAAAAAAAAAAAAAAAAAAAAAAAAAAAAAAAAAAAAAAAAAAAAAAAAAAAAAAAAAAAAAAAAAAAAAAAAAAAAAAAAAAAAAAAAAAAAAAAAAAAAAAAAAAAAAAAAAAAAAAAAAAAAAAAAAAAAAAAAAAAAAAAAAAAAAAAAAAAAAAAAAAAAAAAAAAAAAAAAAAAAAAAAAAAAAAAAAAAAAAAAAAAAAAAAAAAAAAAAAAAAAAAAAAAAAAAAAAAAAAAAAAAAAAAAAAAAAAAAAAAAAAAAAAAAAAAAAAAAAAAAAAAAAAAAAAAAAAAAAAAAAAAAAAAAAAAAAAAAAAAAAAAAAAAAAAAAAAAAAAAAAAAAAAAAAAAAAAAAAAAAAAAAAAAAAAAAAAAAAAAAAAAAAAAAAAAAAAAAAAAAAAAAAAAAAAAAAAAAAAAAAAAAAAAAAAAAAAAAAAAAAAAAAAAAAAAAAAAAAAAAAAAAAAAAAAAAAAAAAAAAAAAAAAAAAAAAAAAAAAAAAAAAAAAAAAAAAAAAAAAAAAAAAAAAAAAAAAAAAAAAAAAAAAAAAAAAAAAAAAAAAAAAAAAAAAAAAAAAAAAAAAAAAAAAAAAAAAAAAAAAAAAAAAAAAAAAAAAAAAAAAAAAAAAAAAAAAAAAAAAAAAAAAAAAAAAAAAAAAAAAAAAAAAAAAAAAAAAAAAAAAAAAAAAAAAAAAAAAAAAAAAAAAAAAAAAAAAAAAAAAAAAAAAAAAAAAAAAAAAAAAAAAAAAAAAAAAAAAAAAAAAAATCTCCAGTTTTAAGGATTTAACATTCCCAGTTCGCTGATGAGATGTTTAAAGGTTTTCTCATCGAGAGGTTTTGTAAAAACATCAGCTAACTGTTTGTCAGTGGGGATGAAATGTAATTCAATGTTTCCTTTCATAACATGATCATGAATAAAATGATACCTGATGTCAATATGCTTTGTTTTGGAGTGCATCACTGGGTTGTGAGATATAGCAATTGCACTGGTGTTGTCACAAAAGATTGGGGTCCTTGTATACTTTTGACCATAATCTAGTAACTGGTTCTTGATCCAGAGAATCTGGGCACAGCAACTGGCCGCAGAAATGTACTCTGCCTCAGCAGTGGACATAGAGACTGAAGTCTGCTTCTTGCTGGTCCAACTTACCAGTTTTCCTCCAAGGAAATGACAACCACCAGTTGTTGATTTTCTATCTATCTTACAACCTGCATGATCAGAATCTGAATAACCCATTAGATCTAATCATGAGCTTTTGGCGTACCAAAGACCAAGATTAGGACACCCTTTCAGGTATCTAAAGATACGCTTTACAGCGTGCAAATGTGATTCTTTAGGGTTACCCTGAAACCTGGCACATAGACATGTTGCAAACATTATATCTGGTCGACTGGCAGTCAAATACATCAGTGAACCAACCATACCACGATAGTCAGTTATGTTCACTGGTTTGCCAGTTGGGTCAGAGTCCAAATTTAATGGTACTGCAATAGGTGTGTTTTTCGATGGGATTGAATCATATTTGTATTTTCTTAACAAATCTCTGACATATTTTCCTTGGTTTACGAAAATTCCATTTTCAGTTTGCTTAATCTGAAGACCTAAGAAAAATGTTAATCCACCCATTAAACTCATCTCATACTCAGATGACATGATTTTAGAAAACTTTTTACACATTGCATCATCAGTTGAACCAAATATAATGTCATCAACATAAATTTGTACTAATAAGATATTACCTCTTTCTTTCAAGATAAATAAGGTATTATTTATTGCACCTCTTTGAAAGCCATTTTTAAGAAGATGTTTAGTTAGAGTATCATACCAGGCTCTTGGGGCTTGTCTTAGACCATACAAAGCTTTGTTCAGTCTATAGACCCAATGAGGATGCTTCTCATCGATGAAACCTGGAGTCTGCTTAACATAAACTTCTTCTTCCAATGTTCCATTAAGGAACGCGCTTTTGACATCCATCTGGAAGACCTTGAACTGCAGATGGGCTGCATAAGCCAGAAATATTCTGATGGCTTCAAGTCTTGCAACTGGAGCAAAAGTTTCATCAAAGTCAACGCCCTCTGCTTGACAATAACCCTGGGCAACTAATCTGGCCTTGTTTCTTACAACATGGCCATCTTCATCCATCTTGTTTCGGTAGACCCATCTGGTACCAATGGGTTCTTTCTTTAACCCTGGTGGACAAGGAACAAGCTCCCAAACATTGTTCCTTTCAAACTGGACGAGCTCTTCTTGCATAGCTTCCACCCAGCTTGGGTCTGCCATAGCCTCGTCAATCTTCTTTGGTTCAATTAGAGATAAGAAGGTGACGTTTAAGCATTGCTCACTGGTGGCTCTTCTAGTCTGAACCCCACTATTTGGATCTCCCACAATCTGTTCAATTGGATGTGCTCGAGTCCATCTAGTGTATTGACTAGGCTGGTGTAAAACAATATCAGTGCAAGTCACCTGGTGATCTTCTTCAGTTGCAGTAGCATCTGGAGGAGGATCAGTCCAAGCTACTTCTACATCCTCATCAGAGTCAATGAGGTCACGATTTGCATCATGAAATTCTTCATTCAAAGGCATTTCTTGAAGAACTGGAGAAGTTGGAGTTTGAACTGGTGATGATATTGGAGTGGCACGTACATCAGATCCAATCACCAATTCTTGTGGTAAGTTAAAATGATGGAGGGATAGAATGATGTGTCACTGGTGGTGTTCTTCTTCTTAACTGGTTCCAATTTATTGTAACTGGAAACATCTTTTGGTGAAACAACTGACTGATGAACTTGGTCAGTTTCACCAAAATTAATTGGAACGATTGGAGTAATATCAAGGCTTGGTCTCTTGTTGATTGCTTCAGTTGATTCGTCGAATGTGACATGAATTGTCTCATGAACCTTTTGGAGTCTATAATTATAAACTCTAAAGGCCTTTCGAATATCTGAATAACCTAAAAATACCCCTTCATCAGCTTTTGCATCAAACTTTCTAAGCTGACTGGAATCGTTTAAAATATAAACTGGACAACCAAATACATGAAAGTATCCAATATTTGGTTTACGATTCCAGAGTACTTCATAGGCAGTCTTCTTGTGTCTCTTGATGTAGACTGACCGGTTTTGGGTGTGACAAGCAGTTGCAACTGCCCCAGCCCAAAAACTGGTGGGAAGACCTGATTCAGATAGCATACTTCTGGCTGCTTCTATCAGTGTACGATTCTTTCTTTCCACAACTCCATTCTGCTCTGTAGAGTGTGCTGATGAGAAGTTTTGAGAGATGCCAGTGTCATTGCAAAATGTTTCAAGTACTTTATTTTGAAATTCAGTACCATTATCACTTCGCAACTGACAAACTTTTCGAGTATACTTGAGTTCAATTCTTTTGATGAGAGAGATGATTTCTGCAGGTGCATCACTTTTGGATCTGAGGAATACCACCCAGCAGTATCTGGTGAATTCATCAACCACAACTAGAGTGTACTTCTTTCCAGCTCTAGTCTGAACATTCACTGGACCAAAAAGATCCATATGTAGCATGTGAAGAGGTTCAGTGATGCTAAAGTTTTGCCTAGTTTTGAAACTGGCTCTTTTCTGCTTGCCCATCTCACACCCTGGACATGGCTTTTCTTTAATGAAAGAAATTTGAGGTATCCCATCAACCAGTTGTTTGCGAGACAACTTGTTAATGTTTTTGAAATTAAGATGGGATAATCTTTTATGCCACAGCCAGTTGGTGTCCTCATCAGCTTTGGTATAGAAGCACTGCTCTTTTGGAGCTGGTTCCATATCTATGATGTACACATTACCTTTTCTTGGTGCAACCATCACCACTTTCCAATCCTTGTTAAATATGGTGCCTTGAGCAATATCGAACAAAACTCTGAAGCCATCATCACAAAGTTAGCTGACACTGATCAGGTTGTATTTCAAACCATTCACAAATGCAACTCTTTTGAATTCGACTTGTCCATTATTGAGCACACCATATCCTTCAGTCTTTCCAGATTGATCATTAACAAACGTCACTGTCGGTCCATCTTGGACAGTGAACTCTTCAAGCAGGGGCTTACATCCGGTCATAGTCCGGCCAGCAGTGCTGTCCAGATACCAGATATTCTTCTTTCGATCGCCCTGCATACCCACAAAAATCATTAGTTGTTTTTGTGAACCCATCTTTTCTTGATGGGTTCACTGGACTTCTCTACAGAAGTCACAGTTGATTGTTGTGGTGTTGAACTGGAGGCTGCATCTGGACCTTTTTCACCAGATCCAGGTGCAGGAGTAAAAACGATTGGTATTTGATACCTACTCCCCTTTTTCTTATCAGATTTTGTTCCAGATGGAACAATCTTTTGTTTTGGTTTAGAGGAGAGTTTAATATTTTGTTTAAAAACTGGAGGTGATGAACCTCCTTCCAGATTTTTAATCCGGGCAGTACAACTCTGAACCTGTCGAGACAAAAGTTGGAGTTGACTTTCTAGATTAAACAAAATATTATTTTCATCAGGCAGCTAAACCTTGGACCTTGGTTCAGCTAGAGTTTTAGTCTGTCGGGTCTTGGGCTCCTTAGACTTTTGAGGTAAAGGCTTGTTACCAGTGGCCCTTTTGACTGGAGCTTTAGCCTGTTTGGCTCCAGTTTTAACCTCAATGGGGGTGGTCTCAATGGGTTCAGTTTCAACAGCTTCAGGTTGATCATAAGAAGTTTCAACCCTGAGAGCTGGAGGCAATGCATGAAGATCTGGTATGAGAGCTGCCATCTCCAGATCTCCAGATTTCCATGCATTCTTCTGGGCATCGATAGTTCTAGAAAATGCATCATAGTTCTTACCAGATGCTTTTACCCATGACTTGGATAATCTTTTGTTTTGGTTTAGAGGAGAGTTTAATATTTTGTTTAAAAACTGGAGGTGATGAACCTCCTTCCAGATTTTTAATCCGGGCAGTACAACTCTGAACCTGTCGAGACAAAAGTTGGAGTTGACTTTCTAGATTAAACAAAATATTATTTTCATCAGGCAGCTAAACCTTGGACCTTGGTTCAGCTAGAGTTTTAGTCTGTCGGGTCTTGGGCTCCTTAGACTTTTGAGGTAAAGGCTTGTTACCAGTGGCCCTTTTGACTGGAGCTTTAGCCTGTTTGGCTCCAGTTTTAACCTCAATGGGGGTGGTCTCAATGGGTTCAGTTTCAACAGCTTCAGGTTGATCATAAGAAGTTTCAACCCTGAGAGCTGGAGGCAATGCATGAAGATCTGGTATGAGAGCTGCCATCTCCAGATCTCCAGATTTCCATGCATTCTTCTGGGCATCGATAGTTCTAGAAAATGCATCATAGTTCTTACCAGATGCTTTTACCCATGACTTGATAATCTTTTGTTCTTTTTCAAGATCAGAAAATAATTTTTGATTATCAAGTTCCAAAGCCTCAATTTTTAAAACTGACTCCTTGAGAGCCAACTGGACAGTTTGTAAATCATTAAGTTGTGGCTTGACATTGTTCAGTTCAATTAAGATAGTGTCAAGATATCTTTCACTATCTGCTCTTACAGTTTCCACAAAATCTAAATCACCACTTAATGATTCAGTCAGGTCCAGTTTCAATTCAGGGTCAACCTGATTATCATAGTCACATACCTTTTTCAAGATCAGAAAATAATTTTTGATTATCAAGTTCCAAAGCCTCAATTTTTAAAACTGACTCCTTGAGAGCCAACTGGACAGTTTGTAAATCATTAAGTTGTGGCTTGACATTGTTCAGTTCAATTAAGATAGTGTCAAGATATCTTTCACTATCTGCTCTTACAGTTTCCACAAAATCTAAATCACCACTTAATGATTCAGTCAGGTCCAGTTTCAATTCAGGGTCAACCTGATTATCATAGTCACATACCTTTTTCAAGATCAGAAAATAATTTTTGATTATCAAGTTCCAAAGCCTCAATTTTTAAAACTGACTCCTTGAGAGCCAACTGGACATTTTGTAAATCATTCAGTTGTTTTTGTGAACCCATCTTTTCTTGATGGGTTCACTGGACTTCTCTACAGAAGTCACAGTTGATTGTTGTGGTGTTGAACTGGAGGCTGCATCTGGACCTTTTTCACCAGATCCAGGTGCAGGAGTAAAAACGATTGGTATTTGATACCTACTCCCCTTTTTCTTATCAGATTTTGTTCCAGATGGAACAATCTTTTGTTTTGGTTTAGAGGAGAGTTTAATATTTTGTTTAAAAACTGGAGGTGATGAACCTCCTTCCAGATTTTTAATCCGGGCAGTACAACTCTGAACCTGTCGAGACAAAAGTTGGAGTTGACTTTCTAGATTAAACAAAATATTATTTTCATCAGGCAGCTAAACCTTGGACCTTGGTTCAGCTAGAGTTTTAGTCTGTCGGGTCTTGGGCTCCTTAGACTTTTGAGGTAAAGGCTTGTTACCAGTGGCCCTTTTGACTGGAGCTTTAGCCTGTTTGGCTCCAGTTTTAACCTCAATGGGGGTGGTCTCAATGGGTTCAGTTTCAACAGCTTCAGGTTGATCATAAGAAGTTTCAACCCTGAGAGCTGGAGGCAATGCATGAAGATCTGGTATGAGAGCTGCCATCTCCAGATCTCCAGATTTCCATGCATTCTTCTGGGCATCGATAGTTCTAGAAAATGCATCATAGTTCTTACCAGATGCTTTTACCCATGACTTGATAATCTTTTGTTCTTTTTCAAGATCAGAAAATAATTTTTGATTATCAAGTTCCAAAGCCTCAATTTTTAAAACTGACTCCTTGAGAGCCAACTGGACAGTTTGTAAATCATTAAGTTGTGGCTTGACATTGTTCAGTTCAATTAAGATAGTGTCAAGATATCTTTCACTATCTGCTCTTACAGTTTCCACAAAATCTAAATCACCACTTAATGATTCAGTCAGGTCCAGTTTCAATTCAGGGTCAACCTGATTATCATAGTCACATACCTTTTTCAAGATGATGTCCACCCATCTTCCAGTGATGACATCTTCTTTTGCCACGTGCTGCTGTTGATCTTCCAAGGCCATGAAACACATGTCCCTTTCCTCTTCTTCATCAGCTGATGAGTCATCAGAGTACTCCCATTTTCCCTCAGTTTGTGCCATTAAGCACTGATCCTTTTCCATGGACAGGAGGGCAATCTGGGCCTTAAGCTTCTTGTATTTAGCTTTGTAGCTATCATCAGGCCGATTGAAATTAGGGACAAGGGGGCCAGTTTGGTTGTTCAACTGACTAGATCTGCATTCCTTCATAAAGTGACCTTTCTTACCACACTTATAGCAGGTAAGATTGGTTTTATCCAGAGAGCTGGAGCTGGAAGCATTGTTTGGGCCATTAAATCTTTTAGATTTATGCTTAAACCTGTTAAAGGTTTTAGCAATCATGGCTACCAGATCATCGTCAGTTTCCTCACAACCATCACTGATTTCAGTGGTCAGACCAGAGTTCAAGAAACTGTTTAACATCTCCTTCATTGAGTGTACCTGGACACTCTCTGCAGACATTAAAGCAGCACAAGGTCGCTCAGTTATACTAGCAACCTTGGGACTCTGGGCATGGTTCATGGCATCTTGCTCAGCCACCAGTCTTGTAGCATTATTATCTTCAGTGAATCTGAAGGCTCCATAGAGCGATGCAAGAGTATGGCTGTGCAAGGTTTTACCTTGTCTTAAGACAAGAACCATGTTTTCCCATTTGGAAGGAAGAATATCACAAAACTTCTCAAGAAGAATATCCTTATCCTTCTCTACACCTAAGCCTCTCAGCTGATTAATGAGGCTAGAAAATCTGGTGTATGTACCAGTTAGACTTTCATTGGGCAAAGCAAAGAAGGATTCATACTTCTTGTTCAAGGCAACTTTTCTGGTGACAATAGTGTCATCACCTCCTTCAAACTGAATAACTAATTCATCCCACATTGACTTTGCACTGGGGAACAACACAAGTGTTGGAATTAGATCTTCAGGGACAGCTCCAAGGATCATGTTCTTGAGTCTGGTGTCCAGATCTACAAGTCTACGATCCTCATCAGACCAATGGTCTTCGAGCTTTTCTCTTGAACCTCTTCTTCCAGTTGGATCTAGAAGAGGACTTACCCCAAGAGACAGGGGTATATATGGTCCATCCTTAAGGATTTTCAACATATACCTCTCTATCCACCAAAATGCAAAAGCATTCTAGCCTTCCATGTACCAAAAGTCTCACTGTTTCCATCAAATTTTGGAACAGGAGTGTTAGAATAATGTACATGGACGTGATTTAGGGCAGTAGGAGGAGGAGGGTTTGTATTAACATTTTGAAAAGGTTGTGCATTATTATTCAAGGGGGTTTCACCTGAACCAGAACCATCTCCACCTTCAGTAGTGTTCATCTTAAGCAGATCTAGGCAAGTTTATTAGCCTTCTGCTCTGATACCACTTGTAAGTCCCAACTCAATAGATGGCACTACCTGAAGACACCTCTATGTCGATGGTGGAGTTACTTTGCAATATAAGCCCTGAACTGGAGACGACCAGTTACAGAGAGTATATACCAAGTTCTAGATAGATTACTTATTTAAGTGACAATAAGTAAAGAACAATGCAATAATACAAATAACTTGTAAAGTAAATTGGTGAGACAATATGTAATTTCAAGTGTAATTTATTTATTAACTTTAAATAAATTACAAGGTTGTTGCGGAACCAAGATAATACAAGAATGTAAATATCCTAACAACCTATGAACTACAATTGATCTACACTCGCAATTTCTCTAAACAATCGAAACACTTAAAGTTGTGAAATGTTCCTTTTTATGATTGAGAGAATATTGCACAAGTTCATCAAGAATATTGCAGGTATGCAAAGTGTGAATTATATCGAAGAGTATTCGAAGAAGTAATATTCTTGTTGTGCAATGACTTGTATTTATAGGCAAAGTTAACATTGGGATGTTAACTTTAGCCGTACAAATGTGGTTGAGATCATTTAAGGAATATCATTTAATTCCTTAAAAAGCAGTGTAAAGTTGCAGTATAAAGCAACTTTACTCAACCAGCTTTATGTACCTTTTATTACTTAAATAATAAGATAAATCTTATTATCCGTGTAAAAGCACATAAAGCATAAAAGTCAATTCCTCGTAATCAGTGTAAAGCTTTGTAAGAGCTTTCCACTGATGGTCTCCAGTTTGTAACTGACTAGAATGTCAACTGGGCTTCGCTGCCATTGTCATTCTCTATCTTCCACTTGTTGTCTTCGACTCCAACTGGAAGGATTCTTCAACTGGTCAGTTCTCAACTGGAGGAAGTCTTCAGTTGCGTTAACTGTACGATGCAACTGGACTTCAATATATTTCTGGACAAATCATCTGGGTCTCCAGTTTCACTGTGTCTCCAGGTGCAACTCGAAACTGGCCAGTTTACCAGTAAACTGGTCCTAACAACGATTTTTAAAAAATCCTGACTTCCCCCCTCGCCGATCCGATCCCGATTCCCAAGTTCCGCAACCTTGATGTTAACCCCCCGCATGTTGAAATCTTTTAATTAATATAAATATCCATGTATTAATCAATTACAATCACTCATCTTCCAAACACCTCATAAATTTACTCTCAACCATTCATATTTTACACATTTGTTACTTTTAGTCTTTTAATAACAACTAGATTATGTTCCCGCGTAATACGCAGGTGAGTTTATATAACTACTTACATGTTAACTTTCCATAATAACATTAATTTACAATTTAATACATTTATATTTTAGTACAAATTATTAATATAGTATCTATTTAATTATTTAGTTAAAAAGCGATTAATAAAAAAAATACATAAAGACAAGTATAACAAATTGTGTTATACGATTTATTTTTCTTCAAAGTTTATAATTTCGATAGATTTCAATTATACCAATATTTTTATTTGATATGTTGTTTTTTTCTAACAATATATTTGTTTGTTCTAAAGTACGAGTAATTGTCATCATTATCAAATAACAATATACTTTACCATATTTAGTGTTTATAGATAAAACATGTTTTAAATATGATAATATCATTATTCAACAAATGTTTGTATCGAAAATGATTAATTGGATATGTATGTTATAAAAAAAAGGTAATTGGATGGAAACCCCCTGATCCCATGTATCATTTGGTACCCACTAATCCCTCAGCCAGGCTAGTGTCCAGATGATTTTCAACCACTTAATAATCCCCTGATTATCTCAAGTTTGCCTTTGGCAAGACTTAAATCCAAGACCTCCCCTGGAAAGTGACGGTTGGTGGCCATTGGGCTATTACCCAATATGATAATGTTGTAAAGTTAGATATAGATACCGAAAAAAATAATGATATTCCTATTTGAAACTTAATTTTATTGTATATGGTTCGTATGATTTGTTTGTTGTGTTTATTACCCCATATGTCACTTAGTTATGGATGGATAATATAATGTATTTTTTTATCTAAAAATAATAATATATTTGTATGAATAATACTTAATAGTAAGTTTAGTTTTTCCTCATATATAATTTATAAAAGGCTTATACTTTATGAGTATATTGTATTGTTTAAAGAATTTTTTTATGTTTGTTTTTTGTATTGTTTTTAATCATATACTTATATATTTTTCAATAGACTCATTATACTCTAGTTTTGAAGTCCCGTGATACTTTTTAACGTTAAATTTGGGCTCAGTGGCATGTCATATACCCAACTTTAACTTAAGAGGAAACTCATGTCTGGATAATCCATGTCTCCATTCATGAAAGCATTTTTGCTCATATTAGGATTTGAACCCAAGACTTTCATCTCAGGCTCTACCATATAACAATCATCTATTGATGATTAGTGAAGTTCCGTGATTTATGCAGAAACTTATGTGAATCTTAATACAATTCATTACTAAATTAAAATTTATAAAAAAAAATCCATTGAAAAAGTTATAATGATTCATATTATATAAAAGAAAATTGTGATTACAAAAGATTTTTAAAAAATTGTCTTGTGTGGTTTTCCCACACATCCTTTTAATTTAATTATGACATCATTATCATACTTTATTAATTTAAAATTTGAAATATCTTTCCTTTTTTAAATATATATCATTAATATAGATTTTTATTAAATTAAATGTCCATATTATTTAGTTTTTTGTTTTTACCAATCGTATGTATTTCAACGTGTGTCTACAACTACACAAATTTTGTTTCCGTTTAGTTTCGTTTTTTACATAATAACTTGTTACAACTTTTCAACTTATTTAACGTTGTTATTATACATTTTAATATGACAACATATTTTAAAGCCACCTCGATATCATTTGGTTTATTTGCAAAACGTTTATACATTAATCCGGGTTGAACCCGGGTCGATTAGCTAGTAGTACTTATATATAACGTTTATCTCGACTATTGACAATAGCTATTTGAAATAATAAATATTTGATTTGATGCGTTACTTTTTTCTCATCTAGCTATTGGATACATTAAATACATAAATTAACGAAATTACTTTTTCCCATTTAGATTAGATTCACTATGTAAGTCCCTATAGTCGTATAGATCATAAATAAGACGTGATTCGTTATGTCAAGAGTGCAGAATCCTCTTGAGATAACTAGATTGCTATTGCCTTTTGTCAATTAATGAGTAATTAATCAACCTAAGGTTACACACGAAGTAGTAGTTCGTGTAGGAGCTTTTACTAGCAACAATTCGACGTATTATCACCAATTCGTTACTTAAATCGTAACTAGGGTGAGTATTTATACTTGTATAATGTTAATTCGTGTGGGCTTGGACCTTTCGATCCACAAAATCACCATGCCTTGGTGCTGACGTCAGCACGAAGCCAATATAACGTGTTGATGACGTCAGCACGAGGTGCGTTTTCTTGGACCTTTATTTTGACTTGTACACAACGTCCAGCCACCGTTTAAGTGTTCTATGACACTTATAACCTTGGCTCTACATCCTTGTACCTGCAAAACAATAAATATAACACACAAACATAACAATAAACATAAGAACATCTCACATTGAAGTTCAAACGTAATCATTAAACAAAAACATATGTCCTGACGACTTATTATTCAACGATTACATATATATTCCTAAGAACAAAAACGTTAACCAAATCTACGTTGCTACTGTCACACAAATCTGCATCTACAGACTCCCCCTTGACATTAGCGACTAGATTTCTTTAACTTAAACTTCAAGCTTGATCATCAAAAAGTAGTTTTATGCTATTCGCATGAATTCTCCCAGATAAACAAACTCCGAGAATCTTATGATAGCGTGTGACTTCGGTCTTCCAAAATCTAACAGCTGAACAAGGTGTCTCAATCAATCTTCTTTGATCACCTCTTGACAAATTGACAACTTGCATTGGATAATACATGCGAAGCAGCATCTTGCTCTTTGAATTATCAACAAACATTTGTGCTTCACCTGACTTGATATCTATCTGCAAATAAGTAATTGTAGTCAGCATATCTTGATCCCATTTGATAGCAGGAACCCTTTTAACACATTTGATCTTCCATTGAACCAAATCAAGTGTGCCATCTGGTCTTTTAATCTTCTTCATCGGTCTAGGTTTAATCAACCTATCTTCAGGTTTCAAACCTTTTTCACCAAAATGCCAACTTCTTTCTCTTTGCAATCTCTGCCAGAAATAATCAGCATTTCCATCATTCTGAAGATTAACAAACCATCTCTTTCCGAAATCCTTCAAATCTGATTCACTTAAACTTTGGAAATGTCTTAAACTCACTGACATGTATTGGCAACCCTCTTTCTCTTTGCAATCTCTGCCAGAAATAATCAGCATTTCCATCATTCTGAAGATTAACAAACCATCTCTTTCCGAAATCCTTCAAATCTGATTCACTTAAACTTTGGAAATGTCTTAAACTCACTGACATGTATTGGCAACCCTCTTTTCTCTTGATAACAAATAAATTAATTCTTCGATCATAGAACCAACTTTGTATCACTGAGAAATAAGTAGGTGCATCCTTGTCTGAGATAAACTCCCAAAACATTGATGGCTTGAAACATCCACCCATTGGCATACCAGTAGGACCTCTATATGCTGGAACCCAACGATCAATACAAAAGTTAGGATCTTGCTGCGCCGGAGGTATATTATAATCTCTAATATCAAACTCTCGCGTAACATTAATTTCCCAGCCAAGATAAAAAATAAAGTCCTTTTCTTCATGAACTATCTTTGCAAAAACTTTGAAATACAACTTTGCAGCATTCTTTGGCTCATCTAGACTATATCTGATTGGATTAAGTCTGAAATATTCATCTTCACCTCTTGGTTCTGTAGGAATGTCTTGAACTTCTCCAACTAACAGCTTTACCTTTCTGAGTCCCAGATGTACTAGCACCAGCTGTACCAGCAATCTCTGACTCTCTTTGTCTTGGCGACTCCCCCTGAACTTGTGCAGTCTCTGAAGCCATTATTTCAGCAACATCAGCATCTTCATTTTGACCTCGATTCTCTGGCTCACTAACATCTCTGGGTTGGTCTTGAGTTGGATCTTGAGCTGGATCTTGATCTTCATGATCATCATCTCTTCTTTTTCTTTCTAGCTCATCATCCTTACAACCAAGTCCATCTTTATCTCCCCCTTGAGACAAGAATCGATCAAGTTTATCACCAAGAGAATGAACAAGTGTAAGCATTTTGTCCATCTCACTCTGATGTGCTTCAGCCTGAATCTTTAACTGATTCTCTAAGACTGACACTCTCATCTCCAACATCTTCTTCTCAGAAAATAATCAACTCAGCTGAACTTGAACTGGCAAAGCTGAACTCGAAGTAGAAGCAATGTTACATGTAGAAGCAGGCGGCGACATCGTAGTCTCAAAAGAAGGCATACGAGCATTAAAAGTTCCTGGTGGAGGCATCTGAGGTCTTTGCAAAGGCAACATCAGACGATCCATCACAGTAGAAACAGGAACTAGTGCCTGAACAGGAGTAGAACGAGGCCTAGGAGTAGGAATTGTCGGCTCTTGCTCTTAACAAACTGTCGACTCTGGAGCTCTAGAAGTCGTAACAGTCATAGCATCAACAACTCTAGCTTGAGAACCACTTCCTCTTATCATAAACTTGGTTCTCGGCCTGATTCAGGGCTCCCTACTATGTTTTGGGGGGAGGCAGTGAACACAGTATGTCACATTTTAAATCGGGTTTTGGTGGTTAAGCGTCTTAATAAGACATGTTATGAACTTCTACATAAGAAGAAACCCAATTTACAGAATGTTGAGCCTTTTGGTGTACCGTGTACCTTCTTGAAATATCTACCTCAGTCAAAGTTTGATCCAAAGGTTGAAGAGGGATTTTTCATGGGTTATAAACCGGGTACTTCAATTCGTCGGGTATATAATAAACAGATCGGCAAAGTTGACTTAGGTACAAATGTCAAGATTGTCAGTCATAAACCCGCTATACATTCTGGAACTGGCAAGAATTTTGATTATGACAACGTGTTTCATTCGTTGCACGGTCCTTCTTCTTATTCAGGCCCTGACACAGTTGATGATGTGATCATATTAAGAGATCATATGGATTATACTCTTATCCCTACATCACATCCTGCTCAGACTGTTGATACTACTCCAACCAAAGTTCAGTCCACTACCGTTGTTGGTGAAAGTAGTAAGAACAATGATAGGTCTTTATATTCAGATGCTACTGAACCCGTGAACACTACTCCTTCAAGGGTTCTGTTGCCTGATGATGACCCTATTTCTGACGAATCGGAAGATGATTTTAGTTCTCCAGAATTGCAGATTCAATCGAATTTAGGAGATAATCTAAATGTTGATTCGGTTCCTCAATATAGAGTAAATAAGGATCATCCTGTTACAAACATTCTTGGAGATGCCTTAGAGCCTGTTCGAACTAGAAATCAATTAAATAAGGAGATGACTAGTTTATTTTGTGAAGTGAAGGATACATGAATTATTACCGAGTGTTTGTATTCTTGTTTCATTTCACAAGAAGAACCTAAGAATGTTAAGATCGCGCTTCAAGATCCTTTCTGGGTTGCAGCTATGCAAGAAGAATTAGCTCAATTCGAGAAACTTGGGGTATGGGAGTTGGTAGATGTGCCTAGAGTTAAAGAACCGATTGGAACTCATTGGGTATTCAAATGCAAACGAGATGACAAAGGGATCGTTACACGAAATAAGGCACGTTTGGTTGTTCAGGGATTTGCACAACGAGAAGGATATGACTATAACGAAACTTTTGCGCCAGTTTCCTGGATTGAAGCTATAAGGTTATTTTTGGCCTATGCAAGTTTCAAAGGTATAAAGGTGTATCAGTTAGACATTAAGAGCGCCTTCTTGTATGGTGAAGTTAAGGAGGAAGTCTATGTGTTTCAACCACCTGGGTTTGAAGATACTAACTATCCAAGACGAGCATATCGACTAGATAAGGCTCTTTATGGATTGCATCAGGCACCCAGAGTGTGGTATGAGAAGTTGTCAACACATTTGTTGACAAATGGTATTACAAGAGGATCGATAGACAGCACATTGTTTATCAAATGGCGGAAGCGAGATTATTTGATTGTACAAGTTTATGTAGACGATATCATTTTTGGATCATCTAATGATAAAATGTGCAAAGATTTTGAAATGAGCATGAAAAAGCAGTTTGAAATGAGTGCTATGGGAGAACTTCAATTCTTCTTAGGTTTGCAGGTTGATCAAAGGAAAGATGGATTTTTCATTCACCAGTCTAAGTATGTCAATGACATCTTAGAGAGGTTTCAGATGTTAGATTCCAAGACATATGGTACTCCTATTCAGCAGAATCATTAGGAGTTCTTGATCCTAAAGATCTGCTTGTTGATGCTACTTATTATCGTGCTATCATTGGCTCATTAATTTATCTCACTGCTTCCCGGCCAGATATTATGTTTGTTGTTTGTCTTTGTGCTAGATTTCAAGCTAGTCCGAAAGAGTCGCATTTAGTTGCCGCAAAGCGTATCCTACGTTATTTAAAAGGAAACCAAGGGCTTGGTCTATGGTATCCTTTGGGTGGTACGTTTGATTTTGTTGCATTTACTGATTCGGACTTTGGCGGTTGTAACAACGACAGGAAGTCTACTACTGGAGGATGTCAGTTCTTAGGGGGAGATTAGTATCGTGGCAGTGTAAGAAGCAGACATCCGTTGCTCAGTCTTCTTGTGAGGTAGAGTATATGGCTGCAGGTAGCTGTTGTTCGCAGGTTCTTTGGATTCAGCAACAACTACGAGACTACGGTATGGATTTTCTGGATACTCCTATTAGAATAGACAATAAGTCAGCTATAGACATTACAAATAACCCTGTCATGCATAAAGTCACCAAGCAATATAACTGCTTAGTTCAGTGATTACAATTTAGGATGTATCGGTAGGCACAAAGTACCAAGGTTTCCCTGAATTAATTATCTTTCAACGGAAATGTTCTGTGGGAAACATATTCAGATATATGGCTGAGAATGCTTGCTTTTCAGAAATGATTAGATCTGGTCCTTAAATTCTGTGAAAGATCTAGCATTATTATAGGATTTATTCGATATGTATGAAAAAACCTCTACAAATCATGAGCATGAAAGTTAAATTTAGATATAATGTGATATTGTTATTCTGTTTATGCAAATGAAATGAATATAATTAAGGGGCTAATGTGGTCTTTGAGATTCGGACAAGTATGTCCTTGGGGTGTCTTTGTATACTTAGCCTACCTAAAGCTTCCAACTTGGGATAGATTGTCAGAAAGTTCGCTACACGGGTCTCATCGAAAATCACGGGTTCCCAATATAAAGAAATGCAAAAGCAAATAAATAAATTAAATCGCAAGATACTAAATTCACCTAATTGTATAAATCTTAAAAAGTGTCTCATGGTTTGTTCAAGTATGTTTTTGAATATATATTGAATATTTGTTATCTTAGTGCTTGTGTCGATTACGGGAGTATATCTGAGTGTGGGTCACATAAGTTCGCAAATAATAACGTGGCATGAGTAACTTACTAGGTTACATGGTGACTGTCCTTGGCTCAAGTAATACGAAAGTGTCACACCTAAAGGAAGCTGGAAGTACCGAGTGTTTAAGAGGACAAACATACCGGTAATCGTTGTTGGGTCACTGTTCATAACTAATAATAAGGGGGTCAATTCCTCACCCGCAGGCTTATGTAATTGCTAATCTGATCTAACCAGCAGAAACTTAGAATTTCTTGTACATAAATAATGTAATTTTAGATTTAAAGTTTATTTTTATTTTTATTTTTATTTTTCTTTTTACTTTTATTTTTGTACTACCATTTTAGTTTTTGTGTCAGTTTGTTGTGTCAAACTAGTTCTTATTGCACGAGAGATTTAATAAGCATCTGATGATTCTATTGGAAGTTATATGGTCCTTAGTGGATTATATGAGTCTTGTTGCTTATCGTATTTGTGTTTAAAAGATGGATTTTCTAATATAGACATTAATTTGTTTAAAGTTTAGAAAATGATTTGTTTTGGATAGTGAAATCTCAAAAATATAATATTTCAATTGGTTTTGGTTGATAAGTATGCTAGACAAAGATGTTGACTTGACTTAGATTCTTAGTTAGTTGCTAGGTTAAGGGTTTGATTGTTTATGCATGCTTATTATACTTATTGTATTTGATGCATTGATGAAGTTTCTTAAGTGTGCAGGTTACAGATATCAAATTTCATTTCTGCTTGAAGGAATAGTTTAAGATCGATTAGTTTATGATCTTGTAAACTATGGTATTATATATACAATTCGTGATTTCTCGAAACATTGGTATTCATGTAAATTTTTATTTCTAAGGTGGTAGGAAATTTCATGAAATGATAAAGATCATGGAATCAAGAGCTCAACCTAAGACTTCTTGTGATAGGTGTAAAGCGAGATAAATGAGAATTGTTATATATAAACGTTTGTGATAAATTGATGAATTATTGATGCATTATACATTGAATTTGTTTCTGTGTAAGTTTGCATATGTTAGGTTAAGCATCAATGGAGAAATGATCGATTTTATGTCAAGATTTTAATGTAAGATTATATTTTTACATTATTCTGGTGACATGTCTGTACGGATGATTTATGGTAAGATTACATTTTCGAGCAGATACAAGTTCCAGGTAACAAGTATCTACAGGTTTATGTTTTCTGAAAATTTGTAATTTTTCTGGAAAATTTACGAATTTTGGTTAAGTGTGCAGCTCGTGTGAATTAATTTTCGAAAATTCGCTCGTGCTGACGTCAGCATGCCTCGCGCTGACGTCAGTAAAGCCCACGAAGAGGCTCTTCGGCCCAGCCCACGAGGATTCGAATATATATACGGGTTTTACCATTTTATTTTTACTTTAATCCGAAATTAAACCCTAAAATTACCACACGAACTCGTGTTCTTCGTGCGCACTATTCATCCGACCCAAAATTCGATCTTTTCATCTAGTTTTAGTGTTAATCATCCAGATTTGTTGGTATATTGTCAATCTAGGATAGATTATTGATGTTTTAACTTTGAAAATCATTGATTACAAGTCGTTATGCTGCCCAAATTTCAACTTGTTCTTCGCGTGAACAGTGACACGAACCAATTGGACATATAGATCTTCAAATTGTGATGTTTTGAACTGAAATTGAACTTAAAATTGGATTAATACATGAATATTGAACTTAAATCTACCAAAATATTGGATTAACATGTACTTAATCGTGTTTAATTGAAGATTTAAGTCGACGGTCACTATTCACTTCGTGCTTACGTCAGCATGAAGTCGCACTTCGAAAAGGATTTATGGGCTCGAAATTCATAAAACAAGTTCAAGTTTGTCATTAAAGTCGATTTTTAATCTGTTTTAATGATGATATGAAGATGTTTTTGAGTTTTTCTGGACTTATGATGATCAGCTCGTGCTGACGTCATCACGAAGAGGTTTTACCCTCGTGCTGACGTCACCATGAACCAGATCGTGATAGTTTGAAAATTTTTAATTTTTCTTTTCGTTTTCTTTTTGTTTTGTGCAGGTTTGGCAGGACAAGGTGCTAATGCTCGTGTTTTTGTTAAGGAGCATAATGCTGCTATCGATATAAGCATTACTCAGCAAGGATGCACGACAGAGTTTCAAGATGTTCTACATTATCTCGCACGCTCGCGTATTCGATTTGATCTTACCGAGAACCCTCCATTGATCAGAGACTATATTACTCAGTTCTGGAACTCAGCCAGACAAGTGCAGATGGGTGCTCATACTATCATTCGCACTACAGTTCAGGGACGTAATATTGAGTTTTCTGCTGGAGAGTTGAGGACGATTTTAGATCTTGGTAGTGAAGAGATAGAGCAAGGTCCTATAGAGTATGAAGAAAGTTTCTGTGATGGTGCTCTAAAACGTATGGGATATGCTGGTTTGATTAAGCATCCTTATCCCAAGAGTAGCTTAAGAGGCAAATGGAGATTGCTTGCTTACTACTTGTTGGGATCTATCAGTCATCGTAGTGCCGGTTATGATCAGATGAATATGCAGACAGCTTCTCAGCTTGTTGCTCTTGTATTGAACAAGCCTTACAGCTTTTCTCAGTACATTTTTGATAATTTTGTTAAGCAGTTGAGGGGTTATGGAAACGATAAGAAGTTCTTTCTGATTCCAAGATTTGTGATGATAATCATTCGGCATAAGGCAGCTGATTTACCTTTTGATGGAGAGACTTTTAATTCGGGTCGTCTTACTTATCGCGTGTTCAATGATATGATGAAACATGCTAGTGGCAATAACGTTCCTGCTGATGTTGATAATCCACGATTGTTTGGACACTTGATTAATCCAAACTATGAGGCTCCAAGACAAGGTTGGGAAGATGAAGAACCTGTTGGTGCTGCTGCTGATGATGCTCAGGGTCAAGATGATCTTCAGGAAGAGCAAGCTGATCAGTTTGAGGTACTTAATGATGTTCCTTTATTAACTAATGTTCCGGAGCATGATCCGGAGATGGATGCTCTAGAGGAGGACATAGATGATCCAGCAAATCTTGTGACACCTACTACTGGGGTTTCTACTTCTACCTCTGCTCCAGTAGATGTTGCTGGTCCTTCTGAACCAAATGTTGATGATGATGATGGTTCAGATGATGATGATGATGATGCAGATAGACCACAAAAGAGAAGGAAAAGACAAGGGAAAGGGATTGATGTTGTGGAGAAGTTACAAGCTCTTCAGCGACCTCAGTCTAAAGTTGATAGAGATTATGCTGAATATCAAGCTGCTATGGAGAAGTCTCATGCACCTACTTCGGGTGATACTCCATCAGTTGCTTCTCTAAGAGCTTCAGTTTCTGATGTTCCAGTTTCGGTGTCTACTACTTCTGTTGGTATTTCTGTTGGTGAGAAGAGAGCAAGCATTGTTCTGGCTGTTTCGATTAGAGTCCTATTCTTTCTTTCGGCAACTCCATTTTGTTGTGGCTCATACGGTGCACTGAATTGATGTTGGATTCCCTTGGATAAGCAAAATACTTCCAATGTTTCATTCTTGAATTCAGTTCCGTTGTCACTCCTGATTCTCTTTACACGAACTCCATAAACATTTTCAGTTTCAACAAAGAAATTTATCAAAATCTGTGGAGTTTCATCTTTCGATTGCAGAAAGAATACCCATGAGAATCTCGAGTAATCATCAGTAACCACTAAACAGTAGTACATCCCACCTATACTTCTTACATTCACAGGGCCAAACAGATCCATGTGAAGTAACTCAAATGGGTTGGCAATAGATTTTTCTTTCTTAGGTTTATGAGAAGACTTTTGCTGTTTACCTTTCAGACAAGGTACACATTTATCTTCCATTTCAAACATTTTCATAGGAACACCTTCAACCAAACCATGTTTCACAATATGATTCATCTTTCGGAAATGAATATGTCCCATTCTTCTATGCCATAATAGTGATTCAGATTCATTTGCTTTACTTAATAAACAAACCGGCTCCTTCGAATTGTCAACACCTAACGTAAGGCCATAGATGTCTTTCTTCCTAGGAGCTTTTAGTAGGATCCAGTCTTCAGGAATAACATATCCCGGCTTCAAAATAAGTGCTTCTTTCTCAGTAAAATGGACATGATTACCCTTGTCACAAATCTGAGAAACACTCATAAGATTATGAGATAGCTGTTCCACATAATTGACTTTCTCCAATGTAATTTTTCCATTGACAACATCACCTTGACCTGAGATATTGCCGCCTTTGGGACCAGCGAAACTAACATACGATCCAATAATATCAACATAACTGGACAAAAGATTCTTGTCCCCTTTCATGTGCCGAGAGCATCCACTGTCAACATACCAAAGACTGATAGGCTTCCTTGGTTCTCCCTGCACAATAGACAAAAATTAAGTTAGTTTCTGTAGGGAACCCAAACCTTCTGTGGTTTAGGTTTACCAAACTCATCTTTCATGATTAATTCGGTCCAGTATCCATTGCTCTTTGGTGGGGCCTTGGATGACTGTGGTGTGACAGTCTTTCGTTTACTTGGTGAAATGAAACGAGCTTTAGGAGGAGAATTCTTTGGTGAATGAGGACCAAACCTAGGCCGAGATTCTAATCGATCAAAAAACTTGGAAACATTTTCATTTTTACGAGGGGGTGACCGTTCTGATGAACATTCTTTGTAACACCCGACATTTAAAAATATGGGTTTTCAAAAACTTTCACCTAACGGTGTCAAAATTGCGGAAGAAAAGACTTTAAAAGTCAAAACCGATAAAACTGTTCGGTTTCTACGTTTAGTTGGTGTTACATGCAATACCATCGAATAGTTTAAAATGAAAACCCAACGGTTGCCCAACACAAAACAACCGTTCAACAATACTACATAAATTCGACATCAAGTACGAAATGTAAATAAATGTCTAAAGAGACAATCGTCTATGGGTAGCTAAGTCCTCCTGCATGCATCTACCCAGGTCTTACTCTTATTCCTGCATCAACTAGTCTTTCAAGCTAAACCTGAGGGAACAACCACATTTACGAAACAAGTGTTAGCTAACGAATTAGCTAAGTAAGATAACACTATGTTATTAAAGCATTTGTCCAATTAAAACAATCTTCATTATTAGACAAGTTTATTCAGGCACAACACACATCACACGTTCACACATAACTGCATATCAACTTCATATCAATTAGGGTGAATCCCCTAAATGTGCCTATCCTTCATTTTATCCACACATTATCACACATATCTTCGTTAACTGCATATAAGTGTAACCTAAGTCACACCCGACTAGATGCTTCACCAAAAGGCTAGTCATACTTCGTCGTTAAGGAATGGCAAGCCAATCCAAGAGTAATCCGTATGTGGAGGTTGGTCAAACCCCTCGTATTACTCGCCCTGCATTATAAAGACCATGTTGCAAGGAGCCACCCAAGCAACAACTACGTCAACGCACTCGTCCGGCTAAGACTAGTACGGGTTAAGCTTAACACTTTCCCTGCATTATATTTACGAGCTCGGTTTCACACATATGGTTTAGGTAACACACATTCCTAAACCGTCACACACATATAGTCTAGGTAACACACATTCCTAGACATTCACACACTTTATCTTCATTACGTTTGGATCCTTAAACGTGTAAGTGACATGGCAACCTACTAAGTCTAGTGAGCTAGGTGTACAAGCCATGTAAGCATGCATATATCACACATCAACTTCATTTCTACATTTCATGCATAAAGAGATACTTCGTAATACTACATAAACTGCATAACAATACACTACATTAAGCAATACTTCATTTCACTACATTAGAGACTGCATTTCAGGTCTCATGGTCAACTACATAACCCATAATACCTCCCATGTAACCCCATATGCCCACATGCAATATAAAGATACCAAATGGAAGTATTTATGATTTGAAACCAGCTTTTCGTTGAATCCCCCAGCGTGTCAAAGTAGTGTATCTTACCTCGGCGTAGTCCACAACAATCAACAACTAGTTACAATGCAAGTAACTATGCTCGTCTACCTATAATTAATGAACAAGCATTAGACAACTACATTCTCACGTTACTAAGGTCATAAACTAGACCCCACACACTTTAAAGACTCACTTTAGTTTCAGGTCTAATCTACGTGTCAAACGACGTTACGGTTCAAAATATAACATTTTCTGAAAACTGAGGAGTTGCGCCACAACATAGAGTTGCGCCGCAGCTCAAGCCTCCAGTTGCGCCGCAACACTTTATGTTGCGCCGCAACCTATCTTTCTGGAATTGAGTTGCGCCGCAACTAAGAGTTGCGCCGCAACTCGTTGCGATTCTGCACAACATCAAACAATTTTACCCCAAACCAGATCCAAACCATTCCAAATCAATTCTCAGACCTTTGTACATCAAAATCCTTCATATTCAAATCATTACAAAGCATTACAACCATCAATTACATCCTACTTAACTTAAAACCATCAAAACCACCATTAATCTTCATTAAACGATCTCACCACAACCCTATAATTAATCCTAATGACTCATATAATCAAAAGGACCAAAAATCAATGATTTAATACCTGCTATACCTGTAGATAACAAATAGGATGCAAAACCCTTGACAATACACACTCGAATCACACGTAGGGAAGCTTTTCGGCTTGCAATTTGGTAGAAGAACTTGGTGGGGTGATTAGGGCTTGCTTAAAGAATGTGTTGGCTGCAAATAATGATCTAATGACACACTCAAAGACCCTAATCCCGTTTTTGACTTTCCTCCTATGTCAAAAATAGTCCCTAAGCTTCCTAATGCTTCATTATTGGTCACAAACTACTCTATGGACCATATATAACATTAATACTTCTTTAGATGCCACTACATAGGCGTTTAATTACATTATATCCACACAAATCCTGCATTAAACATTTTAGGCTTTCAAACCTCACACACAATCACACTTTAACTACATATAAACATTAAATCTAAAATAGACTTAACGACACACATAACGTTGACTTAACGGCATTAGTCAACTGTTAAATAAAAAGTTGAGGATGTTATAATTACCTCCCCCTTAAGAGGATTCCGTCCCCGGAATCTCATCAGAAATGAACAACTCCGGATACTTCTCCTTCATTACTGCCTCGGTTTCCCACGTTAAGCTTTCTCCATGATTATACTTCCACTTTATCAATACAAGATCAATCACTTTTCTGCGTAACTTCTTTTGCTTCCTTCCAAGTATCGCCACTGGTTCATCTACGATTCTCTTCATTGGGTCAATACTCACATCTTTAATAGGAATCACACTTGACTCCTCCGCTAAGCATTTCCTCAAGTAGGATACATGGAAGGTGTTATGAATTCCATCCAATTCTGGAGGTAATTCCAACTGATATGCTACATCTTTTATGCGCTTCAGAACTTTAAAAGGTCCAATAAAACGTGGACTCAACTTTCCCTTCTTTCCAAATCGAATGACTCCTTTCCATGGTGATACTTTCAGCATCACTAAATCACCAACATTGAACTCAATAGGTCTCCTTTTCTTATCTGCATATGATTTCTGTCTTTCTCTAGCCACACGTAAAACTTCTTTAGCTACATTAACTTTTTCAGAGGTGATTTCAATAATTTCGGGACCGGTCAATTGCTTTTCACCGGGCTCCATCCAACAACTTGGAGTCCTACATCTTCTTCCATATAGCATCTCAAATGGTGGCATCCCAATACTTGCATGGTGACTATTGTTGTAAGCAAACTCAATCATTCTCAAATGATCATCCCATGCTCCACCATACTCTAATACACACGTTCTCAACATATCCTCTAAAGTTTGAATAGTTCTCTCACTTTTCCCATCGGTTTGAGGATGATAGGCGGTACTCAAATTTATTCTACTACCCAATTCCCGTTGAAGACCCTTCCAAAAGTTTGACACAAACCTCGAGTCTCGATCCGAACAATAGATAAAGGAACTCCATGTTTCGCAACTACTTCATCAATGTATAACTTTGCCATCTTCGTTAAAGGCACATCTTGTCGGGTAGCTAGAAAATGAGCACTCTTCGTCAATCTATCTACAATCACCCATATCATATCATTCCCTTTCGGCGTTCTAGGTAGCTTCGTTACAAAGTCCATGGTGATATGATCCCATTTCCACTCAGGAATGTCTAATTGATGCAACAAATCATACGGCTTTTGATGATCCGTTTTCACACGTCCACACGTCAAACACTTTGCTACAAAATGAGCTACTTCTCCTTTAATATCCGGACACCAATAAATCGGCTTCAAATCTGCATACATTTTGGTGACACCGGGATGAACCGAATATCTACTTCTATGTGCTTCCTCGACCCTTGTATGTTTTGAACCCACGGCTATTTGTTTCCATCACAAGGCGTTTCTTCTTTCCAATACTCTCTCGATCAATATTCTCCTTCATTAATGCCCTCGCTTGTGCTTCTTTAATTCGATCAAGTAGCCCCGACTTGGCTTGAACTTGCATGCTCATCAACTTACAAGAAGAACTTTGCACCTTCCTACTTAGTGCATCCGCCACTACATTGGCTTTACCCGGATGGTATTTAATTTCACAATCATAATCCTTAAGTAATTCCATCCACCTTCTTTGTCTCACGTTCATCTCCTTTTGATTAAAGACATACTGCAAACTTTTATGATCGGTAAACAAGGTGCATTTTGTACCATAAAGGTAATGTCTCCACAATTTCAAAGCAAATACTACCGCCGCCAACTCAAGATCATGGGTAGGGTAATTCTTCTCATGTAGCTTCAACTGACGTGAAGCATAAACAATCATCTTGTCCCTCTGCATAAGGACACAACCCAAACCCGTAATAGATGCATCACTATACACAACCAAATCATCGGTACCTTCAGGAAAGGCAAGTATAGGAGCTTCACACAACTTCTTTTTCAATGTTTGAAATGCATTTTCCTGCTTATCGGCCCACTCAAACCTTACTCCTTTCTTCGTTAGTTCAGTCATAGGCTTGGTTATTCGGGAGAAATCCTGAATGAATCTTCTATAATATCCAGCCAAACCAAGAAAACTTTTAATCTCAGTAGGAGTCTTTGGCTGCTCCCACTTTGAAACAGCTTCAATCTTCGAAGGATCTACTTTAATACCTTCTGATGAAATGACATGACCAAGAAACTGCACTTCTCGAAGCCAAAACCCGCATTTAGAAAACTTGGCATATAACTTTTTCTCCCTCAATACTTCCAAAACTGCTTTCAAGTGCTCACGGTGCTTGATGTGTGAAATCGAGTTTAAAAATTTAAAACAAGAAATACCCTAAAACTGACTACTACACACTTGCGGGCAGTGGACCCGTTCGTATATAGTATAGCTAGAAGGTAAGTCCAGGATCGAACACGGGGAATGGTTTTGAAATAGTTGTCAGATAGAGTGATTTTGGGATAAGGATGGAACCGTAGCCGAATTGCTACCTCACCTTGACAATATGAAATTAAAGAAATTGAAATGACAAGACAATTGAAAAATAAAGAAAGTTCAAACAATATGAATAAAGATCACGATACAACGATAACTGAATCAACTCTTGAATTAAAATATTGCAATCATATCATTCGTCAAGTTTCATCAAAGTGGATGATTAGAATTCTAGCCAATCATACTAAATTGAATTGCAATAAAGAAATTGAAATGACAAGACAATTGAAAAATAAAGAAAGTTCAAACAATATGAATAAAGATCACCCACTTCGAGTCCACTTGACTTCAGTTATGATTGCACACGATAAAGTTCAGATTATTTAGAGTTGACAAGATAATCGTGAAAGGATAAAAATGCTCGCGTGGTACCACCAACCGTTTCTAAACACGTTTACCAATTAACTCCTATTATAGATTTGACATTCACCATCATACCATGAACCGGTGACAAACGACCATAGACAATCGAATTGAAACGATAAACGTATTCACCTAGTACCACTAACGATGAACACATAAATCATCAACATCAAAAGAATAAATCGCAAGGAATTAATTGATAAAGATCACGATACAACGATAACTGAATCAACTCTTGAATTAAAATATTGCAATCATATCATTCGTCAAGTTTCATCAAAGTGGATGATTAGAATTCTAGCCAATCATACTAAATTGAATTGCAATAAAGAAATTGAAATGACAAGACAATTGAAAAATAAAGAAAGTTCAAACAATATGAATAAAGATCACCCACTTCGAGTCCACTTGACTTCAGTTATGATTGCACACGATAAAGTTCAGATTATTTAGAGTTGACAAGATAATCGTGAAAGGATAAAAATGCTCGCGTGGTACCACCAACCGTTTCTAAACACGTTTACCAATTAACTCCTATTATAGATTTGACATTCACCATCATACCATGAACCGGTGACAAACGACCATAGACAATCGAATTGAAACGATAAACGTATTCACCTAGTACCACTAACGATGAACACATAAATCATCAACATCAAAAGAATAAATCGCAAGGAATTAATTGATAAAGATCACGATACAACGATAACTGAATCAACTCTTGAATTAAAATATTGCAATCATATCATTCGTCAAGTTTCATCAAAGTGGATGATTAGAATTCTAGCCAATCATACTAAATTGAATTGCAATAAAGAAATTGAAATGACAAGACAATTGAAAAATAAAGAAAGTTCAAACAATATGAATAAAGATCACCCACTTCGAGTCCACTTGACTTCAGTTATGATTGCACACGATAAAGTTCAGATTATTTAGAGTTGACAAGATAATCGTGAAAGGATAAAATGCTCGCGTGGTACCACCAACCGTTTCTAAACACGTTTACCAATTAACTCCTATTATAGATTTGACATTCACCATCATACCATGAACCGGTGACAAACGACCATAGACAATCGAATTGAAACGATAAACGTATTCACCTAGTACCACTAACGATGAACACATAAATCATCAACATCAAAAGAATAAATCGCAAGGAATTAATTGATAAAGATCACGATACAACGATAACTGAATCAACTCTTGAATTAAAATATTGCAATCATATCATTCGTCAAGTTTCATCAAAGTGGATGATTAGAATTCTAGCCAATCATACTAAATTGAATTGCAATAAAAGAGAAATTGAAAGAAAACATATTGTACCAATGATCGTTGAATATAAATTGCAAGACAGAAGATTAGATACGATCTAGATGGATGTTCTTGAATCTTCAATGAATCAAACGATGAAATCTGCGATGATCCGTCAAAGACCCTTGGTAGAACAGCTCCTAGAAAGAAAAACTTGGATAATATGAAATTAGGTTTTCTTTTCCTTTTATATCTCCCCCCAATCTGGTGCAAAGGGGCTGTAGCCCTGGTCTCCCCGTGCACTCACTGCGCCGCAGTGGGCATGGTGCGCTCCCACTGCGGCGCAGTGGAAAACCACTGGCATTCTGAACTAGGGTGACTGCGGCGCAGTGGGGAATGAGTCCTCCCACTGCGGCGCAGTGTTAAATCTCTGGAAAGCATTGTCATCTTCTCGACCAGTGACTGCGGCGCAGTGGAGCTGGTACACTCCCACTGCGGCGCAGTGGAGCTGGTACACTCCCACTGCGGCGCAGTGTGAATCCACTGTAATCTTTGTGGGTTTGGCACCCACTGACTGCGGCGCAGTGGGGCAACAATCCTCCCACTGCGGCGCAGTGACTTCTTGCTGAAATCTTGTTTCTTCTTTATCAACATCACTCGAACACTCGGGTCAACTTCTTGGCCAAAAATCGTCAGAAAATGTATCCAATGGATACGCAACCTGCTACAAACCTGGAAGCACTAACAAACACCATAAACGCGCCAAATGCATACAAAATCGACTCAAAACACATACGAAAAAGGCCAATAATGATGTGGGCGATCTATATAAATTGGTCACATCAAATCCCCCCAAACTTGAGCATTGCTTGTCCTCAAGCAAATCTAGAAATTAAGCAAAAAACGTTCCTTGGCAATGAAACTATAGAAACAAATTACGAGTATCAAAAAGAAGCCACACCAAGCACGTCAATGACAAAAGTTGGGTGAAGCAGTTTTAAGCTTAAATGAAAACCCGAAATGTTTGACAATATCTGAACAGTCCACAAGCCTCAATAACACGACCAAGCAAAAGTGAAACAAATGAGCCTATCAAAATCATCCTACTCCAACGAACTTACAATTGGGGTTGAATATATATGAATAATCACTCATTGCGCAGTCGTGATGCATATCTTACCATAGGCTTGAACAAGGATCATAACTCCACCGACGTGGCGTAAGCACCAAGTACATCATCAAAATATGGAATATAGGTCGGTTGTATAGTCAGGCTAAGGTATATATTATGGAAATTTACAATGGAGTATGGGAAATTTAGGTTAGTGATAGGAAGTAACAAAAGTATAAGGTATGTATGAATTATGTACAAAATAGTCTAATCAAACCCTTACCATTGATTTCCAACAACCCATAAGATGTTATCCCGCTAAGACACCTCAAAAATACCAAGCGAAACCCGACACCATTGTGGTGTATCAACTTCAAACAACTTAAATTCCACCAAGTCTTCCAATCTTAATGATATAACAAAACTTTAGACATCTAAAAATGAGAAGTACCTACTAGTAGCCCAAGTTCCTTTTTTTTTTTTTTTATTTTTCTGTTTTTCACTTTTTTCTCTTATTATGAACCATTTTTACTCTACTAGTAGGCACCCTCTTACAATGATTAACAATGTCTATAACGATATACTTCCTTTGAACAATACAAGACATTCCCCAATAACTTGACCAATCGACGTATTCCCATATACCAAGAATATTCCAACTGACAATCCACTGAAGCTCTCCCAAACC
The DNA here is from genome assembly GCA_034093135.1 of Erigeron breviscapus. Lineage (NCBI taxonomy): Eukaryota > Viridiplantae > Streptophyta > Magnoliopsida > Asterales > Asteraceae > Erigeron > Erigeron breviscapus. The sequence goes on from CM067174.1 coordinate 77,604,559, forward strand.
ATCCAAACTAACCAATGACAATCAATGGCCCCCCAGATTAGACTATCGGTATAGTGAGGTATAATTAGGTAACGTTTACATATATAAGTGATATATACAAAGGAAAAGGCTAAGTTAAAAGGGATGTATAAGTGTACTTTGCACTAAGGATGAGTGCAACAGGGGTTACAAAGGAAAGAAAGAAAGTGCATGTATAGTAACGGCAAAAATATACAAAAGCAGAGGTGAAGAGAAAGAAAGAAAATACGGGTCAAACCTAATATGCCAATTCGTCATCCAATGCACATATATCACAAAAGTGATCTCACTGCGGTCTCGTAACGATCACCAGGCCAAATTCTAGCTCAACACATCACCGGCACACTCATATCAAAGAAATGAACCCGGAAATGGAATAAATTAACCTCAAATTCGCACATCTTAGTGCAGAGTTCGAAATGGAACCCTTACTCCCGAATAAATCCAAGAGCCTAAGAGAGGGACAAATTACAAGGCAATCAATCCAAAACCGTAACACCTAGCACATCTATAAATGAAATGATGAAATCTCACATTTGGGTGTTTTGGATATATTTGAGTATGCAAGTAATGTTATCAATCCCGAAGGACTAGCCAAATAACCGTTCAGAACACATTTCGCCGATTAAATTTTTTGCCAAGGAAAAATTTTATAGTAAAATTGCTTATTAAGTTATCATAAATTAAGTGACAATAGCAATTTACCACAAAGACAAGCTCAACTCAAGTTTTAAAACAATATCAACTTCTATCATCCCACCAAATCGAAAACACCAATCTTAAACATGCACATCAAAGTAAAGGGCTCGAATTGGAGAACCAAATGGAGACCCCTACCCTCGGATAAAATCCGTAGGCCTATGAGAGGGACACGTCAACAAAACCGGTAGAAATCTCAATGGCAAAACAACAAAAGAGATAAACCCGGTAGCTTAAACCTATTTGCCACCCCCCCCACACACACACACACTTAAGATGGACAATGCCCTCAATGTCCATATTCGGTCAGAACAAAGGTAAATAGGGGTAAGCACAATAGACAGAAAGAATGAGAACACATACCGGATCATGGACACATTCGTTTCAAAACAGGTAAGTCGACCCCGCACCACAAATTGCTCTTCCTAAGGAGGAAGTCCAATTTGCTTAACGGGAGAAACAAACTAGTCCCAAAACGGAAGGTGTGAGGACTGTGTGTGAAACAATGTCAATAAAGATGCCAATCAAAAATGTTGCACTGAACTTACTGCCAGCATATGCACATGACATCATAGTGAGCTACTAACACGATCACACAATCAAACAAATCCAACGGGTCCTCCCCCACACTTGGGTGCCACTAAGTATTGCCATCATTCGGATCAAACCTGCTTAATTACAAGAACCCATCCAAAATATCCATACACAATGCAAACTAAAAGAGTATCATGCAGAAAATAAAAGAAACAAAGCAAATTACAAATGTTTCATCACCCCGTAGGGTGGATACTAGACAATGATAAAATAAAGTAATGTCATGAGAATACCAACAGAACCAATAATCATATGATTCCATCCCACGGTACTGGATGGGAATCATCTCCACTCACTGCTGATGTCCATGGTAGCCATAGGGTAGTCCAGGTTTGCCAAATATACTTGTCACCCAATCTTGCTCTTCCTCCTGAGCTGAACCTGAACCACCAGCACCTCCCCCTGACTGATCAGCATCAAATCCTGACGTACCTGCATCCAAACCTGCAACAAAACCAGGAACAAAAGAAGATGAACCACCGGCATCATGTCCACCCTGAAAAGTACCAAACTGCACTGGCCCACGAGGAGATCCTCCCAAATTATGGGGCCGCGGTGACATGTCCCCCGGAGCAGTCATAGGGAAGAAAGACTGACCACCTGGCGATAATCGGGGACATGAATAGGTGGTGGTCTAAACTCCGGAACCGGATCTGATGAAACAAACTCGTTCCCATGATATTGTGCATTCCACATAGGCTGATAATAGTCCAATGTATAGTTCGTGTAGGCCTGCTGCGAACCAACCCATGTCATATCCTGGTCCATCCGTCTCTGATAAGCCTCAAATGCCCGGCGGCTCTCCTGTTGATCATCATATATCTTCTGAACTGTGGATCCTAATTCAGTCAAATCAAAACCGCTACGGCCACGCCTCCTCTGTGGCTCCTGAGGAGCATCCTCCATATCAACATCATCCTCCTCCACATCCGGCGATGGTGACCCTACAACCCCCTCATCATCCAACAGTCTCTCTGGCATATTCCCCTGCTTCTTCCTTACTATCTTCGCCCTAATCAACTCCTTAGAAGTTAAATCCACTTGATAAACGGCCTGAGAAAGATACGTTTGGCACGCATCCGATTCGAACACTCCCATCCTTTTATAAATCCGGGTGATAAATTGACCCAAAACAAGCTCAGAATCGGAATGGTTACACATTCGGTCCAAGAGTACCATCGGAGGCAATGCAAACTTTCTAGGCGACCCCTCAGAAAACAGCTTCATCAACCACAAATCTAATTGATAGGTATTATCCCAATGAGTCGACCTTTAAACAAAAGACGTCACTAATATCCTGTGAAGCAACCGTAACTTAACACTTTTGATTTTAGAGACACTACCATAAGCTCCAGTAGGCCAAGCCACTCCCCCAGAAATCCGAGTCCAATACTGAGGAATGGACTCACCATCACCCAAATCTGCCTTAACATAATATCCTTGCCTCAAAAGATTTCTCCAATCCGGGTTATCCAACTCTTTCCTAGAATACATACCTACGTAATGACCAAACTCTGCTACGGATAACTTCCTCTTCTCTCCCCCACAGTAGAACACAACAATCCTTTCCTCAAAAATGTCTTTGACCTTGTGCAATTCCTTAGTCAATCTCAAGGTCGAATAAAACTCCAAACACAATTCCCGGTAAACTGGTTCCCTATTAAGAAACACTCTATCCCAAATTTCGCAATTGACCACCCTATTACCAACTCTCATCCCCATAGAAAACCATTGCTTAATATCTGCTTGCACCCCAAAGTATTGAGCCTGAGTATGAGTGAAATACTTAGGTGGGCAAACGGGATGCTTTTGAAGCTTGTACAGTTTGTTCAAGTAGTTGTTCTTGTGAGGTTGCCTAATTTCATCAAATTGCAACCAAGCATGTCTTTCATTCAACTCTCCCACAAAGTGAAGTGGCACTTCCTCTTGTCGCCTAGGTGCTTTATGAGGCACGTTAGCTGCCTCACTAGATTGGCCTTCAACTTGTTTCCTCTTGTCAGCAGCGGTCTGCAATCAAATACATAAAGCAAATAAAACATGAGAACTAAGAATGCAAGACTTAACCCATTACGTAATAACAAACAAAATCACTGGTCAGAAAGTCTGCACTGCGGCGCAGTGAGACTTGGCAGCCCTCACTGCGGCGCAGTGAGATTGTAATCACGTGCAGGTCAGGTGGTGGCCCCTGCGGCGCAGTGGCAACATGCATACCCACTGCGGCGCAGTGGCAAAGAAAAACTGGGCAAGTTCATCAGTTCATAACGTTGGGTAGCCAAATAGTAGTTAATTAAATACTCAATTTCAGCAAAAATGAAGCAATAGTCACCAACTAACCCAACATTAACCTCCCCCACACTTGTTCATCACAAATCTCTAAATTCACAAAACCCTAATTTCAAAATCAAAATCAAAATCGGATGAACAAAATGAAAGATAAAATCTCTAAATTCACAAAACCCTAATTTCAAAATCAAAATCAAAATCGGATGAACAAGCGTGTTAAATGAAAGATTAACCACCCCATTAGCCTCATTAGCCCACAAACAACTAAACCCTAGAATTAATTACGAAATTAAAAACCCTAAAAATTAAAAATCAAAAATAAAGAAATAAACACAGAAAATAATCAAGAAAACTTACTCCTCTTCCCATGATGATAATGTAGAGATGATAATCTAGGAGAAAGAAAGAAAAGATGGAAGAAAAATGGAAGATCTTGATGGGCAACAATGGGTGTTTTGTTGTTTTAGAGAAGAGAAAGAAAGAAGAAAGAGTAAAGTGTAAAAGTAAAAGTAAACTCAACTTGCCAGGCCTCAATCTTGACTTACCCGACCCTGCACTGCGGCGCAGTGAGGCATCACACTCTCCCACTACGGCGCAGTGAAGGGTTTTGTACAACTGGCCAGGGGGTTTCTCATGCGGCGCAGTCAGCCTATCCCACTCCCCACTGCGGCGCAGTGGGAAGTTGCTGGAAGATTTTTCTTCAAAAAATTATGACAAAACTCAAATTCAACATACCCGGAACCGCATCAAATCTAAACCACACCTGCACTTACTTAACTAAAATAAGATTAAAATTATCTAATTCAAAGAAAAGTAAAATCCGATAAAATAAACACGGGTTGCCTCCCGAAAAGCGCTTAAGTTATTAACGAGTCTTTAGCTTGACTCGACCAACCTTCAAGTATCAAATTCAAACACGGGGATCTCATCAAATATCCCCTCAACCTGCTCTTCTTCCAAATATAGCTTAAGTCGATGACCATTGACAATGAACGATCCTTCACCATTTCGCTTAAACAACTCAACATAACCCGACGGGTACACATGCTTAATCTCAAACGGTCCAATCCATCTAGAAGTGAGTTTGGGTTGCTTAATCTTAAATTTGGACAAGAACAACAACACTTTAGCCCCAACCTTAAACTCCTTCCTACGGATCCTCTTATCATGCCAAATCTTGGTCCTTTCCTTATAAAGCCTCGAATTCTCATAAGCACCTAACCTAAGCTCATCAAGCTCATGAAGTTGCAACATTCTAAGTTCACTAGCTTCCATCAAATCTAAATTCAGATTCCTCAACGCCCAATACGCTTTATGCTCTATCTCAATAGGAAGATGGAAAGTTTTGCCATAGAGCAACCGGTATGGCGTGGTGCCAATCGGCGTCTTATAAGCCGTCCTAAACGCCCACAAGGCGTCATCCAACTTCTTAGACCAAACCTTGGGATTATCACCAACAGTCTTCTCTAAGATTCTTTTCAGGGCCCTATTGGTATTTTCCACTTGACCACTAGTCTGTGGATGATATGAGGTGGAAAAATGATGAACAACACCATACCTCTTCATGACCTTTGCTAGTTGATGATTTGCAAAATGGGTTCCTCGGTCACTAATCAAAGCTCTAGGGCAACCAAATCGATAAAATAACTGTTTAAGGAAATCAATGACTACCCTCGCATCATTCGTGGGCAAAGCCTTGGCTTCGGCCCATTTAGACACGTAGTCAACGGCGACAAGAATATATTGGAACTTATTAGACGGTGGGAATGGTCCCATGAAGTCTATACCCCAAATATCAAATACCTCACATACCTGAATGCTCTGTTGAGGCATCTCATCCCGCTTAGTTATGCTCCCTTGTCTTTGACAAATGTCACAAGTCTCTACCAAAGTCTGGGCCTCCTTGAAAATTGTAGGCCAATAGAAACCTGCATCAAAAACTTTCTTACCCGTAACTGAAGGACCGTAGTGACCTCCAGTTGGACCATAATGACAAGCATCAAGAATCTCCCTCGTCTCAGCTCCAGCTACACATCTCCTTACCATACCCTCTGCACAAACACGAAACAAGTATGAACTATCCCAAAAATAGTACTTAGCATCTGATATGAGCTTCTTTTTTTGCTGGGACGTGAAATCATTCGGTATCTCACCTGCAACCAAATAATTAGCAATATCTGCAAACCAAGGAGCATCATCAGAATTAGATATAAACATTAAAGATTCATCGGGGAAGTGATCATTAATCTCCCCATCTCGAAGTTCCTCCCGGTGAGGATCTTCCAAACGACTCAAATGGTCGGCCGCCAAGTTTTCAGCACCTTTCTTATCCTTAACCTCTATATCAAACTCTTGTAACAACAAAATCCATCGGATAAGCCTAGGTTTAGCATCTTGTTTCGAGAACAAGTACTTAAGGGCTGAATGGTCAGTGAAAACTATGGTCTTACTCAACACCAAATAAGATCTAAACTTATCAAAAGCAAATACCACGGCAAGCAACTCCTTCTCAGTAGTGGTGTAATTTTGCTGAGCGGGGTTCAATGTCTTACTAGCAAAGTAAATTGGCTTGAAATGCTTATCAACCCTTTGCCCAAGCACGGCTCCCACAGCATAATCACTTGCATCACACATCAACTCAAATGGCAATTCCCAATCCGGACCAACCATGATAGGAGAATTAGTCAACTTCTCCTTTAGAACCTGAAAAGCACTCAAACAAGCATCATCAAATACAAAAGAGACGTCCTTCTCCAACAAGTGGGTCATCGGACGAGTAATCTTAGAAAAATCTTTAATAAAACGGCGGTAAAAACCGGCATGTCCAAGAAAACTCCTTACCCCTTTCACATTGGAAGGCGGGGGTAATTTGGCAATTACATCTATCTTAGCCCTATCAACTTCAATCCCTGCCTTAGACACTTTATGCCCTAACACAATACCCTCGGTCACCATGAAATGACACTTTTCCCAATTCAAAACAAGGTGTGCCCTCTCACACCGTTCTAACATCCTTTCTAAGTTATGCAAGCAAGTATGGAAAGAGTCCCCAAAAATCGAGAAATCATCCATGAAGACCTCCATGGAGGTTTCAAGCATGTCCTGGAAAATAGCTATCATGCACCTTTGAAAGGTGCCTGGGGCATTACACAAACCAAACGGCATTCGTCGGTAAGCAAAAGTACCAAATGGGCATGTGAAGGTGGTCTTTTCTTGGTCCTTGGGATCAATGGGTATTTGGAAGTACCCGGAAAACCCATCTAAGAAACAAAAATACTCATTACCTGCAAGACGTTCCAACATTTGATCAATAAAAGGAAGGGGGAAATGATCCTTACGGGTGGCATCATTAAGCTTACGGTAATCTATACAAACCCGCCAACCCGTGATAGTCCTAGTGGCCAAAAGCTCCTTATTATCATTTTCAATGATTGTCATGCCCCCCTTTTTGGGCACACAGTGGACAGGACTTACCCATGGACTATCAGCAATAGGAAAAATGATTCCTGCATCAAGAAGCTTAATCACCTCTTTCTTAACAACCTCTTTCATATTAGGATTCAGCCGCCTTTGTCTCTGGACAACGGGCTTAACATCATCAAGAAAATCAATCTTATGCTGGCAGAAATTAGGACTAATACCTGGAATATCTGTGGTCTTCCAAGCAAAAGCCCGCTTATGGGCTCGAAGCACAGACAAAAGACTATCCTTCTCGTCACTCGAGAGTGAGGACGAGATAACCACGGGTAAAGAAGATTCACCTGACAAATAAGCATACTCCAAATGGAAGGTAATGGCTTAAGCTCCAAATCAGTCGGTGGTACATCAACCGAATTCAGTACCCTCGAACTTCCATCAGCAACAACCTCCTCAAAACTCTCAACCTCGGGAGGTGTCTCATCCAAGCTAAGCGCCATAACCTCTGCAAACAAATCATCATCAGATATATCTCCCGATCCTAAATTAGCAATCTCCTCATCTCCAATATCGGTCTCCATCAATTCCTGAAACTCTCGGTCTAAAGCATCATCAATGACGTCAATCCTGAAACAAGACTCATCATTAGAATATGAATGCTTGATAGACTTTTCAACATTAAACACAATTCTATCCGTACCCACACCCAAAGAAATTTCTTTATCCTTCACACGGATGATAGCATCCGCGGTATTAAGGAATGGTCGTCCAAGAATAAGGGGTACCTTCGTATCTTCCTCCATTTCGAGGATAACGAAGTCAACTAGAAACACAATATGGCCTACCCGGACAGTCATGTTTTCAGCAATCCCAATGGGATACTGAAAGGAATGGTCAGCTAGTCTAATACTCATGCGGGTAGGTCTCAAAACTCCTAGGGCCAACTTACTCCAAACCGAGTAAGGCATCAAATTTATGCTAGCTCCTAAATCGGCAAGTGCCTTACAAGTAAGAGTACGAATAGAACAAGTAATAAGGAAACTCCCTGGATCTTCGAGCTTAGGTGGGATGCGGTTCTGCAAGATAGCAGAACACTCAGGATTAAGATAAGTAGCTTTCACCTCGTCCATCTTTCCTTTATCAGTCACAAGCTCCTTAATGAACTTGGCATAATTCGGCATCCCCTTAATCAAATAAACTAAAGGAACATTAATGTGAACATTCTTGATCATGTTCACAAACTTTTCATACTGCTCCTTCAACTTTGCTTTCTTGAACCGCTGTAGAAATGGAATCTTTGGCTTGTATGGCTTAACTTCGGGTTCCACAGCCGGTTTTGGAGGTGTAACCGGAGTCTTCACGGTCAGATTATCCTCCATTTCAATCTCCTCATCAACATCAGCATCATCATTACCTGAATCCTGTACATCTGACACAACAACATTAGGCATAGGAGGTGGGTCATAAGACTTACCAGTGCGAGTGGTGATGGCTTTAGCTTGCTCATTGCGGACTGGTGGTGGAGTGTATTTCTGTCCCTGATTCTGTCCTTGACTAAACTGAGGTCTAGGATTCTGCTGTGTGTTGCTAGGAAGAGTCCCCGTGGGCCTAGCAAGAGCAGCCATCCTACTTTCGAGATCCTTGAAATTAACTCCCTGATTTTTCATATTGATCTCCACCTTCCCACTTAACTGATCCAACCTCTCACTCAAAGTCTTAGTGTCTTCCCTAATCATTTGAATGCTAGTATTTGTTTCAACCTGATTACTATCCAACTGCTTCATCATCTCTCTCAACTCGCATTAGGATCGGCATTAGAAGAAGAAGAACCTGATCCTTGTCCTTGCTGAGTCTGCTGTTGTGACTGATTCTGATAATTATCTCTTTGCCACCTATTTCCTGCAAAACGAGAATTATTAGATTGAAAAGGAGAGTTATAAGAAGTATTACCTGAAGGCCGGTTCTGGAAACCGGTGTTGCAGTAGAAATTCCCTTGGGGCTAATTTTGAACATAGTTCACATCTTCGGGTGCTCGATTTGGACACTCATCAGAATAGTGCATATCACCACAATAATCATACCCGTCGGCTACTACCTTAACATCCCTCTCAATTGCCCCAAACCGACTCTCTTGAGCAGCAAACCCTTTTTCCATGCGCTCAGATAGCACCCTAATCTCTCCAACAACCCCTGGGTCATTGCTAGCTTCAACTTTAGCAACTCTCCCTTGGTTAGTACCTCTCTTCATCTTTTTCTCGTTCTTCAAAAACCTTTCATCATCCAAGGTTGAGCTATCCTTCGCCATGTCTTCCAAGATTCGATAACCTTCATTGGGTGTAATATTATTGAAACTATCCCCGAAAGCATACCCCAATTCGCGTTTGGACTTCTTATCCAACCCATCAAAGAAAAGCTCCACATATTTCTCCCTAGTCAAATCGTGCCCCGGACAATTTCTCAACATTTCCTTGAAACGAATCCAAGCCTCAACAACATCTTCTCCATCATCTTGTTCAAAAGATCGTATCATGTTCTCCAACCTTCTTTGAGTTTTAAGTGAATAAAACTCACCAATGAAAGCCTCCTTGAGTTGGTTCCAAGTAGTAATAGAATTTTCTGGAAGATCATTGAACCAATCAAGTGCTTCTCCTGTGATTGACATAGGAAATGTCTCAAGTTTCACGGCATTCATTTGGTTTTGCCCATATTGATATAGCCGAGCCAACTTTTCAAACCTATCCAAATGTTGGTAAGGATCCCATTTCCGTTTCCCATCAAATTGATGCTCTTCTATGCTTTTTAGATGGTTCCCTTTTAAAGCAAAAGTGTGATCAATGGTTGGAGGTCTAATGGCGGAACCACGTCCCGTTGGGATAATGCGGACCCTCTCGCCATAGCGAGTGTCATTTGGATCCCTTGGTTGTTCAGTGGACCCGTTCGTATATAGTATAGCTAGAAGGTAAGTCCAGGATCGAACACGGGGAATGGTTTTGAAATAGTTATCAGATAGAGTGATTTTGGGATATGGAACCGTAGCCGAATTGCTACCTCACCTTGACAATATGAAATTAAAGAAATTGAAATGACAAGACAATTAAAAAATAAAGAAAGTTCAAACAATATGAATAAAGATCACCCACTTCGAGTCCACTTGACTTCAGTTATGATTGCACACGATAAAGTTTAGATTATTTAGAGTTGGCAAGATAATCGTGAAAGGATAAAAATGCTCGCGTGGTACCACCAACCGTTTCTAAACACGTTTACCAATTAACTCCTATTATAGATTTGACATTCACCGTCATACCATGAACCGGTGACAAACGACCATAGACAATCGAATTGAAACGATAAGCGTATTCACCTAGTACCACTAACGATGAACACATAAATCATCAACATCAAAAGAATAAATCGCAAAGAATTAATTGATAAAGATCACCCACTTCGAGTCCACTTGACTTCAGTTATGATTGCACACGATAAAGTTTAGATTATTTAGAGTTGGCAAGATAATCGTGAAAGGATAAAAATGCTCGCGTGGTACCACCAACCGTTTCTAAACACGTTTACCAATTAACTCCTATTATAGATTTGACATTCACCGTCATACCATGAACCGGTGACAAACGACCATAGACAATCGAATTGAAACGATAAGCGTATTCACCTAGTACCACTAACGATGAACACATAAACCATCAACCCATCAAAGAAAAGCTCCACATATTTCTCCCTAGTCAAATCGTGCCCCGGACAATTTCTCAACATTTCCTTGAAACGAATCCAAGCCTCAACAACATCTTCTCCATCATCTTGTTCAAAAGATCGTATCATGTTCTCCAACCTTCTTTGAGTTCTAAGTGAATAAAACTCACCAATGAAAGCCTCCTTGAGTTGGTTCCAAGTAGTAATAGAATTTTCTGGAAGATCATTGAACCAATCAAGTGCTTCTCCTGTGATTGACATAGGAAATGTCTCAAGTTTCACGGCATTCATTTGGTTTTGCCCATATTGATATAGCCGAGCCAACTTTTCAAACCTATCCAAATGTTGGTAAGGATCCCATTTCCGTTTCCCATCAAATTGATGCTCTTCTATGCTTTTTAGATGGTTCCCTTTTAAAGCAAAAGTGTGATCAATGGTTGGAGGTCTAATGGCGGAACCACGTCCCGTTGGGATAATGCGGACCCTCTCGCCATAGCGAGTGTCATTTGGATCCCTTGGTTGTTCAGTGGACCCGTTCGTATATAGTATAGCTAGAAGGTAAGTCCAGGATCGAACACGGGGAATGGTTTTGAAATAGTTATCAGATAGAGTGATTTTGGGATATGGAACCGTAGCCGAATTGCTACCTCACCTTGACAATATGAAATTAAAGAAATTGAAATGACAAGACAATTAAAAAATAAAGAAAGTTCAAACAATATGAATAAAGATCACCCACTTCGAGTCCACTTGACTTCAGTTATGATTGCACACGATAAAGTTTAGATTATTTAGAGTTGGCAAGATAATCGTGAAAGGATAAAAATGCTCGCGTGGTACCACCAACCGTTTCTAAACACGTTTACCAATTAACTCCTATTATAGATTTGACATTCACCGTCATACCATGAACCGGTGACAAACGACCATAGACAATCGAATTGAAACGATAAGCGTATTCACCTAGTACCACTAACGATGAACACATAAATCATCAACATCAAAAGAATAAATCGCAAAGAATTAATTGATAAAGATCACGACACAACGATAATTGAATCAACTCTTGAATTAAAATATTGCAATCATATCATTCGTCAAGTTTCATCAAAGTGGATGATTAGAATTCTAGCCAATCATACTAAATTGAATTGCAATAAAGAAATTGAAATGACAAGACAATTGAAAAATAAAGAAAGTTCAAACAATATGAATAAAGATCACCCACTTCGAGTCCACTTGACTTCAGTTATGATTGCACACGATAAAGTTTAGATTATTTAGAGTTGGCAAGATAATCGTGAAAGGATAAAAATGCTCGCGTGGTACCACCAACCGTTTCTAAACACGTTTACCAATTAACTCCTATTATAGATTTGACATTCACCGTCATACCATGAACCGGTGACAAACGACCATAGACAATCGAATTGAAACGATAAGCGTATTCACCTAGTACCACTAACGATGAACACATAAATCATCAACATCAAAAGAATAAATCGCAAAGAATTAATTGATAAAGATCACGACACAACGATAATTGAATCAACTCTTGAATTAAAATATTGCAATCATATCATTCGTCAAGTTTCATCAAAGTGGATGATTAGAATTCTAGCCAATCATACTAAATTGAATTGCAATAAAGAAATTGAAATGACAAGACAATTAAAAAATAAAGAAAGTTCAATCAATATAATAAAGATCACGACACAACGATAATTGAATCAACTCTTGAATTAAAATATTGCAATCATATCATTCGTCAAGTTTCATCAAAGTGGATGATTAGAATTCTAGCCAATCATACTAAATTGAATTGCAATAAAGAAATTGAAAGAAAACATATTGTACCAATGATCGTTGAATATAAATTGCAAGACAGAAGATTATATACGATCTAGATGGATGTTCTTGAATCTTCAATGAATCAAACGATGAAATCTGCGATGATCCGTCAAAGACCCTTGGTAGAACAGCTCCTAGAAAGAAAAACTTGGATAATATGAAATTAGGTTTTCTTTTCCTTTTATATCTCCCCCCAATCTGGTGCAAAGGGGTTGTAGCCCTGGTCTCCCCGTGCACTCACTACGCCGCAGTGGGCATGGTGCGCTCCCACTGCGGCGCAGTGGAAAACCACTGGCATTCTGAACTAGGGTGACTGCGGCGCAGTGGGGAATGAGTCCTCCCACTGCGGCGCAGTGTTAAATCTCTGGAAAGCATTGTCATCTTCTCGACCAGTGACTGCGGCGCAGTGGAGCTGGTACACTCCCACTGCGGCGCAGTGTGAATCCACTGTAATCTTTGTGGGTTTGACACCCACTGACTGCGGCGCAGTGGGGAATGAGTCCTCCACTGCGGCGCAGTGACTTCTTGCTGAAATCTTGTTTCTTCTTTATCAACATCACTCGAACACTCGGGTCAACTTCTTGGCCAAAAATCGTCAGAAAATGTATCCAATGGATGCGCAACCTGCTACAAACCTGAAAGCACTAACAAACACCATAAACGCGCCAAATGCATACAAAATCGACTCAAAACACATACGAAAAAGGCCAATAATGATGTGGGCGATCTATATAAATTGGTCACATCAGTGCTCATCTTCTGGCTTAGAATAGATCAAAATATCGTCAATAAACACAATAACAAAATGATCTAGAAAGGGACGACATACCCAATTCATTAAGTCCATAAACGCGGCTGGAGCATTAGTCAACCCAAATGGCATGACCAAGAACTCATAATGCCCATATCTAGTCCGGAAAGCTGTCTTTGCTAAATCCTCCTTCTTGACCTTCAATTGATGATAACCGGACCGCAAATCTATCTTTGAAAAATATGAAGCACCATGAAGTTGATCAAAGAGATCATCAATTCGTGGGAGAGGATATTTATTCTTAACCGTTCGCTTATTCAGCTCACGGTAGTCTATGCACATGCGCATAGATCCATCCTTCTTTTTAACAAAGAGAACCGGAGCTCCCCAAGGCGAGGAACTAGGTTGTATGAACCCTTTGTCAAGTAATTCCTGAAGTTGGGACATTAACTCTTTCATTTCTGTAGGAGCTAATCGGTATGGTGCTTTTGCAACGGGTGTAGCATCGGGAATAAGATCTATCTGAAAAGTAACTTCACGATCGGGAGGAATACCGGGAAATACATCGGGAAACTCGGATACTACATCAACACTAGCAATAGAAGGCTTCTCCTTTCTTGCATCAATAACATAGGCCAAGAAATGACTCTTATTCTTCCTTATACACTTAATAGCCTTCATCATACTAATGATTTTCATCCCCCCTCTCTTCTTATCTCCATAAACCGTTACCACATTACCATCGGGTGAAGAAAACCGAATAATCTTTTGTGAACACAAAATACTAGCTTCATTTCTAGACAACCAATCCATACCAATCACTACATCAAAACCGGCTAAGGTAGTAGGCAATAAATGGACCGGAAACAAACGACCTTCAATCTCAATGTCACAATCATCATATCCCACACATATATCACTAACCGTACCATTAGCAATCTCTACCTTTATCGAACAATCTAAAGGGGTAGTGACTCTTTCTAGCTTAGGAGCAAATAAAGTAGACACAAACGACCTATTTGCACCCGAATCAAATAAAACAGAGGCAGGTTTTGAATTAACAAGGAAAGTACCACTTACCACCTCGTCGTTGTTCTTAGCATCATCAACAGTCATCTGCAAGGCTCTCACTTTTGTTGCTGAAGTGGCTGCTTTCTTCCCGTCATTCTTCATTTGTGGACAATCGGCAATGAGGTGACCCGTTTCTTGACACTTGTAGCAACGAGTCTTGTCCCTACATTCTGTTGCAAGATGTCCCGACTTCCCACACTTGTGACACCTTCTTGTCTTGTCGGAACATTGACCTTCATGAACATTCTTGCAAAAAGCACACCAAGAGCCATTCTTCTTTTTATCTTTGTCACCACTTGAGCTAGAATTCCCACGGAACTTCTTATTATTATTGTTGTTGTTAGATGACCAATTAGACCTTCTTTTGAACCCTGCTTTCTTGTCATCAACCTTCTCCACAACTTTCTCGCTTTTGAAGTCATCATCCAACCTCTTTGACTCCTTAATAGCCGCCGACAAAGTCACATGTTGTCTATATAATCCACGATAACTAGCGGGGAGACCATCACAATAAGCCTCAATTTGGTCCTCCTGCCTTCGAACCAAGTGTCCGACAAACTTCAACTTCTCCATAAATGAATGTGCATATTCAGAAATTGCACCGGGTTTCGCAACCAAAGATCTAAACTCCTTTTCAATCAATCTTAACTCACGAGTTCCCACATACTCCTCTAGAAATTTCTCCTTAAATGTACCCCAAGGCATAACTGCAAGTACCTCAGGAGCCATAGAAACTGTAGTAGCCCTCCACCAATTACGGGCATTCTTCTTCAACATCCTACTTGCACACAAAACCTTCATATCATCGGGACAATAGCATGAAGCAAACACTACCTCAATGTCCTCAATCCACTCCATAGCACTAACTGCATTTTGGGTACCATCAAACTCCTTGGCACCACACTTTTGAAAGCTTTCATATTTGAAGTTATTAACACGAGGTGCATTAACAACTTCAAGTCCTCCACCATTAACTCCATTAACACCCACGGCTGCTATGGATGGTGCACCACTTTGGGAGGGATTAGAGTAATTCCCTTCCGAACGTTCCCCCCTACTTCTCTCTGCATCTCTTTCGGCTCTCATTTGAGCCAACTCTTCTTCGTTCCTCATCAAAAGAGCTCGAATAGCCCTCAATTCTTCATGTAGTTCTGCTTGGTTGGGAACCTGTTCAATTACCGGGTTTGCCCTATCTACTTCAGAGGCGGTTGGTGGATCACCAAGACGGCGATTTTGTGCACGGGGTGGCCTTTGCTCCACTTCATTTCCAGCCCCGTTCCCATTAGGAGGAACACCACCACCATTTCCTCCTCCCCTCTGGTTACTAGCTCTAGTGTTTGCCATTATCTCTACAAGGCAACGACGACGGTTAGCAAGAGTTATAGAGTGACTACATATGTTAAGGCCATGCTACATAAAACTACATTATCACACACAATAAACAAGCCTTAAATCACACTCCCACTCACTTCCCAACCCTTCCTATAGTACTTCATCTCAAAGCTAGGCACACCTACATAAGCCTACTTATCCTACATCGGTTTAAGTCCAAAATCCTACGGTCAAAGTCGAATCTTGGTTAACTTAAACCATTTCTCTGATACCAACTTGTAACACCCTACATTTAAAAATATGGGTTTTCAAAAACTTTCACCTAACGGTGTCAAAATTGCGGAAGAAAAGACTTTAAAAGTCAAAACCGATAAAACTGTTCGGTTTCTACGTTTAGTTGGTGTTACATGCAATACCATCAAATAGTTTAAAATGAAAACCCAACGGTTGCCCAACACAAAACAACCGTTCAACAATACTACATAAATTCGACATCAAGTACGAAATGTAAATAAATGTCTAAAGAGACAATCGTCTATGGGTAGCTAAGTCCTCCTGCATGCATCTACCCAGGTCTTACTCTTATTCCTGCATCAACTAGTCCTTCAAGCTAAACCTGAGGGAACAACCACATTTACGAAACAAGTGTTAGCTAACGAATTAGCTAAGTAAGATAACACTATGTTATTAAAGCATTTGTCCAATTAAAACAATCTTCATTATTAGACAAGTTTATTCAGGCACAACACACATCACACGTTCACACATAACTGCATATCAACTTCATATCAATTAGGGTGAATCCCCTAAATGTGCCTATCCTTCATTTTATCCACACATTATCACACATATCTTCGTTAACTGCATATAAGTGTAACCTAAGTCACACCCGACTAGATGTTTCACCAAAAGGCTAGTCATACTTCGTCGTTAAGGAATGGCAAGCCAATCCAAGAGTAATCCATATGTGGAGGTTGGTCAAACCCCTCGTATTACTCGCCCTGCATTATAAAGACCATGTTGCAAGGAGCCACCTAAGCAACAACTACGTCAACGCACTCGTCCGGCTAAGACTAGTACGGGTTAAGCTTAACACTTTCCCTGCATCATATTTACGAGCTCGGTTTCACACATATGGTTTAGGTAACACACATTCCTAAACCGTCACACACATATAGTCTAGGTAACACACATTCCTAGACATTCACACACTTTATCTTCATTACGTTTGGATCCTTAAACGTGCAAGTGACATGGCAACCTACTAAGTCTAGTGAGCTAGGTGTACAAGCCATGTAAGCATGCATATATCACACATCAACTTCATTTCTACATTTCATGCATAAAGAGATACTTCGTATTTATGATTTGAAACCAGCTTTTCGTTGAATCCCCCAGCGTGTCAAAGTAGTGTATCTTACCTCGGCGTAGTCCACAACAATCAACAACTAGTTACAATGCAAGTAACTATGCTCGTCTACCTATAATTAATGAACAAGCATTAGACAACTACATTCTCACGTTACTAAGGTCATAAACTAGACCCCACACACTTTAAAGACTCACTTTAGTTTCAGGTCTAATCTACGTGTCAAACGACGTTACGGTTCAAAATATAACATTTTCTGAAAACTGAGGAGTTGCGCCACAACATAGAGTTGCGCCGCAGCTCAAGCCTCCAGTTGCGCCGCAACACTTTATGTTGCGCCGCAACCTATCTTTCTGGAATTGAGTTGCGCCGCAACTAATGAGTTGCGCCGCAACTCGTTGCGATTCTACACAACATCAAACGATTTTACCCCAAACCAGATCCAAACCATTCCAAATCAATTCTCAGACCTTTGTAGATCAAAATCCTTCATATTCAAATCATTACAAAGCATTACAACCATCAATTACATCCTACATAACTTAAATCCATCAAAACCACCATTAATCTTCATTAAACGATCTCACCACAACCCTATAATTAATCCTAATGACTCATATAATCAAAAGGACCAAAAATCAATGATTTAATACCTGCTATACCTGTAGATAACAAATAGGATGCAAAACCCTTGACAATACACACTCGAATCACACGTAGGGAAGCTTTTCGGCTTGCAATTTGGTAGAAGAACTTGGTGGGGTGATTAGGGCTTGCTTAAAGAATGTGTTGGCTGCAAATAATGATCTAATGACACACTCAAAGACCCTAATCCCGTTTTTGACTTTCCTCCTATGTCAAAACTAGTCCCTAAGCTTCCTAATGCTTCATTATTGGTCACAAACTACTCTATGGACCATATATAACATTAATACTTCTTTAGATGCCACTACATAGGCGTTTAACTACATTATATCCACACAAATCCTGCATTAAATATTTTAGGCTTTCAAACCTCACACACAATCACACTTTAACTACATATAAACATTAAATCTAAAATAGACTTATCGACACACATAACGTTGACTTAACGGCATTAGTCAACTGTTAAATAAAAAGTTGAGGATGTTACATTCTTATTCCTAGGTGAATTACTCCTTTGAGGTGTGCGATATCGACTCGGACTTCCACTTCCATGACTGCTAGTAGTAGCATTTTGTGAATGACCCTGTCGTTTAGGTGTCTTAGATCGATTGCTAGGAACAGAATTGTCATGGTCACTAGACATAGGAGAAGAGTCACTATTATCAGGACAACGTCTCTTCCTATTTGGACAACAACTATATACATGATCTTGTTCATAGCAATAAAAACATGATCTACTTGCCCTAAGTTTCCTAGACTTAATATCATATTCCTCAAAAGTCACGCCTAAATACTCTTTTAATTGAATTGTGGTTGATTCTTCTTTTGACAAACCCTTTGACTCTTTATCATTAGAAAAACTGTACTTTCTTCTGAATCCTTGGTTGAGTCGAGAAAGGTGTTAAGGTGACTCCACTAGATGTAGCTTCATCCTTATTCCAAACTTTATCAATCTTGTCATGATAGAATTTTTCAAAATCAATTTCAGTAGATGTAAGAACAGTATCACATCCTTTCATTGTAAAACATTTTATGACTTTGTCAGCATGACACACTGGATTCACATAATTAGATCCTACTAGTACATTTGCATCATAAATAGCATTTTTAGGATCCAATGGTCTAACAAACGAACTTACAGTTTCAATTTTCTTGTTTAATTAAACCAGAATTTTTAGCAAAATATGAGTCGTTTTCTTTCTTAAAGGTAGATATTTGAATAGTTAAATTAGCTATGGTCTTGCTAAGACTAGACACCTCATGTTTCATTTCAGACACCATTTTGCAAACATTAACGATTGAAAATAAAGAACATGATATCTTCTGATCAGCAGCCTTGCAATATACCATGTATGCAACAAAGTCTTCAGTTGTCATACCTTCAGGTATCACAAATTCCTTCATTTGATCTTCAATACTCTTCTCAGAATTTGCACCAATAACTTTGGATGACTCAACTTTCTCTTCAGAAGCCTTCACAGTTGTCATAGACTCACTCTCAGATCTCACTATCTCAGCAACCTTCTTGACATTCTGCTTAATAATCTCTGATGCTCTCTCTTCACTAGTATACACAGCATAATCAATTGTTTCAACAACTTCATTTGCAACATGCGCATAGTCATCATAAATCTCAACTAAATAGGCATGATTTAAAGTATCCTCTGATTGTGTATCCCACTGATAAGTACCATCTGGATTTTGAACAACAACAACCTTAGATTCCAAAAGCTGAGGAGAACCTGACTGTTGAGGAGAAGCAGGTAAAGTAATCATTGCTTGAGTCTTCTGATAATTAGGTGGAGTAATACCTCCTTGATTGTAGTTTTGTCTACCCACAATGGTATTATCCGTCTTCTTTTGACGTTGGCAATCTCTGGCGAAATGACCAAATCCATCGCAATTATAACATTTCACCTTGGACTTGTCAAAACCTTTAGTACCATTACCCAAAAATCTTCCAGTTCTCTGAGTGAATCTCTTGACCTTAATAGTTAACATTGCTAGCTGCCACTGTAGATCCATTTCTTCTAAATCATCAGGATCTATCTGATTGTAATCCTCATCGATCAATGCAGGGTCAGTAACCTTTCCATTGATATAAGCTTCATGAGCAGAACAGAAAGCAGAGTAGAGATTCATTCTACCCTCTCCGAAACTCATACTCATTGGCATGGAATTATATGATTGAGTATTGCTCTTGACAGTAGTAGTAGCATTGTCATAAGCAACATAACCTGCAAGTCCATCTGGATCAACTATAGGCTGCACCACTTAGAAATGCATTATTTCCTGAGCTAGTACTTGCCAAATGAACTGAAGTAGCATGATACAACGACGGATCTTGAGTAAAATCCGCATTAGTATCCTTGATTCTTCTCTTCATTTCTCTATTTTTCAGTTTTGAAATCACAGTCTCAAAATCCCATGAGTTGTATTCCTTGTCATCTTGAACATGATGAACATACTCAGTCCATATTTTTGGTAGAGTGTAACACCCAACATTTAAAAATACGGATTTCCAAAAACTTTTTACCTAACGGTGTTAAAGAATGCGGAATAACGTTTTAAAAGTCCAAACCATAAAATCCAGCTTGGTTTGTTCATAAAATAGAAGGTGTTACTCATCACATCATCAAAATAGTATAAATGGAAATCCTACGGTTGCCCAACATAAAACAACCGTATACAAGTCATATCAAAACATAAGAGTCATAACGAAATAAAATGTCTAAAAGGAGCAGCAACTATGGGTAACTAATAGCATCTTCAAGTATTCTACCCATGCCTCGCTCACTATCCATCATCACACTTCTATCTTGCTAAACCTGAGGGGACAACACATTTCAAGATACAAGTGTTAGCTAACGAATTAGCTAAGTAAGATAACACTAAGTTAAATAAACGTTTGTCCAATTAAAACTTGGTAAAGCAGCTTTTCATATTAAAGACACATTTCGCATATCATCACAAACATATCATAGCATCAACATCTTTCATGGTAGGATTAACCATCCTAAATGTGCCTAATCATCATTTCATCATCACATAAGGTGTGACATAAGTCATGCATATCATATAAGGTGTAAGTTTGTGTGTAGGCGGTCATAAGACCTAACGGGAACCTCACACCCGACTAGATGGATGAGCCATACGGCGGTCCATCAAGTGTCGTTAAGCAATGGCAAGCCACTACAGGAGTAGTCCGTATGTTCAAGACATTGGTGGGTAATTACTCCACCCGGAGATACTCTAACCACGTAATTACGTTGCAAGGAGCCACCCAAGCAACAACATATACACACCCACCCGGCTAAGGTGAATACGGGTTAAGCTTAACACTTCATCATATATACGAGCTCGATTTCATCACATATAGTTTAGGTGACAAAGTTACCTAAACATAACATATAATCATCTTTTACGTTTGGGCCCTTAAACGTGCAAGTGATATGGCAACCTATAAGGTCTAGTGAACTAGATGACCAAGCCACACATACATGCACATCATAATCAACATATACTTGCATCACATTTCATTACATTGCATATCATTTCATAACATAACTTTGCATTGCATATAAAGGAAAATGCATTTCAGGTCTTATAAGTCAAATACATATCCCATTTAACCTCCCATACAACCCGAATACCCTTAAGTATACAAGATGAGATTAGAGAAGTTATATTCTGAAAACCATGATTTTGTTGAATCCCTCGGCGTGTCAAAGTAGTGTATCTTACCTCGAAGTAGCACGCAATAAAGGATAGCTAAGTTACCGAACAAAGCAACAACTCTCGTCTACCTATGATTAGTAAACGGCCATTAATACACTAGTCATTAAGACCATAAGCTGGAATTACATATCTAAGGACACGCTCTAGGTTTCAGGAGTAAGCTATGTGTCAAAACGAGGTTACGGTTCAAAACTATAACATTTGCTGAAAACAGATGAGTTGCGCCGCAACATAGAGTTGCGCCGCAACATAGAGTTGCGCCGCAAGATAGAGTTGCGCCGCAACATAGAGTTGCGCCGCAACATAGAGTTGCGCCGCAACATAGAGTTGCGCCGCAACACCTTAATGTTGCGCGCAACATTTGCTGGAAGATGAGTTGCGCCGCAACATAGAGTTGCGCCGCAGCTCAAGCAGTTCGTTGCGCCGCAATGAAGGTAGTTGCGCCGCAACTTAACCTTCAGGAATTCCATTGCGCCGCAACGTGGTGTTGCGCCGCAATGGCCAGCGACCTGCACTTTAGAAATTCGATTATGCCTTCAATTCGAACCCAACCCTCTCCAGATCGAAAACTCAGTTTCAAATCATCAAAATCCTTCGTATTAAGGCCTTAACAAAGCATTTCAACCTTTAGGAAATCATACATGCCTTATTTCATCAAAACCATCACTAATTACACATTAATTGATTCCCTAATGCCCAATTATAATTCCTAATGACTCTTATAATCAAAAGGATCAGAAATCAATAAAATTATACCTTCTATACCTGCAACTCACAATGGAAACGAGAAAGGCTAGATTAAACACTTCCGAAACGCACTTTTGATAGCCTTTTTGCTCAAGAATTGATTAGGGATAAAAGGGGGGTGGTTAGGGCTTGAGAGGAAGTTAATAAATTTGCTAATGACCCTCAAATGACTCCTCATGTGACCCTAAACCCGTTTTTGAGTTTCACCATATGTAAAATTTGGTCCCTAGGCTTCCATATAGCTCATTACTAGTCAAAAACTCCTCTAAGGACCATATACTACCTAAATACTTCGTTAATCACTCCTAATAGGCATATAATTACTTCATAAACATATTTTCATATCATACATTAAGACTTTCAAGTCTCACATATATAACACATACCCCACATATAAGCACTAAATCTAGCAATAGACTTAACGGACACATATTATTGACTTAACGACTTTAGTCAAACGTTAATAAAAGTTTGGGATGTTACAAATACCTCCCCCTTAAGAGGATTCCGTCCCCGGAATCTCATCAGCAAGAAACAACTCGGGATACTTCTCTTTCATTACCACTTCGGTTTCCCATGTAAGGCTTTCACCATGATTATGTCTCCATTTGACCAAGACTAGAGCAATCATCTTTCGGCGTAACTTCTTTTGTTTCCTTCCAAGAATAGCTATCGGTTCCTCTACCATTCTTTTCGTCGGATCCACACTCACATCTTCAATAGGTATGACACTAAATTCCTCCGCCAAGCACTTCCTCAAATATGAGACGTGAAATGTGTTATGGATTCCATCCAATTCCGGAGGCAATTCTAGTTGATAAGCCACATCCTTAATACGTTTTAACACTTTAAACGGTCCAATGAATCTTGGACTCAACTTTCCTTTCTTACCAAACCGAATTACTCCTTTCCAAGGAGAAACTTCTAGCATCACTAAGTCACCAACTTCAAACACAACCGGTCTCCTTTTCTTATCGGCATAGGTTTTCTGTCTTTCTCTAGCTACACGAAGTGCTTCCTTTGCAATATTCACTTTCTCGGCTGTGACTTCTACAATTTCAGGACCTGTAATTTGCTTTTCACTGGGCTCCATCCAACAACTTGGAGTCCAACACTTTCTACCATAAAGCATTTCAAAAGGTGGCATTCCAATACTTGAATGGTAACTGTTGTTATACGAAAACTCTATCAACTTCAAGTGATCATCCCAAGCTCCACCATACTCTAAGACACAAGTCCTTAACATGTCTTCCAATGTTTGAATGGTTCTTTCACTTTGACCATCGGTTTGAGGATGATAAGCCGTGCTCAAATTCACTCTAGTACCTAACTCTCGTTGGAGACCTTTCCAAAAGTAGATACAAATCTCGTGTCTCGATCCGAAACTATAGACAATGGAACCCCATGCTTCGAGACAACTTCATCTATATACATCTTAGCCATCTTAGTCAAAGGTACATCTTGACGAGTTGCTAAGAAATGAGCACTCTTAGTTAACCTATCAAAAATTACCCATACCATGTCATTTCCTTTCGGTGTTCTAGGTAGCTTAGTAACAAAATCCATAGTGATGTGATCCCATTTCCATTCTGGAATCTCTAACTGTTGCAACATTCCATACGGCTTTCGATGGTCCGTTTTCACACGAGCACAAGTCAAGCATCTTTCAACAAAATGTGCTACTTCACCTTTGATATCCGGCCACCAATAAATAGGCTTTAAATCTGCATACATTTTAGTGACACCAGGATGAACCGAATATCTACTTCTATGGGCTTCTTCAAGGATCAATTCACGATTACCACCAAACAATGGTACCCATATTCGACCCTTGTAAGTCTTAAACCCACGACTATTTGTCTCCATCACAAGACGTTTCTTTTTCCCAATGCTCTCCTTATCAATGTTATCTTTCATTAAAGCCCTCACTTGAGCTTCTTTAATACGATCGAGTAGTCCAGACTTAGCTTGCACAACCATGTTCATCAACCGACAAGAAAAATTCTGCACTTTTCTACTCAAGGCGTCCGCCACCACATTGGCTTTACCTGGATGGTACTTAATTTCACAATCATAATCCTTTAATAATTCCATCCACCTTTTCTGCCTCACATTCATTTCCTTTTGATTGAACACATACTGTAAGCTTTTATGGTCGGTATACAAGGTACACTTAGTGCCATAAAGGTAGTGTCTCCACAACTTTAATGCAAATACAACAGCATCCAACTCTAGATCATGTGTCAGATAATTCTTTTCATGAGGTTTCAGTTGTCGTGAAGCATAGGCAATCACCTTGTCCCTCTGCATAAGGACACAACCCAAACCTGTAATAGAAGCATCACTGTACACTACTAAATCATCCGTACCTTCGGGTAATGCAAGAATAGGGGCTTCACATAACTTGGTCTTTAACGTTTGAAAAGCTTTCTCTTGTGCTTCAGCCCACACATATTTCACTCCTTTCTTGGTCAGTTCGGTCATTGGTTTGGCTATTCGAGAGAAATCTTGTATAAATCTTCTATAGTAGCCAGCTAGACCAAGAAAACTCTTAATCTCTGTAGGAGTCTTTGGCTGTTCCCACTTAGATACAGCTTCAATCTTGGCGGGATCGACTTTAATACCCTCCGAAGAGATGACATGCCCGAGAAACTGAACTTCTCGAAGCCAAAACTCACATTTCGAAAACTTGGCATATAATTTCT
The DNA here is from genome assembly GCA_034093135.1 of Erigeron breviscapus. Classification (NCBI taxonomy): domain Eukaryota; kingdom Viridiplantae; phylum Streptophyta; class Magnoliopsida; order Asterales; family Asteraceae; genus Erigeron; species Erigeron breviscapus. The sequence goes on from CM067174.1 coordinate 77,629,490, forward strand.
TTTCCCTAAGAACTTCAAGGACAGCTCTTAGGTGTTCACGGTGCTCAACTTCAGACTTGGAGTAAATCAAGATATCATCAATGAATACAATAACAAAATGATCTAAGAATGGGCGACATACTCGATTCATTAAATCCATGAAAGCGGCAGGAGCATTTGTCAACCCAAATGGCATGACAAGGAATTCATAGTGCCCATATCGAGTGTGAAAAGCTATTTTGGCTACATCTTCCTTTTTGACCTTTAATTGATGATAGCCGGAACGTAAGTCAATCTTGGAGAAGAATGAAGCACCATGAAGTTGATAAAAAAGATCATCTATTCAGAGAAGAGGATACTTGTTCTTGACCGTTCGCTTGTTCAGCTCACGGTAGTCTATGCACATGCGCATAGAACCATCTTTCTTTTTGACAAAGAGAACCGGAGCTCCCCAAGGCGAGGAACTTGGTTGAATGAAACCTTTGTCAAGTAGTTCCTGAAGTTGAGACATAAGTTCTTTCATTTCGGTAGGAGCCAAACGATACGGTGCTTTAGCAACAGGAGTAGCACCGGGTACAAGATCAATTTGGAAAGTGACCTCATGGTCAGGAGGAATGTCGGGAAGATCATCCGGGAAAACATCAGGAAATTCAGAAACTACATCAACATTAGAAATGGAAGCTTTCTCCTTTCGTGCATCGATAACATAGGCAAGAAAATGACTCTTATTATGCTGAATACAATTTAGAGTCTTCATCAAACTAATGATTTTTATGCCCCCTCTTTTCTTATCTCCATGGACCGAAATAGTTTTACCATCGGGAGTCGAAATCCTTACAATCTTTTGAGAGCATACTATGGTGGCATCATTTTGAGCTAACCAATCCATTCCTATGACTATATCAAAACCAGCTAAAGTAGTAGGCAACAACTGGACTGGAAAAGAACGACTCTCAATCTCTATAGCACAATCATCATATCCTTCACGTATATCACTAATAGTACCATCAGCTATTTCAACCTCTATGGAACAATCAAGGGGGGTAGTGACTCTTTCAAGTTTAGGGGCAAACAAGTAGACACAAAAGACCTATTTGCACCAGAATCAAAAAGTACAGAAGCAGGTTTAGAATTAAAAAGAAAGATACCGCTTACCACCTCATCGTTGTCTTTAGCAGCTTCTGCAGTCATCTGAAGTGCACGAACCTTAGGCTTTGGTGCAGCCGCCTTCTTCCCATCATCCTTCATCTGTGGGCAATTAGCAATCATATGACCCGTTTCCTTACACTTGTAACAACGAGTCTTGTCTTTGCACACTTCAGCAAAATGCCCCGGATGGCCACACTTATCATACCTCTTGGTTTTATCAGAACAAGGACCACTATGATGAGACTTGCAAGACGAACACCATGAACTACTCTTCTTATCCTTGTCTCCATTTGAAGAAGAGTTACCTTTAAACTTTTTATTTGAGCTCGAAGATCCATTGAATCTCCTTTTGAAACCGACTTTCTTGTCATCATCCTTAGCCACCACTTTCTCAATCTTAAAATCATCATCCAATCTCTTGGACTCCTTGATAGCAGCAGATAAAGTAGTATGATGTCTACATAGTCCCCGATAGCTAGCAGGGAGTCCATCACAATACGCTTCCACCTGATCAACATCTCTCCTAACCAAATGTCTAACAAATTTCAGCTTTTCCATAAATGAGTGTGCATACTCAGTTATGGCACCCGGCTTAGCTGTCAATGCTCTAAATTCCTTCTCAATCAATCTTAGCTCACAGGTTCCCACATACTCTTCTAGGAACTTCTCCCTGAATGTACCCCAAGGCATAACAGCAAGCACCTCGGGAGTCAAGGAGATAGTAGCAGCCCTCCACCAATTCCTAGCGTTCTTCTTCAACATTCGGGTTGCACACAACACCTTCATATCGTCCAGGCAATAACAAGAAGCAAACACAACCTCAATATCATCTAACCATTCCATAGCACCAACAGCATCTTGAGTACCATCGAATGCCTTAGCTCCACACTTTTGAAAGCTCTCGTACTTAAAGTTATGAGCACGGGGAGCTACCACTACACGAGGCTCCACTATGTTTCCAACACCATTTCCATTTGCAACAACCTCTTCTGGAGCAATCAAAGACCTTTCATTCGATGGCTCGGCACGGTTTGAGCGGTTGGAATAATTCCTATCCGTGTGCTCATTCCTTTGCATGCTTGCATCTCTTCGGCCCTAAGTTGAATCAACTCTTCTTCATTTCTCAACAAGAGAGCTCGGATAGCCCTCAATTCCTCATGCATTTTGGCTCGGGTAGGAATATGTTCGAGAACCGGGTTTGCCCGATCAATCTCGGACCTGGTGAGGTTAATTCCCGGAAGTGGCCTTCGAGGAGGCCTTTGATTAACACCGTTTCCTGCCCCATTAGGTTCGGATGGAGCATTGCTTGGAGCAGCTCTCTCACGATGGCTGTTATTTCGTGTGTTAACCATGATGTCTACAATGCAATGACAACGGTTAGCAAGGTTTCAATGAGAATAGTTAGATAAGGCTACTTAACCTTAAAATTCAGCATCAAACATAACTAATCATGCCTCATCTACACTCTTACTCATTCCCAAACCCGTCCTAAGCATTTCATTTCTAAGGCTAAGCATTCCTACTTAAGCCCTACATAACCTATATCGGTTTAAGTCCAAAAACTAAGGTAATACCTATGGTTCATGGTTCACTTAAACTATTTCTCTGATACCAACTTGTAACACCCAACATTTAAAAATACGGATTTCCAAAAACTTTTCACCTAACGGTGTTAAAGAATGCGGAATAACGTTTTAAAAGTCCAAACCATAAAATCCAGCTTGGTTTGTTCATAAAATAGAAGGTGTTACTCGTCACATCATCAAAATAGTATAAATGGAAATCCTACGGTTGCCCAACATAAAACAACCGTATACAAGTCATATCAAAACATAATAGTCATAACGAAATAAAATGTCTAAAAGGAGCAGCAACTATGGGTAACTAATAGCATCTTCAAGTATTCTACCCATGCCTCGCTCACTATCCATCATCACACTTCTAGCTTGCTAAACCTGAGGGGACAACACATTTCAAGAAACAAGTGTTAGCTAACGAATTAGCTAAGTAAGATAACAGTAAGTTAAATAAACGTTTGTCCAATTAAAACTTCGTAAAGCAGCTTTTCATATTAAAGACACATTTCGCATATCATCACAAACATATCATAGCATCAACATCTTTCATGGTAGGATTAACCATCCTAAATGTGCCTAATCATCATTTCATCATCACATAAGGTGTGATATAAGTCACGCATATCATATAAGGTGTAAGTTTGTGTGTAGGCGGTCATAAGACCTAACGGGAACCTCACACCCGACTAGATGGATGAGCCATACGACGGTCCATCAAGTGTCGTTAAGGAATGGCAAGCCACTCCAGGAGTAGTCCATATGTTCAAGACATTGGTGGGTAATCACTCCACCCGGAGATACTCTAACCACGTAATTACGTTGCAAGGAGCCACCCAAGCAACAACATATACGCACCCACCCGGCTAAGGTGAATACGGGTTAAGCTTAACACTTCATCATATATACGAGCTCGATTTCATCACATATAGTTTAGGTGACAAAGTTACCTAAACATAACATATAATCATCTTTTACGTTTTGGCCCTTAAACGTGCACGTGACATGGCAACCTATAAGGTCTAGTGAACTAGATTAGCAAGCCACACATACATGCACATCATAATCAACATATACTTGCATCACATTTCATTACATTGCGTATCATTTCATAACATAACTTTGCATTGCATATAAAGGGAAATGCATTTCAGGTCTCATAAGTCAAATACATATCCCATATAACCTCCCATACAACCCGAATACCCTTAAGTATACAAGATGAGATTAGAGAAGTTATATTCTGAAAACCATGCTTTTGTTTAATCCCTCGGCGTGTCAAAGTAGTGTATCTTACCTCGAAGTAGCACGCAATAAAGGATAGCTAAGTTACCGAACAAAGCAACAACTCTCGTCTACCTATGATTAGTAAACGGCCATTAATACACTAGTCATTAAGACCATAAGCTGGAATTACATATCTAAGGACACACTCTAGGTTTCAGGAGTAAGCTATGTGTCAAAACGAGGTTACGGTTCAAAACTATAACATTTGCTGAAAACAGATGAGTTGCGCCGCAACATAGAGTTGCGCCGCAGCTCAAGTAGTTCGTTGCGCCGCAATGAAGGTAGTTGCGCCGCAACTTAACCTTCAGGAATTCCATTGCGCCGCAACGTGGTGTTGCGCCGCAATGGCCAGCGACCTGCACTTTAGAAATTCGATTATGCCTTCAATTCAAACCCAACCCTCTCCAGATCGAAAACTCAGTTTCAAATCATCAAAATCCTTCATATTAAGGCCTTAACAAAGCATTTCAACCTTTAGGAAATCATACATGCCTTATTTCATCAAAACCATCACTAATTACACATTAATTGATTCCCTAATGCCCAATTATAATTCCTAATGACTCTTATAATCAAAAGGATCAGAAATCAATAAAATTATACCTTCTATACCTGCAACTCACAATGGAAACGAGAAAGGCTAGATTAAACACTTTCCAAAACGCACTTTTGATAGCCTTTTTGCTCAAGAATTGATTACGGATAAAAGGGGGGTGGTTAGGGCTTGAGAGGAAGTTAATAAATCTGCTAATGACCCTCAAATGACTCCTCATGTGACCCTAAACCCGTTTTTGAGTTTCACCATATGTAAAATTTGGTCCCTAGGCTTCCATATAGCTCATTACTAGTCAAAAACTCCTCTAAGGACCATATACTACCTAAATACTTCGTTAATCACTCCTAATAGGCATATAATTACTTCATAAACATATTTTCATATCATACATTAAGACTTTCAAGTCTCACATATATAACACATACCCCACATATAAGCACTAAATCTAGCAATAGACTTAACGGACACATATTATTGACTTAACGACTTTAGTCAAACGTTAATAAAAGTTTGGGATGTTACATAGAGAATCCAAAAATTTGTCTACTAGCTCTGACTCTGGATAAGAAACTTCAAAATATGATAACTCTGTATTCAAATGGTTGAATCGGGCTATAATCTCATCAAGTGATTTCCCTTTCAACCTATTAAAAGCTTCATACTGACGCTTTAAAAGCTTTATGCAATTCTTCTTTAAAGTTACATCGCCTTCACAGTATTTCTCTAGAGCATCCCACATTTCCTTTGAAGTTTTATATTTCTTAAACAGATGAACACTTTCTTGAGGTAATGCCATTGTTAGAGTTGAACGAGCCTTCCCTTCAATGACATACTTTTTCTTTTCCTCATCTGGCATATCAGTGTAGGTGTAATTACCAATCACACCATTCTTTTCATATGTTGGCGAGTCATATCCTTGTGTCACCATAAACCACATATCAATATCGTTGAGACGCATATAGTTTTCAAAACGTCTCTTCCACATCCAATAATTCTCCATTCGAAAAAGTTTTGGAGGTGAGTTACCACGACCGACTTCATGGTCGTGCATAATCAGCTGATTGATAAGTACGGCATTAGGTGAGTTTGCAGCAGCAGGTACAGTAGTCATTCGAGTTTTTTTTTTTCTTTTCCTCATCTGGCATATCAGTGTAGGTGTAATTACCAATCACACCATTCTTTTCATATGTTGGCGAGTCATATCCTTGTGTCACCATAAACCACATATCAATATCGTTGAGACGCATATAGTTTTCAAAACGTCTCTTCCACATCCAATAATTCTCCATTCGAAAAAGTTTTGGAGGTGAGTTACCACGACCGACTTCATGGTCGTGCATAATCAGCTGATTGATAAGTACGGCATTAGGTGAGTTTGCAGCAGCAGGTACAGTAGTCATTTCGAATATTTTTTAAATGAAAATCAAACGAAATATGTTACTGTAGCACACGAGTTCGTGCTGAGGTGGCACGAAGTAAATACACAAAGAGCAGTTCGTGCTGACGTGGCACGAAGTGTTACACGAAGGACACAAGTTCGTGCTGACGTAAGCACTAAGAGAAGATCACCTCGTGCTGACGTAAGCACGAGGTCGCACGAAGACAAACACGAATTCTTGAAAAATCTTTGAATTTCGAATTGTTTTTGCAATCAGTAGCAAATCACACGATCTTACACCTTCTGGTAATCAACCTTAGGGCTTGATACCACTTGTAAGTCCCTATAGTCGTATAGATCGTAAATAAGACGTGATTCGTTATGTCAAGAGTGCAGAATCCTCTTGAGATAACTAGATTGCTATTGCCTTTTGTCAATTAATGAGTAATTAATCAACCTAAGGTTACACACGAAGTAGTAGTTCGTGTAGGAGCTTTTACTAGCAACAATTCGACATATTATCACCAATTCGTTACTTAATTCGTAACTAGGGTGAGTATTTATACTTGTATAATGTTAATTCGTGTGGGCTTGGACCTTATACGAAGTCCATAAGCCTCGATCCACAAAATCACCATGCCTTCGTGCTGACGTCAGCACGAAGCCAATATAACGTGTTGATGACGTCAGCACGAGGTGCGTTTCCTTGGACCTTTATTTTGACTTGTACACAACGTCCAGCCACCGTTTAAGTGTTCTATGACACTTATAACATTGGCTCTACATCCTTGTACCTGCAAAACAATAAATATAACACACAAACATAACAATAAACATAAACACATCTCACATTGAAGTTCAAACGTAATCATTAAACAAAAACATATGTCCTGACGACTTATTATTCAACGAATACATATATATTCCTACGAACAAAAACGTTAACCAAATCTACGTTGCTACTGTCACACAAATCTGCATCTACACACTATCTGTTATTAGATAGTTTGTATAGTATATCTTTAATGTAAATATTTTTGTAAAGTATTTAATGTAAATCTTTAAATCAGTAGTTGTATAGCTTTTAATGTAAATCTAATATAAATATCGATTTAATTTAAATATCTAAATAAATAAATCTAAAAAAAATATGAGCTAAGCAAAACAATCAAAGGGTTAGAATTCAATTTGGCTTTTCATCCAATGGTTGTGACTTTTTCAATAAGGAATTTAGGGTGTTGGTTTATAATTATTGGGAGATTATCTAGACTTTAAACTTTATAATTCATAAACTAGCTTATTCACCGTTGTAGTTTTAAGACTAAACATGCAGTGGTGGAGTTATGTGATGGCCACGGGTGGCCATGGCAACCCCACAATGTTTATAAAACTCTATATTTTTAGTACTATTTTTATAATTTTTTGTTTAAAGGTAATTGACAACTCTAGACTGGTGTAATTTAACTTTGTAGTTTAGTTTTACGCTTGTAAGTATAATTAAAATTATTCGACAACCCCTGGAAATCCTGGCTCCGCCACTATAAACATGAAAAGTTCATGGGTATACTCTTAAGCTTGGTGAATGCATTTGAGTCTAAAAAGCCTCGTTATTCATCGATAATCTAGACATGGAAAATCTCATTCATTTACTTGTTTACCGATTTAATTTGAAAAATGTATGTATATATGTAACACTTAATTTAAGCAAATAATACGTAACTGCAACTCCAATCAAACTTTGACCATGCAACGCAAAGTTAAACAAAATGTTTGAAATCTGACATCCAAATTAAACCGATTATAATTAATTTCTCAACTTCTAAACTTTCTACGTGATAATAACTAGTTGGGTACGGTGGTGGTGGTAGCGGCTTTAGTATAGATATATAAGAACTAAAGTTTCATCTGAAATAACACTTTCCAATTAAAATCAACATTATCCCTTATTTGTTATCCATGTTCTTTTGCGTCCTACACAGCTACACATATTATATTGAAATATCTGTTAACTGAGTCATGCCGCTGAGTCCAATCACCACTGCTGTTCAAAAAAAAATGTTGATTAGTTTAAACGAATTTAGAAAAATTGCCGCTAATGCCAAGTAAAACAAGACATGAAGAACCCTTCATATATAAAACATTTTGAAACTTGGCAAGAAACTTTATGTGCGTCAATGCATATTCAAAAGGAAATGATTATGTTGGCTTAACAAGTTAGTTAACAGAGCGCATGAGATGCCATTTCAAATAAAATATTTTGTACTTAAAGTGATGGCTAGAAATAAAGATACTCTTTAATTATTTTAAATAAACCATTAAATTTCGAGAAAAATGTTAATTGAAGTCCCACTTAATATATTTATAAAAAGTTTGTGCATTTCATATAAGAATTTCATCATCTGAAATCCTGAATTTTATATTAAGTGTACAACTATTTAATGCATTTTAACCACAACTATTGAATTCACGTTTAATAAAACCTTTAATTTTTTATCAGACTCGGACACTCGGTCAAAGCAAGCTTTCATTTGCAATTGTTGTACTTAATAAAATTACTTATACATTCATTTGTCATCTTTTATTTATGGTTAATAAAGTGTATTAATGTCAATGTAGAGTTAACCCATCCAATAACTTTTTGTTTTTTTTGGCTAAAGTATTGGACTTAATTCTTGATATAAGGTAGTTAATTATTATTATTTAAAATTATTTATAGTACTCCTTAGGGTGGAGGGAGTACTACCCAAATACTCAATCTTACCCAATTCTCCTCCAATCAAAAACCCTTCAACTCACAACTACCCAATTCTACCCAATTCTTACCCAAATCACTGGCAATACATACCCAATTCTTACCCAATTTCTTTTTCTTTTTTTTTTATTACATAAATATATTACTAACTTAAAACATTTTATTAAAAACTTAAATAAACATTACATAAACATACTTAAAATAAAACAAGACATAATAAATAAAAAAAATACATAAAAATAAAAACACTAGACTTATTAAATTAAAAAAAAAACTAATCGTCGAGATATGCCAAGTCTTGAGCCCACACGTGTTCAGTGAGGTCATAACGAAAACGATGATGGATGTCTTCGTTTAGTAACTCCCCTAATACGCTATCGTCGAACACCGGTTGGACCTGCGGTCCATTATGTGAACCGGTGAGATTGCTCTGCCATCGCCTTTTATCACCATGTTGTGCAAAATACAAGTCGCGTAAACATACTGTCTGATCTTCTCTTTGGTCATGGGTCGGAGAAGATGCCTAAGAATTTCCATTTCCCTTTTAGAATCCCAAAAGCACGATCCACATCTTTCCTCGTCCCCTCTTGTAGCTTCTTGAATCTTTTCTCTTTCGGGTCAGTAGGATATGGGTATACTTTAACAAACGTCGAGTACTTGTTGTAGATACCACCGGTCAGATAATAACCGCGTTTGTAATAGCGGTTGTTGACGTAGAATGAAGTGTCCGGTGCCGTGCCATTTCGCTCGGTAAGATACAAGTCGGATTGGTTCAACACGTTGATGTCATTGTTTGAACCAGGAGCACCAAAATAAGCATGCCAAATCCACGTATCTTGAGAAGCGGTTATCTCAAGCATAATAAGGGAACGCCATGGTCGCCTCTCGTATATTGCCCTTTCAAGTGTCTAGGACAATTTAACCACTCGACATGTGTACAATCGATGCTACCAAGCATCCCCGGCATGTGATGACGATCTTCGTGGGCCTCGAAAATGCGAGCAACGTCGTGTTGAGTAGGCCTAGGTAAGTTCTCTCGACTATACAACTTAATGATGGCGTCACAAAAATGAGTAAGGCACTCGCGCGAGGTTCGAGCGGCCATATGTAAGTACTCATCGTACTCGTCGGGCGGATTGCCCGTCGCGAGTTGGCGTACCGCCGAGCACACTTTTTGGAGCGCCTTGAAACTTCTTCTCCCACGCGCATCGATCCCCTCTTGAAAATATGGAAAATTCGCCTCGATGTCGTCGACGATTTTCAAAAACATGGTTTTATTCATACGAAACTTCTTTCGAAAGTATGCATCGTCGTATTTTGGTTCGCCAACAAACCAATCATTTAGCAATATTTGATGACCGACTTCACGTTGTCGATTTATGTATCTACGGTTTTGAACGTTGTTAGAGGATTCCGTGTCCATCCATTGAACCGCGTTTTGCAAAAACTGAACATCGGTCTCGGATGATGATTCCGATTCCACAACGACAGCCCGCGATTCGGATGATGTGGAAGACATTTTTAGGATGGGGTGTATAAAAGTGGTGATTATTTTGGTGGATGGAGAAAGTTTAGTTTGATATGTATATATGTTGTATGTAAAAAGGAGGAAGATGTAATATATATAGGAGGAAAAAAAGGTTTTTTATTTTTAAATTAAGGGAATCTAGCCGTTTTATTTGGGGGGGGGGGGGGGGGGGTTGAGGGGGACCACCTTTCCAACGTTCAAAAAATTGAACCCAACACTCGGCTAAGTTAATCGAAATGCTACCCGAAATTCTTTACCCGACTCGTAGCCGAAGGGTAGCGGCGGTGTGCCCGATCGTGGTCGGGATACCCACCCCCTACCCGACTAGTACTCCCTCCGGCCTTATAGGAATAGGATGGATTTGCTGTTAAAAAATAATTGGAAAAAAAAGCGTATTAATCTCACATGTTATGTTGCATTATCGTTCTTTTCTTTCTTCACTTGCTGGTCCATCGAGTCTAAATAATAACTCGTTTTATCGTACCATTTACTCATGTGTGATAAAATACAACGCATTATAATTAACTATCCTATCTCTTTTTTTTTTTTTGAACATTATAACTAACTAACCTATCTTAAAGTAACATTTAATAAAGGTTTTTGATTCTGCATGATATACCATAATCCCATATTCTTTTCCATATATATATATATATATAAGTATTTTTAACTTATTGGCCCATCGTGTCTAAATGATTACTCTTTTTTATCATATTTTTACTCAAGTGCAATTACTGCACCACCATCATAATTAACCTATTTTAGTAAAAACTTTTGTTTGGCCGGTCCATCAAACTTTAAATGTTTTATGTTTACTCCATCAAGTTTATTAATAAGGGTGAAGGGAGTACTCCACAAGTACCCAACCTTATCCAATCTCTCCTCCAATCAAAACCCTCAACTCACAACTACTCAATTCTATCCAATTCTTATCCAAATCACTGGCAATATATACTCAATTCATTAAACTTACCCAATTTCTTTTTCTTTTTCATTTTTTATTACATAAATGTATTAACTATATAAATATTAACTTAAAACAATTCATTCAATAAACATTACATAGATATTATTAATAATAAAAACATAAAACATAAAAATAAATGAAAAATAATAGTTCAAGGGTAAAAAAGGAACTTTTCAAACTAGTTATGCAAAACTCATAAATATAATAATAGCTCAGGGGCCATTGTGAAAATTTTGCAATCCATAAAATTGTTTTTCAACTTCCTCCCTTTCACCACTTCTTCTTCTTCGTGATATTCTAAAACTTCCTTCCCTTTTTTTTTTGAACTAATAAAACGGTCAAACTATATATAATGAGGGGGGCCACGTTTATAACGTTCCAATTTTGAAACCGTTGCTCGGCTACTTAACTCGATCCTCTACCCGATTTTAACTACCCGATCGCTAGCCGAGGGGTTGCGGCGGTGTACCCGATCGTGGTCGGGGTACCCAAACCATTACCCGACCTGTACTCCTCCCAGCCTAACTTTTCTCGTCATACTTATTTTATTTATTCCTTTGTTTAACAAGATTAAATACGATGTTAAGTATGATACTTCATTGTAAGATGCACATTTTTTAATGTAAGCTTTATTTTCATTCATTCTAACTTTAAATGAGGGGCAGGGTTTACCCCTATTAATCGTCGTGCCCTCGGATGGATTAGTAGAGGGTTTTCCTCCATCGGCTATTTGAAATAGGCATTTCTACTTTGAGGGAGCTCTCTAGCGCGGACCCGGTTAAGACAACGTATGCTAGACCTCCCGCTGTCGAATCGCGACACGAAATTTTCAGCGAAATTCATCTTTGGAAAAAAAAAATTTTAAAAAATGATTTTGTGTGTAGCGCTGGAGACCTCGTTGTTGAGCACTTGAGCTCAAATAAAATACCTTTATGTTTAGACTAAATGGAAATAAGTCGACGCATGTTCGTATAACTACAAAACAGGTATCAAATAACATAAATCACAATCATAATCGTATTAGAAAAATTAAAATACAAATACAACTAAACCAAACTCATATGAAAGCTTTTATAACAGAACATAACGAAACTATATATGGTAGAGAAAAACTACTCTAGTTTGTCTCCTTCTCTCTTTGAAGATATGGTCTAGAAAGTACTTAATTTAGGGGACATTTGGACAAAAGAAAGTTTGCTTTACAAATAAGAGGTCCATATTTTAAGGCAACTTTTAACGATACAACCAAGAAACAAACAAGGAAAATGAGGATGAAGACGATCATTCAACATTATAAATGAGTAAGTATAATTATTAATTTTAATAAAGTAATAATAATAAAATGCCATAAAGAAAGCTTTGCAAGCATCAATGCCATCAAAGGGAATTTTTGGTTTCAAAACTCCTACACCTCATCTCGTATCAATTATCAACAACCAATAAATAATGGAGCGGTTGTAAATACAATTTATTATATAGTGTTGGTTAAAATTTTTTTGCAAATTTACTATACAAAACATTTATACATTAATCGTATTCTTTTTAGGAAGGTGACTTTTAAAATAGTGAACACCGGATCACTAATTAAGGGTAAATGTTAGATCGGAATCGTTTGTTGTTTTAATTGTGTATCAACTACGTCCGACGTCAAAGAATTCAAAGGAAAAATCATACCAGAGTCCCCATCCCATGGCTTGACCGGATCAAACCTCTAGCTGGTGTAAAACTAGATAACTCAATCAGTAAAACTGACATTATGTGTCATTTAGGAGTATAAAAATGTATAATTGCTTTATAATTAAAGCACAATATATTCCCAAAATCGCAATGGTACTTAAAAATATCCTATAAGAATGTGCTCCTGAAACATTTTAATCAGCTAGGATGGCAAACACTTGTAGGGCAAATGGTAAGAATTTGTGATTTGGTTCAATCCACCTCCTATGTTCATTAACTAGTTCTATACTATTACATTACATTAAATCTGGTGGTTTTCAAACGGGAAGAGAAGTTCCAATTATTTAAGAAACGTTGAGTATTTGATTTTGATATAAGCAGTGGCGGAACATGAACTTTAATACTAGGAGGGCCAACGACAATTAAGCATAAAAAAATTGTTCATTAAGAAAACAATATGCATAGCCACATAGGTACATAAACGAAATACAAGAAATAACAATAATGGAAAAAAAAATTACAATTCAACACGACAACCTTTAAGGGTTTTAAACTTATCAATCAAACTTGTCTCGGAAAAATATATAAAGGTAAAAATGAATTACATCTTAAAAGTAATAGCAGATAGTAAACCTAAAATAAAGTTAGGAAATAAACTGATGATCTATTATCTATCACACTTTATATAAAAAACAATTAAAAAAGAGAATGATTGAATGAATAAGAGAATACATGAAGATGTCATGGAAGACATTGGGTGAATAAACAAATACTCCATTTAAGAAGAGGAAGAATCGAACTACCACAGAAAATTTAGTAAAAGGAAACGAATTTACCTAAGAAGGTCACCAACTAAAAATAAAAAAATTACCCTTAGAAGATGATATATATTACACTATTAACCAAAAAGTTTGGGATGGCCACCACCCTCCCTGGTCCTTAGCATGTTCCGCCCATGGATATAAGTACTATAATTTGATTTTTTGATGGTCATTTCCTACATTTCTTTTTTTTTTAAATTACACCAAAAATAAATATTATTGAAGTTGGGTATGGAAGTAGGGATGGGCGTGGACCGTCCCGTACCGGTCCCGGTACCGGGATCGGGACGGTACCGGGACAGGATCGGGATTTGGGACTTCCTGCTCATCCCTATATGGAAGTGTTCAAAAATGAGAACAAGATACCCGGTTGGGTCACGTATATGATAGTAAAAAACTCTTATTCACAAAGCTTATAACTCATCCAGTCATCCTTAACATTTCTCCTCTAATTTCTTTTTGTTTTTTGATTAAAAATATAGTATTTCAAAGTTAGAAAGCAAAAAAATTCAAACTAAAACTAAAATAAACGTACACCCACCCAAAAAAGACTAGAAGAAGAAAAAGCGTACGAGAAAGTTTAGTAAGAAAAAGCAAAGAAAGTAGGAAGAAGCGCGGTTCCTTGGGCCTGACGTTCTATTTAGGTTCGGGTCCAAACCTAGGTTCGAATTTAGGTTCGGTTGTCAAATTTTCTCTCAATACGAATTTAGGTTCGGGTCCAAACCTAGGTTCGAATTTAGGTTCGGGTCCAAACCTAGGTTCGAATTTAGGTTCGGGTCCAAACCTAGGTTCGAATTTAGGTTCGGGTCCAAACCTAGGTTCGAATTTAGGTTCGGGTCCAAACCTAGGTTCGAATTTAGGTTCGGGTCCAAACCTAGGTTCGAATTTAGGTTCGGGTCCAAACCTAGGTTCGAATTTAGGTTCGGGTCCAAACCTAGGTTCGAATTTAGGTTCGGGTCCAAACCTAGGTTCGAATTTAGGTTCGGGTCCAAACCTAGGTTCGAATTTAGGTTCGGGTCCAAACCTAGGTTCGAATTTAGGTTCGGGTCCAAACCTAGGTTCGAATTTAGGTTCGGGTCCAAACCTAGGTTCGAATTTAGGTTCGGGTCCAAACCTAGGTTCGAATTTAGGTTCGGGTCCAAACCTAGGTTCGAATTTAGGTTCGGGTCCAAACCTAGGTTCGAATTTAGGTTCGGGTCCAAACCTAGGTTCGAATTTAGGTTCGGGTCCAAACCTAGGTTCGAATTTAGGTTCGGGTCCAAACCTAGGTTCGAATTTAGGTTCGGGTCCAAACCTAGGTTCGAATTTAGGTTCGGGTCCAAACCTAGGTTCGAATTTAGGTTCGGGTCCAAACCTAGGTTCGAATTTAGGTTCGGGTCCAAACCTAGGTTCGAATTTAGGTTCGGGTCCAAACCTAGGTTCGAATTTAGGTTCGGGTCCAAACCTAGGTTCGAATTTAGGTTCGGGTCCAAACCTAGGTTCGAATTTAGGTTCGGGTCCAAACCTAGGTTCGAATTTAGGTTCGGGTCCAAACCTAGGTTCGAATTTAGGTTCGGGTCCAAACCTAGGTTCGAATTTAGGTTCGGGTCCAAACCTAGGTTCGAATTTAGGTTCGGGTCCAAACCTAGGTTCGAATTTAGGTTCGGGTCCAAACCTAGGTTCGAATTTAGGTTCGGGTCCAAACCTAGGTTCGAATTTAGGTTCGGGTCCAAACCTAGGTTCGAATTTAGGTTCGGGTCCAAACCTAGGTTCGAATTTAGGTTCGGGTCCAAACCTAGGTTCGAATTTAGGTTCGGGTCCAAACCTAGGTTCGAATTTAGGTTCGGGTCCAAACCTAGGTTCGAATTTAGGTTCGGGTCCAAACCTAGGTTCGAATTTAGGTTCGGGTCCAAACCTAGGTTCGAATTTAGGTTCGGGTCCAAACCTAGGTTCGAATTTAGGTTCGGGTCCAAACCTAGGTTCGAAGATTGCGGTTCCTTGGGCCTGACGTTCTATTTAGGTTCGGGTCCAAACCTAGGTTCGAATTTAGGTTCGGTTGTCAAATTTTCTCTCAATACAAAGACCTCATTCCCCTCCCACTTTTTGTGTGACTCCTTTCACACCAACCCCCAAAAACATCAAAAAAAAAACTCAAACTTCTTCCCTCTCTCTCATTTCCCAACTATTCCGCCGCCACCCCCTTTTTTTTCTCCGACCGCCTTCAAACTGGCTATCGACAACCACTCTTCCGCTTCCCTCCGTGATACCAAACCCATGAACCACCGTCGTATCATGGTTAGTATACATTCATCCATATATCTATATCTACATTATATGCTTTAATTTAATTTAGTTTAATTATACTAACTTGTATTTAATAATTTTTTTTTAATTTGATAAAAATGTAGGGTGCTGGTGGTCCAGAAGAAGAAAATAAAAACTACCCAGAATGGCTAAAACCACTTCTCAGTGAATCATTTTTCAGTCAATGCAAATTTCACTCAGATTCACATAAATCTGAATGTAATATGTACTGTTTGGATTGTGTTAATGGCCCTTTATGTTCTCTTTGCCTTACCCATCACAATAACCACAATGTTATCCAGGTTTCCTTCATTCCCATTCCCATTCCCAATTTCAAAAATAATAATAAAAAAATTTCAAATTCATTTTTAATTGTTAATTAATTTTTATTTTATTTTTTTTATTTATTTCAGATAAGGAGATCATCATACCATGATGTAATTAGGGTATCAGAAATTCAGAAGCACCTGGATATAAGTTCCGTACAAACTTATGTAATAAACAGTGCTAAAGTTGTGTTTTTAAATGAAAGGCCTCAAATTAGGCCTGGAAAAGGTGTTACTAATACTTGTCAAGTTTGTGACCGTAGCCTTCTTGATTCCTTCCGTTTTTGCTCTCTTGGCTGTAAGGTAACTTTTCAATTTCATTATCATATATATAGATACATTTTTCTGTATGTATATGTTTGAATTTTTTTAACATTTTTTTCAAAACATATAGATACATTTGTCTGTATTTGTATAATTTGAACAAATTTTCAAATTAAGTTTTTTACAACATATCCAGATGGATTTTTCTCTTTTTCTTTATGTATATATATTTGTCAAATTGAACAATTATTAAAAATATATAGATACATTTTTCAGTTTGAAAAAATTCAAATTTTGTTAAAGTAAATTGTATAGGTACATTTATGTGTGTATACTTTTTCAAAAATAATTTATTTGTGTGTAAATATGTTTTTTTCAAAAATAATTTTCAAATTAGGTTAAGGTAAAAGTATATAGATACATTTTTTTGTATGTATAGGTTTGATAAATTTTAAATAGGTTTTTAATTGAATTGAATTGAATTTTAAATTGGTGACATTGAATGTGTAGATTGCTGGAACATCAAAGGGGAATAATAACAAAATGGAGACGGTGGTTTCAGATTCAGAGGAATTCTACAATGGGAGGTTTAGTCCGGCGACGCCGCCGGAGGTCCCTGGGTTGAAGGCGGCGGTCAAGAGAAGAAAAGGGATTCCTCATAGAGCACCAATGGGAGGGATGATTATAGAGTATTGAAATGTGCTTGCTTCTCCCCCCTAGACTTTTGGTTAATTGTTATTAAGGTACTTATAATTTCTGCTTTCTTCCAAAATGCACCCCTCTGTTTGTATAAAAAAGCAAGTCTTGTTAGAGAATAGAGTGGTTTTAGCTTAGTGGAGAAGTAGTAGGGTGGAAAATGGAAGAAAAAAAAAATGGGGTACTTTTGGAAGTAGGAAAACTGTAAGGGAGTAAAGATGTGATCATTTATTAGTTTCGTGGTGTGATTATACAATTTTTGTTTTCGTTATGAAAGAAAGAAATGTAATTATAGTGATGATATGTGGTAGATGGAAAACATGGAATTATGGTAATGTGCTTTTTAGGCCTTTGCTTATAAACCGTCCCACCGTGCGTCCCACCATGCCAAGACGCAAAACGTTATAGCCAGTGAGCGTCTAAATGCGTGCGTCCTTTCCTCCAGGACTCCTGCAGACGCTCCTTGTGGGCCACTAATGTGAGGTAGGAGAGAACTAATGTGGGGTAGCATGTGGGGTAGAAGTTTGTCTTATAGGCAGGGAGAGTCCTGAGGGGAGTCCTGTTGACGTGGCAGTAAAGAAGTCCTGAGGACGGAGTCCTTATAAGGAAAGGCCTTGTAAAATTGGGAAAATGTGCTCTACTTTTATTGGTGAAATGAAATGAGTATTGTATGTTTTTGTTGTGGTTGTGTTGATTTATTTGGTAGGTTTTGTACTATATTGTATTATAGGTTTTTTTCTTTTTGTCTAATTGAGAAATTAGTTAACTTTTTGGGAAAAGTTGTATCATTTGTTATGGAATTATATCGACTTCAAAAGATATTTTAAACATTCTGTTAGCGTCATATGCTAAAATTCAACAAGTGGCTTTATTTAATATGTACAATGTAGCTGACCCCATATATAAAAATATCCACATATTCATCGATGACCCTTCTCGAGATTTAGAGACTACTCGTTTGTTGTGTCAATAGCCTTTTTGAGGGTTCGACGTTGAAATGATTAAGGGTATGGTGTGACATATGTAACGATCTATTGTTGATAGTGAATGATTTTGTCAATGATATTAAGTTAACGAGAAATATAATCAATGGAGCTAACTAATCAATGGAGATAAGTCAGATAACTAGTGTCACTAGAGCTAAGTCACCTAACTAGTTTCACTACTAGCACGGTACCCGCGCAATGCGGCGGTGGTTATGACGGCGACGGTGTGGTGTTGGGGGCGACTATTGGTGGTGGATGCGACATCGAGTGGTGTAGATAATTGATGTAAAGGGTTAATGAAAATATTTTAAAAGATAAATGATCGATAGTGTAATATAATCATTAAGGGTGTTTTAGACATTTTTCTTATGTAACTTTCAACATGAGGCTATTCTTTTTATAATATAGTATAGAAGTATAAATGTAGTGAGAGGTATGTATTTTCAAAATAATTTAAATTTAAAAATAAATAATTAAAAGTTACATTAAATTTAAATATTTATTAATTCAATCTAATAACTACTATTTCTAGAATCATAAATACGTATATTTTGAAAAGGTTCAACTTTATTAAAATTATACACTAAGTAGTTAGCAAAACCTTATGATTAATGGTTGTTAAATTATATGCATATTATTCCAAGTAATAAAACATATTTTTTTATAATACATTTTTTATACACTAGACACATCGTTGTCAAATTATTAGACATCAGGCTATTATTATCATGAAATTAGGTAATTATAGGTTGAGAATCATATGCATAAGTAACAACACATTAGACTTTCTAAATTAAGTAATTATAGGATGACAAACTACGGGGCTTGTGTCTTTATATATAACTAGATTAAACTCGTCCGTTGGACGGTAATATTATAATAATTAAGCGATAATTTTATAATAAGTAGATAATATATGTTATTTGTAATACTTGTAGACCATTAAACACTATAATCTAATAAATTTATTAAAAACCTAAACTATACCCATGTAGGAGATAATTAATATAGAGATTAAATAAAATAACATTCTGTACATAATTTGACATTGAACAATTATAATTAACATAAGAAAGAGATTGAATATACAAACATTAAGTTCATAATGTACCTCTGTAACACAAAAAACATTGTATGTCGAAATAGGGAAGCTGCGTAACACAAAAATCATGGTAGAGCAGAATTAGTTTAAAGGCTAAAATCTAAAAATCATTGTTCAATCACGAAAAAGTTATTAGACCTTTATACTTTCATAAGTACAAAAAGTTGAAAAATACGAAAATGAAAGTGATATCTAGCTACCTGCAAATGGAAATCTGATTAATAGATACCATCAACATGTACAACAACAACAACTGTACCCAGTCCTGAATTAAGCGGGGTAAAAGAACGGCAAAATGTAGAGAGTCTTACCATCAACGTGCACATACCTCGTAAATAGGAAAAGAAAACTAAAGTCATAATAGAGGGTGGGCATGAGACACTAAAATTAATTGGTACATAAGGACCACACACATTCTACATGTTTAAATTACTTAACCAAGTTTCCATTTGCCTTATATGTTGAAGACAGAGGAGCAATACCTAGATTCAAATCCACAATTTGGATGCAAGTTTCTACATGAGTATAAGTTAAAGTGATAGTCACATGCAAGATACATGGTTCGCAGGAGACCCTATTTCTTTTACAAGTTTTACTAACAATCACAATTCACATAAAACATAAAAATCCACAACTTCAACTTAATCCTAGTCTAGTCAGCAAAAATAGAGGCCCAAAAAACGTATACGCAATTGTAAAAGAAAATATTTCGAGTCTTACAGTAGCAACATCCTTTATAGGTGACTGATGAAGAGGCGACTCCCCAATATACCGAACCATGGAACCAACACGGTGTAAATTCACCATACCACATATCCAATGCTTATGGTCTCCGATCAAGTAACATTATATGATGAAATAGGACAACAATTTAATTTCATGATATCACAAAACATTATATTATAATCAATTAATAATATAAAATCAAATCAAATTAATGAAAAAAAATTAACAGAGCCATAATTGATTAACATTAATATGATGAATAGGCAACTATGAGATTAAAAGATAAAATACAGAAACACATAAATAAAATACAAAAACACTCATAATAATATTTGATACCTATAGGCGATGTCTAAGATATAAAATAATTAAATTAAAATAATAGTACATATCCACCATATATTGCAGCCGATCATTAAGAGATTTATTAAGAGATATATATATGTTTTTAAAAAACAACCTCATTAAGAGATATATATTGTTTTTTTTTTACTTTTTAATTTTTTTGTTATTAATTAATGATGATTAGGATAAAGAATAATTTTTAAAGGAATGCTTAAAATTAGGAAATTAATGTATGTATGACACATAATGAAAAATCCTACATGGCATTCTCTCATAATTGTCAACTAATCAAAAAACTATCATCTCTTAGTTATATAGAGAGATTTTTTTTCTTTTCAAAACATGTTTTTGTTTTCGTTTTCTTTTTAACTTTTGGCAATCGTGTGGATTCTGTCCCTAGTTATTATCGGTATCCCTAGAGTGTTTAAAACGTGGATTCTTTTTCTTAGTGGCATAGATCATAGATGCCGTCCTATTTGGGTTCTCTTTTTCTGTCCATTTCAAATTAACTAATATAAAGTGTATTAATACTCGTGATTCCAATCTATAAGTTATAACAAAATAATGACAATAATCAGATAATCAAATTAAATTCAATAATGGAATTATTATTAACTGTTGACAAAGTAAAAATCCAAAAAGAACTATCAACATCCGAATGTGTAGTTGTAACAAGAAAAGTAATATATGAACTTTACAAGTAATTAGTGGCAACATCAGGATTGAACACTACGTAAAACGAAATGTGTTTAACATTAGACTTGTATTTGTGTAAAGTTATATTATTGACTATGTTTAACGGCTTTCTAAAGGTTTGTCAATTTTAAGGCTTTCGACAATTTTGATGGCTTCATAAGCTTCATTGCTTCATATTTTTTTCCAAAGATATAAAAGTTAGCTTTCGATAAATAACGTTTCATATCATTAAGAATTCATAACAGCAACAAAAACACACAATCTATTTCAACAAAGATTTAAAATCTACGGGTTGAGTCGACCCGTAGTGAAACAATCACTTCCTTGTAGTTGAAATCGCTTATTATAATCTTTGCACATAACCAGATTATTATAATTTTTGCACATAACACCTATCTATGCAAGTTTTAAACCTTTAAAATTGTATACCAATTTAATATTTTGGAGTGATGAGAATAATTTACATAAATATAAATGTACATATAAAAGAATTAAAAAACATAAAAATATTTTTTTAGTTCAATAATTATCTATAATTTATAGTACTCGTAGTAATTTTGTCCCCTAATTTTTTCACATGTCTTCATCTAATAGTTAAAAGAATTTTTAAGTTATTTTTTTAAAAGAATTTATCGTTTCTCAAAATAAAAATATAATATGTATAAGGTTTATTATTCAAAGGAGACTAGTGTTGAACACGAAACTAGTCAACTTCATGCAACTTGAGCAGGTCAAAAAGGGTAAGCTCACCAAGACCATGAGAATCTATCCAATTTCATCTCGACACGTAGATACTTTTGTCTTGCCAACCGATTCTCCCGGTAACCCAGCCTATTTCCAACACGTGCAATAAGCGTGACATCTTTTTTATATTTGCATTATACCATATTATCAAGTTTCACCCCTCTTGTTTTTTTGTATCATTACATACCCATATGGTGACTTTTTGTATCATTATCTACCCCTCCACGTAACGTCCGTTTGTTAGTCTCCGTTAACCCTCTCATGTGCAGCGCACATGAGGGTACTTTGGTCCTTTCAACCAAATCCTTTCCTTAACCTCTATCTTCATCTTCAAGAACAACCACCATCCAGATATCTTACACCTATTTCTTTCTTTCATCTACAACACTTAAACCTAATTTCAAATCATCAAAAACCCAATTTAAAGTTCAAAAAATTTCATCAAAACCCAAATTGAATCTGATTTCTTCATCATCATCAATAACACACATACATATACGTAATCTATACACATACATATTATTATATATATACATAAACATACATATATGAAAACATATTCAAGATCTAACAACACCACCACCACTCTACCACTGCCACTCTATTCACATTCTCTCTCTCTCTGTTTCTTCGCCGCCGTCGGTTTGTCACCACCCAGATGCCGCCGGAAAACAACCACCACAACTGGTGGCGGTGGGGGTTCTTTAACCGCCGACTGGTGGTGGGGGATCTGGTGGCCGCCATTCTCTATCACAAACTCAGATCGTTATAGGCTTAGAACATATATTGATATTCTTAACAACAGACAAACGTCGATTACTTCTTCGTTTCTTTAAATTAGAACTCGAAACCAACAACAAAATACTCACAATCAGTTTCCGAACATTCCCTCACCAAAAATTTCAGATTTGAGGATCGCCGGAAAACATGGAGATTCGCCGGAAAAATTAAAGCTTCGATAACTTTGTTGTTTATTCGAGTTACGACTTGAAATTTGTACCAAGATACTCAGAAACAGATTCCGCACAAATCCTCACTAAAAGATTTCACGATCTCGACTCGCCGGGAAACTCAAGTTCTTGCCGGAAAACTCAAGTTCTCACCGGAAAACGTGGAGTTTAGTTAAGCAAGCTCAGCCTGGTGATAGTCTCGTTGCTCTTCATATTCTTACCAATAATGGTATATATAGATATATGTATAGATAGATATATATATATGTTTTATTATATATATATATATATATATATATATATATATATATATATATATATATATATATATATATATATATATATATATATATATATATATATATATATATATATATATATATATATATATATATATATATATATATATATATATATATATATATATATATATATATATATATATATATATATATATATATATATATATATATATATATATATATATATATATATATATATATATATATATATATATATATATATATATATATATATATATATATATATATATATATATATATATATATATATATATATATATATATATATATATATATATATATATATATATATATATATATATATATATATATATATATATATATATATATATATATATATATATATATATATATATATATATATATATATATATATATATATATATATATATATATATATATATATATATATATATATATATATATATATATATATATATATATATATATATATATATATATATATATATATATATATATATATATATATATATATATATATATATATATATATATATATATATATATATATATATATATATATATATATATATATATATATATATATATATATATATATATATATATATATATATATATATATATATATATATATATATATATATATATATATATATATATATATATATATATATATATATATATATATATATATATATATATATATATATATATATATATATATATATATATATATATATATATATATATATATATATATATATATATATATATATATATATATATATATATATATATATATATATATATATATATATATATATATATATATATATATATATATATATATATATATATATATATATATATATATATATATATATATATATATATATATATATATATATATATATATATATATATATATATATATATATATATATATATATATATATATATATATATATATATATATATATATATATATATATATATATATATATATATATATATATATATATATATATATATATATATATATATATATATATATATATATATATATATATATATATATATATATATATATATATATATATATATATATATATATATATATATATATATATATATATATATATATATATATATATATATATATATATATATATATATATATATATATATATATATATATATATATATATATATATATATATATATATATATATATATATATATATATATATATATATATATATATATATATATATATATATATATATATATATATATATATATATATATATATATATATATATATATATATATATATATATATATATATATATATATATATATATATATATATATATATATATATATATATATATATATATATATATATATATATATATATATATATATATATATATATATATATATATATATATATATATATATATATATATATATATATATATATATATATATATATATATATATATATATATATATATATATATATATATATATATATATATATATATATATATATATATATATATATATATATATATATATATATATATATATATATATATATATATATATATATATATATATATATATATATATATATATATATATATATATATATATATATATATATATATATATATATATATATATATATATATATATATATATATATATATATATATATATATATATATATATATATATATATATATATATATATATATATATATATATATATATATATATATATATATATATATATATATATATATATATATATATATATATATATATATATATATATATATATATATATATATATATATATATATATATATATATATATATTTAAAATAATATATATATATATGAAGTATTAACTTATTATATATATTAGTTTTAAAGTTTTCAAAAGTTTTAAATATAACTATATTATTTAAATAAAAGTTTTAATTATTAATAATAAGAACTTATTTAATTTTGGTTAATAAAAAAAAATTGTGGAAGAGGTGTTATTGTTAGTGAGTGTGGAAGAGGTGGATGAGGAGAGAGAAAAGCTGACGTGACAGTGTGGAAGAGGTGTGAATGAAAGCCCTATTGGGAGAGGCCTAAGTGTACTACTTAGCATATTCCCTCTTATGTCGTAGTAAAACATATTAAACTATGATAAATCTATAATGGTACATTGGCACACATACACACAGTAATATTCTATAGAAATGTAATTGCAAAACAATAACAAAGTCCAAGAGTTTTGATATTAAGGCCTCTCCTTAGGCGTTTGAAGGTGCGTCTGACGTCGTCCGACGCCGGACCGGCTGAAGACGCTATTAGCAGGGCCGACGTCTAGCCCGGCGTCCGGACGTTTATTCCAACCTTAGACGCAGCGTTTGATCGGATTGTGGGGCCCTTTTGTGTTGAACGTTGCATAAATAAAAAAAAACATTTTTTCTTGAAAAATAGCCGTTGGTTTTGAAACCAACACCCCGCTCCTCCTCTTTCTTTTTTTTTTCTTTTCCTATTTAAACACCACCATTTCACCATCATTTTCCAGTTTCTTACAAAAACTATACTTTCTCTCAACATTTCATCCACCAAAATGCCTAGGAGAATCAACAAAAACCTTTCAAACCAAAATCAACAATCACTACCCACGACAAACACTATCGATCAAGATTTTGACGCGCTGCTTCCCGGGGGATCTCTTCCAGTGGGATCTCCCCCGTCCATGTCGTCTTCTAATATGATGGGGTCATCGAGCAGCTTTGGTTCGATGAACCAATCATTTTCGAATTTGTTAAATTCGAACGTGTTTAATGAATAGTATCAGCGATTCCTGTTAATGCAACAATTTCATGAATTTCAAGCTATGAATCAACAATTCCAGAGGCCAGTAGGTGAGACTTCTTCTCAACCGGCACGAACTAGTGTCGCCTCTGCAGAGGAAGAAGTCGAATAAGTTCCTGCACCCCAAGGCGATTGACAAAAAAAAGGGTTGTTGTAGCGGAGAAGTGGTCCATGGCGGAGGCGGTTTTGTTGTCTGAGGCGTGGACACATGCTTCACAGGACTCAGTTGTGGGGATTAGCCAAGATGAGTCAATGTTTTAGGCTAAAGTGGTCCAATGGTTCAACCAGCACCGCCCAGCGGGAGAGCGCAACAAGAGTCGACTACAAAGAAAATGGAATAAGATAAAGAAAAGTTGTAATCAGTTTGGGGCAATCCTGAAGAAACTGGTCGAGCAAGGACGACAGAGTGGCGTAGACGAAAGACATGTGTACAATGCCGCTCATGAGCACTTTATAGAGCTTCATGGTCCGACCCGATTTCAGTATGAGGCGTGCTACGATGTGCTGAAAGATTGTCCCACCTTTTGGCAAGACCATAGTAATGCCAAACTAGGCGTAACTGATTATGTCGATTTGGGTGATGACGAGGCACACTTTGGGGTGCATACGAGCGTGGACCTGGATGTGGCGTTGGACCAGTTGTTTGGAGACGACCCAATTAGGAAACCACCGGGTCGTATGTTAGTCAGAAGTTGTCGAGTGGTTCAGATGCGACTTCTAGCCGTGGTGGTTCGAGTGGGTCAGAAATGGCGTTGAGCAAGCTTGATCAAATGCTCTTGATGCAAAAAGAGCAGATAAGAAAACTTGATGAGCATCGGATGAAAGCAGAGGATGAGCGGAAGAAAAGAGAGGATCATCGCTTCCGAAAGAAGGTCATCGAGGCATTTAAGCTTCTGCAACAACCAATTCCCACCGGTATAGATGACGACGAGTTGGAGATGATCAAGGCTTCGCGTAGGTCGTTGATGGATAAGTACGGGCCGTATTTTAAAGATCTTTAGGTCCTCGTATTGTAGGTTAATGTGTTTTATTTCCTAGGTTTAATTTGTAGGTTAATGTGTTTTTAGGATGTAATGTTTTATTTTTAAGTATTGTAATGTGTTTGTTTAATAATAAAATGTGTTTTAATTATAATAAAATGTGTTTGTTTAATTTTGTGAAAAAGAAAAATGAAATAATAAAATAATGGATGAATAGTGGAAGAATAGGGGAAGAATAGGGGGTTATAAGGAGGGGGTGTTCTTGGGGTGTTTTAGGAGAGAGAAAAGCTAATGAATAATGGAAAAATAGGGAAAGAAGTGAGTTATATAAGGAGGGGCCTAACAAGTAACAACCTTTAAAACGATCATTAATAATATATTACATGTATAATATGTTGGTACGTTGTTATTAAATATTTTAAGGGTTGTTAATTACAGATCGAAAGTATCATAACCTATATATATGATAATACAGTTCAGGATTAAAAGTTGAGTTAATTACTGAAATGGTACCTCACGTTTGGCCCATATTACTGGTTTCATACATTTCCTTTCGAAATTACGCTGATCATACCCCATGTATTCAATTCTCCACTCGCACCATACTTTTGCCCAACGCCGTCATGAAGCCGTTAAAACCCCCCTCACGTGACTTGCACGTGAGGGGTAAAAATGTAATTTCGCACCTGCAGCTGCTTCCTTCTGTTTATACATATACAGACACCACCATCAACAATAGATTATAGATACATATAATATATCTACATATTTTCTTTATTAACTTCCATACACATACACATAGATCTGAAAACCAAATTTTTTATATAAAATATCATCTATTCTAAATCTTGTGTACAAAAAAATCAAAAGATTTGAAACCCAAAAGATACTTCGCCGGAAACACATATACATACACATACACATACTTCGCCGGAAAAACGCTTTGTTGAACCTCGCCGGAAAACCGTCGGCCACCACACCAACCATCACATCCCAAAAGCCCAGCCGTACAGCTACCATTGTGGCAGCCCCCCACCCCTTCCCCGTCGCTGGAGAAGCACCAACAGCGGCGTACCACCACCGTAGTGCCGCCACCTCTCTCCCTATCATCTTATGCATTATCAAAACTCAAAACCCACCACCGCAGTGCCGCCACCTCGGATCTAAACAAAGCCTACCAGCAAAACACTTTCATTTTAGATCTGGGGAAAAAATAAACATTCTAAAAATCCAGCGACCATCTTCGGCGCTAGCGCCGCCGCCGCCGCCGTTGCTGCTGCTGGTCAGTCATCGCCGGAAATCGGGGAGGTTTTGTTATTATTATTTATTTACTTTTGAACAGCTTTATTATTGTTATAATTATTATTATTTTATATATATATTTTTTAGATAGATACATAATATATGAAAGCATCTATACGATAAACCTGAGATGGAATCATGAAATCAGAGGGAGGTTGAAATGAATAAATGGATGAGTGAGGATGGTGGACTCGTGGTGGCAGTGGTTTAATATTTTTAGAGTAAATTACAATTTTCGTCCCTGTCGTGGGTCAAAAATTACCGTTTTCATCCCTAGTTTTCATAAATTATCGCTTTAGTCCAAATAAGTTTGCTCCATCAACCGTTTTGGTCCAAAATGCAAACGGACGTTAACTTACCCATCATGTGACCAGCACATGATCGGTATTTTAGTCCTTACATTAACACAGGGACCAAAAGCGTAATTAACCATTGTAACAATAATTATTTTTAATTAATAATCATATACTCGTAGTTTTGTAGTTATCATCATCTTAATCTACATATATCACATATGTATCTATGTATCTATATCTGGAAAACAATAATCTATACATACATCTTACAAAAACAAAACCCAAAATTAGAAATCTTTATAGGTATCGACACTTATAACCATAGATCTATACACACCTCACAAAAATGAAAGCCAAAACCCAAAATCAATGAAAACAACAAATCTAGATGAACTGAAATATGTCAATAACAAGAAGAAGAAAAATAACAAATCGGAGGCTAAAGCACCAAGATCCGGCTAATTACCACCGCAACTTTTCGCCGCCGATAAAAGCCACCACAACCACCGTGTTTCATTGCATCTGTTGTCGGAGAAAGCCACCACTACTACATAAAGAAGAAGAGAGGCGCCTCGTTGTGGCGGAGTATACATACATATATCTAAGCACGTTTTTCCGGCGGTGGAGAATCACTCCTCGTTTATTCCGGTGCCTCGTTGTGGCTGGGAGTGGTGGTAGGTCGGTGATGGTGAATGGAGATAGATCGGGATTTAAAGAATAAGAAAGGGCGTCGTGGTGGTGGTAGCTGAGTTTTCAGGTGATGATGGAGATATATTTTGATTTTCACGGGGGAGATAAAAGTTAGGAAATTATGTTAAAGGATGGAGGATGTGTTTCTAGATCTATTTTTTAGTTATAGCTGAAGTGTTTCCCATAACATTATTCTTTGTTTTATTTGTTAGGTTTTTTTGTTTGGATGTGTCTTTTTTTTTAATAGCAAAAAGGCTGGATGTGTCCTAAATTACGTTTTTGGTCCTTCTAGTAAGGAAAAGACAGAAATACCCATTACGTGTCGGTCACGTGATAGGTAAGTTAACGTCCGTTTGCATTTTGGACCAAAACCGTTGATGGAGCAAACTTATTTGGACTAAAACGGTAATTTATGAAAACTAGGGATGAAAATGGTAATTTTTGACCCACGACAGGGACGAAAATTGTAATTTACTCATATTTTTATTTTTTTTATCTTATTATTATTGTTGTAATTGTAATCGGGGAGGTTCTCAAATTTGTTTTGTTTTGT
This sequence comes from Erigeron breviscapus, assembly GCA_034093135.1. NCBI lineage: Eukaryota > Viridiplantae > Streptophyta > Magnoliopsida > Asterales > Asteraceae > Erigeron > Erigeron breviscapus. Next base: position 77,659,291 of record CM067174.1, read on the forward strand.
TTTCATTTTGATTTTGATTACAGATTTTTTTAGTGGTTGTTGATTGTGAGATGTGAATTAATGATGGTAGTGGTAGAGGGTTAGGAGAATATACAGAGAAAATAAGATATAGATATAGATGATATGAACAAGAAGGTGAAAGCAGCTGCAGGTGCGAAATTACATTTTTACCCCTCACGTGCAAGTCACGTGAGGGGGGTTTTAACGGCTTCATGACGGCGTTGGGCAAAAGTATGGTGCGAGTGGAGAATTGAATACATGGGGTATGATCAGCGTAATTTCGAAAGGAAAGGTATGAAACCAGTAATATGGGCCAAACGTGAGGTACCATTTCAGTAATTAACTCTTAAAATTGAACCAAAATTAACTCATGCTAAATATATAGTGCTTATATACAGTTAAACCTCTATAAGGCCTCTGCCAACCCTGAACTCATCTTCACCTCTTTCTCACTGTCACATCAGCTTTTCTCTCTCCTAAATCACCTCTTCCTACTCACTACCAACCCTACCTCTTCCTCACTTCTTCCTCATCTCTTCCTCACCAAAAAAAATAATATTTAAACCAAGAAGGTGTTTTTTTTTAGTTTACGTTTGATTTGGCCCCACTTGGACCCCACCTTCACTCATTCTCACTCGGCGCTACAAGGAAGAGCAAAGATGGAAGAGCTCCACGTCGAGCTCGTGCCAACCCAAGAAGAGAGGAAGAGGAAGAAAGCCGAGCAAGAAAGACGGGGCTGGCACTGGCCTAAGTTAATACTCGATAAATTAATAGCTCGATAAAATTAATAATTTGTTCAGTCCCAACTTAAGAAAAGTATTGTAAATTAACACTCGATAAATTAATAACTCGCTAAATTAATAAAATATCCCGGTCCCAACGCTATTAATTTATAGAGGTTCTACTGTAGTTATATGTCCTCAAAGTTTTGCGTACGACAAATATACATATAACTAATCTCTATCTCTACTACATTATAAAGCATTTGCTCCCGTAAATTTTTTTCAACTTTTCAACTTTTCAGCCACTCATTTTCATCTCTCTCCTCAAATCTCAACCACTCATTTTTTTTTCTCTCCTCCATAAATCATTTTATTCATTCAAAATCTTTTATCTCAAAATCTGTACATCGATAAATTATAAAAATTATATGGGTGTTCTTAAAATTTCATGCTCTTTCATTAGAGAGTTCATTCGATATACTTTCGACGAATTTTTAAATCCCGAGGGCGGAGCCCGTACGGCTAAGGCATTTGGCTATCACACTTTATGACCTATCACCTCCTATGACCTATCACACTCTATGACCTATCACACTCTATGACCTATCACCCCCACCATCTCACCGCCGCAACGCACGGATACTTTCTCTTGTTTTCCGATATTCATTTCATCCCTAGTCAATTTCTTTTTGAAACTTCCGTTTTGCATCTTCTAGAAAATATAATATCTGTCAACAAGTTTTTGATGTTTTTTTTTTTTTTCATTGTTAACACGTACTAGCAAAACCTGAAAGCGCTTATACCACTTATAAATGAATTTAAGGCCCAAACAAGTGAACAACCAAATGAAGGAATCGAAGTATCGAACGATCATTAGTTTACAATGATTTACTAGATAACAATATCAAATATACAAAGAAATAAGAACAATAAAACACGAGAATTTATTTATGTTTAGAAGTCATTTTTGTAGATATATAAACGAACGAATGCAAATAAGATATTCTTTGTATCAGAGGTGACTCAACAGTACAATGTGACTAAGCGATCGCTTTAGGTCCCTAAAATTCTAGGACCTCAATATTTTGTATATTAGACTTAATGTTTGGATTTTGGACTAAGTACCATTATATAATTTGCATTGTAGTAACACTCTTTTGGTTTTTGCATCAACATCTGCATCTTTTTTATTATTAATAGTTCAATAACAAAAGTCGAGTTATTTTTTTTTTTTTATTTTTTACTTTAACTTATATGATAATGAACTAGGCCTCCAAAATTGATCTCATTTGAGGCCTCTAAAAACCTTAAGCCGCCACTGCTGTATTCGCTCGATCTACTTACAGTCCTAAATATTACTAAATATTACGTCATGAGATGCAATCGATAAGTATTTGCAAAATAATATTACGCCACGCGTACCCCGACCATAGAATAAAAGGTAACCGGACCAGAAACTTTCCGCGGCGATATCGCCGCGGAAAGTCGGAAAAGACAAATGACTGCAACCAACCACCAGCATTAATTGCGCAGACTTTGACCAAACTTTCCGCGGCGATATCGCCGCGGAAAGTCGAAAAAGACAAATGACTGTAACAACCACCAGCATTAATTGCGTGATGACTTTAACCAAACTTTCCGCGGCGATATCGCCGCGGAAAGTCTTCTCGAATTTCGCGATTCAAACTTGACCGTCCGTTTCTTTCTTATTTATCCCCATCACTTCTTTTTCTTCTTTTCTTCCTGCCGAACGAAACCAACCTCCAAAATACACCTCCAAAATCAAAATACACCTCTTTTCTCCAATTATTCCGGCAAACTTTCCGGCCAACTTTCCGCGGCGACTTTCCTTACCACCATCCCCATCTCTCTTTTAAAATACCAAACAAATCTCAACCAAAACCCTATTTTTTAAATCCGGCCATCACTTTTTCCGGCGAGTTTTCCGGCCATTTTTCCCGACAAGGTATGTATTTTCCGGCCATCACCCTTTATTTTTGCTTTTATTTCTGGCCATTACCCTTTTTTGTTTGCTTTTATTTGTTTTTTGATAGTTTTGGTTTATGTTTGTATTTTATTTTCTATAGATTTTTTAGGTTTATTAGTATTGTAAATTGATGTGTTAGGATTATTAGTTAGTATTGTCATTGTTATAAGTGAAAAATTAGTGGTTTGTAATTGTTGTTATTCTTGTGTTATTGGTAAGCAAATTGTTAGTGTTAATATGTTAGTGTTGTCAAAAATCCCCAATAGTTTAAGAAAAAATGAAGTAGAAAAAAATCATAAAAGATAGGTAGAAAAGATTATATAGAAAAAGGTAATTTGTATAAAATTAGATTATATAAGTATAAAAATAAAGTTTTAACAAAACTTTTGGATCACTTCATCAATTTGGACCCCAATGATGCCATCCGGAAAGCATTTGAGCGCACGATCACCGCTGATGCGCAACATATGTATCGGAACTGGAAAAGCGGATTCAAGAAAACCCACTTCGATGCTAAGGGGGGTTTAGAGAAGATTGCTGAGTTGGAGGGAGCTGTTCCCGAGGGTATGGAGCCGGAGGACTGGTCGGATTTGTTGCGCTTCTACCAGAGGGAGGACCGTGTGAAAAGGGAATGCACGCCACAACTCAAAGGAAGTCGGATGTATAAAAAACAGATTTTGCAACCGACCAGTTGCATTATTTGTGGTGTAATAATACAAGTATTTTTGCTCTTGTAGCAAACTAAACATAACCTGCGACGGTTGAACATAATGGTGTATGTGGTTCGTTTCAAATACCATATCAAAGTAAATAAATATTAAAAAAGGTATATTTTATATATGTAACCTGCATTGGAGTTTCCCCATGTTTTTCGGCCGCCCTCTTCCGTAACGTTTTTAGAAAATTGTGAATGTCCTCCTTGCGGCTCAAGTTTCCTGGAAATTCATCTTTCAACCGCTTTAGAATATGACGGGGATCTGTACCGCGATGATATTCAGCTTCCACAAATGATTTTTCAGCTTCACTCATCCTTCTTGCGTACGCGTAACCCTCCAGATTGTTAGCTGAATAGTGATTATGTCTCGGGTCTATAATGTTGACCGTCCAACCACCATCGCTTTTCAAGCGGCCGTCCAATCTAAAGGGGCAGTCAATTTTTACTGACCTTGTAACGAGCCCAAGTAACCTTTTATCTTTTCCCCCATGAAGATTACACATTAAGGTCATTTTATTGACAACACCATCTGAGTTGGAATTTGTTCGTCGTTTGATTAAGACATAACCAAGCGCATTTGCTGTTCTTTGGGCCCAGTTGAACAGTTCTTCGTGTGAATGAAAAACCTGAAATAGTAAAGTGTTCCGAAACAAACAAAACTCATTATCGTGACAAAACTTTTAAATAAACGTTTATGTCATCATTTAATAATACCTCCTCGGTGTAAAAATCGTTAGCGTCATAGTCAAATTGGGGGGCCACCTCCGGGGTCTCAAATTCTTCATCAGGCTCTTCTAAATTAAACTCAAAATTTTGATCTCCCCACAAATTCTCAAAAGAATCCATCTGAAAACACATTTATATCAATAATATGATTAAACATGAAAAATTTATAAAATTAGAATGAAAGCAGAATATAGATACATACCTTCTTTGCAGTAGAAAAATTTATAAAATTAGAATGAAAGCAATATGTTCAATATGAAATTAGAATGAAAGCAATCTGAAAGCAATATTGGTAGTTCAATATGTTCGGAATGAAAGCGATATGAAATTAGAATGAAAGCAATCTGAAAGCAATATTGGTAGTTCAATATGTTCGGAATGAAAGCGAAAACGCAGTATATAAATACACAGATACACTGTTGACCAATAGTATCCATTTATCTTTTTCGACTTTCCGCGGCGAAAAGACAAATGGACAAAAGTAGCTGTCGACTGTCACAGCTACTTTTGTCCTTTTGTCTTACTCGACTTTCCGCGGCGATATCGCCGCGGAAGGTCGAGTAAGACAAAAGGATACTGTTGACTGTGATAGTCAACAGTGCACGGAAACTTTCGATAAAGGTACGTGACTTTCCGCGGCGACATCGCCGCGGATAGTCTGGTCCGGTTACCCTTTATTAGGTCGGACTACCCAATGCCTAATATTATTATCAAAGGAAAAAAAAAAACTCATCACAACTTCATGGTATGATCATATGTGAAAAGCAAAAGCAGAGAGGACCTACCGACCTACACCACAAGTTCATAGGTCGTATGACGTATCTAACCAACTAGGCAACTATTGTACGTACAACTTCCTAGCTAAGAAAACTAGGCAACTTGTGACATAAAATTACAGGAAACTAATTACTTTTGACTTAAAATTAACACTGCTTTTGATGAATCACTAACAAGAAGTTTCAACTTTCGAGTTCCTGTAAATTTGTATAGAATTTTGTTTTTGAATAAAAAAGGCGCCATGTAGTCCGACCGAATAAAGGGTAACCGGACCAGACTATCCGCGGCGATGTCGTCGCGGAAAGTCACGTACCTTTATCCGTACACTGTTGACTATGACAGTCAACAGTGTCCATTTGTCTTACTCGACTATCCGCGGCGACATCGCCGCGGAAAGTCGAAAAAGACAAATAGACAAAAGTAGCTGTCGGCTGTCACAGCCATCACTGTTGCTTTGTCTTATTCAACTATCCGCGGCGACATCGCCGCGGAAAGTCGAAAAAGACAAATTAATACTATTGGTCAACAGTGTATCTGTGTACTTATATACTGCATTCGGCTATCATTTTCAATAAGGTACACGAAAATTTGTTCATCCTTTCTACTTTCATTCGGCTATCATTTTCATATCGCTCTCATTTTATAATTTTTCTACTTTCAAGATACCAGTCGACCGAGTGAAAGTGAACAGCTCCGAGCAAATCTTTTAGAAGGTATGTATCCATATATTCTGCTTTCATTTTACCATATATATCCATATTACATATACATTTCGCTTTCATTCCGAACTTGTCCGAACATATTGAACTACCAATATTGCCATACATAATTTATATATATATATATATATATATAGTATATTATAACTTTAGATATTTATCCATACATATGTATTATGTTTAATCATATTATTGATATAAATGTGTTTTCAGATGGATTCTTTTGAGAATTTGTGGGGAGATCAAAATTTTGAGTTTAATTTAGAAGAGCCTGATGAAGAATTTGAGACCCCGGAGGTGGCCCCCCAATTTGACTATGACGCTAACGATTTTTACACCGAGGAGGTATTATTAAATGATGACATCAACGTTTATTTAAAAGTTTTGTCACGATAATAAGTTTTGTTTGTTTCGGGAACACTTTACTATTTCAGGTTTTTCATTCACACGAAGAACTGTTCAACTGGGCCCAAAGAACAGCAAATGCGCTTGGTTATGTCTTAATCAAACGACGAACAAATTCCAACTCAGATGGTGTTGTCAATAAAATGACCTTAATGTGTAATCTTCATGGGGGAAAAGATAAAAGGTTACTTGGGCTCGTTACAAGGTCAGTAAAAATTGACTGCCCTTTTAGATTGGACGGCCGCTTGACAAGCGATGGTGGTTGGACGGTCAACATTATAGACCCGAGACATAATCACTATTCAGCTAACAATCTGGAGGGTTACGCGTACGCAAGAAGGATGAGTGAAGCTGAAAAATCATTTGTGGAAGCTGAATATCATCGCGGTACAGATCCCCGTCATATTCTAAAGCGGTTGAAAGATGAATTTCCAGGAAACTTGAGCCGCAAGGAGGACATTCACAATTTTCTAAAAACGTTACGGAAGAGGGCGGCCGAAAAACATGGGGAAACTCCAATGCAGGTTACATATATAAAATATACCTTTTTTAATATTTATTTACTTTGATATGGTATTTGAAACGAACCACATACGCCATTTTGTTCAACCGTCGCAGGTTATGTTCAGTTTGCTACAAGAGCAAAAATACTTGTATTATTACACCACAAATAGTGCAACTGGTCGGTTGCAAAATCTGTTTTTTATACATCCGACTTCCTTTGAGTTGTGGCGTGCATTTCCTTGGGTTATCCAAATAGACGCCACGTACAAAACCAACTTGTACAACATGCCGTTGGTCGAGATTGTCGGGGTGACTTCAACAAACAGGACTTTCAGCATATCGTACGCATTTATCACAAGTGAACAGGAACATAATTATAGATGGGTGTTGGAGTGTTTGAAGTCGACCCTAGGTGAAGGGTTTGATGTACGTGTCGTACTCACAGGGACAGGTAGCGGCGGGAGGGAACCGGGTTGGAGTGTTTGAAGTCGACCCTAGGTGAAGGGTTTGATGTACGTGTCGTACTCACGGACAGGGATCTGGCCCTCATCAAAGCATGCAAAACTGTTATGCCGGAAGCATACCATTTACTTTGTAGAACCCACATATGGAGAAACATCGACAAACATTGCATGCCAGCATTCATCGCGCAAGGCAAATGGGGGCCTTTTTACGGATGGTGGAAAAAACTTTATGAATCGCGGACGCTAGAAGAGTACACCGAAAATGAAAAAGATTTAAAAGAGAAGATGGGAAAAGATTTAGACAGTATGTTTAGTGCACATGATTTATTTATTTATTTTTTTACTTTTTTGGTAAATCACATATATCCACCCGTTTTAACCCAATAGTCAATTTACAGAGATGTACAAGTACTTGCAGAAGGAGTGGCTTTCACCGTACAAGGAAAAGTTTGTGTCCTTTTGGGTCGATCAACATCTCAACTACCGTAACTACACTACCAACAGAGTTGAGGCTGAGCATTCACTCCTGAAATCCGAGTTGAAGGGCCGATGTACATTTTACAGAATAATTCAATGTGTTAATTCTATCCTCGTCGGTCAACACACAGAAATAAAGGGACAACTGGAAGCGAGCATGATTTATAGACACGGTAAACACAACTATCCATGTTTGAAGGACCTGCTTTGTGTTGTATCTGTGACAGCTCTGGATATTATGATTGAAGAAATTGATCGATTCAAAACTAAGATGGGTAAAGACTGGAGAAAGTGCGGGTGTAAGGTTCGGGCTAGTTGTGGGCTACCATGTGCTTGCCAAATAGCTTCATACATGCATCACAGTAAGTATATTTAATTAGTCCATATTTGATGGTTTGTAAGGTTTTCCGTTTTTGTGTAAATTGATGTATTTTAAACTTAAATTAATAGTTGTTATTATTATTTTAAAATACTATTATTTTAAAATAATAGTTGACGTGTTCTTTATCTATATTTGTTATTATGATTGGTTATAATATAGTTTGTTTGTATTTTTTTTACTTATATTTGTTATTATGCATATATTTGATGTTTAATTTTTTTCCCTTTTTACATATATTTTTTTCACTTTTTACATATACTTATACTAATGACTATATTGTTAAACATGAATATCATAACCAACACAACAAAATATAAATTTATAACTAAACCACAAACACAATTAACACCCATGTTTAAAAATATATTGTTTATAACAACCAAATACTAATATGAAAAATCTAATTATCATTGTCCTCATCATCATCATTACCCAAATAGATATCATCATTACCCAAATTTATAGATCCAAAAGAGAACGGAGAGGTGGGAGCAAATTGCGAGCCATACGTAGAGGAGGGATCACTTTGCGAGCCATGAGCCTGTGCAGCAGCGGACCAATTAAATACAGCATCAGGATCAAACCAAGCCACCTGCGGAGGAGCAAAGTTAAGATCGAAAGGGGCCTGAGATGCTCCAGCCTGGCTACCCTGAGCATGAGATGGTCCACCCTGGATACCCTGACCATGATGGATATGACTACCCTGTGGCTGCGTCAAATGAGTGTAGTCATACTCTGTGTCTCCCACACCCCGAACGATCCTCCCTAGGCCACGACGGTGGCCCGACCGGTTTCCAAATGTAGCCGGAAAAAGTTCTGGCTGGGGTGTTGGGACGGGGTCCCGTTCACGCTCCTCCTTCTTCTCCTTGAGCTTGTCCTGAATCACGTTAAAGTATATATATATAAGGTTGATAAAATGAGTAAGTAATACTTAAAATATAACTTAAAAAGAGACATTTACATAATTAGCTTGAGCTGTCGGGTGTTCCCATGACCCATCCGCATGCTTGTGTCTGGCCGCATACATTTCGACCAGATCAGGGTCTTCTCCCTCATGAGTTCGCTGTAAGCACATCAAATTATCATAAGAATAGCAGTTATTTAGGAAATAAATATTTTTAAACACAAGTGAATATTTCATAACAAGTTACCGCATATTGGTCGACATACTGAGATGCCGACTGCCGACCGTGGGTCCCTGCGAGGATTTGGAGGGCCCGGTTATCCTTGTTGGTCTTGGCCCTTTTCACACGGTCCTCCCTCTGGTAGAAGCGCAACAAATCCGACCAGTCCTCCGGCTCCATACCCTCGGGAACAGCTCCCTCCAACTCAACAATCTTCTCTAAACCCCCCTTATCATCGAAGTGGGTTTTCTTGAATCCGCTTTTCCAGTTCCGATACATATGTTGCGCATCAGCGGTGATCATGCGCTCAGATGCTTTCCGGATGGCATCATTGGGGTCCAAATTGATGAAGTGATCCAATCTGAACCGTTCCTGCAATTTTTAAGTAATAGTTAGCGATATATCAAATTTTCACAAAATATCAATTTAGGAATATAATATTATAGAGATTGTACGTTTAAGGCTGGAATTAGGAACGCCTTATCTTGCGGGGGCACATCCGACCATGAGTCATAAGTCATAGGGACCCCACTACCATGAACCAATGTCCCTATATAGCTCTTAAACATAGACCCGATTCCCCCACCGCGTGCCACGTCTTAAACCTTTTCGTGTCAAAATCAACTTCAAGCCGACCTTGTTCTTGAAACTTTTTCTCCAGGTTTAGTGCCTGGTTCTTCCCCCGACCTTTTTTAGGTGCTACAAAACAAAAGAATTATTAATTTCACATGAAGTCCATAAATAAAAAATAATATATAGAAACACAAAATTTCTTACCACCGCTCCCGGCGCAGCCCCAAATTTTCCGCACCCACGATTTACGTGGTGGGTCATTACCACCATCCCCGCCATGAACTGTAGCCATTTATACTGCAAATTACAAATCAAATTGTAACATCCCAAGCCGAGGCTCGAAATATCACGGAAATCATATAGCACAAGGTGGGATTAATGTAGAACATGAACTAAATGCAAATAAAGGATTCAGTGAATCCTTACAGAACGTTAAACAAGTAACAAAATACATAAGGAACAAGTCAACAACAAGGATTACAGAAGAGCATCAACAGATGGCTAACGGTTCTAAATACAATGCAAAAGAAGGTAAATGGATCCTTGATCCATATAAGTCCAAGTCCGGGTTCAACAGCAAGCTAAACAAATCGATCAAACTTCATGCCTTGGAATAACTTGGATACCTGAAAAGTGTACTAAGCATAGTCAACACAAGGTTGGTGAGTTCGTAATAATGGTTCATAAAGAACCAACGATAGTAATCACATTATACGAATAGAGGCTAGGCATGACTTACAGCGAGCCTCAAAGCAACACAATAACGTCCAACGACAAGATTACACAAGACAGGTAAATGTGTAATAAGTATGCATAAATGATATGTGTATCAATGCAATGCCATATGCGTAAGTAAGCCAAAATGCCTATCTTATGCGTGATCTCCAATCACCAATGCAACGATACCCTTCTGTCATCGCAATGACAAGGATGTATCTCAAAATCATCGAGATATATATGTCTATATACTCGGGGTCAATACTACATCCAAAATGGGTGCATACATCTATACACCAGGATGTCGGCAATCCCTTGCCGAGGGTCATCAACAATGTATGCAATGCTTACAATCAAATGTAAATGCATAAATCGTAAACCAACAATCGATATACGATGAATATGAATCAATAATCAATATTCGCCAAACCTGAGCCATCAATCAATAATCGTCAATCATAAACCGATAATCACCATTCATCAACATCAGCCATTAATACTTAATCAAAACATAAACCAAGTCAATCAACATATGATGAACCATAAACTAATAATCAATAATCGTCAATCATAACCCAATAATCAACATTCGACAAACATAAGCCACTAACCACAATTCAAACCAACTATACGTACATATACTTCAGAGGATTCTGCTTCCTTCGAGTCCCAGATGCTTATATATAGGGTCACCCGCAGCCTTCCCACCACATCTAAAACCCAATGAAGGCATAACCGACTTTCATGTATGTACGTCTATCCTAATATTACTAGATACTTAACAAATATAAACTAAGTCATTCAAACATGATAATCGTCTCAGCAATTCAATACTAGAACCAATTTAACCAATCAAGCGAAAGGAACCATCACATACGTCTAACAACTAAGACCAATCAATCAATAATCGTCAATCATAACCCAATAATCAACATTCGACAAACATAAGCCACTAACCACAATTCAAACCAACTATACGTACATATACTTCAGAGGATTCTGCTTCCTTCGAGTCCCAGATGCTTATATATAGGGTCACCCGCAGCCTTCCCACCACATCTAAAACCCAATGAAGGCATAACCGACTTTCATGTATGTACGTCTATCCTAATATTACTAGATACTTAACAAATATAAACTAAGTCATTCAAACATGATAATCGTCTCAGCAATTCAATACTAGAACCAATTTAACCAATCAAGCGAAAGGAACCATCACATACGTCTAACAACTAAGACCAATCAATCAATAATTCAATAATTGCAAGTAAACAAGCAAGGTTTACACTTTTCAGCCCGAATCTCAAGCGAGTAGGGAGATACGAAACTCACCTTGATCGGCAAAGAAGCTTAGGTCGAGTTAATAAATGATTTATAGCGAGTATTAGGATCCACACGGCCACAACCTATAAATATACATCATAATACCATAATGTCAACTATACAATCTTAAACAAGTAGGTTTAACACATTTAAGTCGAGTCACAAACCCCTAAACGCCTCAACAACTTTAACGAGCAAGAACAAGACACTTTGACTCGACATTTTTAGAAATGGAAGAAGGTTCATATAAAACGAGTGTCATAACATGAAACTAGACTCTCTTACGATTCTAACGACAGGTCATATGACTCGATTGGACTTACGGATCAAAAGTTATTGACGTTTGAAAATCGACGCGCAACATTTTCCAGAAGGTATTCACTGCGCCGCAGTGAGCCATTGCCAAGCTCACTGCGCCGCAGTGAGCTGACCACGAACTAACCAGCCCCTAGCCACTGCGCCGCAGTGGGCTAGCCTAAGCCACTGTGCCGCAGTGGCCCAGTTCTGGTCCAGGAACAGCAGCTGCAGCAGCAGCAAGAAAATCAAGACCAAAACCCTAAAAACTCGACCCAAACCTAACCAAATCGATTCGTAGGAACTTGTAACTTAATGTGAAGCATAAATAAACACCATTAACCATAAATGAACATAACCCAATCCACAAATCCGACCCAAAACATCAAAATCATATCAAATCGTTCCAACCCTAATCGAAACCCTAGTTTGACCTACATCGTCTTTTGACTCGATTCGAGACTTGCAATTGTTCAAGATGACTAGAAATGCATAAACAAACATAAATAGAAGTATATGGGATGAATTTGACTTACCAAAACTTCCTTTCCGAGCTAAACCCACTTTAGGCCAAAATGGGTCACAATGCAAGAACTTCTACCTTTGATTCTTCGATATGACGATAATGTTGTATAGATGGCGATGATTTTAGTGTTATATCCTTTTTCAACACTAAGCAGATGGTAGAGAGAAGAAGGATGAAATGGTCTTGCTTTGTTCTTGAGAGAAAGAGAGAAAGAGATAGATAGATAGAAAATGAGAGGGGGAGAAGGGATAAGGGGGAGAAATGGGTCTTGGGGCTGGTGGGTCATGAACTACCCACGGGCCGACCCGTTTCCCCCTCAAACCACAATACAATTAGTTACACATTTAAACACCGACTACACATACAACGACCCGACTAACATACCACATAGTCATAAAATCACTAATGGACCCAATTATTTCATTCAACAAGTTTGTTAGTCAAATTACACAAAAAGTCAACGGGTCAAAATTCATGGATGTTACATTATTCCCCCGTTGAAAGAATTTCGTCCCGAAATTCAATGGGACACTAATTACTAAGTAAATGTGGATACTTAGACTTCATGTGATCCTCTCGCTCCCAACCGAACTCGGCTCCACGCCTAGCGTTCCACCTAACCCTATCAATCGTGTAGAGCTTATTCTTGAGTTTCTTGACTCGGCGGTCCAAGATCTCTACCGGTTCTTCAATAAAATTCAAATTCGAATCAACCCTGACTTCGTCCATGGGCATATGATGTGTAGGGTCCGCCAAACACTTGCGTAGGTTGCAAATATGAAACACATCATGTTCACCACTATGCTCTTGTGGTAATTCTAATCGGGAAGCAACTTTTCCAACCCTTTTCGAGGATCTTGAAAGGACAATTATACCTCGGCCCGAGTTTGCCTCGCTTCACGAATCGGATGACGCTTTTCCACGGTGACACTTTCAAAAGTACAAACTCACCCACTTCCAACTCTAACGATCTCAGCCTCACCTCGGCATACTCCTTACTTAGCATGCGAGCTAGCTGGGCTATTTTCTTAGCTTGAGAAGTTGTTCTTGTCATCCTTATTAGAAATTCCTGACCTGTTACTTTGGCTTTCTTTGATTCTTGGTTCGTCCCAGTGGAGGGTGACATCTCTACTACTTAGTGCTTCGGTCAGTGACATTCGAATACTCGCGTGACAACCGTCATTGCACAGGATTTCCGCCATGGTTATAAGTACATTATCCTCACCTGTGATCAAGCCTCAAGTCAGTTTGAGTGCCCGTTGTTCATTGGATGGCTCCCTGAATTGGAGTTAAGCGACTTCCCTTATCTTGGAAGGACAGAAATCGAATTTTCGTGTACCTAACCCATTTCTTCTACATACTAATGTGCCCAGTTGTCAAATTTTACTGGTTTCGTCGTATCATGATCACTTCTTGTCGTCGGCGACTTCACGGCGAAGTCCAATCCAATTCGTTTTTCTTCCAATCTCTCTCCCGTCTTTCACTACACGCTTATTCACGTCTCAGAAGTCTATAAGGGTTTTGACTACGCGCGCGATGTTAAGAAGTTAAGCATAAACGAAATTTAAGTTATCGGGATGGGACAAGCCCGGTAAGTCGTCCGGAAAAGCCTCGGGAGACTCAAGGTTAACATAGATGACGTTAGCTTTCAGATTCCTGAGACGGTAGCTCTAATGACGCCTGAGTTGGAAGACTTACACGGGACCCTAAGAATCCTACCGTTAGATATTTTTACACTGGTAACCCTACTACACAACCTTAGAACTGTCTTACCCGGTGGCATTCAGATTACACTCACTTTTTCGCCAAGAATCTTTATGTCATAAGGCACCAAGTACGTGAGGAGTTTTGTCGTCTTTTAGAGTCGAGATAGATACACGGGATATTTGAACAAATTTAATTAGTGAGTCGCTCAACATTCAAAATTGCAAACATATAATTCCAAAACACACGAACGAATGTAACTCAAAGGAGCAACGTTAGAATAGACGAGATCATAGGTTGGCTTCGATACCGAATAGTGCCGTAACATAACAACCATTAGGAGGAATGTACCTTAACCAACGTTAGGATCACTTTGGTCTCCTTTGCCATTCTCTGCAAAAGCTCGGCTACGAAGTTGAACTTGATGGTCTTGCTGGCCACGGCTTTGGTTATAAACGATTATTTGTAGTTGATTACAAGGAATCGCCACATGGGCTTGTGGTTCAGTCCATTTAGGACAAGCATTTCTGTAGTGGTCGGGGCTACCACACACAAAACAAACACCTTGATGGCACCGAGGGTGGTCAGCTTGGGGATGAATGGTTTGAAGAGGCGTTACATTCAATGGTGTCGCTTTCGGTGCTCTACAATTCTTAGCCTCGTGCCCGGTTTAATTACAATTAAAGCAAGTCCCACATTGGATAGTGGGAGAGTGATGGCGATTACACCTTCCACACAAGGGGTGAGATCCTAAGTAAGTTTTCCTTGCCGGCTCTGCTACTTCAGCTTGTTGTCCAATCCATTTCGGACAATTTTTCACGTAGTGTGCACAACTACCACATCCAAAACACTCGCCTTTTTGTTGATTACCTTGGGGAGGGACGACATGAATAGGAGTCACGTTCGTTGGGCCCGTCCTCGGGGCTCTACAATTCTTGGACATGTGGCCAACTTGGTTGCAATTAAAACACGCCCTGTATTGAACGTTGGTGGTGTGGTGATTGTCACATCCTTCACATAACGGATGAGGTCCAACATAAGCTTTCTTCCCCGGTCCCATCGCCGCCCTGAATCTACCCTTATTATAACCATTGGGGTCAAACCTGCCAGCCTTCCTTGCCTTACTAGATTCTCCGATTTCTTTCCTTTTCGATGAGGCTCTACTCGACACTTTCTCATCGCCCATATTTACTCTAGCTTCGCACGTTTCGTTGCTTCTTTGGAGGCTTGCCGTGACTTGGGCTACGATAGTAGGTATGGCGTTTTCCACTGCTTGGGCAATCACGGTTGCTAAATCCGGCTCATCGCTATGGCTAATCGCATACCTTCTTGATCTCACCATTTTCTACAATGTAAGTAACGCGTTGACCCGAAAGTTAGTTTCACAATGTTTACCTTTTAGTCACACGAGTAGTTAATGCTCTCATACCACCTAACATACTCATTTCGTATTATTAAACTAAGGTAAGAGTGTTAGAATCCTATGAAATTTGTTACTTATTATTCTATCATGTCAAGTCCATTACCATTGGTTATCTTTAATTCATGTAATCGTGTCAATACATCCTACTATAAAACTAACTTGCTAACTTCATTCATACAATCGCCCGTCTACTAATACCTTTTACACGTGCATTACCAATTATCTCATAACCCGCATGCAATCAAGTTTAACTATGCCTCATACGTTTTTTTTTTTTTTTTTAAGTTCACATACCATTAAGCAACATACCCCTATTGTTCACCGATTACGATTAACATCATTAGTGTTGGAATATCATCCGTTTATAATACATATGAGTTAGGATGTTTACAACCTTGATACTCTCTTAGGGTGCATATCAACGTATTTATCACATTGTATCCTAACCGTTTATCACACGTTTAAGTCAAATCACAACAAAAGCATTTACGACCTCAACTTGACCACTACGGGCCCATACATACATACATACATACACATCACACATGCATAACATATATGTTACTAAATCATACTAGTCAACATGTCATTCCACTACTAAATCCAATAATAGTAGTAGTTCTAGAATTTATGACCCGGGGGTTAGCTTCACCGTTTCTCTCATGTTAGCCGCATTATTAGTTAGTGTTTTAACGCCGACACACTACACATGTTCAATGTCTTTTACTGAGGCCAACACATAAATATTCTCAATTAACTGTCATATATCATGTTATCATACCAACATACCATACGTGTTTCACATTACTACACTAGGGACAACATATCAAAGTTCTCAAGTAATCGTTATCTATCATTTTCTCGTGCTAAGTTCACAACAATTTACCATCGTCAAAACCAAATACTCGTATTAAACACATCTCATTACAAGCAGCTAAAACAAGTCAACTAACACGAGTGGTTTAAAGTATAGTCCGAGTTCGATATGCTCTCTAGTTATTGACCGGGTATGTATACAGGGTGTACCAACGGCTAACCCTCCACCTAATCAACTCCCATTAAGCATATCAGTTCCTTATTATACTCTAAGCCATGCATACGCAATCCATGATGTTATTAACCTGTTATAATATTGGGTGACCATAAAAGAGTTGATCGGGTTCTTTTAGGGTTGCCACAATATTATACTAGTTAATAACATAACTTCATTTTGCTCTAAATCATCAAACTAGCACCAATCAATAACAACAATCCATATTAATGACAATCAAATTCAATCAAGGCACACATTAACCACATTGTATCCATTCCACATTCATCACGTTGAATTCAAGCCATCACATAAGTGGTCTTAACTACGAACTCACAAGGGGGTTCACATAATTCACATTGCACACGAATTTCCTAACCATGCATGCTATATGAAGAGTTTTAACTTAAGCCGTAGTCTAGGTCAAACCGCCTAATTCTCTACGACCACGCATGGGCCACCATTCTGTAACACCCCAAGCCGAGGCTCGAAATATCACGGAAATCATATAGCATAAGGTGGGATTAATGTAGAACATGAACTAAATGCAAATAAAGGATTCAGTGAATCCTTACAGAACGTTAAACAAGTAACAAAATACATAAGGAACAAGTCAACAACAAGGATTACAGAAGAGCATCAACAGATGGCTAACGGTTCTAAATACAATGCAAAAGAAGGTAAATGGATCCTTGATCCATATAAGTCCAAGTCCGGGTTCAACAGCAAGCTAAACAAATCGATCAAACTTCATGCCTTGGAATAACTTGGATACCTGAAAAGTGTACTAAGCATAGTCAACACAAGGTTGGTGAGTTCGTAATAATGGTTCATAAAGAACCAACGATAGTAATCACATTATACGAATAGAGGCTAGGCATGACTTACAGCGAGCCTCAAAGCAACACAATAACGTCCAACGACAAGATTACACAAGACAGGTAAATGTGTAATAAGTATGCATAAATGATATGTGTATCAATGCAATGCCATATGCATAAGTAAGCCAAAATGCCTATCTTATGCGTGATCTCCAATCACCAATGCAACGATACCCTTCTGTCATCGCAATGACAAGGCTGTATCTCAAAATCATCGAGATATATATGTCTATATACTCGGGGTCAATACTACATCCAAAATGGGTGCATACATCTATACACCAGGATGTCGGCAATCCCCCTGCCGAGGGTCATCAACAATGTATGCAATGCTTACAATCAAATGTAAATGCATAAATCGTAAACCAACAATCGATATACGATGAATATGAATCAATAATCAATATTCTCCAAACCTGAGCCATCAATCAATAATCGTCAATCATAAACCGATAATCACCATTCATCAACATCAGCCATTAATACTTAATCAAAACATAAACCAAGTCAATCAACATATGATGAACCATAAACTAATAATCAATAATCGTCAATCATAACCCAATAATCAACATTCGACAAACATAAGCCACTAACCACAATTCAAACCAACTATACGTACATATACTTCAGAGGATTCTGCTTCCTTCGAGTCCCAGATGCTTATATATAGGGTCACCCGCAGCCTTCCCACCACATCTAAAACCCAATGAAGGCATAACCGACTTTCATGTATGTACGTCTATCCTAATATTACTAGATACTTAACAAATATAAACTAAGTCATTCAAACATGATAATCGTCTCAGCAATTCAATACTAGAACCAATTTAACCAATCAAGCGAAAGGAACCATCA
Source organism: Erigeron breviscapus (assembly GCA_034093135.1). Lineage (NCBI taxonomy): Eukaryota > Viridiplantae > Streptophyta > Magnoliopsida > Asterales > Asteraceae > Erigeron > Erigeron breviscapus. The sequence goes on from CM067174.1 coordinate 77,677,622, forward strand.
CATACGTCTAACAACTAAGACCAATCAATCAATAATTCAATAATTGCAAGTAAACAAGCAAGGTTTACACTTTTCAGCCCGAATCTCAAGCGAGTAGGGAGATACGAAACTCACCTTGATCGGCAAAGAAGCTTAGGTCGAGTTAATAAATGATTTATAGCGAGTATTAGGATCCACACGGCCACAACCTATAAATATACATCATAATACCATAATGTCAACTATACAATCTTAAACAAGTAGGTTTAACACATTTAAGTCGAGTCACAAACCCCTAAACGCCTCAACAACTTTAACGAGCAAGAACAAGACACTTTGACTCGACATTTTTAGAAATGGAAGAAGGTTCATATAAAACGAGTGTCATAACATGAAACTAGACTCTCTTACGATTCTAACGACAAGTCATATGACTCGATTGGACTTACGGATCAAAAGTTATTGACGTTTGAAAATCGACGCGCAACATTTTCCAGAAGGTATTCACTGCGCCGCAGTGAGCCATTGCCAAGCTCACTGCGCCGCAGTGAGCTGACCACGAACCAACCAGCCCCTAGCCACTGCGCCGCAGTGGGCTAGCCTAAGCCACTGCGCCGCAGTGGCCCAGTTCTGGTCCAGGAACAGCAGCTGCAGCAGCAGCAAGAAAATCAAGACCAAAACCCTAAAAACTCGACCCAAACCTAACCAAATCGATTCGTAGGAACTTGTAACTTAATGTGAAGCATAAATAAACACCATTAACCATAAATGAACATAACCCAATCCACAAATCCGACCCAAAACATCAAAATCATATCAAATCGTTCCAACCCTAATCGAAACCCTAGTTTGACCTACATCGTCTTTTGACTCGATTCGAGACTTGCAATTGTTCAAGATGACTAGAAATGCATAAACAAACATAAATAGAAGTATATGGGATGAATTTGACTTACCAAAACTTCCTTTCCGAGCTAAACCCACTTTAGGCCAAAATGGGTCACAATGCAAGAACTTCTACCTTTGATTCTTCGATATGACGATAATGTTGTATAGATGGCGATGATTTTAGTGTTATATCCTTTTTCAACACTAAGCAGATGGTAGAGAGAAGAAGGATGAAATGGTCTTGCTTTGTTCTTGAGAGAAAGAGAGAAAGAGATAGATAGATAGAAAATGAGAGGGGGAGAAGGGATAAGGGGGAGAAATGGGTCTTGGGGCTGGTGGGTCATGAACTACCCACGGGCCGACCCGTTTCCCCCTCAAACCACAATACAATTAGTTACACATTTAAACACCGACTACACATACAACGACCCGACTAACATACCACATAGTCATAAAATCACTAATGGACCCAATTATTTCATTCAACAAGTTTGTTAGTCAAATTACACAAAAAGTCAACGGGTCAAAATTCACGGATGTTACACAAATTATACCCATATTAATAATACATACAACAATACGATAAAGGTAAAATTGTCACATTTACTTTTATACTATTTATAACTTATCTTTTTATTACTTTTATAGTTATTTTTAAAAGGTTAAAATTTTATATACTTATTTAAACTTGTTTTATATTTTTATTTTCGTACTTAAATTTTGTTATATTTTCTACAAGTATTTTATATTAATTTTTTAAAAGTTTTTTATAGTTACTTATATATATATATATATATATATATATCTTTTTATAGTTATTTTTGTATATACTTTTTATACTTCATTTTTAATATACATTTTATACAAATTGTCACATTTACTTTTATACTATTTACAACTTATGTTTTTATTACTTTTATACGTATATTTTTAAAGTTATAATTTTATATATTTCTTTTATACTATTTAAACTTGTTTTATATTTCTTTTTTTCGTACTTAAATTTTGTTATATTTTTTAAAAGTATTTTATAGTTATTTTTTAAAACCTTTTTATAGTTACTTTTTTTATATATATTTTTTATATTATTTTATATTTCTTTTTATAGTTATTTTTGTATACATTTTTTATACTTCATTTTTAATATACATTTTATACAAATTACAACTTATCTTTTTATTACTTTTATACGTATATTTTTAAAGTTATAATTTTATATACTTATTTAAATTTATTTTATATTTCTTTTTCACTTTTTTTGATAGTATTTTTTTAAAACTTGTTTTTCATACTTATATACTCTAGTTATATATATATTTTTATATTTATTTATTTATGTTTCTTTTTTTATACCTTGTTTTTTTATAATTTTTTTTTAAAGTTTTGTTAAAACTTTGTTTTTATACTTATATAATCTACTTTTATACAAATTATTTTTTTCTATATAATATTTTCTACCTATCTTTTATGATTTTTTTCTACTTCATTTTTCTTAAACTATTGAGGATTTTTGACAACACTAACATATTAACACTAACAATTTGCTTACCAATAACACAAGAATAACAACAATTACAAACCACTAATTTATCACTTATAACAATCACAATACTAACTAATAATCCTAACACATCAACTTACAATACTAATAATCCTAACAAATCTATAGAAAATAAAATACAAACATATACCAAAACTATCAAAAAACAAATAAAAGCAAACAAAAAAGGGTAATGGCCAGAAATAAAAGCAAAAACAAAGGGTGATGACCGGAAAATACATACCTTGTCGGGAAAAATGGCCGGAAAACTCGCCGGAAAAAGTGATGGCCGGATTTAAAAAATAGGGTTTTGGTTGAGATTTGTTTGGTATTTTAAAAGAGAGATGGGGATGGTGGAAAGCAAAGTCGCCGCGGAAAGTTGGCCGGAAAAAGACCTGGCCGGAATTGATTTTTGGTTTTGAAAGAGATGGAGTTCTGTGGGTTTTTTTCGTTCAAAACTGATAAAAGAATGGGGTGGGGATAAGTAAGAAAGAGGGGATAGAGAAGAAAGATGTGTGCGGTCGAACTTAAATCTCAAATTTCGAGGAAACTTTCCGCGGCGATGTCGCCGCGGAAAGTCTGGTCAAAAGTCAGCTTTAATTAATGCTGGTGGTTGGTGTATTGATGACGTGGCGAGACTTTCCGCGGCGACATCGCCGCGGAAAGTTTCTGGTCCGGTTACCCTTTATTCCATGGTCGGGGTACGCGTGGCGATAAAAAAATGTGTGCTTATTTTTTTTTATAAAAGGTCTTTTCATTACTTTTGTGACAAGTTCTAGGCAAATAAGCAAAAAAATATGTACAAGCTTTAACAAAACCAAGTACTAATTAATATGTAAAATTGATATTTTATAAGGTCCGATTTAAGCCTCAAAAAGAGTTGAAACATATCTTACATAACTTATACGTACAGTTAAACCAAACATTTTGTGATACTTCAATCTACATACCGTCTAATGAGAATAGAGATACAAATGCTAAAAGCAGGCCACGACCTTAACATATAAGCTTACATTAAAATAGTGGCAAATGACTAAAGTAAGCTAAACAAAAGTTTATTGGGTAGTAAAATGTTAAAAGTTAGACATTAGTGATAAGAAAGCAACCAAACAAATGTTTACTGGTAGCTAGTGAAACATAAAATGACGATTTTAGGGGCAAGGGTGCAATTGTCACACTTTGGCTCTTTGGCTTGTTTTTAACCAATCATACGTTGTCACGTGTCTTTGCCAATTACTTGTCAAATTTTGCCAAAATGGAGGGTGTAGTGCCAAAATTTTGTCAAAATGCCAAAAGTTACGAAACACAAAAAAACAAAAAATATGGTGGGTCCTTGTACTTGCTTTTGTGAACAAAAAAAGAAGCCAAAGAGAAGCCACAATCGGCCAAATATGGCCGATGGAAGAAGCCACAACAAAGTGCTGATGCTTGCCAATAGATAAGTTACAATGAAGCCAAAGAGCCAATGCGTAAATATTTAAATTTTCCTTCTAATTAATACTTCACATTAATTAGATCTCCTTACAAATGATTAAGTTTTATGGAATTTCTTTTTAAAAACCTAAAGAGTTTTATTCATCACTAAAAAAAGCAGTTAGCACTTGTTAATCTATATTTGTATACTTTAATTCTACGTTATAAAACATATAAATATTTATTGAACTTCAAATTTAAGTAATGTTTAAATAAACCTGGATTTTTTTTATTTAATTATAAAATGAGACAACGGTTTTTCCAGAAATAATTAGGATCTCCAGTAATTGAAGTTTGATATATAAAAGGCAGTGACGTCAAACTCAATTTTTTTTTTTTATTTAATTATAAAATGAGACAACGGTTTTTCCAGAAATAATTAGGATCTCCAGTAATTGAAGTTTGATATATAAAAGGCAGTTGAAGTTTGATATATAAAAGGCAGTGACGTCAAACTCAATTTTTTTGTTTTATAAAAGAACTTCAAAATGAGACAGAGAAAAGAAGTGTTACAAATGCTACTCCTATATCTTTGGTTTTATCGGATGAAAATAAAATGAAGCATGCAATTTCTTAGTAATTTAATTGCACATAAGAGTACAAAGAAAATTAGAAATCATATTTCCTAGTCAAGTAGTCGATCATGCAATTTCTTAGTACTTCGTAATAATAAAGGAAACGTTGATTTCTCTTAATTTGGACCATCCTTAGATGACCCCATAATAATGTGGACCTTTTTAAAAAGTTAACGCAAAAATGTGTCGAAAAAGAAGCGATCGAAACAGGAAAACGCACATAAACCATAACTTGTTTTCTTTAATTCAACTTCACAGTTCCTAAATGAAAAATATCAATGTATTCTAAAATTATGTTAAACTATTCAAAGAAAAAGTTAAGATAGTTCTTTTATCCAAAATGTATAGATCCTTTAATGGCTTCATGATATAACTGTCACCAAGGTGATAAATAATGTGGGTAATCTATCATTAGAAGCATGTTGCTTAAAATTGGATGTCATATATTCAAATTATGGCTCGTGTCTCTTTGCTGATAATAATTATCAATTTTCTTCTTTCATATAGGTTGTAAGGTGGAGTCAAAAAATTATTGTAATGGTAACAAACCGTAAAAGGTCAAATTTCGAATTTTAACTTCAAACTATCTATTTTTTACATAGGGTTGAAAAAAGTTTATGATCAGTTGATCTCTCTGACCCTAATGCCCGTGACTGTGAGCCAATTAGCGAGACCGTAAAAATATAGTTAATTGTTTTTCGCTTCTATAGTTTAAGGTATCTTTTAAGTTTTAACTCACTAACCATTTATCCAAAGAATATAGGAGCAACCCAGTGGCGGATCCAGAACTAAAAGTTACGTAGGTCCTGTATACCATCATCCCGTGATCCAGTTGAGACAAAAAAAATAAAGGAAACTATATATGAGTCGATCGGATCGGGTCGGATAATATGACAACTAACAAAATCAATTTCTAAAAGTTGATTTATCAATGTCAATTTCAAGAATCGTTATAATAAGAAATTCTAGACCTGATTTCGAAATCATTAAAATTTAGTTGACATATGCATTTTTTTCGATGTAGTTGGACGAAAAATCTAGTTGTAGGTTATGTGGAATATGAAACATATTCTGTTAATAACAAAAGCTTAATCGTTATTATATTATATATGTATATAATATCATGAAAAGATTTTCTATTACTCCACAAACATTTTGTCACTCAAAGTTCAAAGTTTTTTATTCGTTTTTAAAAAATATCGTTGATTACTCAAATATTTTATATGAATTTAAAAAGTCAAGAGCCATGTAACATTAGTCAAGTTATTATTTTCCATTAAGAAAATATATACTTGAAAATGGGTTTAAATAGAAATACTATTAAGCTGAAGGGTTAATATGAAATTTTAGATCAACATAAAGGGGCATTACATAAACATTATGGAAACAATGTTTTAAATACTGTTACGTACAAGTCGGTTTAACCGAACACCGAGGAATAGGCCGGTACAACTAACCACGATATTTTGATTTCACTCGCTTATAAAAAATCGGTCAGTATTTACAAAAAACTACAATTAAATTAATTACATGTAGAGTAAAAATACTTAGTTAAAATTACTTTTTAAAAAAAGGTTAATCGTTAATATATAATTGCTTTGTTTAGCTTAAGTTTAATTTAGATGATCATTGTATGTTTTCTATTTTGTCAAATCTTGGTAATCTTCATCTTAGTTTCCTTTTATTTTGTCTTTAGTACTTTATTATTCAGGTTGGGATTTCATTAACCGATTAACATTAAATGGGTTGGGTGACGGGTGACCGACCCGGTTTGAAAACGAATTTTAAATTTCAAATCAAAGTGCGAAGCGGAAGCGTGTTAACGAACTATTAGCAACTATTAACAATGTGTGGTATCATTTTAGGAAACATTTAATAGTTCTAATATGTAACACCCCAATATTTTAAGGTAATATAAAATTAACCCTTATCATAGTTTTGACATTTAATTAAATTCCTAGTATTTTGTTTTGAGTTAAGAGGTTAATTTAGTTGGAGCTTTAGTGGCTAGCGGGTATAATACCCACTAAAATAAAAATAAAAACGTGGCATGAGGGAAGAGTGTCCAGCCACTTCATTTTGATGAATCACGATTCCACCAAATTACTTTCCCCTCAAATCCTTCTTCCACCCATTCTTCTAATTCACAAAAAATGATCTAAGACATTCATCCCCTAAAATTCTTCTATCTAAATTGAAGAGCTAAGAAACTAATTGAGAGTTGTGGTGGCTTGGTGGGGATCAAATTTGGCAAGGAAGAAAGGAATGAAAATTTGATTTCAATTGTGTTATTGTTCTTTTGAGGTAAGAAATTCTTCCAAATTGTTAAATTAAGAAATTAGGGTTCTTGATTATTGAAATTGGGGTTTTTGTTATTTTTGGGGATTTTTTTTAGAAATGAACCCTAATGGAATTAAAAGGAAGAAATTTGGGGTTAATGCAAATGAGTTTTTATGATAAAACCCCATAGAGATAAACCTTATGTTTTTTTAGGTGTTTGGCTAGAATTATGTTATGAAAATGATTATGAAATTGTGTTGAAATGTTTTGTGAAGCCAAACACCATAATGATTGAGTTCATGGTGAATTTAGTTAGATGATTGTGAAATAGTTGAGTTTATAGAACTCATAGATATATGTATTGTATTATGTATAGGTGGTGAAGACCTTTTAGTTGAGCCTATAGCCATAGAATCGATTAGCCAAGTTCAAGGTGAGTGTATATGCATATAATCATGTTCTTGTTATTTGGGGTCATAGGTGGGTAAATTCCTATGATCCATTTGATTATTGCTAGTAGGTGGGTAAATTCCTACTAGCCAAATTGTGATTTAGGGTTAGTAGGTGGGTAAATTCCTACTAATCCATTTGTGATTATTGCTAGTAGGTGGGTAAATTCCTACTAGCATATTTGTTATTAGGGTTAGTAGGTGGGTAAATTCCTACTAATCCATTTGTGATTTTGCTAGTAGGTGGGTAAATTCCTACTAGCATGTTTCCATGGCCATGTGAAAGAGAAATTATGTCATGATTGACTTTGCTATCGTTGGATAGGCTATATGTGGTGCTTGAGGCACATTGCTTGGTAACTTGATTATGATTATATGTATATGCATTCACTAAGCGTTGCTTATGTTTTAGTTGTTTAATTCTTTTATAGGAGTTGGTAGTAGTAGCAAAGGCAAGGACTTGATCTAGTGAAGTGATCATTGAAGAATTAGAGCCATCTTGAAGGTTGGCAACTTGGGTAATTACGGTAGATAATTCCCTTTTGACCATTTGGCTCTTGATACAAGTTTGTTTTGGTTGATCAAGTCTTTTGGTTGTAAAAGTCTATAATCATGTAAGAATTTTGGGTCACCTGGTTGTTTTTGGTCGTTTTCTTTCTTTAGGTCAAAACGACCCGTTTGATGACATTTATCGTTTGGCTCAAAACTTTGGTTGTAAGTATTATCTGTGGTGTCCATTATTATGTTGAAGTATGAAACGTTCTGATTTAAAGTGTGGTTTAAAATTTGGGTGTTGTAATGTTGATCATGTGTTAAAAGGAAATGTTGGTTGCTGGTTTTTTTTGGGCAGGTCTGGACCAGAAGCATTCCACTGCGGCGCAGTGGAAGTGCTTTAACCCCACTGCGGCGCAGTGGGGGGATTTTGACCCGCTGTCCAGTAAGTTTCCACTGCGACGCAGTGGGAGGAGTCCTACCCCACTGCGACGCAGTGGTATGTTGCTGTAAAAAAAAAAAAAAAATTTTTAACTTATGTACTCTTTTACTAAATGAGGTTTAGTTTTAACATCCCGACTCAGAATAACCATGCAATGCAATATAAGTAACTTAATAAATACAAAACTAACCTCGTTGCGGTAGACAAGATCCCTCATGATGTGGAAGATTCTGGAAACGATATTCGAAGTGTATAAACCCTCCATAAGTGCGTACACGAACAATGCCTCAACCAAGGATCTGCTAGACACCTTTAAGCTTACGACCGCAACCAACCGAAACCCTAGAATTAACCCTAAGGTCGAATTCGACCTCTCTACTATGTAGAGAGTCGAATTCGAATTCCTCTCTTAGGGTTTCTTGAATTCAACCTTCAACCAAAACACAAAGGCAAGAAACCTTTGTTGAAACTAATTTAGGGTTTAACTAAAACCCCAAATAATTAAACCTAAAACAATTTGAGGTTTTGTTTCTTTTGGGATAGTGAATTCGACCAACACAAAAGGTGGAAGAGGATTTTCACCTTTTGTGTGTGTTTAAGGATTTGTCAATGAATTAATTAATTAGGGATTTCTTAGGGTATTTATAGGGAAGTCTTCTAATCAAATTAGGAAACCAAAAACCCTAAAAATCCTTCAAGATTTCGTCCTCCTTAGGAAGGTCCTAGAACCGCCCGGGGCTTTGGTGGACGGACGAGCTTTCCTTGTTTAATTAATTAACTATTAATTAATTATGGACTTTTATCTAACTAAAGTCCAACCCATTAATTCATTTATTAATTAAACTACTTTTAATTAATAAGTTATTTATCAATCAATTAAAACTAACTTTAATCGACTACTATAAATAACGGTTGTCGGTTTATCCGTTTATCCTTAATTAACTCGCGTTAATTTATAAACGTATAATTTAATTAAAACTATTTAATTAAATGCGTAAATGATCAAATATCATTCCGTAGCTTTATGGTTAAACATTATAGATGTTCTATTGTGTATGACCTACGGGCTCAAAAATCCGAAGACATATGGTTAGTCGGGTTTACGAAAGTTCACACAATTTCAACAATTCCGTATTCTATTTTGTGGTAACTAACACAAAATCCATACTCTCCATATTATGAAAGAAATATCAGTATATCACTTTATGGTCCATATTGATTCAAACTAAAACACATTTTGTCATAGTTGTCAAACTCGTACGAGTCACGAGTCGACTCGCACGAGTCGAGTCAAAACAAAGTGAAAACGAGACGACTCGGTAGATGACTCGTTTTTGCTCCAGACTCGTAGCATGACTCGTGTTTTGTTGTGCGAGTCGGTCCAAGTCATGTTCCGAGTCACGAGTCACAAAATAATTTTTTTTTATTTTTTAAACATAACTCTTTTATATGCTTTTATATTTGATTTTATTTTAATAATGTTTACTATTTTTAGCTTAATATATTAATACAATATTATATTGCTACAATAAAAACTTATATATAATTATAAAATCATATATTATCAAATATTCTGACTCTTACGATTCGAGTTACGTTTTGAATCGCGAGTCGAAAAATAAGATTTCGTGTCGAGTAAAAAATACCGAGTGGATAAATATGCATTTTGGTTTGTTTGTCAATGTCAACTTTTATTTCCCCCGCATTCACTTGCTTACACACACACAGTTATAAACTTACTCCATAGTTTTTTACAGTACTTACTTTTAGATAGGGGTGAGCTTGGGTCGGTTTGGGTCGGTTTTGACTTAAAACCGAAACCCAAACCGAAAGTTTCGGTTTTTGAAAATCAGAAACCGTTGGATTCGGTTTTTGTTCGGTTCGGTTTCTCGGTTTTTCGGTTCGGTTTGGGTCGGTTTTCGGTTTTTTTACACAATATTAATATACATCTATTTACTTTTCTAACTAATCGTGATGAAGTAATAACTGTGGTTGTTGTTACGTTCTTTTATCTCTCGGTGCTTTAATGGAAGTATTGAGCATTAATAATAAAGAAATTAACACTTAAGCAAAAATATATATATCACATGCTCGTAACGAATCATTACACAGGATGGTCATAAAGATTAATTTGTTTGTAATTGGCTACTGAGTTATGTTAGATAGTATCATAATAATAATAATATAACTAATAACAAAAATAGATATAAATCACTTAACACCAATAAATATAAATGTAAAAAAGATATAAATATAAAACAAATTTAATTATATATGGTTTTCGGTTCGGTTCGGTTTTGACTATCGGTTTTTGCATCTAAAACCGAAACCCGAACCAATCCGTTCGGTTTTTAGAGAACCAAAACCAAACCAATCCGTTTGATTTGGTTTTCGGTTTTCGGTTCGGTTTTCGGTTTTCATGGTTTTTTCGGTTTTCGGTTCGGTTTTTGCTCACCTATAGTAAAAACTTAAATATTAATACCGCACATGGTTTTGTAATTCCGCTGTTTCTTACCCACCTTTCTTTTATGATGCCACATGCCCATAATTCTATGAAAAAAAAAGTAACTCCCAATGCCGTCTTCCACGGGTTTTGGGTCCCAATACCGTCTTTGACGGCGTATGGGGGAGGTTGAGATGTAGACAGCCTTACCCCTACCAAAGGTAGAGAGGCTGCTTCCATGTTCTACCAAAGGTAGAAAAGGACCTCCAGCCTTGCTGGGCATGAGGATCGAACCCATGACCTCTGTTTCCAGAGGCAAGGGCTCCAACCACTGATCCAACCCGTTAGGTGTGAAGTTAACTATGAATTTATTATCTATCCTAAATCAGATTTTCACATCTTTGCTTCTTCCTCTTCTCACCCGCCTCATTTACTTTTCCTTTTAATAAAGTTCATCACAACTATCATTTTATCTTATTATTCTTAAAAATTTTCACCGCAAGTATTTCACTAGGCGTGGATATATATTGTTGTTGCTTTTGTAACCCGATGTTGCTGCCAGCTCTACACATCCCTTTCGACGGCGACAACCACCGGCGACCACCGCAAGCATCTCTTCAACAGAGAGAGACAATGGATACGGTACAATATTATATATAACGACTTAAAGGCTTTAATTTAAGCAGAGGTTTGAAGATTTTTTTTGTGTGTTTATTACGAGTATCTTATTATACTTTGGATTTAAAAATGGGATAGATTTGTTTCTCAAAGATGAATAACATTTTTGTGGTTTTCTCATTTGATTCAGAAGCTGAAGTGGAAGGAAAAAGATTTCCTACCTAACCGACGGTTAGCCGGGAAAAAAAGACGCCAGATAGAAAGAGCCGTATCCGAAAATATGAAACATTTTCAAGGCCTGGCTTCTTATAAGGGCCTAAAATAAAAGGTAAATATTATTATATTAAAATATAAAACTACAATATAACGATGAAATATTTCGACAAGATCATATCGGACTGGTAATGTCTTAAATATAATAATAATAAAATGCATAAAAAAAGGAAAAACAAATATGCTACTAGAAGCACCATACTTCTAATTTTCCTCACTCACAATCAATTCAAGTATGTGTGTAAATGTAAAAAAAGTTTAAGAAAATTTTAAGAAAATCAATGCTAGCAACATGCTGCTAGCAGCATACTTGTTAACCCCTAAAAAATTACTAAACAAATGACACACTTACAAACTTATATTTATCAACTCAAACTGTAGTAGTAAAAAAATGAAATTTAGAACAATAATTTGTTAATATGAAGTATCACGTATTAGACATTAAATTATATTATATACAAAATAAGGCTCTAAACTAAATTATGTATACAGGAGGGTCGAAAATAAAAGTTCAAAGAAATAAAGATATATAATAATGACTTGCTTGTACTGTCTTCTTCTTCAACTATATGTTATGTCTGTAAGTCTTATTGTATTTTTCTAAGAAAAATCATGTAACTTTTATTAAAATACATATAAAAGATAGAGAAAATTTCATTACATACCCCTGTGGTATACCATATTATCAAGTTTCACCCCTCTCATTTTTTTTTATCATTACATACCCATATGGTGATTTTTTGTATCATTACCTACCCCTCCCCCTAACGTCCGTTTGTTATTATTCGTTAACCCCCTCACGTGCAATGCACATGAGGGTATTTTCGTCCATTCCCACCTAACTTTATCCTTATAACATGTTTTACCCACCTATTTCAAACATAAAAGATCAAAACCCTTTTCTCTTAAAATTCTCTTTCTTTCTCATCACATAAAATTAGGGTTTATACCAATAAAACAACAAACACCACCAACACCTCACTACTCCGCCTGCTATCTTCTTCATCTTCATCTTCTCAACCAACAACTTTCAGTCACTAAAAACACTACCAACCCTTTTTCTTTTTCTTTCTTATAACTTTCAGATCTAACACCCTAAATCATTTTCAGATCTAACACCCTAAATCATGCTTTTCCAAATCTAACACCCTAAAATCAATAAATACATTCAAACATAAATCACTCATTCTATGGATCCATCAATCCATCCCACAAATTTATACATATATACATACACTTTATATCAACATTATATCTATCTCTTCATATCAATATCATCTTCATTATTTTCTTTTTAACAGCAAGAAACTGGCGATTTATACCACAACAAATCCGGCCATACTTCTGTTTTGGTTGCTCCCCCACAAATCTTTTTCTCATTCTTATTACTCTTATGGCAGTTTGTTTTCCCCAAATTCAAGAAAACAGATTTGTCCGTATAAATCATCTATACATATATACCATCAATGACAAAAGAAAAAGATGGTTGTGGAAGTGGTCGAAATAGATCGATGGTAACAAGAATGAGGTGGAGGTGAAACCAAGATCCAGCCGCCACCACCAGGGTGATCTTGACTTACAGAATATATATACATATATATAAATCCGTCGATTTATATATATGTTAATGAAATATCAGATTGTTAATTTATATATATATGTATATATATTCTGTATATATATTCAAATTAACACCGATTTATATAATGTGTAAATGGGTTCCGAATTCGCCTTAAGTTCCATTTCATTTAGCTCATCTGCAACTTCCTCTGCCCTGACCAAAAATTTCACATCTGGGTTTTCTTTAAACTCCTTTAACCATCTCTCATTCTCTTCAATCTCTTCTTGGGTTGGGTTTTCTTTGATTTCAAAAAACGGGTCATCTTTCAAAACCTTTTCAACTTCAGGGGTGTGTCTATAATTAGGTCTTTCGGGTTCTGGGTCGGGATTTTTCTTGAATGGGTTGGAAATGGAGATGGCTGCAAATGGGCTGGAATTGGAATTGAGTTTAAATGGGTTTAAAGATTCTGTTAAAGATTGGAAATTTATGGGTTGTAATGGGTTTGGGGGTTTCTTGAACCAGTTTTCACCAAATGGGTTGAAATTAATTGATGCCATTTTTTCAGTGACTGAAAGTTGTGATTTTTAGTGACTGAAAGTTGTTGGTTGAGAAGATGAAGATGAAGAAGATAGCAGGCGGAGTAGTGAGGTGTTGGTGGTGTTTGTTGTTTTATTGGTATAAACCCTAATTTTATGTGATGAGAAAGAAAGAGAATTTTAAGAGAAAAGGGTTTTGATCTTTTATGTTTGAAATAGGTGGGTAAAACATGTTATAAGGATAAAGTTAGGTGGGAATGGACGAAAATACCCTCATGTGCATTGCACGTGAGGGGGTTAACGAATAATAACAAACGGACGTTAGGGGGAGGGGTAGGTAATGATACAAAAAATCACCATATGGGTATGTAATGATAAAAAAAATGAGAGGGGTGAAACTTGATAATATGGTATACCACAGGGGTATGTAATGAAATTTTCTCTAAAAAATACATATAAAAAACTTTGATGAAGTAGGCCCTTAGATGAGGCCTTGCGGATAGAAGAGGGTCGTCTGATGAAGATCCCGCTGTCGGATTACCATCATCAGTTTCACGAGGATGATGTTGGCATGTTGCTATAAGAGTTGTTCGTCAAATCTGTCGCCGCCGCCGTTGTTAATTGTGGTAGGTATTGTCCGGTGGTCACTGATGAATTGTTTATGTATGTGTTTAATATATGTTTTTCGTATATGTATATGCTTTATAAGTTGTACATGTTGCTTTAGAAATTGTAAAGCATATAGATAACCGAGTTGTAACTAAACCGGGTACTGTAGCAACTAAACCAAAACTGTAACAATTAATCCGGTACTGTAGCAACTACCCCGCTACTGTAGCATCATTGATTTGATTTGACTATATATAATATGAGTAATAAATGACCGGGTTTATATAATCTAAATCTAAATAATAAGTATTCTGATTACATTCAGGATTGTACCTAACCGTTAGGCCACATTGGTAGTTTAAAAAGCTTCCTTTGACAAGTGTGACACACCAACACCAACACAAACAAGGCATAGGGTAACACGACCAGGAAAAGGTCAACCCGACCAGGGGCATTAGCGGCGACGTCGCCGCTAATACTCTGTTACTGACGGGGGGCCCGCTAATATTCTGTCAGATTAGCCGTTACTGACATGGGGCCCGCAGTATTAGCGGCGACGTCGCCGCTAATGCTGCCTGGTCGGGGTTTGACTTTTTTGGCCTGGTGGGCTTACGCTCCTCGCACAAACAAATACAGGTTTCCTCCACGAGTTCTTTCTTTGGTAACAAATACCACCATATATCTTGTTTAATTTGTTATATATATTTATATAAAGTTTTGTTTTATGGATGTAACAAAAACGGATTTGAATTTTAGAAGAAAAAAAATTTAGGGATCTTTTTCAAACAATTTATGAGTGTTAAAAAGAAAGATATACCGATTATTAGTAATACCCTATTTTTCGGTTTGGATTTGAATTGGCCTAATGTACTTGTTTCTTTTTTTTTAAGAGTTAATTACAGAAATCGTCCCTGTCGTGGACTGTCACTTGCAGTTTTCGTCCTTAAGTTTAATAAATTACACTTTTAGTCCAAAAAACTTTGCCCCGTCAACAATTTTAGTCCTAGGTGGTAACGTCCGTTTAAAAACATATCATGTGCCAACCACGTGATGGGTATTTTCGTCATTTCCCTTCTCATAACCCAGGTTTAGATCATCATCCTGCAACTAAAACATCACCTTGTCTAATTTTTTTAAGATAAAATTTAGATCATCATCATCATCAATACCATCCAACTTCTAAATCTTTTTTTTTTAAATGAAATTTAGATTCAAATCCAAATCTAAAATTCAAAACCAAAACCGAACTAAATCCAAAGTACAACAAATCCCATCCAAAAGTTTTATAATCATATATTAAACCAAATCTAAATCTAATATAGAAAATCACCTTTCTTTATCACTAATTAAACCAAAGAGATCTTATATTCGTAAGGAAAAGATGGAAACCATTTAAAGATCTGAAGATGAAAAGATGAAGATCCGAGGGACGATGCCGGTGGTCAAACACGTCACTAGTCAGCGGCGGTCAACATGGGTAATAACAATCCGGCCACCACCCACACCTACATCTGAAACCTTAAAATCCGACCACCACCCATAGCCACCTTTGAAACCATAAGATCTGGACACCACCTACCATCTGAAAACCCTAAGATCCGGCTAGCCGCCACCCATACCCGCCATCTGAAACCTTAAGATTTTGAATGTCGCGGTTCACGATCTTGATCGGTATTTTAGAAATCTCGACTGGTATTGTTTTCCAAATATGAATTTAGTGTATAACTTGATGAAAAGCATGTTGTGGTCGTGTAACTCAAAGAATAGATTTTATGGACTCAAAGCACGTGGTGATGATGATGATGTTAGATAATGTTGTTTAATGTTTAGTGGTGATGATGATATTTATTTGTTCTTTTGATGATGTAACTTTACTGATGAGTGTTTTGTTCTTTTGGATTAAAGGAGCCGAGGAGCATATATGTGATATGTTTTAGATTATGGTGGTGGTTGTTATAAAGGATATGAAAGATCTGGGAAAGAAAAAGAAGTAGGGTTATTGAGATGTATTTTTCCCCTTAATTTATTTACTGTAGAGTTAATTACGAAAATACCCATCACGTGGCTGGCACGTGATGGGTTTTTAAACGGACGTTACTACCCAGGACCAAAAGTGTTGACGGAGCAAAGTTTTTTGGACTAAAGCTGTAATTTATTAAACTTAGGGATGAAAGATGCAAGTGGAGGTCACGACAAGGAGACGATTTCTGTAATTAACTCTTTTTTTAATTAACAAATTGATCGACAATCAATGAAAATCACAAGTTTAATTTATTTATTCATTTATTAACAATTGCATTAATTGTAGCGGGAATGCAGAAGTCCTTTTTTGGAGATTTCGAATTGTCAATGGCAATAGGTGCATAATTTTTTCTTCAATTAATTTGTTCTACCTTTAATTTATCTATTTGCTAGATTTAGTCCTGTAAAAGAGTGAATTAAAAATGTCAAAAAGAGTACTTCGTAGTACGTATAGTTTTTGTTGCTAGATGGATGGATAGATTGAATTAGTTTCATATTTTTGGAATTAGAAGAAGATCATTTTTGTATTTTCTGTTAATCTAGTTTGTATAGTCTTTGTTACATAGATTTTTCTAGATTGGATATATATTATATAAGTAAATTAATTAAATGATTTATTTGTAATTTGTTTGCTATTTTTGCTTCATTTTGCGGCAAATTTAGATTTCAACATGTTGAGACTTTCGATTGGTTAACTAACTTTAGATCTGTCCTTTTTTTAATATCAGAACTAACAGATTCATGTCTGTACCTGTTGACGATAGGAAGGTGCATAATTTTTTTCTTCTTCAATTTTCAATCCCAATTGATCAAAGTTGAATGTATTAATTAATGTATTAACAAATTGGATGGATTGTAGCAAAAAAAGTCGTATATATTAGCATAAAGTTGTATATCATAGTAGTTCAAGAATAGAAAGTGGATATTTATCTCTCTGTTATTTTACTTCAGTTTTTCCTGGATTGGTTTATTTATTTATATACAAATCAATTTTAGCAGAAGTTATGTGGGATGATGACGATGATATTTGTCTCTTTTCTTACATGTGGTTACTTGCCATCAGAAGGTTTCCCGTGTTCAGTTACTAGGTGGGTGAGTCTTTTGCCTAAGATACATGCAATGTTTTTCAATGATATTTAATTCTCTTGTAAGAAATGGTTAAGATCCAACAAAATTTATCCACAAACGATTAAAACCAAAAATCATTATAACTAGAAGTTAGTTACGAAAAAAAAGAAACCAATGGAGTGAGTTTTACATAAGTCATAATAGAAAAAAGAAAAAACTAGAATATACTGAATTTATTTATAGTAGTTTGCATACACAATTACAATTAGGTTTTGCAGACAGCTAAAGCTAAAATATACTATAACTAACACAAAAGTAATGCCTGATTAGGGAAATAAAATCATTAGGATGGTAATAGCAGCAAACTATTCCTCTTCATTGCTAACTGATCCTCTTATTGCCCCCATAGGTGAAAACTCATCCTTGGACACACTATATCCAGCGAGCTTCAGGTAGTTTAAGTAGATACAATCTCTAAGCATAGTTTGTAATATCTCTCTTTTAACTTACACGAACATGTAAAGGAAGAAGAATGGTGGAAGGAAACTATGGATTACCGGATCGTGAGATAACTTGTGTAAAGCTTGATCTGGCGACTCAATAATGACGCAGTATCCGATGGTTGTTCTTACCCCACCAAGTACGTGCTCGCAATTGATTGAAAATCCCTCGGGTTTCATATATTAAATAGTTAAAGATGTGTCAACATAAATTTTAGTACTAATTGGAACTAGATTCAGTTATCGTAACAATAAGAATGAGTAAAATTCTAAACAAAATAAATTAGATATAAAGTCTTACTGGAAATGAATCTCTTTTAGGTATTTTTCATCATGATATGAGACAAAGAAAATGGCTTGAACACGAGGTCTGAATCGTAGCCTTCCATTTGTTATTCTTGCGATCTTTGGTTATTTTATCTATTTTTTCATTGTAATCGCTACATGGATTTGGAAGGCACAACATAGATGTACACACACGATCCTTTCTACAAATACCAAGTGTCATGCAATCTTCATCATCGACTAAAAGCTCATCCATGTTTAGCTTTTTTATGCTCCCAATTTCATATTTGCAAAGTTCTGAAATATTTTGATTCCTGGCCTTCAACGCCATGATACCAGTTTGAAATAGCTTCAGAAATGTTCCATCGAATCGAGCTCTAAGGCCTTGGTAGGATTATTTGCATATGGTGCTTGTTGAACTACACCCATCTAAAGCGTGCGACTTTAGACCGAGTGATCGCGATCATTGCAAAGTCATAGCGAACCTTTTTAGTACGGATAAAAAATGCCTCCATAATTATTCTTCTTCTACATCTTGCTTTGTAAGGGTTTTCTTTCTTCAATATACAATCCATTGAAAAGAATTTCGACAATGCCTCCATATAATAACCTAAAAAGGTCCGCTATGACTTCGTAATGATTGCGATCACTTTGTTTGTAGCCGCACACTTTAGATGGTTGTTCGTTCATGTAGCACCATATGCAAATAATCCTACCAAGGTCTTAGAGCTAGAGCTTGATGGAACATTTCCGAAGCTATTTCGAAAATGGTATCCACTTTCAAGAATCGCGTTGAAGGCCACGAATCAAAATATTTCAAAACTTTGCCAATATGAAATGGGGAGCATAAAAAAGCTAAACATTGATGAGCTTTTGGTCGATGATGAAAATTACATGACTCCTGATATCTGTAGAAAGGCTTGGTATGTATAGCTATGTTGTGCCTTCCAAATCCATTAAGGAATTACAACAAAAAAGTGGATAAAATAGACCGAGATCGCAAGAATAACAAATGGAAGGCTATGGTTGGACCGGGTGTTCAAGCCATTTTCTCCATGTCATATCACGATGAAGAAATACCTAAAAGAGATTTGTTTCGAGTAAGACTTCATATCCACTTTATTTTGTTTGATTTTTAACTCAAGAAATACCTAAAATTTATGTTGACATATCTTTAACTATTCAATATATGAAAGCCGGGGGATGTTCAATCAATTGAGAACATGTAGTTGGCGGGGTGAGAACAAGGATCGGATACTAAGTCATTTCTTTGTGGAGTCGCCGGATCAAGCTTTACACAAGCTATCTCACGATCAGGTAATCTATGCTTTCTTTCCACCATTATTATTCCTATACAAGTTCCTGTAAGTTAAAAAAGATATATTACAAACTATGTAGAGAGATTGTATCAACTTGAACTACCTGAAGCTCGCTGGATATGGTATGCCCAAAGATGAGTTTTATCTGTGGAGGCAATAAGAATATCGGTTAGCAGTGAAGAGGAATAGCCTGCTAGGAATCGTCTGCTCCTATTACTATTCTAATGATTTTATTTTTCTAATCAGACATTATTTTTGTGTTAGTAGTATATTTTAGCTTTAGCTTCTTGCACAACTTAATTGTGACTGTGTATGCAAACTATTCTGAATGAATTCTAGTTTTTACTTTTTCTATTATGACTTATGTGAAACTCACTTTATTGGTTGTTTTTTTTGTTTTTTTTTTTGTTACAAGGTTTTTGGTTTTAAGCGTTTGTGGATAAATTTTGTGAGAATTTAACCATTTCTTGCAAGGATTAAATATCATAATATAACATTGCATATGTCTTAGTCAAAAGACTCGCCCACCTAGTAACTGATTAGGGAAAACCTCGTATGTTGGCAAGTAACCGACTTTTAGCTAAGGAGTGAAAAGATGGCAAAACTCCTAGAGGAAATAGCCGCGGAAAAGGCATGGGAGACCGAACTTAACAAAACTATTCATATACCAGGTTTAGAAGTTATCTTTTTCACCTTAGCTTTAACACATCCACTATTTCTCATACTGTTCTTCATTACCATTACAATCTATTGCTTTCAATATTTTTATCCTACTTATAAGCTATATATATATTTTTTTGGCACCAACTGAATAAGGGTCAATGATGTCATTATATTCTTATTCTTTTGAAGATTATTAACATTTTTTTTGCAATTAACTTTCTTGTAGAAGAGACATTGAGAGCAAAACAGATGTTAGCGACAATCTCACTTGGATAAGATCTCCTTTATCTGGTGTTGTTAGTATTGCAGAGATTCTATCAACTACAAAGCTCGATAAAGATCAAAAACAACTCTTGAGTGTCATGCTATCTTCGGGTGATTTAGTCCTTCAATTTATAAATGACATCCTCGTCCTCTCCAAAGTCGAATCAGGTTGACTTTTGGACCTTTTTTGCTGCACTTTATCTGAACTATATCATATTCCTTTCTTTGTATCATTTTCTAAGTTATCCAATTTCTTATGATGAAAATGAGTTAAGTGAGCATATGACACTCAATGTTTAGGCCCCGAGAGGTGATCAAGCATGTACTTCAAACTGCGGCTGCATCACTAAAAAAGATGCTAAGATACTTTCCATAAATAACTTAGATGGTATTCCCTTTGATTCCATGAAAAATGTACGCTTTTCATACAACAAATAGTTGCAGATTGCAAAGCCATATATATATATATATTCTATGAACAGGGATGAAGACTATAACTGTTATTATAGTTATGAATCATAGATCAACAAATGATAAATTACATCATTATAGTTATATAACATCATGACTTATTTCCAGGCTATTGGTGATGTTCTACGAATTCGACAAATCCTCACCAACCTAATCAGGTACATCTGCCACTCTCAAAGTTCCGTTTAGTATGCATGGTCCTACATAAACATATTAATATATTTCCATATAGTCGGATAATTTGCTACAATTACAATGCAATGCACAAACCTGGTTTAATCAATGTTAAACCGTGGTTTAATTTTCGCTTCTTTTATCAATTTCACATTATTTCCTGGAGCAATGCTGTCAAATTTACCCACCAAGGAAAAGGTTTAGATAAATCTTTATGTAATAGCAGACCCATCTCCCAAAGATCAGCAAAAGCTAATTAAAGACGGATACAAACGAACCGCTGCTTCCTGCAGGAAGCAACGTATTGTTAGATGAACACATGGGGAATGGACCAAAACCAGATGAAACTGCGGTGTGGATATGCTGTGATGTTCAGGTTACCGGAATTGGAATCCCAGGTGCATTCTATGTTTCTAATCTTCCAAACAGCAATTTGCTTGCAAAAGGAATATACTTTCTGTTAAAATTTATAATTTAGAGGCCTATATAGTATAGCATAGGCCATTAAATTCAGTTTATATGCAATTAGTACTCATTTATATGAGCAATTTATCTACTTTTTTGCTCACATGTTTTCATTATGATTTAACAGAAACTGCATTACCATCATTATTCAAGAAATACATGCAAGCTGGTGCAGATACAGCTCGAAAATATGGTGGGACTGGATTAGGTTTAGCCATATGCAAACAACTGGTAATGTTTCTTAATTAACATCGGCTTCAGTTGTCTTTTATCTTTATTTAGTTGACTGATCATAAGGCATGGTTACTTGTTAATAAACCAGGTTGAGCTCATGGGTGTGGATCCTAGCAAAGAAAATTATGGATCTACATTCATTTTGATTCTACCCTACAAAGTTCCCAATGCTCGTGAAAGTCCAAAAAAACCGACCCTCGAGCATGGATTTGACTAGGGAGAATTCTGGTAAATCCTTGGGGTGTCTTTCTAGAAACTTAGATGAAGTATCCAAAACATCAGCAAGACCCAAAATCCTTCTAGAAATCAAAAGATGTTTTTTATTTGTAGATAGCATTCAGATATGTCACTTGTCAGCTATATTGTTATGACCGGAATGTTATTTTTTTTTCTTTTCTTACTCTTTCACTTTCTTTTTGAATGAAGTAAGAAGATGGATATACTTTATGTGGGTGAGATGTGTGATAATTTGTTGGTTTTGTTTGCACTAGAGTCCACTTTCATGAAAAGCCGATAAATATTTTGGGCTATTATTAAAGCTCTTTTCAGTGTCATTGCACAACTATGGGTGAAAATGTGATGGCAAAAGAACACCAAAACTTTTATTTCTATTTAACGACCCAACCGGGTTGTATGATATAAGGGAAAAGTCACAGGTTAATTATTTAATGTTTAATATATAATAAATAAATAATTGATACTTATGTTTTTAATGGATTAAAAAATTAACATGTGAAAGGGATTTCACCCAACTTAGGTGTCTAACAGCACCACTTCCCTTCCCCCTATATATATAATAGTAAGAGTTATAGCTATTTATATAAATGCAACTATTTTTTGGGATACATCATCTATAACTTTAAACCTTGTTTGAAAGAAATAAATAGATGTATGAGGTCTAAACGGGGTATTTCGTGATCGTTTTCGAATCCTTCTCTGGCCACATTCGAGATTGTACACAACTTGTAGTTAGTTTCTAAACTATCTTTTGAAAAAAAGGTAAATGAGTGAGAACCGTATGGTCTCATGTACCATATTGGTACCCAAAGCACACATCGTATATAACTCATCCCAACACCAAAAAGTTTAGCAACTTGCTTCAGGACACGAGACATGCTAAATGAACGTATCACGCCTTAATCATTTAATCAACAATGTAGTCTTATCAAGAGAAGGCTTAAATTAGATGTTGACAATATATACGTTATAATCTAACTATATGAATCACGGAAGGAATAGTGACACCGATAATGAAGTATCCCACAGATTCTCCGCATACATGTTAGTTTACAAAAACATAAAGTTATAAATAATCATTCATTGTATTCCATTCCTTCTATAAACATGCTAAACATATATTCAAGTGTTTAACAAAATCTACATGTTATGTAACAGCTCGGGAAAGAAAGGCTCAATAACTGACCCACATTCAATACCGTTTTGGAACGTTAATCAACTCAAGGAAATGTTAGACGTCACCAATCCTTTAGTCAAGCAATTTCGAATGGCAAGAGATCGATTAACCATAAACGGAGACGAAAATGTCAAGCTCATACTGCGCGGCCGCAGGGGCAAGGACGGTAGGACACACAATCTTCCTACTGCAAATGAAGTCGCGACATTGATAATCGGCGACATAGACGGATCTGGTGATAAAAGAGACCTAATTTTAGAAACCAAATCAGGAACCTTGAAAAGAATCAATGAGCTACATCCATCATACCTGGCACTACAATATCCGTTACTATTTCCCTATGCCGAAGACGGATACAGGGTTGACATACCACTAAGGGGCGTAAAAAACATAGATGGACCAGGTAATAACACCAACTTCATTAAAATAGCTACTTATTTATATCAATTTAATTGCTATTGATCCTTAAAAACGTATTATTCATCTCCTAGGGCGGACAACGCTTTCTATGAGAGCTTTCTTTGCATATAGGATACAACAGCGGCAACATGAGGTTTCTTTGATTCTAGTGGCAAGAAAGTTGTTCCAACAATTCATGGTCGACGCATATACCATGGTTGAAAACGACCGGTTGTACTACATAAAATGCAATCAAAAGGTGCTAAGAGTTACTACTGAGGAAAATCTATCTAAAGCGGCTCAATCGGGGGAAAAAGATGCCTCAAAAATGGGCACCCGGATAATATTGCCTTCTTCTTTCACAGGAGGCGCAAGGTACATGCAGCAAAACTACATGGACGCTATGACGCTTTGCAAGACTCTTGGATATCCAGATTTATTCATAACATTTACATGCAACCCAAAATGGCCCGAAATTTGTAGATTCTTAGAAAAACACGGTCTTAAATCAGAAGACAGACCGAACATACTCACAAGAATGTTCAAGCTCAAGCTTGATCACTTGATCAAGAATCTGAAGGATGAAAACGTACTCGGGAAAGTGAAAGGAGGTACTGCTTCTATAACTATTTTAGTCTCTTTATAAACTAATATATATATACATAATTAAACGATTGTGATGCTTTTACATGTTGCTCAGTTGTGTACACCGTGGAATTCCAAAAACGCGGTCTGCCTCATGCCCATATATGTCTATTCTTCGAAGAATGCGACAAATTAAGAACCCCAGAAGACATCGATCGTGTTATATCGACTGAAATTCCAGATAAAGAAGTGGACAGTGAGTTGCATCATCTTGTGTGTGAATTTATGATGCACGGGCCATGCGGTAAGGACAACCCAAGCTGCGCCTGTATGAAAGACAAAAAGTGCTCAAAAAACTTTCCAAGGGCATATACAGAAACAACCCGCATAGACATCAAAGGATATCCCATGTATAGGAGAAGAAAGAACGGCGTGACAGTTGATAAAAGCGGAGTCCCATTGGATAACAGGTATATCTCTTTTAGTGTATATTAAATTTCTATGCCCTTCCCTTTTGAATCGTTTGGTAGTCGGAATACACTGCTGCATACAAATAACCTTTTGGATCAACCAATTGGTAGGCCAAGATGTCATTATAATAGGTGGTTATAATACACCAGCCTTTCCAAAAATATAAAGCCCCATATGTTAGTACATAATGCATACTTTAAATCACGACTTTAAGCTTAATGGTCTTTTTTAAAAGAAAACAAATGCTGAGCCGTTTTGCTTTCTTTGTACCAGCATTATATATAAGATTTTATCCTCATAGTAATGCAATTGCTTATCTACGTCATTCCTTTTCTTTATAAACCAGGTATGTCGTAGGTTACAATCCAATACTTATCAAGCAGTATCGAGGACACATGAACGTCGAATGGTGTAACCAACTCGGAGCTATCAAGTATCTGTTTAAATATATCAACAAGGGTCCAGACAGAATAACAGTCGGCTTTCCAAAGAAAACCCAAAATGCCGACAAGGAAAACCAACCAACAGATGAAGACGAGGTCGCAGGTTACTATGATTGTCGTTACATATCTGCATGTGAAGCAGCCTGGAGATTATTTGGTTTTGAAATACACTATCAAACACCGCCTGTTCAGAGATTATCCTTCCACATTAAAGATCGGAAACCAATACTCTTTGATCAACATGACACGGTTGCTGATGTGGTTACAAAGCATACGGTGAAAGAGTCGCAATTCCTAAAATGGATGGAAAAAAACAAGATGGACGAAGAGGCAAAATCTATGACATATCCAGAATTCCCCACAAAATTTACTTGGAACATCAAAGACAGGGAATGGACAAGAAGGACAAACACATCAAAATCAGCAATTGGGAGGATCAACTATGTATCTCCAAAACATGGGGAAACATACTATTTAAGAATTTTGCTCAACAAAATTAAGGGACCTACATGTTATGATGACCTGAAAACTGTACATGGCAAAAAATACAAAACGTACAAAGAAACTTGCTACGCATTGGGACTATTGGATGGTGATGAGGAGTACATACAATCAATTAAAGAAACCGGTTCTTGGGCTACAGGTTCTTTCTGCCGATCCTTATTTGTCATGCTCATAACATCAGACAGTTTGTCTAGGCCTGAATATGTTTGGGAACAAACATACGAAAACCTCACTGACGATATACTTTACATACGTAGGAAAGAGCTTAACGAGCCAGGTATTACACTTTATCTTCTTATATTAATAAAAAAAAACCGCATACCAAAATCTACTGTATTAGTTTATAAAGCCATAATCTTCTTATTATTAAACGTATGTACAGATTTGGAATTGGACCCAGAAGCTATTAAACACATAGCATTGGCAAAAATCGAAAAGATGCTACTCGCAAGTGGGATGAGCTTAAAAGACATACCCAACATGCCCTGCCCAGATTTCAGATACATCGAGATGGCATGCAACATGCTCATTCAAGATGAACTCAGTTACGACAAGGAGAAACTGGAAATGGAGCATCAAAAATTACATGCAAGCCTGACAGCGGAACAATTAAATGTATACGACACCGTCATGGATGCGGTTGCCCAAGACGACGGAGGCGTTTTCTTCCTATATGGATACGGCGGCACGGGAAAAACATTCGTATGGAAGACATTATCATCGGCTATCCGGCGCAAAGGAAGCATAGTCTTAAATGTCGCGTCAAGTGGGATAGCTTCACTGCTGCTAACAGGAGGCAGAACGGCCCATTCAAGATTTGCAATCCCACTTAACCCAACCGAAGACTCATTCTGTAATATCAGCGCGGACAGCCCTTTGGCCGACTTAATACGAGAGGCTAGATTGATCATTTGGGACGAGGCACCCACGATGCATACGCATTGTTTCGAGGCCTTAGATCGAACAATGAGAGACATAATCCAGGGACCAAATTCACACAAACCTTTCGGGGGTAAAGTAATAGTTTTCGGGGGAGACTTCCGACAGATCCTCCCGGTCATTCCAGGGGGAAATAAAGAGGAAATTGTCAATGCTTCGCTTAACCATTCATTTTTATGGGATCATTGCAAGGTCCTCACATTGACACAGAATATGCGTTTGCAGAGCGGCACAAACGCCGAAGAGAAAGAGGAAATAAAAAAATTCGCAGAGTGGATATTGACAGTCGGTGAAGGGACGGCAGGAGGCAACAACGACGGGGCCACAGAAATTGAGCTCCCGAAAGAGGTGCTAATTAACTCCGAAAAAAATCATGTCGAATCTATTGTGTCAGCTATTTTTCCTTCGATTGCAGAACATCTTAATGACAAGGGATATTTTGAAGACAAGGCAATTTTGGTACCGACAAATGAAGAGGTTGATTCGATCAACGAATACGTACTATCGAAGGTAAAAGGCGAGGAGCGTATTTACTTCAGCTCAGACAGTGTTTGTCAGTCAGAGTTCATTGACGAGTTTCAACAATCTTTGTACGCTCCAGAAATACTGAATGGGTTCAAAGTTTCAGGGATACCCAATCACAAATTGGTACTAAAGGAAGGTGTGCCTGTGATGTTACTTCGCAATATAGACCAGTCTAACGGGTTATGCAATGGGACGAGATTGAGGATAACAAGATTAGGAAAGCATGTGATTGAAGCGGAAGTGATATCCGGCAACAACATTGGGTACAAAACTTACATCCCCAGAATGAAGCTAATACCGTCAGATAAAAGAATACCGTTCAGGTTTAATAGAAGACAATTCCCATTGGTCGTTTCTTTCGCAATGACAATCAACAAAAGTCAAGACCAATCTTTATCGACCGTTGGTCTGTATCTACAACGTCCAGTTTTCACACACGGACAGTTGTATGTTGCAATCTCTCGGGTTAAGTCGAAAAAGGGACTCAAGGTGCTGATATGCGACAAAGATGGAAAGACAACAAACACTACAACGAATGTCGTCTACAAAGAAGTGTTGCAAAAGATGAAGGAAGATATGTGATTTTTTAAACAATTTGATTTAGCATTAAGAATTTACATTTGAGTATCTCATTTTTTTAAAGTCTACTTTTACATTTTAACCTATAAGTATCTTTGTCTTGCATATATTATTTATTATATTAACAATTTAATAAACCCGTGTATTTGACACGGGTCTAAAATCTAGTAATCTAACTATATGAATCACGGAAGGAATATTGCTAAGGCCCAAAGGGAGATGTTTGAATGTTAAAACAAAACTGATCATTGTGACTTAGAGACCGATATAATTAGTTTACATCGTTTCATAACAACCTCATATTCTGATTTGTTTTTTGTTTTTCTTTTATTATATCGTCTATAATAATAACATCATTATATACGAAACATACACTGTGTAACGACTCATGACTCTTTGTCATATTTGTTATTCATAGATTGTGGCTTCAAATTTCATAGTGAACGAATTGTAAATATATGTGGAATTTGTAAGTATATTTTAGCTGTTTTTCAATTTATATTTTTTACCCCCAAGGCCCTAAATTTGACAGTTTCTAACACCATCAAATTTCAAAAAGATTATAATTAGTTGTAACATAATTTTGTTCTATGTATATCTATGTGTCATAAATTAGATATTGCAACGTGCAACAGTTTCAATCAATAGAAAATGAAGTTATAGATTTCTCCGATCCAAATATATATTGAAATTAAATATGGTGGATCAAATATTGCTTTCACCGATCCAAATATATATTGGGCTTTTTCGTGCATCAAATATACAACGAATTATCTTTTGTTTACTTAAAATGTATTAATCTAGATGGGTGTGTTTTGGTGTCAAAGAAAGTTTTAATACAGTTACGAAGCATTTCCAAAGTATTGTATTATAGATATAGATATCATGTATACAACAAAACTAACCTAATTATATACTTCTTTCATGTATTTTTCTTTCATATGGTTATATCGACGTTTTAGAGGGTGTTTGGGATTACGTTTTGAACTAATTATTTGATTATTACGTTTGTAAAACGCAAATAATCTAAAAAAGTGTTTGGATGAAAATGTGAATTTTTGCTATGAAAACTCAGTTTTAGAGAAGCATGTACCTAAATGTTTTTTCAAAACGTAAAATCTATTTTGAAAACGCAAAATTTATATTGAAAACGCAACAACAAACAACCCCTAATTTCTTTCAAATTTCACTAGGTAAACACCTTAATGATTGTTAGGGGAAAAGTTCGAAAATGATTACAAGGTTTTCCCAATTAGCTGTATACATCCGAATTAAAAATGGCCTTATTCGAAAATGATCACGAGGATTTTTCAATTAGCTGTATACACAAACTTAGAAACTTGATAGTGAAATTCAAATAATCTTTAATATATACAAGAGTAAGTACCTGCGCGTTGCGACAGTGAGATGGTAGGGGTGATAGGTCATAAGTGTGATAGGTCATAGAGTGTGATAACCAAATGCCTTAGCCGTACGGGCTCCGCCCTCGAATTTAAAAATTCGTCGAAAGTATATCGAATGACATCTCTAATGAAAGAGCATGAAATTTTAAGAACACCCATATAATTTTTATAATTTATCGATGTACGGTTTTTGAGATAAAAGATTTTGAATGAATTAGAGGAATAAAAATGATTTATGGAGAGAGAGAAAAAATGAGTGGTTGAGATTTGAGGAGAGATGAAAATGAAAGTTGAAAGTTGTGGGCATTAATGTATGGTACATCATGCATTATCATGTGTACATTGTTGAAATTGAAAGTTGAAACCATATTTGCTTTATAATATAGTATAGATTAAAACAAAACACTTAATTCCAAATTGAAAAAATAAGACATTGATTGAATTTAACTATTATTTTCCACCATTAGATTTTCTTGATGACATCATCATTGACCAAATAATTGGTCAATAGCATTTTTAGTCCTCATACTTTACTTTTATACAAATAAGTCATTTAATTTAATTTATTTAAATTAGTAAATGGTCTAATTGAATACCATTCAATAACTTTATTAACCAAATTTTTATAATAATGATACTCCTATTCTTAATGTTATAACTTATAAAAAAAAATTATTTATTTATATAGTATATATTATATATTTGTATTTCTTATGTTACTAAATTGAGTATTTGACAAAATTTCATTGGGTTGATAAGTTGAATATGATATTTATCTTTCGATGATAAACTTACTATATGCTTTATTTATTTTTGATAATCTATATCATTTACTTCACTAATTATCTTTTGGTAAAGAATTTTAGTTATATGATTTTTTATTTTTTATTTTCTATTTTTTTTGGTGTTTAAATAATAAAACATTAAAATTTTATATTGTTACGAGAATTATCAATTACATTGTCTTTCCATTAGTAACATTTTATTTTAACGACACTACAAATATTTTTCAAAAATATTTACATTATATTGTTTGTTGATATGACTGCTTAAAACATGGATTAGAATAACACCTTTGGTACCCTTGATAAGAGTAAAGGTATAGTTACAACTCAATGTTAATAAAAAAATCTAGAGGTGTAAGTAACTTTTACACGTTTTCTACTGTGTGAATTTAACTTTCATTTGGTTCATTGTATGTAACTAACCCGCTGAATTGAACGATTAATGTAAAAGTGTATACGTGACAAACCATATGAGTTGCCACGTAGAAGTTTTTGATTGGTCAACGTAAAAATTTTACATTAATCGTTCATTTAGCGGGTTAGTTACATACAATGAACCAAATGAAAGTTAAATTCACACAATAGAAAAAGTGTAAAAGTTACTTACACTCCCAGATACTTAATCCTTTAGTTTTATGTTGAAAACATTATTAACATTTTTCTTTAACAATGAATATGGTATTATAATTGTGGTTCAAAAGTTTGTAAATATTTATTTAGATGTTAATAATTTTTAGATATTAAAAGTTTTTCAATGCAAAAAGATGTACAAGTTCCGCGTATTACGCGGGTAATAAGCTAGTTATATTAGATTGTGAAATGTAAAAGTTTAAGCAGACTTAGACTCATCTATACTATCTAATAAAACAAACCGTCTTTTTTTCTTTAAACTTTCTACCTTTGAAAAACCAAAAATACATTTCTCCTTTATTCACTAATTTAAACATCTTCATCTAATATACCTATAATACCCTTAATGAAATAATTTACAGTATAGATCCCCCAACACTTAAAATAACTACAATACCATCTTTAACATCAACTACTTTTACATTCACTACCATCGCTGCCCCCATTACCGTCCCCACTGCCGCCCCCACCACCGTCACCACCACCACTTCCGCCATCACTACCCCCACCGCCGCCGCATTGTGCGGACATAAGTCTAGTTATTAGAACTAGATTGATGCCCGCGCAATGCGGCGGCGGTGATGGTGTGGTTATTAACGTAAAAGTAATTTCATTGCGGTCAGAGATGTAATGAATTGTTGCGGTGGGATATGAAAGGGGGGAGGACGGGGACGAATTTTAGTTAGGGCATTTTAGTCATAGTCTGTAAAATGGAAATAAGGATGTATTAAAATGGAAGGTAAATGTGTCATTTCAGATTCTTAAAATTAAAGAGGGGGAAGCAGTTTCATTTATAAAGAAGTATCGATATGCTGTTATTTTGAACCGATTGATTTTAATAACTCTGGTTAATTCTACAAATCTCAATTGTTCAAACTTGCAATCCACTTATTTTATGGACCCAAGAAAGCTACTTCTTCTTTGAGTTGTAATTTGAGTCGACTTCAATCACATTTACACTGCATTCATGAGTTTTTTTTTTTAAAAAAAAAGAGAAAAGAAAAGATAACAAAGTTGATCCTTTTGCATTCTTGAGTTTTTTTTTTATCAGAAAAGAAAGTGTAGAAAAAGAGAAGTGATGGTTTTTTCATTCAAAAACTTTCTGACCATTACTGGCCTGATTTGGATGGAAAAGATTCTTCCCTTATCTTTTCTTCCCCTATCTTATCTTATTCTTTCTTATATATTTTTTAATAGAAAGTCGAGAATGCAACGTTAATTCTAAACAACCCAATTGTTGGCCATCTTGCCACATGCTCTAACATACTAGATCCTTTAGATTATGGACATTTTCCCACGGTGGTTGTAAACAATTAGAAGGCTATTTAGTTGTTTCAAGTAATACTAACTCGTTGTGTTAATATTGATAGTTTTGTAGCATTGAAGTTATAGACATTGTTTCGAAGCGAAATACAAATTAAATCAAAGATGGAAAATGAGAAAGAAAAAAAAAAGAAGGTAGCAATTAAAGATTTAAAGGTATAATTTATTTCTATCTTTGTTTTTCCTTTTTCACTTCAATTAATCCCGAGGTGTTTTGTTAACAAATTCATGGATGGTAGGAGAAAAGAAGGTGGATATTAATTTAGTTGAAGGATCTACTTATTTTTATCTTTGTGTTTTTTTTTTTAATATCAATCACTTTGAGGCTTAGTTAATTAATTTATTAACTTATTTTGGAGGACAGCTACAGAAGAATTAAACAAAGTATTTGATCCTCCTAGACAAGATTTATAGTTTTTATGAAATTTGGGCTTTTTTGTTAAGAAAATAATTAATATGTCAAAAATATAGGCCTAAAGGTATTGACACATGATAACATTACATTAATTATATATATAACAATTGAAGTTCCTTTAGCTACAGGGAACTTCAATTGTTTTTTAAAATCACCACCAAACTTTTATAATTTCTATTTTTAACACAAACTTTGTTTACTTGCTTTTTAAAATCTTTACCAAACTTTTATAACTTCTATTTTTGACACAAACTTTGTTTATAGTTTTCTTATAGCTACAGGAAACTTGGATTGTTTAACATTTCTGTCACGAAACTTTTAACTTTTTTACTTTTGGCACGAAAGTTTTGTTTATTTAGTTTTTTAAAATCTTCACTAAACTTTTATAATTTTTATTTTTAACACAAACTTTGTTTACTTGCTTTTTAAAATCTTTACCAAACTTTTATAACTTCTATTTTTGACACAAACTTTGTTTACTTGCTTTTTAAAATCTTTACCAAACTTTTAAACTTTTATTTTTCTAACTTTTGTCACGAAAGTTATATTCTCTTTACTTTTTATCACATAAATTCACTAAAGTTTTCGCCCTTTTACTTTTTGCCACATCACTTTCGTTTCTTTTACTTTTCGCACGAAAGTTTCGTTTTATTTACTTTTTATACTTTTATTTTTCTAACTTTTGTCACGAAAGTTTCATTATCTTACTTTTCACCACATAACTTTTGTTTTTTTAACTTTTGTCAACTACACGAAACTTTTATTTATTGTTTTTTAAAATCACCACCAAACTTTTATAATTTCTATTTTTAACACAAACTTTGTTTACTTGCTTTTTAAAATCTTTACCAAACTTTTATAACTTCTATTTTTGACACAAACTTTGTTTATAGTTTCTTATAGCTACAGGAAACTTGGATTGTTTAACATTTCTGCCACGAAACTTTTAACCTTTTTACTTTTCGCACGAAAGTTTTGTTTTATTTAGTTTTTAAACTTTTGTCACGGAAGTTATATTCTCTTTACTTTTTATTACATAAATTCACTAAAGTTTTTGACCTTTTACTTTTTCCCACATCACTTTCATTTCTTTTGCTTTTCGCACGAAAGTTTCGTTTTATTTACTTTTTATACTTTTATTTTTCTAACTTTTGTCACGAAAGTTTCATTATCTTACTTTTCACCACATAACTTTTGTTTTTTTAACTTTTGTCAACAATTTTTACCACATAACTTTTGGTTTTTTAACTTTTGTCACAAAAGCTTCATTTTATTTAGTTTTTTAAAATCTTTACCAAACTTTTATAACTTCTATTTTTGACACAAACTTTGTTTATAGTTTTCTTATAGCTACAGGAAACTTGGATTGTTTAACATTTCTGTCACGAAACTTTTAACTTTTTTACTTTTCGCACGAAAGTTTTGTTTTATTTAGTTTTTAAACTTTTATTTTTCTAACTTTTGTCACGAAAGTTATATTCTCTTTACTTTTTATCACATAAATTTACTAAAGTTTTCGCCCTTTTACTTTTTGCCACATCACTTTCGTTTCTTTTACTTTTCGCACGAAAGTTTTGTTTTATTTACTTTTTATACTTTTATTTTTCTAACTTTTGTCACGAAAGTTTCATTATCTTACTTTTCACCACATAACTTTTGTTTTTTTAACTTTTGTCAACAATTTTTACCACATAACTTTTGGTTTTTTAACTTTTGTCACAAAAGCTTCATTTTATTTAGTTTTTCATACATAACTTTGAGTTTTCGCACATAACTTTCAATTTTTTTAACTTTTCGCACGAAAGTTTTGTTTCTGTTACTTTTTATACTTTTTCTTTTCTACTTTCGACACGAAAGTTTCATTTTCATTACTTTTTACCACATAACTTTTGTCAACAAAGTTTCATTTTCTTAACTTTTTACCACAAAGCTTTAAGTTTTTCAAGTTAAGCCACCAAAGAAACAATTAATATTTGTTGCCAACGACCGGATAATCACAGACCAATAGAAGAATATAACACTATGAAACGGTGTTTCTACTATAACAAAAAACTTAGCCTTTTAATATTATTTTTGCACTACTTTTTATTGTTCGTTGTATACCTTTTAGCCTTGGTACGCTTTTGTAATATACATTTATCGTTATGCATGTATTACGACTTCATATAGTTACAAATTTTACGTATTGCTATGTGTCCCGGGGCAACGCCCGGACACAAAAACTAGTTACAATAATAACATTGTTCATGGTTATGAACAGTAGTTTTTTGTCCTTTTGTGCGCTGATCATATATATACAATACATGTCATGTACTAACCAGATAACAAAATTAGTGGAGTGGTTGACGCTTGCACTATGAGGGTGGAGGTCCTAGGTCGAAACTCAAACTTGCAATCCACTTATATTCATTTAGCACAAACTTGAGTTAATGTACTTAAACAACTTTCTGTATATATATATGTATATTTTACATGAGAACGTGTTGCAGGCTACAAGCATCAATGTGGTCCCAGATTTCCCCGCCAAGGCTCTCGCCACTCAGGTTTGTTAACTTTTTACTAAAATTTGTAATAGTTAGATTGCGGAACTTCTGATTATTGAATAATAAAACGATGGGTATTAAGTAATTGCAGTGTTCAATTTTTTAGAAGCCCTAAGTACTGCTAAGTTTAAGATGGACATGGTAGAACTTAGCCCATTCTGTTTTTACTTGCCTGCACTCCTAACTAATGTCAACCCCAAACAACTCTAAAGTTAACTGGTTGGTCAAGCAACGAGTCAAACAGGTAAATCTAATACGGCTAGGGTTGCTACTCCCCGTCGATACTTAATCTCTGTTTATCTTGAATATCATAACTATCTGATATATTAGATCTGATACCTAAAATAATACCACTGAAATATGACCTTTTCTAAATAATGCTTGCATGGTATACCCGCATTCAATATTTATTAAAATTTAACCTTTCAAGGGGACCCAACAAGAGATGCTGATAAAAAGTCCCTGTTTTTGTATCCAAGGGTTAAACTGTCCTTTATAGAGTGTGTAAAACGGACAACCTGTTATAGTTCTCTGTTATCAATTGAGCAAGAAATCTACAGTTTAGCGTTGGATAAAACAAATCAAGTTCATCAAAGTAACTGAAAGCCCATGGGATGGAGGTTGTGTCATTTCTCCAACAAAAACGCAGTTGTTTAGTTACTCCAAAGTCTACATATGCTATATATGTATGTATATTTGTATATGTATTATATTATTATGTATATGCATAGATTTTTATAACTGTAGTCTATAGTTTTTGATTAATAAATTATAATTTTATCGACACAATATGTCTATACTTATGAGAAACCTTATATCATGTGTATGTATCTGTATATATGTGAATGTGTATATACGTTTGTGTCCCGTCAGAGACTTCTTTGTGATTTATTATGGGCTGATTCTAAAAGAGATTGGGAAGGTTAGGGTGAGAATGACAGGGGCGTGTCATATACATTTGGGGATGACAAGGTTGCTGAATTTCTTGAAAAACATGATCTTGATCATATACATTTGGGGATGACAAGGTTGTTGAATTGCTAACTATCCTGGTTTAGGCAGCAAGTTGATGTGACTGATGGCAACATGAGCAATGTTGTTGTATTGTTTGATGAAACTGCGGAAAAAGTGGTCTGCAGAACTTCAAAAAACCTGGCGGATGAGCAACTCGAGGTATAGAGACAGTAACATTTGAATTATAAGAGTGATATATGTATCAGTTTAATGTGGTGTTATGGTTTGTTTTGTTTCAGGATACGTCGCTTGATACTCTGTTTTCCCACCTGTGAGTGAAGCTCTTATTGGCACCAAGCATGAATTTGAGATTAGAAGCGATACATACTATCATTTTGGTGAATACAAAAGTTTTAGATGTGCAAAGGTAATTAGGACTGTGATGGATGGTCGTACCGTTGAAGTAGTTGATGAGAGCCCGTCAACAAATGCCAATACTGGGCCTTCATCATCGTTGAGTGTGTTGAAGCATGCTGCGTCGATTCCTACCCCTGCAAAGTTGACTGAACACAAGCTACGAAGTTGTAAGTTGCGACTGTCCATTTGTGTCTGTTCGAATCCCATCTCGAGCATTGTTACTAGCCAATATTCTTGGCGTGCGAGTTGAATTTACCGGGTGGGGGCGGGGGGAGGGGATCGGGTAGGCCCTTCGCTGTTCTAAAAAAAAAATTACATTGTTAATTTTTAACCAGGTTTGGATTTTATTTGAAGAGAACTTGAGGATTTATTTTAGGTAGTTTTCTATAACCTTTGCAAGTTGAAAATCTGTATATTATACTAAAATATATGAACTTCTTTGACAGTCTATTGTAAGTTTTGCAAAGAGACGGTTCGGTTAGATGAAAGCTGTTAGTCATTGATCGAAATTTGATGGTAGAAGTTGCTTTTAGTAGCCTACTTGATTCCTCAAAAGGGTTGTTGAATCAGATGAAATATATTTGTAAACATATAGGAATATAGGATTTGCAATCTCAAATGCGTATGACAATTGAATATAAGAATAGTCCGTATCACATTTTATATATAGCAGTATAATTTTGCATACATGGGAGGTAAAAGGAAAATGCTGAGTTTTTTTTTTTTGGCTTTTTGAGCACAGCATGTGGCCAGCCATGAAGTCCACACCTATAAACATGCCCTGAAATGTGTTGCATACCTATAAACGAGATAGTTAGTTTTGAATATGAGATGCCCCTGCAATCTGGGTATACAAAAACCAAAAACCTTAAACCTTTTTCTTCCTTGACTGTTCAATGACCATGTTTCTTCTTGCTTTACGCTTTTTACATTCATTAACTATTCTTTACTAAGAGTGTTTCTTGGATCCTTTTATAAATAATGCAAGTGTTTCAAAAGAAAAGTAGTGACTATAATAAAATCTATTACTTCATTACATGACTTTTCAATGTAAACGGAATCTCAAAATCGTGCATTACATGTGTTTTTATCTAGCCGTGCATCGCACGGTGATGCACTCTAGTTTTTTTAATGTTTTGTAATAACATATACATTAGTAAATTAGTAATTGATAGTTAATTAACTCTTAATTTAACTAATTAGTATAGTGATATTATTGATTCGACTTTTTTTAACCTAAACATCAATAACGCTTGAAAACTATATTGTTTTGTGCGTATAAGAATGTTGGGATGGATCACCACAAATAAATAAATCAACACGACAATAACCAATAATTAAGTAAACAAGAAAAAACAAATGACACAATGATTTACTTGGTTCGACTCAATGAGTCTAATCCACTACCACAAATATCAATACAAAATTTGGATTACAAAAATGGAGACGCTCACTCTCGACAATCTATAATCCCTCACCGAAATTCACTATTACAAGATACTCTCACCTCTCAATAATTTCTCTCACAAGAATGAATTACATAAAACATCTAACAATGACTCCTATTTATACAGGCAAGACACAAAGGTATTTTTGTTTCCATACCAATGTGAGACAAGAATTTAAAGTCAATGTTCATTAAATCCTCCCTTAACCCAAATTCCCTAATATCTTAACTTTATCCGAAAAATGCACTATTCTCCCGGTCTTCTTCACCTTCTTGTTCTCAAACAAGTTTTCCCTAATAGGGATTCACCATCCAAGTAACATAGATATTAGATTCTTCGAATTTGTCCATTCTCGAAGAACTAGTCTATCTCTCATGTACACCTTTAAAGTATTTATTCTTCCAACATAACGGTACCCACGGGATGTTAAAATTCCAAGTGAAAGTATATTCGTCGACGCACCCGGAACATACTTCACATTCAAAGCGGTCTTCACAACTCCATCATGAAGTTTGAAGCGTACACTCCCAACACCTTCAACCTTCATCTTTTGCTTGTACCCACTTTGATATCACCAAATTGCCCGTTTGTGACAACTCGTAATTTATTAGCAACGGGTTAGTCTTCATCTCAGTCATTATTATAATTTCGTCTAATTTAGACAATTATAGACGTGGAAATTATTAGACAATTGAACTTTTGGTTTAGTTCAATTAGATATATCTTGATAACGTAGACTATTAGCTATTTAGACGAATGCCCAGTCTTAAAATAACTTAAAATAAATATTTAAAGGTTATGTCTTGTACACAATAAATAGACTGTCTAGACTTAATATTTTTAAAGTTTACTTTGACGAAATTTTATTGACTCGTCTTAATTTAAATAACACGAGGGAAAATACCTTTACTTTAAATTATAACCTTTTAGTCATACGGTATTTAATCGTAAGCATTTTACCAAATTAGGGGTACCAAAATATCAAAAACAAGGCCACATGGGCCGGTCCTAGTTTGTGAGGCAGGGAAGTGAACACCAAAGCCCCTTTCCCTCCTCTTCTTTCTTCTTGGTCGACCAAGACACACAAAACACACACAACACACACACAAACACTCTCAAATCTCTCTTCTCTTCTTCTAAATTGGTTTTGGCAAAGGAAGGATTAAAGGAAAAGATTATAAAACTATAATAATTGAGGTATTATCATCATCATCATCTTCTTCATTATCCCTCAAGAACATCAAATTTGTAAGTAAACTCTTTTCTACTAAATTTCTGATTTGAATAGATTCAATCTTAGAGTTTATCTCAGTTTTGTTAATCAAATTATTAGGCTTTGAATATGAAATAAGTTTTGGGTTTATTGATTTAATGAGTTTTTATTAGAAATAGGTTTAGAAATCATAAGAATTTGGAATTTGTGAAATGGTTGGCAAAATGGGTTATTACCAGGTTTATTTGACATGTTTATACTTGTGGGAATGAAAGAATTCGATTGAAAAACGATTTGGTTTGGTGAAAATGGTCAAAAACTGCACTTTCACTCGTGCAGGTCTGCTTTCGCACCGCGATCCTTCAGGATTCGTGCCGCGAAGTGTTTCAGCAGAGCCATCGCGCCGCGACCCTTCAGGTTTCGCGCCGCGAAGTAGTTCAAAATGGTCTTCGCGCCGCGAAAGGTCCATGTCGCGCCACGATTTGTGGTCCTGTTTGACATTTTTCAAAAGACGATAAATTGAACGCTTGAACTTGGTTTATATCGAATGGTACTTTAGACTACCTTATAATGACAATGTCATTGATATTACCAACTAAAGTTAAATAAAATGGAAGTTTAAATCACATTCTCGGTTGTGGCATTCCAGGGTCTATAGCTAAGTAGTTGTACGTAGGATACTTGTCGCCGTGAGATTTGATCCTCACCATTGGTACTCTTTCCTAGGTTGTGGATAGGAATGGAGAATAGATTGCTCGTTTCACAAGCTGCTCTTACTCTTAGCTCGTACATCGCTAAGGTGAGTTTATGGCGCCCTTTTTCTTTTACTTTGGGCCTGAAAGCATGTATTGTTGTATACACGATTACTTAATAAATGATTTGTCTATGTGTATGCCATGTGATTTGGCTGCTTAAATCATTTGACTTAAATTTGCCATGTTGACGGCTGTCGAAAATGTGTATACGTGTCATTATGAAATATTGAATGAAATGACTTTGAATTGCTAACGTGTGAAATCGAGTTTGTAAAATTTATAAACAAGTACCCACTAAAACCGACTACTACACACTTTCAGGCAGTGGACCTGATCGCATATAGTATAGTAAGTAGTAAGTCCGAGATCGTTCACAGGGATTGGTTTTGAAATAATTGTTTGCTAAAGTGGTTTTAGAATAAGGATGGAACCGTAGCCGAATTGCTACCTCACTTTGACAATTTGAAATTAAAGAAATTAAAATGACAAGACAATTGAAAGTAAGAAAGTTCAGACAATATAAATAAAGATCATCCACTTCGAATCCACTTGACTTCAGCTATGATTGCACACGATAAAGATCAAATTCTTTAGAGTTGACAAGATAATCGTGAAAGGATAAAAATGTTCGCGTGGTACTACCAACCGCTCGCAAATCACCCAAACACCTAAGTTTCTAGTTTAATTACCCGAGCCAGTACCACCAATGCCTAGAAAATCTCCCCAACAACTAGTTTGCTTGATTATCCAATTACCAATTATGCCTATGTGAATGAAAACGTGGTACCACAAACCGTTTCTAAACACGTTTACCGATTAATTCCTATTATAGATTTGACATTCACCGTCATACCATGAACCGGTGACAACCGATCATAGACAATCGAATTGCAACGATAAACATATTCACCTAGTACCACTAATGATGAACACATAAACCATCAACATCAAAAGAATAAATCAAAGTAATTAATTGATAAAGATCACGACACAACGATAATTGAATCAACGCTTGAATTAAAATATTGCAATCATATCATTCGTCAAGTTTCATCAAAGTGGATGATTAGAAATCTAGCCACTCATGGTAAATTGAAATTCATAAAAGAAATTGAAAGAGAACATATTGTACCAATATTTGTTGAATTTAAATTGCAAGACAGAAAATTAGATACGATCTAGATGGGTGTTCTTGAAACTTCAATGAATCCAATGATGAAATCTAAGATGATCCTTGAAAGAATTCGCGGTAGAAAAGCTCCTAGAAAGAAAATTTTATAACTTGGGAAATAGGGTTTATTTTCTATTTATACCTCCCCAAAATCTGATGCAAAAAGGCTGAAACCCTGATTTTAAATCGAAAATTATCTTGATGGACATTAAAGCAACTGTGTAGTTTATATATTAAAAATTCATATATATTCAATTCGTACTTCATATAGATAGCATACACATACACAAATAAAATGTATTTAATAATTGTAAAACCCTAATTATTTTTATTATAAATATTTTCAAATTTGAAGAATCTCAATTGTAGAAATTAGAAAACAGAGCATGAATTGGAGGATAAATGATTACTCTTATCAAACAATTACTAAAGAAGAAGAAAAAAAAAGTGCTTGCCTGAGTGAGATCCCCAATCGTCAAAGCCTAGGGTTAGAAAAAGTGATACAGAGCTTGTGGGAAAGAGAGAACAAGAACTATGCCCATTTTAAAATGTGCAAAGCACGTGCACTTCATTTAATACCCTTTTTTACTTTTGAAATAATTGAATTTCTCAGTAAAATGGACGGAGAAATTTTTAGTGAACAAAGTTGATTTCTCCTTAAAATGGATGGAAATCATTTGTGAAGGAACTAGTTTCTCGAGAAATTGTCATTTCTCCGTGTCAAGAATTCTCTGGCTTACCAAACAAAGGAAATGAACTCATTTCCA
The DNA here is from genome assembly GCA_034093135.1 of Erigeron breviscapus. NCBI lineage: Eukaryota > Viridiplantae > Streptophyta > Magnoliopsida > Asterales > Asteraceae > Erigeron > Erigeron breviscapus. Next base: position 77,718,928 of record CM067174.1, read on the forward strand.
TTTCTCTGGTTTCAATTCCTCCAACCAAACACAAACACACCCTAAAGAACTCATCAAATCACCCCTTTCTTCTCTTTTCTAGTTTTTCTTCTTCTTCGTAAACCCCAACATACAAAAAAGAATCTGGTTCAATGAGACGGTCGACGGTTTGGTTGTTTAATCTAGATTGGAGGCCGACGGTTCTGGTGGTGGTTGATGTCGGCTGTTCTGAT